>VDFB02270651.1:404348600-404582799 GCA_007258455.2 Sequoia sempervirens | reverse complement strand
ATGTAAAAACATCTACAAAAATCAAACAAAAGGAACATAAATGGAAAGCATGTTTTTGGGTGATGCAAGATTGCCCTCACACCACTGGATGCTCCTGCATCATACACTCACCTTACACTTTACAAATTCAAAATAGGTCAGCACTAAGCATTCCCATGGTGGATAGGAACAAAAGTGGACCAATACAAAACTTAATTGGAACCCAAATCAACTCTCACATGTCATGCTATGCCTTCATTAATACTTTGAAAATCTTCAAATGTAGTGTAAACACCAGGTCAGCCATTACCCGTGCAACCACCATTAAAATTTGAATCACATGCTTCCTCAAATCCAAAGATGACTTATGAACCACACACCATGCTTCATCATGATCTAGAATATTCCTCTATCATATTGAAATCCATCAAACTTGTTTGCAACAATTTGCACCTTCAAAATGTACACAAGTTGTACACTTAGACTACACTTCCAAACACTACAACTCTAAAATCCATCTTTCAGAGCACCAAATGATGAATCCTCTTGATATAGGAAAGATATCAACACAATCAACATACCTTCAGAATTGCAAGACTCAAAGAATAACTATAGAGAAATGTGGAGAAATTTTTTTTCTCCCAGACACCTCTATAAGCAACACTATGAAATCGGTTCACACACTAGTGAACATAACTTCCTCTGACCATCGATCCAAAAGCCAACATTCTGGATATAGAAACTATGAACACTTCTATCCAACATATCCAAGCCACACAATAAAAGATTCAACCCAAAAGAAATGTGAAGCAAAACTAGAACACCTCTGCAAACCATAACACCTTATTTTATGAATTTTCTCAATATCCTCGACATCTAAACCATAAAAAAAAGTTTATCAAAGAAACACCAGAGGTTAACACCATAAACTTAACTGATGATAACATAATGCAACTAATCAAAGCAATAACCTATCTCAATAACTGCTTAACTGTCACCAATTACAACACAAGCTTGTTGACATCAATGACAACACCTTCATACTTGCAACAATATCCCCCTTTGTCATTGATGGCAACACAAGATGTGAAAACCATAAAAGATAACCTACACAATATTCCTGGACTCTCTCTATCTCCCCCCCCTTTCAACCTTTCCTTTTCCACATGATATCTCTCTCTCCCTTTATATAATTTTTTTTTTTTCACATGACTTTTCTCTCTCCCCCTTTGACATCAATTAAAAAGGACAAAATATTTTGCATTTTTCCCCCCTTTTGACATAGAACCAAGATAATTGCAACTACTCTAAATAATCCCCCTTAGGATTACACACCTTTGCACAACATATATTACATACTACAACAATGCTACTACCTAATCCCCTTGAGAGGTAGCCACCAACATCAGTCAAGATAAGGAATGAATCCATAGATCCACTAGATTTATGCATCTCCATATGCATCTAGTTCAAAGAAGGAGGGGAAATAACCCCAAAATTCTCCTAAAGATACTCAAAAGTAATCTTAGAAAGAGCCTTAGTAAAAACTTCAGCAATCTAATCCTTTGTAGGTACATATTCAAGCTTCACTTCATTCTCCATAACCTTCTCTCTCAAAAAGTGATACTTGATTGATATATGCTTTTCCCTTGAATGCATCACTAGATTTTTTGAAATATTGATTGCACTTGTATTATCACAAAAGATAGAAATAGGCTCATCATACACTACTTGATATCCTTTAATGTCTGTCTTATCCAAAATACCTATGTGCAACAAGATGTTGCTACAATATACTCAACCTATGTAGTAGATAAAGAAACAAAATCTTGTTTCTTGCTTAGCCATGATACCAATCTACATCCAAGAAAGAATGCACTACCACTTGTACTTTTCCTCTCATCCACACAACCAACCCAATATGCATCTGTGTAAGCACTCAATGTGAAATCAGTATCCTTTTGATACAACAAGCCATAATCTAGAGTTCCCTTCAAATATCTGAATATCCCCATCATTGCTACAACATGTTTCTCTTTAGGATCTTCTTGAAATCTAGCCACAAGACAAACTACATGCATGATATCTAGTCTAGTAGTAGTTAGGTATAGCAGTCCAAAAATCATAGATCTATACTTGCTATGATTAGCCTTAGAGGATTCATCATCCTTACTCATTTTTCAACTAGTAACCATAGGAGTACATACCGGTTTGGAGTCTTCCATTCTAAACTTCTTCAACATCTCTTTAACATACTTTGATTGTGAAATGAATATGCCTTTATCTATTTGATTGATTTTTAGCCCCATGAAGAAATTTATCTCCCCAAATAGAGACATCTCAAACTCTTTCTACATATATTTTGTGAATTTCTTGCACATATCTTCATTGCCTCCAAAAATTATGTCATCAACATATACAACTCTTCTTCTTTTCAACATGCCTTTGCTTTTGTCTGCAATGATCTGTTCTTTGGAATGATTTCTTTATACATATTTAGGGGTTTTTTCCGAATCTTCTTCCTCTTCATTCCACACTACTTTTTCCTTAGATTTTTCTTCTTCTCCATAACCAGGTTCATCGGACTCATATCCATCTATCACAACTGAATTCCTCAAATCTTCATCAACCTTGAAACTTGCACTTTCAACAATTCTTCTCAATCTTTTGTTGTAACATTTGTAAGCTTTTATTTTAGTAGAATATCCAAGGAAGATACCTTCATCAAACCTTGCATCAAACTTTCCTAAGTTCTCATTATCTATTCTAATATATCATTTTCTTCCAAACACTCTGAAGTACTTGATAGTAGGAATCCTTTTGTACCACAACTCATAGGGAGTCTTTGTGTTGTTACCTCTTGCTTGGACTCTATTAAGTATGTAAACAATAGTATGAATTTATTCTCTCAAGTAGAATTTTTGTAGTTTAGTTTCTTTCATCATAGTCCTTATAGCTTCTTGAACAATCCTATTTTTC
Source organism: Sequoia sempervirens (assembly GCA_007258455.2). Classification (NCBI taxonomy): domain Eukaryota; kingdom Viridiplantae; phylum Streptophyta; class Pinopsida; order Cupressales; family Cupressaceae; genus Sequoia; species Sequoia sempervirens. The sequence goes on along the minus strand of VDFB02270651.1, from coordinate 404,579,841 downwards.
ATTTCAACCACTCCATTTTGCTGAGGAGTCCTAGGTGTAGAAAAGTGCCTTTTTATGCCATGATTCTCAGAAAACATGTTAAATTTATTAGAGGTGAATTCTCCACCTCTTTCAAACCTAGAAAATTCGATCTTCAAATCTATTTCATTTTCAACCATAACTTTGAATGCTTTAAATCTATCTAGTGTTTCATTATTTTCTTTAAGAAAAGTAACCCATGTCATTCTAGAGTTATCATCAATCAAAAACATGAAATACCTATCACCTTGAAGACTTATCACTCTTCTAGGACTTCAAATTTCTGTGTGTACTAATTCTAATAATCTGGTAAAAGATTGTTCCTTTTCCTTGAAACTACTTCTAGTTTGTTTTCCAAATTGACAATCTCTGCAAACAAAATTGATAGTCTTTGTAATCCTTCAAAAATATCTCACTGCTTGAACTGGACTGATTCTAATCAGGTTATCAAAATTGATGTGACACATCCTCTTATGCCATAACTAGCTATCATTAATGAGTCATAAAATAGTGACCATCAACACCCTTGAGCTGATAGATATTTCCATCTATCCTTTTTCCAACAACAATAATAGTTACAGACCCTTTTTGATCTCACGTCCATCATCCTGAAACATAATATTGTATCCTTTGCTACACATTTTTCCAACACTCAAGATGTTATGCCTTAAACCATTAACATAGTAAACATCTTTAGTATTATGCTTTCCATCAAAATTGATTGAACCTATTCCACAAATCTTATCACTTGAATCATATCCAAATTTAACAAGTCCTCCATCATATTTTTCAAGTTTAACAAACTTACTCTTCTCTCTAATCATATGATTTGAGAAACCACTATCAATAACCCAATAGTTCTTATCCTATCTAACATGAAAAACTGATACCAAAGTACCTCCAACCTTATCCTTTTTCTTCAGAACACTTTCCTTCACACAACTTTTAGAGTTAGCAGAACCAGGTTCATCTTTTAAATCCAAGAACAAAAATTCATTATTATCAACATCTCCATAGTCAGATTCATCATAAAAAATACCAACATCTTCTCTAACATAGTATCTTTTCTTGATCATTTTTCCTTTGTTTTCCTTATTCTTATTGTTCACAGTTTTGTTTGGACATCTCAAAGCATAGTGACCTATATTTCCACAACTAAAACATTTGAAATGTAATTTACCTTTGTACTTACCAGTTCCCTTTTTCATTCTTCTTAAAAAGCTAGCTTCCACATCATCAAGATCATCTCCATCTGAATCTTAAAAATTTTCTGATTTTCTAGTCTTGAAAGCAATCTCCACTTTTGTACCATTTTTTGGACCAATTTTTCTCATTTCAAATGAAGTTAGTGTGCCAAAAACTGATCTCTAGTGTATGTATTAAAAATTGCAACTTCCTCAATAGCAAAAACCTTTTCACTATAAGAATTAGGAAGGGTTATGAGAATTTTCTTTACCACTTTAGGTTCTTTGACTTGTGCACCAAGACCTCTCATAGCACTTACCATTTCATCAACCCTTTGCAAGTAAATTGTAATTGTTTAATCTTAAGATATTCATAAAGTATCAAATTGTGTCTTCAAATTTTGTAGCTTAGCTTGTTTAACCTTATCATCTCCTTCATAAATACTTTCTAGCTTATCCCAAACTTCTTTAGTAGTTTTTAGATCCATAACTTTCACTAATTCATTATGTGCAAGACTACTCAAAAGAACAAACCTTACCTTACCATTTGTTTCATAGGCTTTGATTTCATCACTTGTTCTCGATCTATTTAGAGGTATGTTATGTACAATCTTTATTGCCTTATTGACATCAAATCCAAGGTAAATCAGATAGCCTTCCATCTTCACTTTCCAAAATGCATAGTCTATGCCATCAAAAATAGGGGTATCCTTCTTGCTTGCCATCTCAAATCTACATCAAGTGGTTAATCTTTTCTCCAAGGAACCTTCCTCTAATACCAATTGTTGAATGAAAAAGAAAACTGAGGGGGGGGGGGTGAATCAGTTGTATCAAATTAAAACATCAAAAACCCTCAACAATAATCAGATCCATAAGCATTCATTAAACCATTAATCTATTATAATGTTTAAACATGAAAATCAGATAATAGAAATTGAAACAACCAACACCATACACAAGAGAAAACCAAATTTACATGGAAACCCATAGAAGGGAAAAACCATGGTGAGGATTAACTCACAATATAAGTAATTGAAAAATCAGTACAAAGAGGCCCACTACCAAAATAGGATGCATTGTCCAAACAGGCTCACAACATAGGCTCACTGTCGAAATAGAAAGAAGGAATAAGATAGAATGTTACACAGAGAACATTATCTCAATGCAATAGAGATTCCACCACAATAGCTTCAACAACATTTGTAGTCTTCAAGAGATCAAGATATCTCAGCTCACTACATTCAACAATCTTGCATTATAACTTGCACTTTATTTTGCACTTCTACACTTAGTTTCACATCACAACACTCAACTCTATTCCACCCTTCATATAACATCAACTCACCTTGCATTTATACAATCCACAACTTGAAAAACATCTTCAAGTTGGATACACTCACCTTACACTTTACAAATTCAAAATAGGTCGACACGCTAAGCATTCCCTCGGTGGATAGGAACAAAAGTAGACCAATACAAAACTTAATTGGGATGCAAATTAACTCTCACACACCATGGTATACCTTCATTAATACTTTGAACATCTTCAAATATAGTGTAAACACCAGGTCAACCGTTACCCATGCAAAAACCATTAAACATTAAATTACATGCTTTCTCAAATCCAAAGATAGCATGTGAACCACACACCATGCTTCATCATGATCTAGAATATTCCTCTATCATACTAAAATCCATCAAACTCCTTCACAATAATTCACACCTTCAGAATGTGCATAGCTTGTACACTCAGACTACACTGCGAAACATTGCAACTCTAAAATATATCTTCCAAAGCACCAAACCATGAATCCTCTTGATGCAGGAAAGAGATCAACACCATCAACATACCTTCAAAATCAAAAGAGCTAAAGATAAACTGTGGAGAAATGTGGAGAAAAAATATTTCTCCTAGACACCTCTATAAACAACACTATGAAACCGATTCACACACTGGTGAACATAACTTCCTCTGACCATTGATCCAAAAGCCAAAATTTTGGATATAGAAACTATGAAAACTTCTATCCAACATATCCAATCCACTCAAGCAAATCTTCAATCTAGAAGAAATATGAAGCAAAACCAAAACACCTCTGCAAACTAGAACACCTTATTTTATCATTTTTCTCAATATCCTTGACATCTATTTACCATAGATAGAAGCATATCAAAGCAACACTAGAGGTTAAAACCAGCAACTTAACTATTGACAACATAGTGCAACTAATCAAAGAAACAACCTATCTCAATCACTACATAACTATCACCAATGACAACACAAGCTTGTTGACATCAATGACAACACCTTCATACTTGCAATAGAAAACAACTAGAGTTTTTGGGTGAGTCAAAACTTTCTTCCTTCTATGTAAAATTTTAGTTAAGTAAAAGAGAAAAGGGAAATTGTGGCTACATAGGGTTTTCAAATTGGGTTATTGCAATTATCTATGTTGAATTTTCAAATGAGAATTACTAAGCCCTAGTTTAATTTTGGAAAATATTTATGGGGTTTCTTGCATATTTTGAGCTACAAAATTGCATAGTCCTACTAGGGTGTTGAGTGAATAGAAAACCCTAGTATCTAAAGTTGAATTGAAAAACCCTAGTTCATTAAATTCTATAAAATGAGTCAAGCTAGTGATCCCTTGAAGGATAAACCAAAAACCAAAGGAGCCAAACCTAAAATGAGAAGACAAAACCTAAAATAAAAGAGGCTAAACCTAAAAACAAAAGGGTTAAATGAGACTTTGCAAGATTTATGGAAGATGACCTCATGGAGTTATTCCTGTGGACAAAGACAATTGGAAAGAGAGCTACTGGTGAGGAAATTCTGATCGATCACTTGCAAGATTGGGAAAGGAATATTGGAGATATCACAATGACCCAAAGTGGGTGGGATTTATTTCAATATGCATTCTAGAGGTCAGGCTACCCTTGTCAAAGCAATAGTTTATGGACATGTGATTTGGGCAAGCTCATTGTGCCCAATGTTTTTGTTGAAGTGGATTTGATTAAGGAAATTATAAAGTGTTATGAACCTCATGCCAAAATCATAAAGAGTGTAAAGGGGACACCAATTTTAGATATTACCAGAAGTCAAATTGTGAGGACTTTTTGGAAGAATCCCTCTGCTACAGTTTCTATCAACTTTAGTGCATTGTGTCAAGAATAGGAGAGAAAAATATGGATATTGTGAATATTTATTCACACACCGCTCTTGTTCTTCGTGGTAGTTCTTTCCTTCACGACTTCACCTTTTGTTTTGGTATCGTTCGCAGCTTTTCGGCCGCTGCCATGTGGCATCCTATCGGAGCTTCCCTTCGAGATGCTTCTTTTTCCTTTTGCCAGGCTCTAGTTGTTTGACATGTCACCTCCACCTGCTTTTTGTTTGGATGGGGCCCACACTGCAGTTACCTTTGCTAGGAGCTTTCTGTGTGGCGATTATTTGGGTGTCCATTTTTTTTGTTTTTCCGCCGCATGTCCCTTCCTTTTGCTGCTGCGTGGCCCATCTCTCCTCGAAATGTCCCTGTTGGCATGTTTCCTTTCCTTCTTTCTGTTGGTGCCTGCGCTAGGGAATCTTTCTCATTGGTGACTTTGCTAGAGAATCTTTCTTGTTGGAGCCTCCAGGTGGTGGGCTAGATTATTTAAGTAGCCCTTTCCTCATTTTGTGGTTGTTGTTAGATGGAATTTTTTTTCCTAGCACTGAGAATTAGCCTCTGTAGTGTTTGATATTAAATCTGAACTTGCAGACTATGCCATTCTGTTTGGCCTCTCTATTTTCAAGCATTTGATAGGACATTAGATTGTGCTTACATTTTCTGAAATATATGTACATCTGTTGCAAGCTTTTATAATCTTTACGTGGCTTAGCATAATACAAATCATGTTGCTACTCTTTTGTGTTAGCTTATGTTGTATGGGTTATATTATGCAAATGGTTTGATGTTCTTATGTTTGCAGTGCCGGGAATTTTCTATTTAATATATGCTAATTACTAACTAAGACTTTGTTTCTGCAATGTGCTTACTTATCTCATTACTAATCTGGCGCATTGCCTTAGCTTAGCTTTGTTTATTTTATGTTTTTCTTCATTTCCTTTTCTCCCCCCATTAAAAAATGAAGAGCTGGCTTCGATAAAATCCCAGAGGTCACTTAGCTATATGCACAAGTCCCCCCAATAGCCGCTAAGTTTTATAAGGTAGGCGTTGTGCAATTTGCACCCACGCCCCACTTGGAGTGGGGACCCTCTTTTCTGATTTCGGATGTCTCTCGGATCTTTGGTTTTTATTGGATTTATCCTTTTAAAGTCTTGGGATGTTGGTCTTGCTTGCCTTGGTCTTGCCCTGAAGGTTGAATTGATCAAACTTGGTTTTATTAGATGCGGGTTTCCTTAGATTCAGGATTTCATTTCACGGTTTTCACCGAGGATTGGTCCATCATGCAGTCCAGCGTCATAATTTCCAAAGTCAGTTTTTAGATGATTAAGGTTTTCACCGCATTTTCCACGACTTGTTGAAGTCAGGATAGATTGCATCATCACCCGTATGAAATTTATGCTCACCCGGATTGTCCGTCTGGCTCGATTTTTTTTGACATTCCGTTTTGAGCTCGGGTTTCCAGATTTCCTCGATATGTCTTATCAGCCATTAATGCTTGAGGTACGTTTGCTCTGGCATGAATGTAAGTGAATTTAAAGGCTTTTAGTGCTTTTCATGATTTCATTGTTCATTTTCCATTTGCTATAGTGCTTAGGATTGTTCATTTTGAGCTTTGATCATTGGATTTGGTATGTTCGCGTGTGGATTGCATGAGTTCTTCTGTTGAACATTTTTGTCGCTAGGGCTCCCTGATTCGCAGTGACTTCCTTGGGTTCGAGCTTCATTCGGAATTGATCCATGGTAAGCTGTTATTGACTTCTTTTATTGTTTTGCACTGTGATTTAATCTTTCAAGTTATTGATGGTTATTTGAGTCGGACTTCACTCATTTTTTTCATGGTTTCATATTTATTGAATTAGGGTTTGAACTCACCCTCCCACGGGTTTTAGCACCCGCACTATGCATCCCTTCGATTATCAATCAAATATTGGGTATACCCCTGTGGCTAGGTGTTTCTATTAGGGCTTTGCCTTGTTGGTGCGTAGTCTGCTATATTTTGTGAGGATTAGGGTTTTGATATGTTTGCTTAAGGTTGTTAAATTCAGTGGAGTTGTCATGATCCTATTGCCTTGCGTTTCACTCGACCTTGTTCGCAGCACTTGAGACTCTGGTGAGCCCTAGCTTCATCATTTTGAGGGATTGTGTTTGGATTTTGAGCTCACTTTAAGCTCTCATGGAGGAAGTTTAGCTATCAAACTTAGGGCATCATTATTTCATTGCAAGGATCAATCACTTGAGAGTTTTTGAGAAGTTTAAATATAGGTGCAATCAAAATTTGGCTCATTAGGGTTGAGTTTCTCTTCATGAAATCCAAATAGGGAGGTTTGTATGATTACTCGGTTAATGGTCTGCGCATCGAATGGTCGCCAGGTTTCTGAGGTGTCCGCGGAATTCCTGCGTGCCCGGATTTTCCTGGATTCGTCCATTTTCCCGAAGTATGATGAACTCCCAGAATTTCAAGCTATCTGTAGAAATCCGAATTGTCCGGATTTTTCCGGTTCTCTGCCTATTTTTGGTTGATTTCGATTTTCAAAATTGAAGTGATGAACTAAAGGTTAGATGTTGATTTCTTGTTGCTAAATGAATCAATATCATGCTAATTATGCATCTCTTTTGTTCGTATTGATAATTTATTTGATGAATGATGTCTTGGCAGCAGGAGTCTGTCTGGGTCGGACTTCTCTGAATTTTGCCCTGACTGGATTTTCCAGGATTACTTTGTTTTCCCGGATTACTTCATTTTCTCGATTTTCAAGATTGATGATTAGTGATTGATCTTAATGATTTCCTATGGTTTCAAGGCTAACCTTTGATTGAGGTATGTATGATAATCGGATTCTCATGAGGCTCTTTTATGAATGCAGGTTGAATCAAGCAAAGCGGCGGCAGGAAAGTCCAAGGGAGACACAGAGGGGTCTTCAGTTACAGATGCGGAAAGGTTAAGGTTGGATGTGAAAAGTTAGTTGCCTGATAGTAAGATAGCTTCAGTTTGGTCTGAGGTCTCGGATACCAATGTAGGAGCATTGAGATATGAAGAGTTCAAGGAAAGGACAGCTCAGAAAGATTTATCAGTCTTGACCAAGGGGATGGTGAAGTTTGGATTGGCCCATGTGGCCGGCTTTCCTCCTGCAATTCAATGCTATGAACTAATATTGGAGTGTGCTCGGCACTATGACTTTGATTCGTAGAGGATTGTCAGCACTGATGGAAGAGTGTTGGCCAATTTTAACCCAGTCTCCATTGCCCAGGCATTTGATATGCCAGACTTGCCATGTGTGTGTGCCTTGGACATGGATTTGGCTAGAACTTACTATGAAGATGAACCCACCAAAGCCCAGCAGATGATCAATTCTTGGCTTGAAAAAGCCAAAATCTCATTTCTCTAAGCTACCTATGTAGTTACATAGACCCGCATATGATATATAAGGATGCAGTCACATCATGAGCGGTGGTGGACAAATTTTGAAGAGAGGTGTTGGGGTGTTGAGAATTGATGGTACATGTTATTAATAAGATTGAGCAAGGCATCAATTATCACTGGTAGATTATGCAATGATTGACAAACAAATGAGAGATAAAGTAGAATCAAAGAAATTCACCATGTCCTCTTATGTGATATACATACTATGTATTCTTTTATCCATATGTGATTTAACTAAAAAAGGAATATTCGTATTGTGATGTCATTTAGAGTGAGGTGTACCCTGAGTTGCACCTAGGGAATCCAAATTATAGAAGAGAAAATGATGCATTCACCATGCATATTACTAGGTTGCTTCAAAATGCGGAGCATGTGAGAATTTCTGATGGAGCCAAGGAGCTGATCAAAAAGTATGGAGCTTGGTTTATACAATTCCCTACCTTCTCCTATATCAGAGTTGATGGATGTCCAACTACTCCATACAGACTGCCAAGATATCCTACCAACCATGTCATACTCTTGGAGGTTAGCCGATAGATATGTGATATTGATTTCATTGTTAAAAGAGAGAAGCACAAAACAGGGTTTGGAGGGGATTTTCCCTTGAAGATTGGTATAATTGAATTTTTCCCTTCAATCCAATCATCTCATGCATTGGGGGAGGAATTGAGTACTTTTGGTTTCTCTTTCCACTCTAAGAGGGCTAGTTTTGACATCACTGGTGAGGCACAGAAGAGGGCCACTAAAGAATAATAGCACATAGATGATCTAGAGGACTACTGGGCCAACAACAAGGATGACTTTGAGGTGAGAAAGAAAAGGTATTCCTAGCTTCCAATTGATGTAATCAGAATGTATAATGTCAAGTTGATCCCTGATCAGTTGGAAGATGATGGAAATTTAGTTCAAGATTATATATATGAATCAGTTAAAGACAAGCCCATTGGAGATATAAACTGGTAAGAGAATGAAATAACTGAGTTGAAGCAATTGATGGCTCCCATTCTGAAATCTACCAAGTCATGGCTGAAGCATAAAGTATGGGAATTGGAGAGCGAGAAGGTACCCTGTACTTTCAATTTGATGGGAAATTTGAATGCTCATTCTACCTCAGAGGAGTCAGGGGAGGATGATTCTGCAAGTAAAACTAAGGTAAGCTCACCATTCAAGATTAAAATTAGAGGTCCCAAGGAGAGTGAGCCTGAAAATAAGAGGAAACCTAGAGGAGAGAAGAGGAGTTGTACTGTGAAAATAGGTAAGTCTACTGAAGAGGAAGAACTTGAGAAAGTAGAGAAAGAAGATACTCCTCTTGAGCCAAAGAGAACAAGGATAACGAGGGCTTCAAAAGAGAAAGAGCAAGAAACTTCTGGGGATAAGACAGACTCTCATGTGATTGATGTGGAAAGCTTAGGGGAGAAAACCCAGGTTTATTCGAGGAGGTCAAGAACTCAATCTCCCAAAGAAATAATGCAAAAGGTAGGTCCTCCTCCAATGGCCTCCACTATAGAACAACATAAAGATACATCTCCTTCTTTAGGTATACCTGAGCAGAAAACTCATGAAGAGCATGAGACCAGTGAGGAAGCAAAACCGTTTAAGGATGGATAACTTTATGGTGCAGCTACAGAGCTTGAGGTAGGAGATGTAGAAATGCATCCTTCTCTACTAGTGCAATATGAGGATTCTCCTACAAATAGCAAAGATGATAGATCCCCTGAGAAGGAGGATGTCCTTGTCAAGACTCCATCACCCCTGCAAGAAGAAGAACCTGAATTGGGAAAGCAAGGTGGCCAACCTCCCGAAAAGGAAAAGGATGAAACAATAGGTCAATCTCCTGAAGACGTCAAGAAGGATGAAATCTGGGTAGATCCTGTTGTTCTAGATTGGCTAGATAAATAAATCAGGAGGAAACATGTCATTGTTGAAGACACTCCTCTCAACTGGGATGAGATGTTGGCTAAGATTGGAAAGGGAAAGAAGAAGAAGGTAGCCAGGGTGATTTCCAAGATCGAGAGAGATGAAGCTAGTAACCGGGTTATCCATGTTGCTACCCCAGCTACTGATAAAAGTAGAGATGAGGTCACCGGGAAAGATTATGATGTACAAACCATAAATATTGGGCCTACTTCTATGGAGCAAGACATTGAAGAATATGAAGGGTCTAGTGCAGTGATCATTGGAAGATTGAGGAAGGAAACCCAGTCAAAGCATGAGCTAAAGAAGGAGAATGAAAGGCTTAGGAAATGTTTAGAAGATTTAATGAAGCCTTTGCAGTCTTTTCACCCATCCTCGTCTGCGACTGCTGGTTTCTTGCCAAAGGAGACCATCTCTGAAATAGAAAAGATGAAGGCTTCTACCATGGCTACAATAGATTGGTTGAAGGAGGTAAACACTAAGGGAGATAATGCAATAAAGGAAATCCTTTCAACTGGAAAAGATGCAATAAGGACTAAGGATTTATTAGAGCATGTTTGTATCTCGAGGATAAGGAGGGATCTTGATCTCTTATTGTAGAAAACAAAAATCATGGGGTATGGTAAGAATCAATTGGTTCTTTGATGGAATCGCTTCATTCATCTAGGGTTAATGAGCAGGAGTGGTTTGAAGCCCTACAAATCTGGCCGAAAACTATCAAGAAAATTTACAAGCAAAAGAAGCAGATGGATGGGGATTTGACTAGTGTTTATGATGGATGCATCGCTTTTTTTGAAATAATGACTGGTATGAGGAAGATTGCTCCTAAGTACTTGAGCTTAGAACAATTGAGGGAATGGTGGCATGATGTCTATGCCCCTGATTCTAAAAATGTGGTAACAGGGCACCAATTGGATGATGCGGCAACCTACTTGGCTGTGATGGACAAGTACGAAGAGCATAGGGGTGAGTGGGATCAAATTGTTAAGCAGTCAAAGGAAGAAATTGACTCCATCGAATGTTGGCTCAAAATCCTACCTTTTTCGCCTGTTGCTGAGTTGGATAGGGTGTTTTGAAGGTTCATGAATCATTGGATTAGAACAAGGATAAGGGAGGCGGTAGTTAATGCCAATTTTGAGATTTGTGCTTCCCTATTATTATAGGGCATTTGTTGATCTGGGCTGCATTGAGGACTATGTTTGGGCCGACCGTGATGATGTATCGAAATTTAATGTGTGCCTTATTTTGAAATTCCTGAGGCTGACTTTTTTTGACTATTTTATTTTGTAAATGTTTGGTTGGGCTGACATGTTTGAAGATTCTCTATAAAGGGAATTCTTGCCTCATTTGTAAGAGTTAGTTAGAAAGATAATAGAGACAAGCTAGATTAAGAAAGCTAAAATACGTGAGTAGAGATAGTAGTTAGTCCTTTGGAAGCAAATGTTGTAACCCGCGAGAATAATGGAATTGTTGCTACATTTGGTGATCTAATACAATTGAAGGCATTGTGGTTTCTACGGTGAATTCTTTTCATGTTAGTTTATCTTACATGGTTCTATTGATATCTTTTGAAGTAGCGAAGATATAATATTTAATGTTAGAACTGGGTGGTTAAGGTGAATAGTGTTCATGGTTTTATGCTTGGAATGTTTGTAGCAATCTCTGGTCTACACTCCCAATAACTATTTGATTGTAGTAGGCTGGTGAAGTCAACCTGGACCATACATCTATTTGTGCTTAGTTCGATTGTTGATGAATGTCTATGATTTGAAAATATGTATGCCTTAGAAGATTAAACCTTTCTTGTGATATTGCATTGTGGGTTAAGCAGGAACTGGTTATTTGAGATTGGTCTGTTCCAGGTATTTATCATTTGCATTGTCCATCTTAGAAACAGTTTAGATTTCATTACATCTCTTACACCCTCATATTTTGTTGTTTCTTTATTATTTGGTTAGATTTAGGATTTAAGATCATAATATTGCAAAATCTAATAAATTGGAAAGATACAGTTTGCTTGTAGTAAGGTCCGATTGTGATTAACAGCATTTCACATATTATCTGAGTTGTTTATGCATTGTTATGACCTAACACCTGAGAGACCTTGGGGTGATTTTTAGTAACTTGTTGTTGAAAATTACCTTTCAAGATAGAATATTGCCGTATAATGCGAGTTGTTTAGCAATACCGGTAAACACAACTCCCCCTAATGCAGAGATCTACAATTAGTTTCCAAGGGTATTACCAGAAGAGGTTTCTGGTGCAGATCCAATTCCTTCTGTAGAAGGTTCCTTTTTCACCTATTTCTTCTACTTCTACTTCTTAATCTCATCAGTAGTGATCTTTCCTTTTCCCTTAACATCCAGTTGATTATTTTTTTTTACCAGACCTTTTCTGTTTCGATAGAATCTAGAGGTGTGGCCAAATTTGTTGCAATTGTAGCAAACAACACTTCTCTGCTTAGGCCAATTGTTCCACTAACTTTGTCTAGACCTGCATTGGTTAGCAACATGTCCAAATATATTGCATGGATAACATATTACATCTCTATGAGGGATATGCATTATAGTTCTACATTCTCTTGACTTGTGACCATACTTGTAACAATTAAAGCATTGTCCTGAGAATGATGGTCTATTCGTGTTTACCCTACTCCTATAATGAGAAGCCATATGAAAAAAATTATTGCAGGTGTAACAATAGCCATTAAATATTTGAGAATTAGGTTGCCTTACCAGATTTCTATTGGGTCTACTCATCTAGTCGGATTGTCTGAAATTTCTTTGTCTGGGATTCTTTTGTCCAGAGTTCCTTTGTGCAGATTTGGAGCTTTCTCCTTCCTCATATCCAATACCTTGTTTGTCACCATCAGTTCTTTGTCCCTTGATTAACTCATCATGTTTGGCTGAGCTTTCCTTGAATTTCTCTTTGAACTCATTTGTTGTAGCAAGTTCATCCCTGAGATCATCAAGTTGCTTTTCAAGCTCTTCTTCATTATTCTTAGTTTGCTCCAATTCATTCTCTAATTGACTGCATTGTTCATACTATTTTTTCAATGATTGTGCAAGATTTTCTTCATTTCTCTTCCTGTCCTCCAATTCTTTAGTCATCTTCATCATGATGGATTTTGTTTCACGCTTCAAGACAACATTCTCTTCAGCAAAATTTTCACATTCTTCTATTTTTTATTTTAGAAATTGAATGATTTGCTCATCTTCATTGGTTTTGTTCTTCTGCTTAGGTTGACCACATAATTCTTTTCTTTTCTCTCTTGATTCACCAATCTTATCTTTCAATGATTGGATGAATTTTTCTACATTTTGAAGATTCTCTTGCAGTTCCCGAATCCATGACTTTCCAAGATCTCCTCAAGCTGTCAGAATTCTTTAGAGGAACTTGCTCTGATACCAATTTTTGGAAATAAGCAACATTGAGAGGGGGGGTGAATCAGTGTTCTGCAAAAAATATTTCTTTTGTCCTGATATTTATTCCACTTAATACATGTAATAAAAAACACTATGCAGAAGTAGGAAACAATAAACCACACAACCATAACACAAGGAATTTTATGTGGAAACCCTGTAAGGGGAAAAATCACGGTGGATAGCCAATCCACAATATGTATTGAGTATACTCAAAAGAGGAATTACAAAATGAGAATGCACTTGCATTTAGGCTCACTACCTAGAGCTCACTGCTCAAAAGATGGGGGCTCACTGCCCTTACAATAGTTTGGAATAGATCCAGAAGAAAGTCAACTGAATAAATAGCATCTACCAATGCTTGATTGTAGTTTCAGTTTAGCTCTGATGTCAAACTTATAGTCCTGATGACTAGTAATGAACTTCTGCTATGTTCTACTCCAGTTCATACACAAAATCTCTATGCACAAGTGAAACTGTGCATGATATCACTCAAATACACCTTAGATATTCACAACATACACACACACATCTTCTTCATCATTCAAAATAATGTGACCAAAAATATAAATATATTTTCTCACCAGGAATTAACCACCACAAGTCAGCTCAATAAAACTTAATAATATTTGCAATTAATCGGCCCAAAAACATAAATAATATTAGTGTGTATCCAAGAAAGTCAGCTACACAATAACTAAGACCCATAATTAAACATCTAATTAAGATAGTTCAACTTTATACAACCATTGTACACCCCTGTACTGAGTTGGCTCCAATAAGAAAATAAACTAAAAATGTCCTACCAGACCTCTAAAACCATGTAGCCAAAAAGACAACAATACATGATTCAATGATAAGGTTGTGCAGTTTTCGCACACACGCCCTGCTGGAAGTAGGGACCCTCTTTTGCTTTGGTTTTGGTGTTTTGGCCCTTTCATTTTGAGGTTTTATTTTATTTAGGCATGTGCTAAAATGTTTATTTTGATTGCCTAAGTGTCTCCCTTGAGTTATTCATTGAAAATCCTAAGATCTGGATAAATTTTAGGCTTTTACTCAGATTCAGGATTTTCCACCCTGGTCAGATTTTCCCAGATCCCGCTTGGACTCCGACTAGACCCTATTGTTTAGAGATTTTCGGTATTCGTGGATTTCCACGTGGGCTAGATTTTCCTGAATTCCGCCCTATCGTTAGATTCCCAGTTTTTTCTGACTGTCTTATCAATTGCATTAATGACTTCATACGTGCTTTGAAGGATGTATTTAACTTGATTTTTGAGGTCTTTTATGCTATCATGCTTATTGCTTGCCATCATTTGGGCTGAGGAGTGCTTTCTTGAGAATGATTGGTTGGGTTTTTGGGGTATTTGGATTTGAATTGATTGATTTAGTGGCGATTTCTTGCACATTCTTGCCCCTGTTCTTTGCAGACATCATTCTCTTCGCATTTGCTAATTTTGGGATTGATTTCCACTTTATAATAGTATGTGTTTGATTTCTTTGCTTTGAATTGATGATTATGGATAGCGTGTTGATGTTATAAGAGATTCTGGGACTTGAATTCCTGAATATTTGATCACTTCATGATTAGGGTTGCGTAGCATTGATTAATTTATGATCTCCTAAGTAATTTCTGAGTTTGTTGGTCTGTTTGCATTTTGGTGAACTTACTTGAGAATCATGATTTTTTTTTCCCTAGTATGGTGTTGGCATTTGAATAACTTGAGTCATAGGTGTTCCTATGTGTTAATGGCGGATGTACAGGGTTTAAACCTAGGGCATCGCCATTCATCTTTAGTTTGCTCTCAAACAGGCCTAGAACGCAAAGAAAATATTTTGAAGGTCCATGCATAACTTTTCCTAAGCTTAAATCATTGAAATTCATGATTAATGAGATGTTGTGTGTGAAATCGTAATTTTATGTGTCAATTCGAATTTTGGCCTCAGTCCGGGATTTCTCGTTCCTTCGGGATAATCCATCTCTAGTGGATTTTCCCAAAATTCGGTGAGGTGCAATAAATTATCGCTATCATATACACCATCGGCAAGACAAACATTCATCAGCAAGAGGTCATAGCAGGCTTCATTAGTCATATCAATATTCTTTTGCTTCATTGAGACTCCCCCTCGTTGGCAAGGCATTACACCGAAACCACCTAATTTTAGCGAAACCTCATCCGATCACATCCACCTTCGGTGTGACCTCCAGAAAGTCACCAAGACTTCTTAGCGAGATGACAGACTTTTGGCGAGTTGAGGCGATTCCACATATTTCCGCTGATGCCAGATTTTCCTAAAGTCCTTGGTTCCCTATTTTTTCTGGATTTTGCGACGTTTCTTTGCCTCCGCGAAAATCCGTCTCTGGTGGATTTTCCCAAAAATTTGGTGAAATGTTAGGAAATATGGAGTAGTATGATGTGTTAGTGATTTTCAATGCATTTTATTATTATTTCATGCTATATTGGGATCTCCTATGAGGTTTGTTGATGGAAAATGATTAGATTTAATTGTTAGTAGGTGTTTGTTGATTATTCTGGTGGAATCCGTTTGGCCCAGAATTTCTCAAAATTCCTCCCCAGCTCAGATTCCACATATGGTTTTGAAACCTGAAGTTTATCAAGAGCATTTTATATGAATTGTAACAACACCTTGACTGTATGAGGCTTATTCTAACGGTGTTCTTATGGATTAGCATTCTCTTTCCTATGGTTTTTACTATGATTTCCATGTTGAGTGCAGGCTGAAACTAGCAGGGCAGCAGCTGGGTCCTCAGTGTCTGATGTAGAGAAGATTAAAATAGACATTAAGAGCAAGATCCCTGAGTAAAATCACTTATGTCTGGTCAGAAGTGACTGATACAAATGTCGGATCATGGGATTATGAAGAATTTAAAGGAAGGATGGTGGAAGAGGATCTTCCTTTGGTGGCTAGAAGAATGATGGAATTAGGCTTGTCACATGTTGTTGGTTTCCCTTCTACGGTGCAGTGTTATGACCTGGTCCTTGAGTGTGCCAGGAACTATGATCAGAACACATAGAGAATAATTGGTCCTCAAGGGAGGGTTGTGGAAAATCTCAACCCTGTCTCCATTGCCTAAACATTTGATATGCCAGACAGGTCTCATGTGGTGGGATTTAGCATGAGGGCAGCTCAAGAGTTCTACGATGAACAGACTATGGAGTCACAACAGTTTATCAATTCTTGGCTAGAGAAGCCTAAGTCTCACTATTCTAAATTACCCAAGCAGCTATTCAGGATAAAGTTCAAGAAGGAGTATTATGATGCCATCACCCTTCTTAGCAGGGTGGTTGGATTGAAGAATGTTGGCATGTTTGAGCATTGGATGTGCCATATGATTGTGAGGATGGAGCAAGAGAAGATTAACTACCATTGGGTAGGGGTCATTAGTGAAGTAATTCATGAACAGTTATCCAATGTGTTGCAAACAAAGACCTTCACAATGACTTCATATTTGGTCTACGCACTTGCAAGATTCCACTCCTATAAAGGATTGAGCACAAGGGGCACCTTTGGACATGATATCATCTACAAGGTTTACCCTCAATTGCAGCTAGGAAGCTCGACCTATAGGAGGGTGAATGATGCATTCACCATGCATATCACTAGATTGCTTTAGGGTGCAGAGCATGTTAGGATTTCAAATCAGGCTAAGGAACTCATCAAGAAATATGGGGCATGGTTTATTCAGTTGCCAACTTTCTCCTACATTCAGATTGATGGCTGCCAGAGAGCTCCATACAGACTTCCAAGATACCCTACCGATCACATTCTACTGTTGGAGGTCACTAGGAAGATCTGTGACTTTGATGCCATTGTCAAGAGGGACAAGCATAAGACTGGATTTGGTAGACTTCCCCTTGAGGATTGGTACTAGAGAGGTTTGTCCTTCCATTGGTTCTGCCCAAGCTTCAGAAGAGGAAATGGGTACTCTTGGATTGTCTTTCCACTCCAAGAGGTCCAGATTTGATATTACAGGAGAAGCTCAAAAGAAGGCCAGCAAAGAGTATAGCCATAAGGTGAATTTGGAGGACTACTGGGCTAATTGCAGTGATGAATTTGAGGTTAGAAAGAAGAAATTCGCCCGGCTTCCAGTTGAGTCAGTTCGATTGTATAATGTAAAGGCAGTTCCTGATCAATTGGAAGATGATGGAAACTTGATCTAGGATCATGCTTATGAGGCAATAAAAGATAGACCAATTGGTTATGTGGATTGGTTAGAGGAGGAAAAGACAGAATTGAAACAACTAGTGGATCCAATTATCAAATTTACTAGGATGTGGCTAAAGCATAAGCTATGGGAGCTGGAAAATAATGGTGTACAATGCACCTATGCGCTAATGGGAGATTTGGATCCCCACTCCACCTCTGAAGAATCTACCGAGCAGGATCCTAAGGGAAAGGGTAAGTTGGATTCTCCTTTCATAATCAAGATAAAAGGTGTTCAAGAAGCAGAGGCCCAGGAAGTAGAAAAATAGAGAAGACCAAAGGCCAAGTAGAGGACAAGGACTAGGAAGTCTGAGTAGAAAGAGACTAAAAATCAGGGTCCTGAGGCTGATGATCCTGTACCCAAAAGGAGGAGAATAATAAAATTTTCAGAGAAGGCAAGCTCCAAGGTAGGAGGGGAAGAAGTTTCCCCACCAGTGGTAAATGTTGAAAGTTCAGAGGAGAAGTCTAGGGTATATACAAGGAGGTCTAGGACTCCTTCTCCCATGGACAGTGTGCCTAAAGTAGATCTCCATCTGGTGGTTTCTCATGGGGAGCAACATGATGATGTGCCTTCCGCTCATGGAGCTCAAAGCAAACCAATTGAATCCAAGGATGTTGAGGATCATCCGGATACTGAGGGAGAGGAATTCCAAGAAGGTGATCTTCATAGTGTAGAAGCAGAAGTTGAAAAGATAATGCAATCCCCTTTGGTTGCATATGCAAATTCCCCTGTTAGAACTGAAGAAGTCCCTCCAAGAGAAGAAGAAATAGTGAAGGTTCCCTCACCTATACATGAAGATGAGCATGCTGAAGAAAAGGAAAGCAAGATGAATGAGACTCCTAATGAACAAAATTTGAGTGAGGAGGTGCCTAAGGAACAATGGGAGGAAAAACAGGCTGAGGTGCAATTGGAATCCACTGTCCCTGGTTGGTTGGACAAGGAGATAAGGAGAAAACAAGTTGTTGTGGAAGATAGTCCACCGAATTGGGATGCACTACTAGCCAAGATTGGAAAAGACAAGGTAAGAAGAAGGCTAGGGTGATCTCGAGGATTGAAAGAGATGAAGCTCATGACAGGGTTGTTCACATTGCAACCCCTACTCCAGATAAAAATAGGGATGATGTGGCTGGAAAAGGATTATAATGTTCAGACTTTCAATCTTGGGCCTACATCCATTGAGCAGGATATTGAGGATTACCATGGTTCTAGTGCAGTCATCTTGGGCAGGTTAAGGAAGGAAATAAAGACCAAGAAGGAGCTAAAGAAAGAATATGAGAATCTAAGGAAATGCTTGGAGGATTTGATGAAGCCCCTACAATCTATTAATCCCTCGGTTTCTGCTGCAAGACCTTTACCTCAGGAGACCATTACCGGGCTTGAAAGTATGAAGGCTTCCACTCTTGCCACTAAAAATTGGTTGCAAGGGGTGCGAACCAGGGGTAATGAGGCTATCAAGGAGATTTTGTCAATTGGAAAGGATGCTATCATGGAAACTGATTGGTTGAAGGCTGTGTTGGCACAAGATAAGGAAGACACAGATCTCCTTCTGCATAAAACTAGAACTATCATGGCGTACACCTGGGATAGGTTGGTAGGTGATGGAATTCTTCCTTCCTCCAGAGCTGTCGAACCATGGGAGTGGTATGAGGCATTAAAGATTAGGCAGAAAGTGTTGAAGAAGATTTACAAACAAAGGAGGTAGATTGATGATACCCTAGCCGATATTTACAATGGATCCATTGCCTTCTTTGAAATTATGACAGAAAGAAGGAAGATCACACCCAAGTACTTGAGCTTGGAACAATTGAGGAAGTGGTGGCATGATGTTTATGCTCGAATTAATGATGATTCCATCTCTAAGAATCAGTTAGATGATTCCATCTCTGAGAATCAATTAGATGATAGGTCGGTAAAACAATCAAGGGAGGAGATTGCATCAATTGAAAGATGACTTAGGGTTTTGTCATTGCCACCTGTGGTTGACTTGGATGGGGCGCTCTTGAAATTCCATGAAGGGTCGGATCGGAGAAGAGACAAAGGGGAAGGCAGTGAATGCCCAACTACATTAAGATTTGTGCTTCCCCATTATCACGCCCTGCATTGGTCTGAGCTACTTTGGGAATCATGTGCTGACCTGGGTATAGTTCATGCATTTAATGCATTCCTTCATTCCATTTTGACTTTCTCTTGGCTGACTAGTGGTGCCTAATTAATGCTGTGAAACTCTTGCTAGGCTGGCAGGTTTTCTAGGGGGATTCTATATATTTGGCATTTTGCCTCATTTGTAAGGGTTAGAAGATAGAAGTAGAATATAGAAAAATAGTTAGAAGTGAATCAAGTAGGGAAAGTTAGCAAGTAGTTGTTCTCAAGAAAATATTGTAACAGAAAGCTGGAATTGTTGCTACAGTGGATAACTTGAATGCAAGTAATGACATTATGATTTGGTGCCATACTTGTATTCTCTTGTCTTGCATGGTTCTTGTTATTCAATTTTTTAAAATTACTTTGAGGAGGTTAATATTTAGATTAGATTCGATTCAATAATGTTTGTGATTTTATATTTGTAGTGTTGCAGCAATCCCTTAGTCCATACTTTTCGCAACCAACTGATTGTTAGTTGCTTTGCAAAGTTAGCCTGGACTTCATATTCATTGTGCTTAGTTCAATTGTGAAGATTTGTTCATTTCAATTGTAATAGGGTTGTTTGAATGAATGTGTAGACACCAAAATCTGGTCTAAGCCTGTGACTTCAATATTCTTCATAATTCGTATTCTTCTATTCATTAAATAATTTCAATTATTTAATTATTCTCTACAGTCTTCATTTCTTCTATTAATTAAATAATCTTAATTATTTTATTAATTCACATTTTCTTTATTCTATCTAATTAATTAAATAAACGCTTTTTATTTAATTATGTTACTAATTAACCTTATCCTTGTCAAATTAAATAAATTCCTATTTAATTTACTTTATCATACTGCAACTATAATTAAATAAATTCTTTATTTATTTAATTATTCATTTAAATCCCTTCATCATTTAATTAAATAAATCTTATTTATTTAATTATTTTTCAAATATCAAATCTTGAATTAAATGAATTATTTAATTCATAAATTCTATTTTAACGCATTCCTCTATATTTAGATAATTGTGAAATTATCTAAGTATTCACTTTGACTTGACTCGACATCTATTTTTATCACTTGGTTAACTCTTGATTTAATGTCTGAGTGGTGTTCTCGAGTAACCTCTTTGTCAAATCATTCAATCATCCAATTCTAACTCATTTTGTGTACATGCAGATTAATTAAATATTCCTATTTAATTAATTAAACCTTGTGGGTGCATTCGAACAAGAGTTGCCTTAAATCAATCTTTATCTTTGTCATGCAAAGATAATTCTTCTGTTTTCGAATACCAAACTTGAAGATTAAATCATTTATTTAATCTTTAATTCTATTTCTAATTTGTATCACTCATGTCATCACTGACTGTTATCAGAATGCATGTCTAATCAGTCAATCTCAACCGTCCGTTGATCTTTCAATCTTGGCCTATCATTCGAATAATCAATTTTCTATAAATTGATCTATCATTCCTCATTCCAATCTCTCTTGTGAAATCTTATGACTTTTGAGAGCACTTAATCTTGAATCTTCGATGTTTTGCTAATCACTATCTTAGACTATACTTGCACAAACTTACGAGAAATCTGAGGGCAATTATACTACAACAGCAAAATGGAGAAGGGCAATCGAGATGAATCATGGAAATACATAACAATTTGGTGAGATTGTTTCAGTTTGTTCACGTTATTACTTTCCTTTGTTATTTGTTGCTTAGCATTAGATTTGCATTTAGATTTAGCATTGCATTGTTTGCTCTAATCTGTCTTGTGCACTTTCTTGGCGTTACATTTGGTGAACCCGATGTGAAGACACCATCTTCGCATATCCGTAGAGTTTTATTTTGATTTTTACGGTTTTTCATGCAGACGGCGCGTGAGGTTGGACGCCAAATTGAAATTAATAGGCGTCGGTTTGATGAAACAAACAATTGATTTCACGAGACCACATCGGAGCCCGAAACACCACATCAGAAAAAAAAACATGAGGCATGCGAATAATCACGAATCATAATTGGTGGTGAATACAAGACACAATTGAAGAGAATATCGATGCATCTGACTAGTAACACAGCGAGCATTGACTGGTAACTTTTTTCTGTTTTCAAAATCTAAAATTTTCAATTGATTTGTGTGTTACTAATATCTAATTTTTAGCGTGTGGCCTTTTGGAGTTAACAAGTTTTTGCAGACGATTGACAAAGACGATATTGAAAACTACTAACGAATTTTTCTGAGGACGCTTGTCGAAGACCCTAGTTAATTTTTGAAACAGTTATTTGGTAAAGCGTGAAAATCTTTCGTTTGGTTAAAATTAACAAGTGTCTACTGTGTTTGGTGTGAAAGCACATTTGTGTAATTACCCTCACGATTTGGTAATCGAAGTATCCTCTCCCCTTGCGCATTGTGCGATCCTGGGTGTAAGAGAAACGGTTACTAACTCTAGAACTTGGGCCTGTTCTGGTGGGAAAAAGTACTCACGAGGATGACTCTGGTAGCACCCTACAAAGGGACTTCCAGCCAATATATAAAAGTGGGTTCTTAGGGAAACCCCAAGAATCACGAGTGTGGTTCCGACGAGATGGATCCGAAAGGGGACTCTGCCGCATGGATCATGCCCCACGAACAGAAATGCCGTATTAAACACCTTTTTGTTTTAGAGACCAACCATTATTAGCCATTGCTTGGTATAGTGCAAGGTATAGTATCATGCCGAAGACACTCACTAATGATCCCCTTGAGTAGAGATAGCAGTTCTTGGGAGGTCATTTCCCAAGAATTCAAAATTGGTGTGCTCGAAAGACGTTAATGAGCCGTGGAGGGGAGCCAATGCCACCAAATTTCTAAGCTATCCGCTCTCAAGAAGGAAAGGTGTTTATCACCAATCCGGGGTATTTCGGTGGGCTATACCAAGTATACAAACCCTAGGCCTTTTGGCCTATTAGGATGTACTTTTCTGTTGTCAATTTAAACGTTCTTTGAGTCTAAAATCAAACTAAAAACACTTTGTCTTATGATTGTTCTTGTTTGCCAAAATTTGATCTCGAAAAACACGGTTGGTTTTAAAATCTCATCACTGAAAATACACAGAGAGTCGCAACTATTCACTAGAAGGTCGCAATTGATTTTTAGAGTCACATCTGTTTAACTTTGAGTCACATCAGTTATTATGAGTCGCATCTATTTAACTTTGAGTTGCATCAGTTATTGCGAGTCACATATATTATTACGAGTCGCATCTGTTTAACTTTGAGATGCATCTGTTATTACGAGTCACATTTGTTTAACTTTGAGTCACATCTGTTAGAAGGTTAACTGCATCTGTCAGAGTCACACATTGAACTTTACCAGAGAAACATAATTGATCATTGGAAAATCGCATTTGTGAAATCCCGCAACACATTTGTCTGATTATCAGAAAACTAGAATTCACAATCACTGTCCAGTACACACGATTATACCAGTTTCAGTTGTCTTTACACAAACAATCCTTGAACAGAAACCTAAAATGATTTGCTCAATTTTGCATCCTTTAGGTTCATTCGGTCATTACCATAGTTGTCTTAATTCAGAGTTTAGTTTCATCTTAGAATACATATTACCTTGCATTAAACTTCTAGAAAGGTCACTTTTACAAACTTTAGGATTAGTCCACCATCTACACTATAGAAAAGTCATAGTGTCAACGAAATCTATCATTGAACCTAGTTTTATCAGTTTATCCTTTGTCCTATAGAGAGTCCTCCTAGCTCATCAGTCTAGTTAGGAAACTCAACTTGTCTTTGATCCTCGTCCTACATTGGTTCCTTGACTTAAACTAAATTGATGCCTTGGTCAGACTTCAGGTAGTTGGTCCCTTCATCTTGGGTTTATAGAATTGATTATTTTAGAACCTTTCTTAGGCCTTGCATCTTTAGATTTTAGGCTAGTGTCATCCTAGAAAATTCCTTATTTTGCATACGAAAATACCAAAAACATAGACTAGAGTCATAGAAATAGTTTTGCATTTCCCGCATATTGAGCTTGTCTTACATGGTTGAAACTAGGTCTAAGAGAAGAGAGAGAGAAAACATGTTAAACCCAAACGAATTCATCAATCCATTTTCTTCAAGACCTCATAAGACTCTATTAGACAAATTCAACACTAGAAACACTCAAGGTCACATTACAACAAAGACATAGAGGCTGCCACATAGGACCCTGAGTTTGCCTCTTTTGTAGATGAGTACCTAGCAAATGATCGACAATGATACTTAGCCAAATTGCTAGATGAAGGCACTACCTTACCTACAGGATTTGATATCAACACCTTACAAACTCAACCTACACAAGGGACAAATACCACGATCGCTAGTACTACTATATCTCAAGTCAACACAACTATGCCATCTAGCACACCTACACAGAGTATGATAGTCCATACATCTCCATTTGGTACAACTGGCATGACATCAGGATTTAATTTCACTATGGGTGGATCATCATCCACTCCCTCTGGTCCTCTTGTTGGGATTAAAAGACCTAAAACATCAGCTTCTACACCATATGTCGGTGTCACAAGTACAATATCCCAGTTAACGGCCATACCTAATGCCAGTGTCACGAGCACCATACCACAATCGATGGCCATACCTAGTGCTCAAGTTACTAGTACTATACCACGGATTACACAAATAGGAGGCATTCCCTCTTTCCAATATGGCAATCAGAATCCATTCTCCCAGACGGGCAACCAAAATATATTCACTCAGATTCTGAATCAGAATCCCTTTGTCCAAACTAGCAATCATAATCCATTTACGTGGATTCTGAATCATAATCCTTTTTCACAGATTTGTAGTCAGAATATGTTAACACAGATCCCAGGTCAACACCAATTTATGCAAACTCCAGACCAGAACACATTTACCAACATTCCAAATCCAAACCCACCTCAAATACCAACATTTAATCGAAACCCATCACGAGACTTTGGATTTCAGAATACATACATGGATCCGCATAATCCTCCTAGCACATCTTTGACTCAAGTTGACGTCTTACAAACACAAATGCATGCATTACAAATGCAAATGGATAACATGTCAGTGTCAACTAAGAAATCATTTTCAACAAAGGACATATGCCCATTCCCCTTTGATAGATCATTGTACATGACCCCTTTCCCTCACGGATATGTCATACCGAATCTTCCTAGGTACAATGGCAAATGAAATCCAATAGAACATATAAGGGAATTTTCTACCATATGCATAGATGTCGCTTATGACCCCACGTATCTTATGAGGCTATTTCCAAGAAATCTTGTAGGAATTGCACTAGAATGGTTTTCGGGTCTAGATTTTGGCATTAGATCTTGGGATGAGCTGGTTGAGAAATTTGTGGAGCAATTCTCCTTCAACATAGACCATGAGATAAATATATCAACCTTGTGTCACACAATGCAAGACGAAGGGGAAACATTCATTTCTTTCTTCCAAAGATGGAGGACTATAGCTAGTCGGTGTCCTGTCGAGATACCTGAGAAACAAAAAGTTACTATGTTCCAAGAAAACCTTCATGCGAAACTAAGGAGTAACTTAAGGGTACATTGTTGTACGTCTTTTTCAGAACTAGTGGAAAAAGGGGTTATAATAGAGAAGGATCTCATTGAAAAGGGTGAACTCAAGACATCAATATCCAATAGAAACCCGATCGTACAAAACACCCCCACTGACAGAAACATATTTTGGTCTCGCAACAAAAATGTCACCAATGATGGGGTGGTTGATGCTAAAACGCTACAAGCAGGACCCCTCCTCACATTTCAAGGACCTTATACTTTTGCCAACATGCTTAATGTTGTCAATCAACCTCCTAACGTGGTCCAAAATACTCAACGTCCACAACAAAGAAGATTTCAAAAACGTGAGTTCACTCCCTTAGGGGAACCCATTGAGTCGGTGTTCAAACAACTGTTACAACATAATCTTATATAGCTGCAGGAACCAAGACAATATGATCCAGGACAATTTAAACCAGCTTGGTGGGATGACAATGCCTTTTGTGATTATCATAGAACTAAGGGACATAACCTACAAAACTGTCGACAACTGAAGAATATCATATAGGATCTTGTCGAAAGGAGAATTATTGAAGTTAGTGGACAAAAACAAGTCATCAAACACTGATCATCAAGTATTTTCTGACCCACTACATGACCATGGGAAAGGAACTATCCCCAGTTCAAGTACTAAGACCAATACATCAGCCAACTATGCCAATGTCAAGCACGATTATAATAGTGGAAAAATTATTCACTGCCTTCGTGCCACCAATGAGAATATCAATACCATTATTATCAATACTAATCTTGAGTGTGCAGTCAATACTCATCGTACTAAGTTCACTATCCAAGGCCCTCCATCGCAGCAAACACCCCAACCTTCCAAGTTACAATATAACCTTCTTGACCAGTTGGGGAAGACCCCAACCCAAATCTCAATCTTGGAATTGTTGCGTATTTCCCCTAAGCATCGATCTGTTCTCGATAAAGCTTTATAGAACACCACGGTCCCTAATAACCTTGATGTCAATCATTTCCAGGAAATGGTGGGCTACTTGACCAATAATCACCATACCACATTTTCTGAACAAGACTATGCAACTGAAAAGATGAACCACAACAACCCTTTACATCTATAAGTCCTTGTTGATGACACCAAAGTTTGACGAGTTTTGGTAGACGGAGGAGCAGGGTTAAATTTGTGTACTTTAAAACTAATTAAGGCATTAGGTATTTCATAAGCATGCATAGACATGACCAAAAGTATTGTCATAAAAGCTTATGATGATGAGGAACAAAAATCAAAGGGGGTGGTAACACTTCCTATCAGAATTGGTCCTGCAGTAATGAAGACAAAGTTCCAGGTCTTGGATCTCACCCTTCCTTATAACCTTCTGCTAGGTAGACCATGGATTCATTCCATGAAGGAAGTCCCTTCCACATATCATCAGTGTCTTAAATTCCCTTACAATGGCACAGAAATAACTATAGATAGTGATTCGGATCCCTTCCAATATTGTACCAATCTAAAAGAGATCCTCCAATGCCAAGTGCCAGTAAACCAAGAGGCCTCATTATCTAATTCATCCTCCTATGTTGATCCATACACACTCACTCGAACATCTATTTCACCCTCAATTCCTACTATTCCTAGGGTGGAGATCCAAGACAAAGGTTGTGGAGAATATTACATGAAGACTTCTTATTGTGTTAGCCATTTGATTCCTCCTAAGTCATACAGTTTACCTACATTGGATAGGAGACAATCTATGCTCACTATACACATTCCTCCCACAACAACTTTTACTAAATGGGGTGAATTAAGCAAAGAGGCCGTAGATACAGAAGATGTCACTTCCTGGCTGTATAGGGAAGATGATGAGGAACCCCTCTTACTTGCTCATATTCCTACAAATCTATATGGAAAGGGTTTCAAAATCACGCAAATCAAAGGATATGATGGACAGAGTGGTTTAGGCTTAAACCAAGATGGGAGGATTGAACCAATATTTGTTTCTCAGTGGCCAAAAGGAGTAGGGCTAGGGTTTCAACTGATTCAGATTGGCATTCCTAGTACCCCATTACCCTTACTTGAGGAAGTAAGTGCTTCAGAAGATATTAATACATCTCATGAACTAGTGGACCAATATCATTGTGACTCCCCCGAATCTAATGATTATGAGTGGGATTCCCTATCCTCTACTTCTTCCATGGACCTTGACAAGTTATTTGGAGAACTTGACTTGATGCTAAGTTACTCACCCAATCCCTTGAATTCTTGTCCACCAAAGAAAAAGAAAAAAGAGGAATGGCTTAAACACTACTACTGGGAATCACTTGATCCTACCTCTTGGCAACCTGAGCCACCTGTTTCCGATAGTCAAACCTTGGCATAAGGCCCACCTATCCATCCACCTAGACTCAAACCTAAGAGCAAAAAGGACCTGGTACAAGACTTTTGTAACCACATGAATAATTCAATCTTTACCTTGACCCCATTAAAATTTGACAACTCTGACGATGACATGCCCTTAGTCTATCCCCAACTCATTGATTGGGATCAACAAGACACACCCGTCTTAGACATTTTTGAGAATGATGAAGCAATTGCTAAGTTCCTAGGATTACGAGAAGGCATACTAAACAGTGATCATAAGGCTAGTTTTACTATTGACTTGGACAACAAAGCATATTTTGGGGAATCTGTTCAACCCTCCAATTGCAAAAATGAGAAAAAGAATAAACAAAATAAAAAGGATGAGTCTCTAGGTGAAAACTGAAAGGCACCTTTAGACAATGAAAAAGTAAAAAGAAAGGACGCATCTGAAGGTGAAAACCCCTCTAAGGCATCTAAGGATGGAGGTTTGAACATTCTCCCCGTTGCATAGGAAAAGTCACCCATGCTCGTTGAAGAATCAGTAGAAGTCAACATAGGTACCAAAGAGAATCCTCGACTGGTTTATTTTGCAGCATCATTGACAACAGAAGAGCAGCCAGAGTTCCATAACTTCTTTGCATAGAGACAGATAAATTTTGCTTGGTCATATGCCGACATGCTGGGGTTGGATCTTGAACTTGTTCTGCATCATTTTCCCTTACAACTAGGTGCCAAACCATTGAAATAAAAATTGAGAAAAATGCACCCACAAATTGCTTTGTTAGTCAAGGTAGAACTCAAGAAACTCTTATATGTTGGTTTCATAAGATCTATTGACTATGCAAATTGGATTTCCAATCTTGTACCAGTCACTAAACCAACTGGGGGCATCCGTATCTGCACTGATTTTAGAGATATCAACAAAGCTTGTCCTAAGGATGACTTCCCTTTTCCTAACATAGACATGATAGTTGACATGACAGCAGGATATGAGATGTTGTCCCTTATGGATGGATTTTTAGGATATAACCAGATCATAATTGCAACTAAAGAACAACCTAAGACGGCCTTCACTTGTCCTTGGGGAACATATTGCTGGAATGTTATGCCCTTCGGACTCAAGAATGTTGGAGAAACCTATCAACGTGCCATGACTACTATCTTTCATGATCTAGTACACACTCTTATGGAGGATTATGTCGATGACCTTATTGTTAAATCCAAGACAAGGGCAGAACATTTATAGGTTTTAGACAAGATATTTTAGAGGCTGGAGAAGTATAAAGTGAGACTCAATCCAAAGAAATGTGTGTTTGGAGTTAAGTCAAGAAAGCTGTTAGGTTATATCATTTCTAGACGAGGAATTGAAGTGGATCCGACTAAGGTAAAAGCAATCATGGACATGTCTCCACCCACAAATCTTAGTCAACTAAGGACATTATAGGGAAGGTTGCAATCTATCAGAAGATTTATAGTGCAGTTAGCAAATAAGACACATCCTTTTCAACATCTACTTAAGAAAGGAGTACCCTTTGCATGGGCAACTAGGTGTGGAGAGGCTTTTCAACTGAATAAAGAATATTTACTCACACCACCTATCTTAATTCCACCTATTGAAGGAAGACCATTGATTCTTTATATTACGACAACCCATTCATCACTCAGAGCATTGCTTGCATAGAATGATGATGAAGG
This sequence comes from Sequoia sempervirens, assembly GCA_007258455.2. NCBI lineage: Eukaryota > Viridiplantae > Streptophyta > Pinopsida > Cupressales > Cupressaceae > Sequoia > Sequoia sempervirens. Next base: position 404,550,744 of record VDFB02270651.1, on the reverse strand, counting down.
TCATGAAAGGGCAGTCTATTATATCAATCAGACTTTGGTAGGTTATGAGCTCAACTATAGTACCATTGAACGTGCCTATCTTGCAGTAGTATTTGCTACTCAAAAATTGAGGCACTGTATGTTAAACCATCAAACAATGTTGATTGCTAAAATAAACCCTCTGAAATATCTTCTCAGCAAGGCAACATTAATAGGGCGACTAGCCAAATGGGTTATGATACTTAGTGAGTATGATATCCAATATGTAGAAAGAAAGGCTATTAAAGGATAGGTCATTGCTGATCAGTTAGTTGACACACCTATACAGGAAAATCACCCATTAGTTGTAGACTTTCCTGATGAGTTCATATTCACAATTGACACAAACATAACATGGAAATTGTACTTTGATGGCTCACATACAAATCATGGTTCAGGGGCTGGTATTCTGTTTATTACACCACAGGGTGATTCCATCCCTAAGTCATTTAGGATTGCATTCCCATGCACTAACAACATAGCAGAGTATGAAGCTCTAGTGACAGGGTTACGTATGGTAGTCAAGTGGAAAATTAAGATTTTACAGGTATATGGGGATTCTCAACTAGTAATCAGACAAGTAAATGATGATTATGAGACTAAGGATGAGAAGCTTGCTCCATACAAGCGCATGGCTAATAGCTTTAAGGAGTACTTTGACAAAGTCGAATTTCATCAAATACCTCGTGTTTTAAACAGGGTAGTCGACACTATGGCTAAAATTGCATCACTTCTTGACATTCCTAGCAACGTGCCTAAGTTTGAGTTCTTGGTAGAATAGCTTTTGGTCCCAGCCTATGATATCCTAGATTCTGAAATGGTGTGTGACATTGTTGGTCCCGATTCCCCATGGTACAAAGAAATCTATGATTACCTTCCTGCCGAAGTCATACCCACTAGCCTATCAAATAACCAACATAGGACATTCCTCCACAAGTCAACCAAATACACCATTGTCAGAGACACCCTATATAGACGTGCCTTAGATAATACCCTACTGAGATGTCTTGATTCTACTGAAGCACAATCAACCTTGTGTGGGGTGCATGAAGGTATATGTGGTTCCCATTCTAGCAGTCCTACCTTAGCCAAAAAGATTATGAGACTGGGTTATTACTGACCTACTATGGAAAAAGACTCATATGTCTTTGTAACGAAATTCCGCCAATGCCAAGTTCATGGAGACTTGATACATGTGCCAGCACAGGAGCTCCGTCCTATAACATCACCATGGCCCTTTGCCCAATGGGGACTCAACCTCATAGGTAAGATCCACCCCACATCATCTAATGGACACAAATTCATTATCACTACCACTGAGTATTTTACGAAGTGGATTGAAGCCATTCCTATGACATACATTACCGGCACATAGATTTCTAAATTTATCCTGAACTATATCATTTGTCGGTATGGTGTCCCTCAGTCCATAATCACTGATAATGGCCACCCATTTGAGAACCAAGAAGTCCGCCACCTGTGTGATGAATTTCATATCCAACATCACTTTTCCACTCCATACTACCCACAAGGTAACGGCCAAGCAGAGGCATCTAACAAGACCATCATTAGAATCCTCAAGAAGACTATCAATGATGCTGGTCGTGACTAGCATTTACAGCTTAACCCTGCCTTATGGGCTTATCGCATAAGTATCTGTACTCCCATTGGTGCTACTCCATATTCACTTGTATTTGGTTCTGAAGCTATTCTGCCAATTGAGGTCGAGATTCCTTCCCTAAGGGTATCCCTGAAAGTCCACATTGATGATGAAGAGTACTGAGTATCGAGACTCCATGAGCTAGAATTCCTGGATGAGTGAAGACAGAAGGCACTAGACCATCTTCAAGCATATCAGAATTGCCTTCGTCGTAGCTATAATAGGAAGGTATTGAATAGAAACTTTGACATTGGTGACTTGGTTTTAATGGAGAACTCCCAAAGAATCAAGCAGAAAGAGAAAAACCAGGAAAGTTTAAACCAAATTGGTTAGGACCTTATGTTGTTATGGAAGCTTTTGGATCAGGAGCGTACCAAATCTCTACTCCTGAAGGGGAACCATTGTCCTCACCAATCAATAGTCTGCATCTAAAGAAGTTCTACGCATAACTTTTGGGAGCCTTTGTCTTAATTAACAAAAATACAAAAAAATCAGAAAATCACAAAAATTGTTATCAAGGTGAAAACCTGGAAAATAGGCATCTTGGTAACACCAAAAAAAAATAGATAATCTAGAAAATAGTAAAGACAAATCATTCATCCAATAGTGAAAACCACTTCGGTGGCGCTTTGGATAGGTACCATGGTGAAAACCTGGCAAACAGGCGCCATGTGTAGTTAACTCTGCTCCTTTGTCTACTATTATTCTAATCTAGTCCTTATCATTGTATATGGTCCACTACCCTGTACATACTACTATCCCTATACATATCCCTTATCTTTCATATCCATCGCTTGTATATACCATTCATAATAAGTGGTAATCTTTCCCATAACTTGGAACGATTGACATCAAGCGCATTTCATATCCCTCATTTTACCCTATTCATAATCAATTGGTCTTATACTCGACTGGGGGCAAACACTTGACATGTGTCATATCGATTCTTCCATTGGCTATGTTGAAGATGTAATACCATAGGAAAATCCAAAAACATCGCAAAATGACCTGAGAAAACACAAAAACATCAGAAAACTTCAGAAAGACAAAAAAATCAAAACATTTCAAAAATCCAAAAACAAAGTCAGAGTCAGTCGCACTTGTCAGTCTTTGTCATTTGTCGAACTACATTGCCTCTGTGACTGGACGTAGGCAAGGCCATCTACCGATGTGCCCCCGAGGCATTATGTTAGTTCGTTTAGGTTTGTCTGTATAAAATCATGATTTAATCCATATGTCTATATGACAAGGTCATTGGTCCTGTCGAACTACGAGGTCTCTGCGTGCACAACGTAGGCAAAGCCATCAATCAATGAGCCCCCGAGGCCATACTAGGTCAATCCATTAGGGTTCATCACATTCATTTTCACACACATCTTCTATTTGTAGTCATTCTTGTCAGCCAAATTCAAGTCGAACTACGAGGTCTCTACGTGTACAACGTAGGCAAGGCCATCAATCGATGAGCCCCTGAGGCCGCACTAGGTCAGTCCTTTAGGGTTTTTTCATCACACACAATCAATTGTCAACACGTCATATCAAGTCATGCATCAATCTGGTGAACAAGTCAGCAATGTCTCTAAGTCACATCAAACAACTTGCCAAATAAAACAACCAAAATAGATCAACAAATGTCTGCTACAAGATGTGTCCTTCCTGGAAATAGACATCATCATGGTAGCCATCCGGTATCTTATTCAAGATGAGTCCTTCTTGAATACAGCTATCGGAAAAACAATCTATGTCTTATACAGGATGATTCCTTCTTGCATAATCAACATGGTCAAACAATCAAACATAGCCTTATACAGGTTATCGCATCAACGGTATCTGACTCAACGTCTTATATGATACATGTCTTTTTGAAACCAGGCTTTGTCATGCCTTATACAGATAGTCATAACATTGAAACTAGACTCACAGTCTTATCCAGTATGTGTATTTCCTAACATCAAGCTCTATCAATCAATCCTTCTATCAATCAACACGAATCAAACAAACAAGATCAAGTTTTGGCAAATATTTTATTAGCTTTTTGACTTTCTGACTTATTTATCTTATCTTTTCATTTGACTTTATGATGGGAATTATGTTACTAGCTTTCTCAAGGATGTCCCATGAAGGATTTAGAGAAGCAACGATGTATCAAAATTCTATTTTCTTTGACTGTTGTCTGTCGACTATCTTTTAAATTTGATTTTGTGTCATGTTACTAGTTTCCTCAAGGATGTCCCATGAAGGATTTAGAGGAGCAATGACGTCCAATGACCCGTCTTTTACTTTGATTGATGTCTATGGTTTGTCCTGACATAAAGACTGGGGCAACTTGTGCCCTTAGTATGAGTTAATGACAATCCTTTTCTACGATTGTCTGTTATTAGCAAGTGGATGACCTTGCACACCATGATTTATGTCATATCATGGTGTTTTTCTCCATTTGTATTAGTCCCGCCCAATGATGATAAAGTGCAATACCTTTTTTGATACAGCGACACATCGAAGATTGCTAATACTAACATCTATCTCCTATCTTTCATTCTTTCTCGATCTTTCTTTCTGCACTAATAGTTCTTCTTTCTTGCATTATGACGGAGTCTTGTGACACAAAACATTATACATCATCATGCATCAATGTACATGTTAGAAACATACATACATATAGGCATATTTCATATCTAGATCATCATGGCATAATAGACATTCATCATCATACAATACATATCATAAGCATTCCATGTACAAAAAAAATGTAAATACATGCATCACATTACATTTGTATAAGCATCACATGTAGCTGGCATTATACATATAACATCATATTGCATCTCATAATTTATAAACCGCATACATCATATAGAATCAACATTATATCATTAGCTGCATATACACACCATAAAATAGATATCATCATCCATCACATAAGCATGTCATATAAACATCACATGTACAAATAAACAACTGCATAATTAATACATAGAAATGCATATCATGAGAATCATCTTTACCAAATCATATATATATATATATATATATATATATATATATATATATATATATATATATATATATATATATATATATATATATATATATATATATATATCGTCAATTGTGTCACATCACAATGTCATAATGCATCAATAATACATGGAAGCCCGCAGACTATAGGATCATAATACAATGTTTCGATGCATCTCAAGAAGTATCCCTATCCTAAACTACCACTGCTATCATGCCTAGAGTGTGTGGAGGAATGATGATGGGAACCTGACGACCTGTGAGCTGAGGGAGATATGTCATACAGACCTGCTCTGCGTGGCTGCTCCACCCCCTCTGTGCTAACTGTCCTAGTGTGGGTCCTAGTCTGGGACCTGCTACTATGTGCCTCTGAGAAACTGGGAGCCCGTCTCTCTGGCGGAACCTCTGCCTCATAAAGGTCCCGATAATATCTCTCTCTCCCCAGCTCTGACTAGCTCTTTGGCAAAGGCAACTGATGGCCTAGTACATAAGGCTCTGAGCTCTAAGAATCTCTGCTCTGTCTCCTGTCTCTGAGCTATAGCCTGATCTCTATCCATCACCGCTCTGTCCCTCTCCATCCGATATGCATCCCTCTCAGACATCAGAACTCTCATCTACTCCTCCAAGGATGCAACCTGAGTACGCAATGTATCTGTGTCCAGATCCACCACCCCTGTCTCATCCTTTCTGCCCCTCACTCTCCCATCCTCCTCCTCATCTATCTCCTCTAGGATCTGATCACGAACCTCTCTCTCATGATCATCATCCTTCTCGTCATCCTCCTGGTAGGCGTCCAATAAACCCAAGGCATCAATCTCTGCCTCCTCTCTACCTGCCTCCTCGGTACCTACCTCCTCCTCTGCTGGGATGTCTGGAATAGTCGCCTCTATAGGCTCCACCTCCTCTCCTCCTCTACCAATGTCTGGTATGGCCACATCCTCATCTCCTCATCCCTCCTCACGGATCAATGACAATGGTGGCCCTCATCCCCTCCGACCATGTCTCCCTCTCTTGCCTCCATGCCATCCACCTCGGCCATAATCTCCTCCATCACCACAGCCTCCTCTATCTCCCTAATCTCTACCTTTGCCATGCCTGCCTCGTGGACCTGTCCCTTGCTGCTCTACCGATGCTGGCTGCTCTAGATCTGTCAGCAGAATCGATCTGTGTACTGCCCACCACTGATCATACTCCTCTATGATCCCTGGATCTGCTGGACCATCCATCAATCCCCATGGAACTACCTGTAGTGCATCAATGTCAGCCTCTATTATGGCAATAGGAATCTCTGGACCCCATAGGGGGACCTCTCATGATGATCTCACAAACTCTACCCATCCTCTAGGTACATCCTGTACCTCTCCAAACTGCCGCAGGACACGATCTGGCAACTGACGCTCTATAATGTGGACATGTGACACTATCCACCCAACCAAAAACTGAGTCTGTCGGCAAAACAGAAAATGCTCATCCTCGTTTGACCACTCGGCACAGCCCAAGTATGATCTCCATGTAAACTGCACCATAGTGTCTATGGCATGTCTAAAATAACCCGTATCTCCTATGTGAGGCTGAGTATTCACCCCCGCATAACGGAAGTCGTACGGAGCACCATGTGGTACATCTACTATCACCAGTGGCCGAAAGATCGTGATGTTTTCCCACACCCATACCATCAGGAGCGTGGTACCAGAACTCATGGACTGTGCCTCTCGGTAGGCAATATCATGCAAATGAAAGTATAACATCCGGAGCACACATGAACCCCAAGCATACACCACTCGACGCTCTAGCATCTCCCCCCACCCCACGGGAAAACCATGACCTCGACGATTAGGAAGTACTATGCCACCTATCAATGTACACAATAGACAGTCTAGCTACCTATCCCTCTGAGCCAACACACACCACCTAATCTCATAGTCATCAAATCCTAACTGCCTAATGTCCACATGTGGGTAGTATCTGCACATCTCAGCTGCACCCCTCTGGGTATCATACATCACCTATGTGCCTCTAATAGGAAGTCTGAGGATCCTGTACACATCCTCTAAGGTAACATTGGCCTCTCCAGTCGGTAGGTGGAAAGATGATGTCTTCGAGTGCCACCGCTCACACAAAGTTGTCAGTAATCCCTGATTCACCCGAATCTGGGGCATGTCTATCACATGAAGTAGACCTAGGTGCCATAGGATCCGTCACTCTACTGGACGCAAACTATCTCTGAATCGAAACATCATCATTCTCGACTCTCGTGTATATATCATGTCTAGCACAACCTACAATGGAATTATACATGCCTCGTGTTAGCCTCAATCATCTATTCTAGTGCAAACTGACTATACTCACTACAATTCAAATGCGTTGTTATTTTGCACATGCGTCATTATTTGTCACATGCGTCGCTCTTTAACATATGCGGTGCATAAAATTCATATGCATCATTATTATTCAAATGCGCCTAATTATATCACAAGTGCGTTACACTAAATTCATTGCGTTGAAAAATATTCAAATGCATTTCAAAACAAACAAATGCGGCTATTCTAAATGCAAATGCGATGCAAAATTTCAAATGCGGTTCATAAATTTACACATGTGTTGAACCGCGCACGAATTATGCAAAACAGCTAACATAAAATTGCAAATGCGTTGTTCCACAGACAGATGCGTCATTTGCGCAATCATATGCGGTGATTTATTAAAATGACGCATAACAAAAACTTGAATTAAATGCATAAAATTACGCGCAAATGAAAAATTTAAAAAGCCAAGTTTGAGGTACATACCGGGGGGTCCGCGTCGGCTAGCCTCTGGAAGGTTCGGATCCTGTATGCGCAATGGTGAGTGTTTAGAACGAGCGACATCCTCGCTATGGGTGCAGAGAAAATTCTCAATTCTAGGGCTAAGTGGGTGAAAATCAATTGGTTTTTACCCCACTTCCTATATATACCTAAGGTTTAGGTGGCATTCTTTTCTACTGGCCGTGTTAACTTCCCATTTCGATCAGCCCATACCCGTCCCTGACATTTCCAACCTCAATTCTGCAAACTCCGCTACATTTCTGGCCATCCAATGGACTAATCAGGATCATTTCCAATTTTTTCTAAACTTTTTCGAAAATTCCATTACCTCCTTCTATAAGGCACCTTCATCCCTGCTTTACACTGGGCACTCGGGCATATTTCATATCGATTTTCTCGGCACAACGCTTCAAAATGACATTGTATCAAAGAGGGGAAAATTTAGACACCGAAATCTGGTCTAAGCTTGCGACTTCAATATTCTTCATAATTCGTATTCTTCATTCATGATTAAATAATGTCAATTATTTAATTATTCTCTATAGTCTTTATTTCTTCTATTAATTAAATAATCTTAATTATTTAATTAATTCACATTTTCTTTATTCTATCTGATTAATTAAATAAACGCTTTTATTTAATTATGTTACTAATTAACCTTATCCTTCTTGTAAAATTAAATAAATTCCTATTTAATTTTACTTTATCATATTTCTCAACTATAATTAAATAAATTCTTTTATTTATTTAATTATTCATTTAAATCCCTTTTCATCCTTTAATTAAATAAATCTTATTTATTTAATTATTTTCAAATATCAAATCTTGAATTAAATGAATTATTTAATTCATAAATTCTATTTTAATGCATTCATCTATATTTATATACCGTGATTATCTAAGTATTCACTTTGACTCGACTCAACATCTATTTTTATCGCCATTAACTCTTGATTTAATGTCCGAGTGCTTCTCGAGTAATCTCTTCATCAAATCATTCAATCATCCAGTTCTAACTCATTTGTGTGTACATGCAGATTAATTAAATATTCCTATTTAATTAATTAAACCTTGTGGGTGCATTCGAACAAGAGTTGCCTTAAATCAATCTTTATCTTTGTCATGCAAAGATAATTCTTCTATTTTCGAATACCAAACTTGAAGATTAAATCATTTATTTAATCTTTAATTCTATTTCTAATTTGTATCACTCATGCCATCACTGACTGTTATCAAAATGCATGTCTAATCAGTCAATCTCAACCGTCCGTTGATCTTTCAATCTTGGCCTGTCGTTCGAATAATCAATTTTCTATAAATTGATCTATCATTCCTCATTCCAATCTCTCTTGTGAAATCTTATGACTTTTGAGAGCACTTAATCTTGAATCTTCGATGTTTTTCTAATCACTATCTTAGACTATACTTGCACAAACTTACGAGAAATCTGAGGGCAATTATACTACAACAGCAAAATGGAGAAGGGCAATTGAGATGAATCATGGAAATACATAGCAATTTGGTGAGATTGTTTCAGTTTGTTCACATTATTACTTTCCTTTGTTCTTTGTTGCTTAGCATTAGATTTTCATTTAGATTTAGCATTGCATTGTTTGCTCTAATCTATCTTGTGCACTTTCTTTGCGTTACAGAATGTTCATGATTTGAAAATCTTAACACCTCAGAAGATTGCACTATTTTTTGTAAGATTGCAGATTTATCTGGGTCAAGTGGAAATCAGTTTTAAGGGATTGGTCCATTTCAGTGTTTATCATTTGCATTGTTAATCTTAGGAGTAGTAATCGATTTAGAAATCTCTTTGAAACCCTTATCTTTTGTTATTTCTTTATCATTGAGTCATATTTTGAATTAAAGTATCATCACATTGTTAGATCTGATAAATTAAGATTCAGTATTTTGCTTGTAGTAAGGTCCCACTGTGATTACCAACATTTTCACATTTATCACTGGGTTGTTTATGCATTGTCAAGACCTGACATTAGAGACCTTGGGGTTATCTCTTGAGGCTTGCTGATAGAGATTTACCTTTCAAGTGAGATAGGATATTATATTTTGTCTGAGTTGTTGCTATGCAGAAAACATCATCAACAAAGGTGTTCCATGTGATTGATATACAATCTCAGTGATCCACAACACAATCTAATGATCTGGTGAAGGTATTAGACTCGATACCCTATTTTGCCGATAACACATAGTTCTCCACTTTAACTTTTGGTGTGACTGAATGCATAACTGTGGACCAAAATGATGACTACAGTTGCCATGAATGACAACACAGAAACCCAAAATCTATGTCCACATGACCCATATGCCAACAATCTCCCCCTTTGGCATTGATGGCAACACTTAGTGAAAAATGACTAAGTGTTGAAATATATAAACAATCTGCCAAAATACAAAATATTGCACCACTGCAAAATATTACTCCCCCTAGGAATATGTTTGCATTTTTCACATACACTCTCCCTCTTTGACATCAATGATAGAATTTAGGGAAAAAAAATTGCAAAATTGTACAAGTATATCTAGAGACTTACAAACATGTGCTACAAAGATATTCTTCAGTCCTTGTAATTTTGAGTCCCAGATACTCCTCAAAATCTCTAGAATAGTAATATGACCACAAATAAGATAAGTCATGGTTTCAGTAGCTTCCAAACTTACAGGATCAGGAGTATTCAGAGCACTTTTTCCTTCTTTCAGAGTGTTTTCCATTGTCTCAATTTTTTGACTTATAAGCTTCTTGAGTTCACTCACTCTGCTAATAACTCTTTCATTTTCAAACTTCAGAGTCTGTAATTGGTCAAGCAAGGATATTACTTGACTATCTTGCTAGCACATACTGCTAGTCAAAGGATCAAAGGTGTTGGAAATATTGGCCAATTTTTGCTCAATATCTTTGATCTTTTTCTCATTTGCCGCATTAAATTTTGACAAGTTTAGGAAGGATTTGTACATATTCCCTCATTCTATTATAGCCCCTTTGATATTCTATATATAGGTTTCTAGAAGTTTCTTGTCTTTGGAAATAAGATTGATTAGGCTTCAAATTTTTTGTTGCTTAAATTCCCTTTGCACTTGAACTTGAGATGAAGCCTCAAAAGACTTGAAATGAAAATTCACAAAGCTTATTAATCTCTTCAACTCACAAGAGGGGGATCTAGATGGATCCATAACATGGGTAGCCATCAGCTTTTGTAAAGCTTTAGATGCAAGTTTTAGCAACTCACTATCTTCAATATGAGATTCCAGTATTTTCTCATTGGCTTTATCTTGAGAAATCTTAGCAACTTTCAACATCTGGATTGGAGACAATGTAGATAAGTTGATTGAACTTTCATCAAATTCTTAATCTGATTCTTCCTTTTTCTCCAACAGAGATTCCTTTACCTTTTCTGAACTGATTTCAAGATTCTTTCCTTTGTCAATCTTATATTGAGCTTCCGGAGTGACTTCTGCAAAAACCTTTTCTTCACTAGACACTTTTTTCTCTTCGGCTATCTCTTGACCTTGGACCTTAGTCACAACAGGTGTTTCAGTGCATACATCATTGGGGAAAGTTAGAGTATCCTCCAATGTTGTAGGATCAAATATAGTAATATTCTCATCATTTTCATTTCCTCCTTCTGACTTACTCTCTTCCACATTCACTTCCTTACGAATTTGAGCATGTCCAATATTGACTTCCTCAACATTTAATTTTTCTCTTGATAGGAACTCTTCCAGAATAGTTTTGGTTTCACTCATAACAACATTAGTGTCACCAATCAAGATTTTCTTGACTCTTGACTTGCTTTTGAATTCATTTTTAAATTTTAGGAGGAGTGAATCCAATTCCTCAATTCCCATTTCCGAGCACAAGTCAACAAGAACTCTTTTCCTCATGTTTTGTTCCTCTGTCCTAGCATTCACTCTTCTTGATTCCAAAATTTTGTATAGACTTGTGGGAAAGCCAAATATGATTTCAACTAAAGTTCTATTGAAAACATTCAAATGCTTGAGAACAACTTCTTCAAGAATCAACTTACCATAATCATCAAAGAATTCATATAGATCACATAGTGGTTTGAGATTACCATCAACTACTGCTGCATTCTCAACTTCTTCTACTGACAGGCTGAAATTGACAATTTTGGGCTTCTTTTGAGCTTCTTCATTTTTATCTGAAGGATTCCTTTTATTCATTTTCACTGCTTGACTCCAAGTTTCCTTTAATTCTCTTACTATTTCTTCTAAATCTATCTCTTCTTCTTCATATTCGGATGCAACTTTATAGGTCCTTGAGATTTTTTTTTTCTTCCCTCTTCTAGAGGATTCAACCATATTTGGCTGTGTAGCAGGGGAACTCCTAGTTGATCTGGTGTTAGGAGAAAATGTTCCCAAAATAGTTGTTGATGCCTTTTCCTTCTTTTCAGCTGCTTCAGCTTCATCTCTTTGCCTTCTGATTTCTTTTATTTTCCCAATTGGAAGACCTAGTTGTTCTGCAATGATTTATGTTTCTTTTCTTACTTTCCTAGTTGACTTAGGATTTTTTAGTTCAAAATGAACTTGAAAGATCTTCTCTGCATAGGTGTTGAATCTTTCAACATTAGGATCTAGTGGATAATTCAGTAGATGTTTTGCATACATCCTCAGTATATTTTTATCCACTACAACTTCAAGAATCCTCTCTCTGGCATGCATCTATTTTTGAAATGGTTTGAAATGGCCTCAAAGGATTGAGTTACGGGTTTGTCAGTCACCAAGACTGCATAGCATGTCCTAAATCTATACAACCAATGGAACACTATTTCTCCATTGAACTTTTCCAATACCCGATACCTCACCTGAGAAGTAAAAATATAGGTAGATTAACAAGTTCCTGAATTTCAACACATTCTTTTTATCCTTCTTGATTTTCTTAAGATTTTCCAAGAGTTTCCCTTTGAGCACTTCACATAGATCATAGTCCACATTTTTTTTTATCATCTCATATGTTGTGTAGATGGCAGTTTCTGATACAAAATTTTCCTGACTCGAATGGTAAATCTTATACCCTACAATCATGGATGCAAATCTTACATCGATCTCAGCAATGTGACTTACAGTCATTTCCCTTTTGTCCTAGTGTGAGCCTGTCAATTTTGTGACATCGTGATTCTTTATCGACTTTAAGACTGGAAGTTTTCTGGAAGAATTTAAGCCAGTAACAACACAAATAGCTTCCTTGGTAATTTTAAATGGGCTACCAAGCCACATAAATTCATCATGTACTCAACTCAGAATGTATCAAACCCACTCATCCTCCTCAAATATGGGAAACCTCATGAATTGAGCAAATTTCTTGTCCACTAGGGTTTTTAATTCAAGTTTCACAGAGAAATATTCTTGTGCTATGTGATCAAAATATGATTCCAATAGGTTTGCATTACCCAAGTCTTCAATATTCACATGCACATAAGCCCTAATATCTTCTATGTGTAGAATACCGTATGACATGGAAGAAAATGCTCCCAAGGGCTCAATGTCTACCGATTTGTATGGATGCCATTTGAACTTAGGGTGTGGCCTATCCTTAACTTCAACTAAGAGAGGGGTAGACATGATTTCAAATACAAAAATTTACAAATTTTCTTATAAATACCTTTTGGAGATGAAATGGAAGATCGATCATTGAAACTCTTCAATCTCTTCTTCGTTTTAGCAAGAATCAGTTCATAGCACTTCTGACTTCTTTAGCTCAAATGAAATGTGAAAAATGAGAGTGAAAATGGCTCTTTTTATTTTTGTTGAACCTCACACTTTACTTTTTGCAATAAATTCCCTTGCCCTAATTTAGTAGATTTTCAGACTTTTAGCATTCTAGGCCAAACAATTTTTGCGCAAATCTACAACAATCTTTATTGATACCTTAGATTCATTTCATAATGACTAAATACTATCTACTTCCTACTATACTCATCATAATTTCAATACCAATCACTTTCAATGGGGGGTTTAGATAATTTCCTTGATAACTCCCCCTAATGCAGAGATCTACAATTAGTTTCCAAGGGTATTACCAAAAGAGGCTTCTGGTGCGGATCCAATTCCTTCTGTAGAAGGTTCCTTTTTCACCCATTTCTTATGCATCTACTTCTTAATCTCATTAGTAGTGATCTTTCCTTTTCTCTTAACATCCAGTTGATTATTTTGTTTTACTAGACCTTTTCTCTTCCCTACAGAATCTAGAGGTGTGGCCAAATTTGTTGCAGTTGTAGCAAACAACACTTCTCTGCTTAGGCCAATTGTTCCACTAACTTTTTCTAGACCTGCATTGGTTAGCAACATGTCCAAATCTATTGCATGCATAACATTTTACATCTCTATGAGGGATATGAATCATAGTTCTACATTCACTTGACTTGTGACCATATTTGTAACAATTAAAGCATTGTCCTGAGAATGATGGTCTATTCGTGTTTACCCTACTCCTACAATGAGAAGCTATATGACCAAATTTATCGTAGGTATAACAATAACCATTAAATCTTTGAGCATTAGGTTTCCTTATCAGATTTCTATTGGGTCTACTCATTTGGTCGGATTGTCTGAAATTTCTTTTTTTGGGATTCTTTTGTCTAGAGTTCCTTTGTGCAGATTTGGAGCTTTCTCCTTCCTCATATCCAAGACCTCATTTGTCACCATTAGTTCTTTGTCCCTTCAGTAAATCATCAAGTTTGGCTGAGCTTGCTTTGAATTTCTCTTTGAACTCATTTTCTATAGCAAGTTCATCCCTAAGATCATCAAGTTGCTTTTCAAGCTCTTCTTTATTATTCTTAGTTTGCTCCAATTCATTCTCTAATCGACTACATTGTTCAGAATTTTCTTTCAATGATTGTGCAAGCTTTTCTTCATTTCTCTTCCTGTCCTCCAATTCTTTAGTCATCTTCATCATGATGGATTTTGTTTCACACTTCAAGACAACATTCTCTTGAGAAAAATTTTAACATTCTTCTATTTTTTCTTTCAGAATTTGACTAATTTGGTCATCTTCACTGGTTTTGTTCTTCTGCTTGAGCTGACCACATAATTCTTTTCTTTTCTCTCTTGATTCACCAATCTTATCTTTCAATGACTAGATGATTTTTTTTGCATTTTGAAGATTCTCTTGCAGTTCTTGGATCTCAAACTTTGACTGGTCAAGATTATCCAAGGCCACCATGAGTTATTGTTGAAGACTGCTTGTATCCATGAATTTACAAGATCTCCTCAAGCTGTTAGACTTCTTTAGAGGAACTTGCTCTAATACCAATTGTTGGAAACAAGCAACACTGAGAGGGGGGGTGAATTAGTGTTTTGCAAAAATTATTTCTTTTGTCCTGATATTTATTCCACTTAATACATGTAATCAAAAATACTATGCAGAAAAAGGAAAAAATAAACCACACAACTATAACACAAGGAATTTTACGTGGAAACCCTGTAAGGGGAAAAACCATGGTGGATGGAAAATCCACAATGTGTTCTAAGTATACTCAAAAGAGGAATTACAAAATGAGAATACACTTGCATTCAGGCTCACTACTCAGAAGGTGGGGGCTCACTACCCTTACAATAGTTTGGAATAGATCCAAAAGAAATTAAACTAAATAAATAGCATCTACCAATGCTTGATTGTAGTTTTGGTTTAGCTCTAATCTCAAACTTATAGTCCCAATGACTAGTAATGAACTTCTGATATGTTCTGCTCAAGTTCACACAAAAAATCTCTATGCACAATGTAAACTGCACATCATATCGCTCAAATACAGCTTGGATATTCACAACATACACACACACATCTTCTTCATCATTCAAAATGATGTGACCGAACATCTAAATATATCCGCTCACCAGGAATTAACCGCCACAGGTCAGCTCAACAAAACTTAATAATATTTGCAATTAGTCGGCCCAAAAAATAAATAATTTCAATGTGTATCCAAGAAAGTCAGCTACACAATAGCTAAGACCCATAATTAAACATCTAATTAAGATAGTTCAACTTTATACAACCATTGTACACCCTTGTACTGAATCCTCTCCAATAAGAAAATAAACTAAAAATGTCCTACTGGACCTCTAAAACTAGGTAGCCAAAAAGACAAAAATACAGGATTCAATGATAAGGTGTTCCATGTGCTTGATAAAAAATATCACTGATCCACAACATGAAGTAATGATCCGGTGAAGTTATTAGACTAGATACCCTATTCTGTCAGTAACACATAGTTCTCCACTTTAACATCCAGTGTGACTGAATGCGTAACTGTGGACCAAAATGATGACTGCAGTTGCCATCAATGACAACACTGGAACCCAAAAACTACATCCACATGAGCCATATGCCAACAGAAGGATATGGGTTTTCCCTCTTGGCTCAACACTTCCCCTATGGCATATCCACTTGCATCACACTCAATATTAAACACCTTATTGAAATCTGGTAAGGCTAATATGGGCTACTCTACTACCTTATTTTTCAAATACTCAAAACTTTTTCCAGATTCAATAGTCCAAACAAAAAAATTCCTCTTACCCCTGTTTATGGTATTAATGATTGGAGCACAAACATGACTGAAACCCTTAATAAAATTCCTATAAAACTTGACAAACCATGGAAACTCCTTACCTCGACAACTGATTTGGGTGGAGGCCAACTTAGAATAGCTTCAACCTTGTTGTGATCCATTTTCAAGGTTCCTTTTGTAACCACAAAACCAAGATATAGCAATTATGTCTTTATAAACTCACATTTATTCAAATTAATCATTATTTTCTCTTCATTCAATCTTCTTAAAACCAAATCCAAATGATGCAGATGCTCTTCCTTAGTTTTACTAAAAACAAGAATGTCATCAAGATAAGCCACTACAAACTTATCAATAAAAGGCTTGAGAACTTCATTCATCAACCTCATGAAGGTGTTGGGGTGCATTTGAGAGACCAAATGACATTACAAGCCACTCATAAATCCTTCATTTATCTTAAATGATGTCTTCCATTCATCCCCTAGTCTAATCTTGATTTGATGATACCCACTCTTGAGGTCTATTTTGGAAAAGTAGCATGCTCCACCAAGAGAGTGCATCAATTCTTCCATCCATGGAATGGGAAATCTATATATAATTGTAATCTTATTGATGGCCATAGAATCAATGTACAACCTCCATTCACCTCCCTTCTTTGGTGCTAGGACAATGGAAACTAAACAAGGACTAAGGATTTCTTTGATTATCCCCTTATCAAGAAATTCTTGGACTTGTCTCTTAATCTCCTCATTCTGTTGCGGTGTCATCTTATATGCTACCTTATTAGGCAAACTAGCCCTTGGTATGAAATCAATGTGGTGACTAATATCCCTCATAGGAGGTAATGTGTTTGGGAGTTCATCCACTACTATATCAACATACTTCTTTAGCAAGTTTTGAATTTCCAAAGGCAACTCTTCTTTCTTTGTTGTTGTCCCAATAGAACTAGGCTTGACTATGATGGAAAAACCCATCTTATCCTCTTCCATGGATTTTATGAATTCCTTCTCTCCTACCAACATTACATTGGATTCCACTTTTGGTGCTTTATCCTCATCTTTCAATGGTGTTAGGGTATATGAGACTCCATCCTTCTCTATGACATACATGTTCTTTCTACCATCATGCTTTGCATTTCTATCATATTTCCATGGTCTACCAAGAAGCACATGACAAAAATCCATTGGAATGATGTCACATAAGAACTTGTCCTTATAACCCCCTATATGGAATTCTACCCAATTTTGTGCATTCAATAACACTTTTTTCTCTTTGTTTAACCAAGAAACTTTGTATGGAGTGGCATGAGGCAATCTTTTCAACTTTAACTTCTATACCATTTTAACTAAAACCAAATTGTCAGTACTTCCAGAGTCAATGACAACCTTACAACACTTACCTTGAAATTTGCATGTAGTTCTGAAAAGTGACTTTCTTTGAGGTGGTTCTTTCTCCATGGACACTTTAATCAAGGTTCTTCTCATCAGTAAGGACTCTCCAAATTTTGTTTCTACATTTTGTGATGGTGAATTAACACTTTAAACATCTCCACCTTGTGCAATCTGATTTCTCCTCTCACCTTTAAAATAAGGAGATGGATTCTCCTCAGGGCACTGTCATGCTTGATGACTTGAAAATTTATTGCATTTGTAACACTTTCTAGTGAATCCACTTGAGCCTCCTCTATTGCCAAATTTTCCTCTAAAATTTGATCTTCTTCCACTAAAGCTACCCCTTGAATCTGATGTTTGTTCTTGTGAGTTACTTGTCTCTCCTTAAGACCTTTGGGACTATCCTCTACCAAAAAAAGTCCCTCTTCCTCTGAAATTTTTCCTTCCCCTACCTCTACTTTATTTTTCTTGTCTCCTTTTCAACTTGTCTTTAGCCTTTATGGCCAACTGATATCACTCTTCTATAGTTCTTGGGCTTGTGAGACTAAGTTCATATTGTAGGTTATAATTTAGCCCATTCAAATACCTTGCAACTTTTTCAACATATTCTTCCATATGGCTTGACCTTATGCTTAGGTTTTATAAATCTTCTATGTAGGTCTTCACACCCATATCCTTTTGCTTCAAATTTTGAAACCTTCTATATAGCTGAGTAGCATAATCACTAGGTAAGAATTTACCTTTCAATTTTTCCACCATTTTGTCCCAAGATGTAATTTTTTCTTTTCATTTCTTTTTCCTCTCTTCTTGTACATAATCCCACCATAGGGATGCATGTCGTTTTAGTTTTTTTCTTGAAATTTCCAATTGTTGCCCCTCAAGTATCTCTTCAAACTCAAAATACTTATCTAATTCTCCTATCCAATCTAGGAGTTCTTATCCATTCAGACTTCCTGAATATACTAGAAGTTCTATCTTTACCTTGGAACCATCATTCTTAACTTCGTTTAGCACTCTCTCCAACCTCTTCTCTCCAACATTTCTTTCTTCTTCCTATTCTTCCTCTCCCACTTCTTCTTCTTCTTCTTCTTCTTCTTCTTCTTCTTCTTCTTCTTCTTCTTCTTCTTGGTCATTCAAATCTCTTGTGACCAATCCTCTTCTCTGGTTGGTCTCAACTGATGTGAATCTTGCATCAAGGTTGTCCTTTATGGCTTTCAATTCTAGGGAAAGAGCATCTTTCACCTCTTTGATTATTCTTTCCACATTCAACTTAGGAGGCATCTTGGCAAGTCTTCAAACTCAACTTATTTTGTTACCTCTTTCTGATCTTCCTTGCTCTGATACCAATTTTATGAAGAGGAAGGACATAAATTAATAAAAATTGATTGTTTCAAAGTATTCCCTTAAGGGCTTCATGGGCAGCAACATATGGGGCATCTTAGTACACTTTGTCACAATTGATGAATTGGTTTCTAGGATATTCATAGGAAGGAAAAAACACCAATACAAGGTAGGAAAACACAAAATCATGGGACATCACTACTTCAATACCATTCACCACACTAGTTGACTCCATGCACCATGCCACAATGATAACACCCTAACCATGGCTTGTACTCAACCATACTACAACATATCAACACAAAAAACAAGGGACAGTGTAACAAGGAACTATTTGGGGTTGTCTCGAGCTGGATTTGACATAAGAAAATGGCTCTCAAATTCTTAATACTTAGACTTGTAGGAATCATATTCCACTAACTTGTAATTTTCTTCCCCAAACATGTTTCAACATGAGCATTCAATCAACTTAAGAAAGGTTTACAAATTTGTCACCAATGATCACCCAACTCCTTGAAGAGGTCTGTAAGACCTCATACACACTCTCCACAACTTTTCCTAATCACAAAACACAATAAATTTGCATTGAAGGCATACAAACTACCTTTCACTACCTTCACAGTCTGATACATAGAGAATATCAGACTTCCTACTGATCAAAAGCACGTGCAAAATTCTTCTTGAGCCCATGAAAACCTGAAAAGAGGTAAAATACATAAATATAGAGCTTTCCACCCATTATGGATATTTTCCATTGGTGGAAGGTTGAATTACACCTTTTTTTCTCTTCTTAGGTTACCTTAAGTAGGGTTTTGACAACTTTCAAAAAAACTACAATAACTTGCAAAATACTTAATGAAATTCAATGCCACAAAAACCAAAAGGAAGGGGATTCACATTTCCACACTATCTAGTTGGTTTTATATCACTAAATGTTTTGTATTGGCCATACCAAATGATAGATTCATCTGCAACATTAAGAAAACACAGAAAAGTTGCTTTCATTCACTTCCAAAACTTCAAAAATTAGTTTGCCAACTCTCCATTCGACTTTGGAAGGTGTCTATTTTTCATTTACAACTGATCCCAATGATTAGTAATGGTTTCTTGCTTGCATGTTGTAGACACTGAAAATTGACCACTTTAGTTTGGTCAATTTACCCCCAATTCGATTGTCATATCCTCTATATTAATTAAATAATACCCTATTATTTAATTAATATTCATTATCCCTTATCCTTTCATCCTAATTTATTTCTTCTATCATCTTTAAATCCTAGCCTAAAGTAAATAATTACCTTTAATTATTTACTCCCATCCCTTATCCCTTTTCCTCTAAATAATTAAATAAATAATCTATTTATTTAATTCCCCTCATGTCACATCCTCCATAACCTTTTTCTAATCCTAGATTAAGGATGTGCACATTCCTAATCCTTGATTAGGGAGGTGTCACATCCTCCATAAAATTCAAGTGGATCATTAATCCTCATTACCCACCTAATCATTTTCCTAATCCCTCCCTTACATAACTTAATCGTTGATTAGCTATTCCAACCTACCCTTTGGTCAACTCTCCCCATGCCCCAAGTAATTTTTAATTCCTTTTTGTCTTCCCAAGGTCCTTTTGAGGAATTTTTAATTCCTCTCCCATCTCCCAAGGAATATTAAATTCCTTTTCTCTTTCCCAAGGAATATTAAATTCCTTTTATCTTTTCCATTCACATTAAAAAGGAATTTTTAATTCCTTTGGTCAACTATTGATCTCAACCCTTGATCTTCCTCCCTCTTTCAATCTCCACCATCCATTCCATATCCCTTTGCTAAATGACTAACACTTAGCCATTTTTGCATTCTCAACCATTCTTAAGCACTCAAGCATTCAACCATATTCAACTACATTCACCCTCTCAATCTCTCAATCATACACTACCATCTTACATCCATAGCCAAATCCACTACCCTTGCATCCAAATCAAGAAAATAAATTTTTTATGCTACCAAAATCATCCTAGAGCATACATATCAAGCCATCAAAAAGGGTAAGCAAATTCATCAAGCTCAAACAAGGTAATATTTTGGTATTTTATTTACAAGTTTGAGTTTCAACTTTAAGCCCTAATCTTGAGTGTTTTGTTTTGTTTTTATCCTTTTTATTGAGTTTATTTCTTACATTTAAGATTGGGTAAAAACATTACACACACATGTAACTATTTCTTTCTTTCTTTGTAACTGTTTCTTGATTTTTGACACTTTTCCAAAGTTGCATGACAACTTTTAGCAACATTTGACAGCTTTTCACTTTTTAAACAAAAACCCAATTAATCACTCCAAAATGGATGCATATGATTCCAAATGGTCATAAATGATCTTATTGGACAAAAAAACACACAAACAACCTAAGACCCAAACATAACAAAAAGTAACTAACAACCATGACTAAGCGTCGATATCCAATCAAATCCATACATATTCACACATAGATCATGCATTAACCATCACATCATAATTATATTTCCATATACTTAACCAAGCTTATGGTTTGCATAATAGGTATCAAAGATAGAATAATGTATGACCATGTATATGAGAAATATCTTGTTAATGTCTATAAGCATGTATAAAAGCTATAAAATCTGACTATTATATGGAATCATCAACAAGTATTCAAGAGAATAATATAATGAATTCATTGGGAGTAATGAGTCTAGAAAATTTGGATATACACTACCTACTTCAGGTATTTGGATAGGTCAACCTCAACATAGACATGGTGATTAGGGTGAGTGGAATAAAACTTCTCAATATCTACACAAACAATAGAGCCCATGGAGGAGGAAATATAGGTAAGAAAGTTCCAAAAATCCAAAGGTAAACCTAAGAATTCAATCCAAATCAGGACAAAGAGATAATTTTCATCAATGAATAAAAAGTCACAAGTCCAAGGTTCAAACATGAGGAGAGGATTGAAAAGGTTTTGGGCTCAAAGTGAGAAAATGTTGGGCATAATTGAATTCAACAAAACAATAAACAAAAAAATCTTAATGAGATTTTGTACAAAGACAAACCAAATCCCATGTGGGATCTAAGATTTGTTAACCAATTCATGAAGCACACTTTCAGGGGGGTCCTACCCACAAAAATATCTAACAAGAGTGAAATTTTCAAGACATTTGCAGGATTCATCAAACTTTGGAAGTCAAAGAACAATATCCAAAGGTGGGTCAAGGGACTTGCCTCATGAAACACCTTTGGGATGAATTTCCTAGGTTGTTTGAGCGAGGGTGCATGGGATGTCATTGTCAAGCTTTCAACTCTAACAATAATTGTGGAAAATGAATGAAAGGTTGAGGCCATATAAAGGGTCAAAGAATGTCTGTGGGAGGTGTTCATCACAATTTCCCTTGTGAAAACTATGAACTACATTCACTCTTTGACAATTGTTATTCATTACATCATTGATTATACACATTTTTTTATTCTTCTAATCATAATGACTAGGCATAATTCTTACAATAAGATTAATTGTAGCTTAACATCTACCACTCCAAGAATTGAGTGTCTAGCTCAAGTGTCTCTAAACCATTATTCTTCATATTTTCATGATGAAAAGTTATTATAAGGAACTAGATATGCTAGTAGTGATTTATGCATATTGATTCTATCATTAAATCACTTTGATTCACCAATTCAAGCCCTATACTTTTCATTTAGGAATACCATTTGATGTAATCTTTAACCATCTACAACTCCCTTCTAGAACATTGACAACAAATTCTCACCATGATAGTTGTTAGAATTGTGAATACATATGAGATGCAAGATCAAAAAACGAATACAAACACCTTCCATGCAAATCATGATTTGTTATATCCTCAACATGAAAATACTTATGAAATTAAATAATACAAAAAGAGAGTGCTTTATAAGAGCAACCCTAAATGATAAAGGGATTAGATCATGATAAGTGTTGTCATCCTATGTGATGAGACATAATGATCTAATAATATCTCTCTAGTTAACAAAAAAAATACTTCTAAGTTTAGCATAAGTGCATGAGAATAAATTAGCCTAATAATAAATTAAAGATTAATTAATTATTAGCTAATGCATGATTACTCTAACACCCCCCTTAAGTGTATCTTAAGAGTAGCTAACAAACTCTAAAAATCCCATGCATAAAAAAAAAAAGCATGAATGGGTCCCAACAACTAGGCCTAATGAGGTACCCATGTACAATCAAAGAAATCTCTCATAACTGGAGAAAAGGAGAAATCCTCATGGGAAAAAATCTTCTATAGATAGATGAAAGCATGCATATAAAACATGAATGAAGGGGGCCTCATAAAGGAAAAATTCCTTCACCCCAAGCATTGATTGCAATTGGACATAACAAGGCAATACCAAAGGATTTGTGAAGATATTTACAACCTACTCCTCTATAGGCATGTACTCCAAAGTGAGAAAACCATGTTGAATCAACTATTGTATGAAGTGGATGTGGACCTTGATGTGCTTAGTACACTGATGCTCCATTGGGTTGCAAGAAATATGAATTTCACTCTAATTGTCACATCAAATAATAGTGGGACTATCAGGAGGAAAACCAAACTCAGTCAATGATTGATGAAGCCACAAAAACCTCCTAGCTAGCCAAAATCACTGCACAATACTTAGCCTCCATGGATGGTAACATAATCGAGGATTTCTTCTTGCAAGACATGTAATGGGTCAGATTCAAGGGAAAAAACAAATCCAAAAGTGGACTTCTTATCTTACATCACCAGCCCAATCTAAGTCAGTGAAGCCAACAATCTGAAGATATCCTTATTATAGTGAATACCATAATGTGGGGTGCCATTAATATATACCAAAATACGTTTGGAAGCTTACCAATGACTCTCATGTGGATCATGTGAGAATCGAGAGACACAGTCAACTAGAAAAGAAAGATCAAGATGTTAATGTGTCAAGTACAAAAGACTACCAACCAACTGCCTATATAATGTAGCATTCATTGAAGGAGTAGTACAAGTGGTAGAGAATACAACACCTAAATGAAATGGTGTGGGGGTAGGATTTTAATCAAGCATACCAAATATTTTATGCATGTCAAGAGAATATTTCTATTGAAATATGAAAATACCTTCCAAAGATTGAATAACTTGTAAACCAAGAAAGTAGTGCAGAAGGTCAAGATTTTTCATCTCAAACTACTCAATCAAAGCTCACTAAACACTCTAAATCGTGGAGGACAAGTTGTTTGTAAGGATCAAATAATCCACATATAGTACAAGGATCAAAAGATAACCCTCCTATAACTGAATGTACAATGTGGGATCAAAATGACATCGTGTGAAGCCAAAAGAAAACAAAAAAAAAATTCTCATACCAAGCCTGAGGGGCCTGTTTGAGATAATATAATGAAAGATGAAGCTTGAAAACCAATGAAGAGTCCTCAATAAAATCATGTGAATACTCCATATAAATCTCCTCATGAAGAACACCATGAAGGAATACACTCTTTACATCCATCTGGAATACTATCCAACCATATGAATCTATAAGTGAAAGTACAAGGTGAATAGAATTCATCTTGGAAATAGGGGAAAAGGTCTCATAATAATCAATGCTTTCAACCTAAGAGAAACCATTTGCAACAAGTGAGCCTAAAAATTATCAATGGAACCATCTGCAAAATATTTGGTATGATACACCCACTTGCACCAAACCAACTTTCTTCCTTTAGGAAGAGGAACCACAATCTCAAGTCTGATTTTTTCATCAGGGAAGAATAATCATCTACCATAGAATTATCCCATTCAAAAATACCAATCACTTCTAAAAACTTCTGAGGATCATCTAAAATGGTATGAATCAAAAGAATAACACCAGATATTTGTGTACGAGTATGATGGGAGTCTAGAGGATCACTTTCCAAATATCCAGCTACATCAATAGTATTGTGGGCCCATTTGGGTAAAGGCTGAATATTTGGAGGTAGAGGGATAGTTGAAGCATAATCCTCATCCTTAAAAGCTGAAGAGAGAGTGGTAAGTAATTAGGGAGAAGTTGATGATGAATAATCCATTTGAGAAAATTGCTCATCAAATCATACATCCCATTGAAACAAGACATCTATAGAATCATGATCAAATAACCTGTATGCCTTAACATCCTCACAATAGCCAACAAATAAGAGTGGTGATTTTCACTAATATTTAAGAATAAATGCACAAGCCTCATTACCAAATACTTTGAATTAAGAGACACCAAGCTTGACATGGAACCAAGCCTCCTCAGGAGTCATATGTCAAAATTCCTTGTGAGGCATACAATTTTGAATATAATTCGTACAATTAACTACCTCTTCCCACAAATAAGAATGCATATATCATGTGGTTGAATGATATAGTTAGCCATATCATATAAACGCTAGTATAGAAACAACAATATATGATTAAAAAAACTACTAAAAACTCCATATAAATGACCAAACATGATCATGTGACCATTAATAGTTTATTGCCAATCATTTATAATGGGGCTGAATTGATGACTAAACCATTTTGTCTTTTATTGGTTGTTTTGATTGATTGATTTGTTAGTATATTTATTCATTGATTGCTATAATCTGGTCACTTATTTAGTCATTTTTTATTCACTAATATATTTATCTAGTGACTTATTTAGTCGTTAATTTAGTCATTGATTGTTGTTAACTGGTCACTTATTTAGTCATTTTTGTTCACTAATTTCTATGCATTGGTAGTGTATTTAGTCATTAATTTTAAACATCATGTTGATCAATTTGGTAGTATATTTAGTCATTTTTATTCACCGATTTCACTGGTCATATATTTAGTGATATTTATTCATTGTTCACTTATCTCTGTCAATTGGTAGTATATTTAGTCAATTTAATTCTTAATTGGTAGTATATTTAGTCAATTTAATTATTAATTGATGTCAATTAGTATTATATTTAGTCATTTTAATTGACTGATATTTGAGGATTTAAACATAAAAGACATCAATACACATCAATCATCAATTGCACACAATAAGACTGATGAGGGCTACACCGCTCAAACCCGCAAAACACAATAATAGATTCCAACACAAGATGCGAGACAAAAAATAACCCACTTTCAATTATTTTCAAAAAATTAAATTACAAATTCAAACTTACATGCTACAGCCTCGTGGGCTTAATTCATTACAACAAAATCAATTCTGGAAGAAAAACTATTATTTGGAGCCATAATCTACACTTATGGAGCCACCTTCTACAACCCCCTCATTTCCCTTTTTATTTTACCCAATAACCTCCCTAGAATGTTCTAAAAAGTGCAACTTTCCCTTTTGTTTTGGTGCCAAAAGTTTTATCGTTTTATTTTTGGCCTAGGAAGAAATTTTTAATGAAATTCACTTTTTAGAGGGGAAACTATAACTTTTGATCCAAGTGTCCAATTTTCTATTATTGCATATTGTTGGAAATCTCTCAAAGAGATCTACAACACATGAACCCACCATAGGTTGGTTTGTCCACTTTTCGATCTATTTCAAGGCCTCTAAAGTTTTATATTTGAATTTGAAGATACATTGGAGAAATTTATCAAGACGAAAACTTTAATTTCTCCCAAACCATTCAAGGTATTGAGGCGATTCTTTCGCGATTGGAAATTTTTTTCAACTATGCTCCTTCGGGTAAATTTTTAGGTCCATATGAGCTCATTTAGGTTGACTTACTAAAAATAGTAAGTCATTTTTTTTCACTATTTTTGACTTCTTACTGTCTTATACCCCTTAAGTTCCATCATGGGACTCAAAAAACTAAAGAAAATAAAGAAATTTTTTTTTTTGGGCGATGCAAGATTGCCCTAGACCACTAGATGCTCCTGCATCAGACACCTAGGGTAATTTGAAAAGTGGCCCTATCACTTCTCAATGGTTAGAGGGAAACCAAGATGGTTAACCTCAGCCTCAAACAACCTCAATGAATCTTCAATAGGCCTTCCTCTCCATTTCACCAAGTACTTGGAATATTTCCTATTTCTTGTGCTTCTACCCACACAACTATCCAAAATTTCTTCTATCTCATCCTTTTCTGAAGTAGGTGTTGGAATATTCCACTGCGCTTCTATTGTTTCTTCATCAATTCCTCCTTCATGATATTCTGTTAAATCTGAAATGTTGAACACAAGTGAAGTATGAATTTCATCAGGAAATTATACCTCATATGCATTTCCTAAATCATGCTTCTTCAGATCTCTGGTTCCTTGGTAAGCCAATAACAAAATCCATGCTATTATCATCCCATGGCCTCTTAGGTATAGGTAATGGCTGATACAATCCAATATTCTGACTTGTTCCTTTCACCATCTGACATACTCTACAACTTTGTACAAACTTCTTCACATCTTTTTGTAACCGTGGCCAATAATAATTCTCACTAACAAGAGCAATGGTCTTATCTCGACCGAAATGTCCAACCAACCCTCCACCATGATTCTCCTTGATTAGATTCTCTCTAATAAAACTCCTTGGAATGCACAATTGGCTTCCTCTAAACAACATCCCATCTTGGGTTAAGAAATCCAACCATCTTGTCCTATCCAATCTAATAGGTTCCAAACAAGCCTTTCAAGCTTCTATAAATTATGGATCTTCTGGTTACAAACTCTTGAGTTATGTTGGGACTATAAATATATCATCTTTTTTACTGGCCTTCACTCATGTACCCCAGAAAGTTTCCACATCTCAATTTAATAAACAATAAAAATTGTTAAAATTTGTGTAACAAGATCCATTTCCCAATCCATGTTCATCAATGATCCCATTAATTTATCCTTTGATACATAAGCATTCCTCTCTTCATCACCGAGAAAGATTTTTTAAACAACTGGTCCATATCAGCAAGATCAGGGAAAGTCTTTCCGATAAAAAAGTTCATAGCTTTTCAATTTGAACATTTTCTACATATTGAAAAAGGATGATCCAAGTCACAACAATCAAAAACCCTAGACATTACACTACCGAGAAGACAATGCTTTCCATCTAACTGATGGAGGCTTATCAGAAAGAATAGAGTGATTGGAGCGAAGTTGTTTAGACTATGTCGAGCTCTTCACTCACACCAATGGAAGCCTCATTAGTGAGAGACATATTTTATTTTTCCAACAAAAGAAGAGAACAACTATCAGGGAGACTTGTATAATTGAAATGAATCACTCCGATCTCATTGACTATATTGCATATGCCAATGAAGGAAATTTCGGGAGGAGTCTTGCTGACCTAGTAAAGTGATAGATTGAGCATATCGGGGAGACCAAAATATATCGGAGAAACATTCCATTCTCTTAACGATGATTCTTTTCATGCTAATGGTAATGAGAAAGGATCAAAATTCATCAGAGTGACACTAGGCAATAATCAAAAGGACTTCTAGTGGTCCAAAAATTGGAGAAACTCCACAATTTTCTCCCTAAAGTAGTATGAGCTGAAAAACATGAACAAAGCTAGTTATATAGCATCGATAAGAGAATTATTTAGTCTTACTGACCAAGAATGATAAATCAAAAGGACACTCCACATCGAAAATACATTCAATTATGTCTTGGCGATCAAATGTGAATATATAAAACAAAGGTGGCGATAAGTTGGACACATAGATCGGCAAAGACATGAAGAAGTCTCAATGATATAATCTTTTTCATTCTGACATTGTAAAATTCAAAAAACCTACTTGCATTCATGCTCATAAGTAGACATTAATGGCTGCACGAATGTACATTATGTAAATATTCTCTGATTGAAAGACGAATGAACAAAAGGAATTTCCAGAATTCGCAGCGAAAGGGACAGGAGGTCAAACAAAAGCCAACAAATTTAGTGCGGATGAAGACTCACAAGTAAGCTTAGAAATTTTCTTTGCAATTTAAATTATAATTTAGTTCTATCACCTTAGAAAATTATGGAAAGTTTAAGCTCTGGGAAAATAAAGGGAAGAAAACAACAAGGTGAAAGTAGTCAACCTAGAGGTAAAAAAAATATATTAAAACAGGGGAGGAGCCCAAAACAAAAGAAAGAAAACTAAACCAAGAACTTATCAATTAGTTACTTGGTTCAAGGCCAAGGGCCAGAAGGTCTACACAAGTAAGGTCCAATGTAGAAATATTTGAAGACAAATGCAGACACATAGGAGATGCATGGACCCCTATTAGAGGTTATGAATTTTTCATTTTCCACTATCACAAGAGAAATAGGTTTGAACCAGTGTGCAATCCCTAGAGTTTCAATTTGGGGAAACTGGTCATTCCAAATGTATTTGTGAATGTATAACTTGTGAAGCTTATAGCTAACAATTATAACCTAGACCTGAAAGCTATCTACAACTTGCACGATGAACCGTTTATACATGTGTCCAAGACTGCGCTCTATGAAGTCTTTAACCTAAGTGACTCATGTGATGAACCTATTGTACATGAAGATTTGGAAAGGGAATATTGGAGAATGGAAACAACCTATAAAGGATGGATATTTCCACTACATAGACCAAGAAAGGATGGAGAGCTTGTTCCACTCGAAGACAATGATGGGCCTCCTTTTTATGTGCACTTATTTGAACCCTACTTAAAACACACATATTTCACAGTGTGTCAAGTATTAGGGATTAAAGCCTCTGAATTCATGACAATAGGTCTAATGGTGATTGTAGTAGATATCCAATGCCACAATGCAAGGCCATTTGATTATGCCTCACATATTTTCAAAGGGATTGATTCGGGGTTAATGGAAATCAAAAATGGATCTCCCACACTGAACTTCAAGCATTATTTTATCTTCATACATATGATATTGTATTATGGACAGGAGATAGGTATGTGGCTAGAAGAACTGAAAATTTCACAATTTGACAAGGAAGATCAGCCACTGCCAGTGCAACTGTGGACTGCTATTTGCGACAACAGATTTGTGAGTTCTAGTTATATTCATTTTGAGGAATATTTTGTCAAGATATTGTATAAATTTTTTAACCACCCTTGTGATTATTCATTGACTGAGGAGATTAAAATATTTCTAAGGCCTAAATATTTCAATGGACCTACAACTGCTGGTCACAATTGGGGTGATTGGTATTGTTATATTGAGGCCACCATGATTAGGGTGTACGGTTTTGAGGATACACTTTTTCTTCTCCCAAAAATAGTACCAAATAGAATTGCATATTTGGAAATTTTCAGACAAATGGATTATTCAAGTGTTTTGAATCTGAGTGCTTATGAGAAAAATCATTCATGCCAAGTACTTTGTGTTTTGGAGACTTTACTGTGATGTCTAAAGAAGGGTATGATTTAATCTTAAATAAGTTATCTCATTTCAATCTAAAGAAGGAACCACCAAGAAAAGGATTTGATCCTGAAGGCTACATTGATTTTTCTAGAAAGAAAGTAAACTTGGGTGGATATAATCTTATACCCTTTCCACACGATGATATAATCAAAAACATGGAAGAGAGGGAAGCAGAATTGGACATTGATGAATATAATAGGAAGATGGAGTACAGAATGTGGTGCAACCATGGTAGGAGGGTCCCCAAAGAGAACAATCCAAACCGTGCAGCAAGAGTCACACAACAAAAGCAACACAGAATATAGAGGAAAATGTAGATTCAATCATTCTCATTAATAGGAATCTTAATTACAAACAACCAACAACATTCGGGCTTACAGATTTGACTCACGAGCCTGATCTAACATGTTCAAAAATACAAAATTCATATATGCTCCTTAATACGAGCAGAAATATTACATATCAAACTTATCTTTCTCTAATCTAATCAAATTTTCCCTTCTAATGATATATTACAAGCTTTATATCATATCCGTAGATCTAGAATCATCTGCATCGGCCAAAGATTATTACAATCTCCAATGAAAGAAAATGTAACGTGTGCATGAATAGGTTGGCCTCAAATTTTAATTACTCCTCGGTGAATGCTTAGGATGAAGTGTGGACCTATAATTAATGTCGAGGACACTCTATGGAACAATTCAAATCACACCATCGAGATGCACAAGTTACAAGAAAGATCCACAAGTGATCGAACTAACCATTAGTCTTGAAAATTATTTTGGTGCGGGTTCAAGAAACTGCCATCAAATTTAGAAGCGATAACTTGCTGAAAAAAAATCCAATAGTGCTCAAATCTTGGAATAAGGAAAATAAACATGTCCACGATGTACACATAGATCCGCAAGGTGTAGTGAGAAAATATGATGAATCCACCAACAAGAACTAAACAAGAACTGAACAAGAACAAAACTGAAAGAAAATATTTTTTTGGTTGATGCAAGATTGCCAAGAACCAAGGATGCTCCTGCATCAGACATCCGGGGTTGTTTGAAAAGTGAGTCCCTCACTTTGCTAGGGCTAAAGGGAAACCAAAACATTCTACCTTAGCCTAAGAAATCTAAGAAGAATCCTCCATTGGTCTGCCTTTCCACTTCACAAGATAATCTTTGTATTATCTTCCACGAGTTTTCCTCCCATCTCTGATATCCAGAATCTCTCCTATCTCATCTATTTGTTGTTTAGGAAAAAAATTCTCCAATTTTGCTTCACTTCCTCCACTGAATTTTGCTTCATGGTACTGATGTAGATCTGCAATGTTGAATATAGGTGATATACCCATGTCATCTGATAACTCCACTTCATATGTATTTCCTTAATCAAATTTCTTCAAAATATTACAGGGTCCAAACTTCCTCATCTTCAGCTTATTGTATGTGCCAACTGGAAATATTTCCTTCCTCAAATACACCATCACTTCATCTCCAAATTGAACTCCTTATGTCTCCTCTTTTCATCTGCTTTCTTCTTATACTTTCGGTTCATATCTTCCAACTGTTCCTTCACTTGAGTATGCACTTTGTTCATATATTCTACGAATTCCTCTGCTTTTGCACTCCTTTTATCTTCCATATTGATGTCTCTCAACTCTGATATACCTCTAGGATGAACTCCAGTAACAATCTCAAAAGTTGTCTTTTTGGTACTCTTGTTCACTGAATTATTGTAAGCAAACTCTACTTGTGCAAGGACTAAATCCCAAATTCTAGTCTTCTCTCCAACCAAGCATCTCAGAAAATTCTCCAAACTCTTGTTTACTACTTTTTTCTATCCATCAGTCTGTGGGTGAAAATTAGAACCAAACTTCAAATCTATCTTTAACTTTTTCCAAAGTGTCCTCCAAAAGTAACCAACAAACTTTGTATCTTTTTCTGAAACAATACTCCTTGGTAATCCATTCAATTTGACCACTTCCTTGAAAAATAATTCTACTACATGTACTGCATTTGTTGTCTTCTTACAAGGTATGAAATGTGCCATTTAGAAAATCTATCCACGACCACAAATATAGAATCATTACCTCTTTGTGTCTTTGGTAAACCAAGTATGAAATCCATGTTGATATCCTCCCAAGGTCTCTCTAAAAATTTCAAAGGCTTATACAATCCAACATTCTGACTAATCCCCTTTATAACTTGACAAAATCTGCAACCCTACACAAATTTCCTAACATCCTTATGAATATGTGGCAAAAAGTAGTTCTCACTTACCAATGTCGTTGTCTTATCAATCCCAAAGTGTCCTGACAATCCTCCACTATGTTTTTCTTTCACCAAGTTATCCCTCATTGAACTCCAGGGTATACACATCTGATTCCCTCTTAACAACATATCCCCCTTAATGAAATAATCCAACCACTAACT
This sequence comes from Sequoia sempervirens, assembly GCA_007258455.2. Classification (NCBI taxonomy): domain Eukaryota; kingdom Viridiplantae; phylum Streptophyta; class Pinopsida; order Cupressales; family Cupressaceae; genus Sequoia; species Sequoia sempervirens. The sequence continues at coordinate 404,518,182 of VDFB02270651.1, read as the reverse complement.
TCTATCCCCCAAAACTGGTCCTTTACAAGGTCTCCAAGGTTCTACAAAATCCAGGTCTTCCTCATACAAGTTCTTCAATTCATCAAAGCCTAATACCTCCACTCTCATCTTTTCTGGTAAATTCCTTCTCCTACTCAAAGCATTAGAAAATCTATTTGAATTTCCACTCCTATGCTTCAAAACAAAAGTGTAACTGCAGGAATTCTACCCATCTCATGTGTCTCTGGTTCAACTTACCTTGATTGTTCAAATATTCCAAATCCTGATGATCTGTATACAACAAAAACTCCTTAGGAAACAAGTAATGTCTCCACTTCTTCAAGGCTTGAACTATGGCATAAAACTCTTGATCATACACCAAATATCTTCTCCTAGCATCATTCAATTTCTCACTGAAATAAGCTACAGGTCTCCCTTCCTAACTTAATACTGCTCCAATTGCCTTTCCAGTTGCATTACAATCTACTTGAAATACCTTATTAAAATATGCTAAATTCAACACAAGCTGCTCAATCACCTTCTATTTCAACAACTCAAAACTTTTATTTGCTCCAAATGTCCACCTAAAATCCTTCTTATCTCCTCTCGTTATTTTTGTCAGAGGACTGCAAATAGAACTGAAATTCCTAATGAACTTTCGGTAGAAACTAGCCAATCCATGAAATGATCTTACCTCTCCAATGCTATCCAGTGTAGACCATTCCATAATTGATCTTACCTTCTCAGGATCCATCTTCAATCCATCCACATATATCACAAATCCCATATATACCAATTCTTCCTTCATGAAACTACACTTCTTAATGTTTATCAATAATTGTTCTTCTTTCAACCTCTACAAAACTTGTCTTATATGCAACAAATGTTCTTCTCTAGTCTTACTAAAAATAAAGATGTCATGCAAGTAAACAATCACAAAATTACCCAAGAATTTCTTCAATACCTCATTCATTAACCTCATGAAAGTACTTAGTGCATTTGTTAGTCCAAAAGGCATCACAACCACTCATACAATCCTTCATTTATCTCAAATTTTGTCTTCCACTCATCCCCTTCTCTGATTTTGATATGATGATATCTACTCTTCAAATCTATCTTTGTAAAGAATCTAGCTCTACTCAGACAATCCATAATTTCATCCATCCGGGGCAAAGGAAATATATACTTCACCATGATCTTGTTGATGGCTCTAGAGTTTGTACACATCCCCCATTCTCCATCCTTCTTAGGTGCTAGCACAACATGTACTACCAAGGACTTAAGCTTTCTCTGATCAAACCCTTCCTCAACAACTCTCGCACTTTTCTATTCAAATCTTCATTCTCTACAGGTGTCATACAGTGTGCCACTTTATTAGGAAAACTAGCTCTAGGAATCATATCCATGCAATGACTCATACTCCTCACAGGTGGTATTCCATCAGGTACAGTATCTGAAATGATCTCTTCATACTTTGTTAGCATCTCCTTTATCTCTTCCGGTTGTTCTTCCACATTCTTCAAGTCTTAAAAATTCTTAGGAACCAAGGCATAGCACATGTTCTCATGTCTCAATCCATCCAGAAATCTCCTTCCATCAACCAAACAAATTATAGCACTCGTACAAACCTCAACTCTAGGAACATCCTCCAATGGCAACAAATTCTGCTTCATCCCATTAGCAACAATGGTAAATGTATTCTTCTTTCCATCATGGATAGCTTGTCTATTATATTTCCAAGGCCTACGTGGCATACATCCATAGGCATGATATCACACAAAACTTCATCATGATAATTTCCTATCTTCAATTTCACCAAACATTGTTCACTTACTAGTATCTTATGCTTATCTTGAATCTAAGCTATCTAATAGGGCTTCGGGTGTTTCAATCTTTCCAACTTCAATTTGGTCACCATTTCTTCAGAAACCAGGTTCTCAGAACTTCCACTATCAACAATCACCTTGCAACATTTACCAACTACCTTGCATCTAGTCCGAAACAAATTCTTTCTCTGCAATAGTTCTTGCTCCATCTCACTTTGACACAATACTCTTCTATTCACAAACGTTTCTTTATCTTCTAATTTATTAGATGATCCAACATGATCTTCCTCAATAAAGATTTCTCTTCTATTGTTTTTTGTCTTTCTGCTTGTCTCTCCTTGATTACATTCAAATGCTCTATGTCCTCCACCACACTTAAAACAAGTTCCCCTGAATACTCTTTTCTCCTTATCATCTCTTCTATAACCTTCATTCTGGTAACCATCACATCCTCCTCTTTGGTAAGAATTTCCATCATCTGTACGGTATGAATTATCATTCTTACTGACTTCCTTATCCTTATTCTGATCTGCAAAAGTTCCTCTTCCTCATCCAGTAAAAATTCTTCCTCTCTGAGATCTTCCTCCTCTTCCTCTTTGTCTTTGCTCATATCTTTTATTCAACTTTTCTTCTACTTTTAGGGCACATTGATATGCCTCTTCCACACTTTGCAACTTAATAAAACTAATCTCATCCTATATAGATGGTCTCAAGCTATTCACATATCTGGCTACTTGCTTGATCTCATCCTTCGAATGTCTAGATTTGATATTAAACTTGTAGAAATCCTCAGTATACTCTGTCACACTTAACTCCTGCTTGAAATTCTACAACTTTTAGAACAAATTGATCTGATAGTCTACTAGCATAAACTTTGTTTTCAACTTATTCACCATCTGATCCCATGATTTTATCTTTTATTTTCCTCTTCTTTTCCTATCTATCTGAAAATGTTCCTATTGGCATATGGCTTTGAGAGATCATTTTTGGATACTTGTGTTGTCATTGATGGAAACTGGAGTCAAAATTATGATCCGCATTATTAGTATATTTCCTACTAGCAAGGGAAGTAAGATTATGTAATCTACCGACAGAAAGAATAAAGAGTAGAACATCTGGTTGATAAGTTGATCTGATCATTTCACCGGATCACTATTTTATGGTGTGGATCTCCATGGAAGCCTTCCTAATATGTATACTATCCTACTGGTGAGTTTTGTGGTTTTACATTAGTCGAAGTTTGAGTTAAGAGGTTCAGTAATATGATTCATGGTTTATTTTCTCACCTTGGCTGACATATTTTACATGGCGTATCATGGATGTATGTGGACTATGTATTTAGCTATTTCTTATGTTTGGAACTTTATTTTGGGTCCCTACTATAGTCTAGCCAACTTGTGAGGGTACGCATCAATTTCAATTAATGATTTGAGCCGACACGGGCAAGAATATTATATTTTCTTGTGAAGCTGATATACAATCAATTCCTGATTAGCGGGTATATAAAGGAGATTAGAAAATAATTTTGAAGGTGGAAGTAGTTGTGGTAGAGATAGAAGTGTATGTGTATCAAGAAGAGAGCGAAAAAGGATAGATTAGTTATTTGAGGGTAGAAAAGGGTTTTTGTATGCTAAGTAGAGCAGAGAAGAAGTGTGAACTAGTAAAAAGATTCAGAATCTGATTGTGTGCTTTATTGGAACCGATTCCAAGCATTCATAGATGTTGTATTCTCAGTTCAATTTTTTTTTGTAATTTCGATTATACTTTGTAAGGTAGTGATCCTTTCTCTCTTGAATAGTGAGCTCCAAGAAGTGTGCCTAAATGCAAGTGCATTCTCCTTTTATCATACTTTTAACAGAGTATACTTTGTGGATTAATCTCCACCGTGGTTTTTCCGCTAACAGGGTTTCCATGTAAAAATCCTGGTGTTATGGTGTCCATTAATGTGTATGCATGTTTCCTTCTATTTATATGTTGTGAATTCTATTGTGGGTTTAATTATTGTTGTTGATGGTTTAAGAATCTAGTTTGAAATTCAAATATTATCGAACACTAATTCACCTTCCCTCTCGGTGTTCCTAGTGTCCAAAAATTGGTATCAAATTTGGTTCCTCTTCTGGAGTTTAACAGCTTGAGGTGGATCTTGAATTACAATGGACACTGGTGGTCTTCAATAGAAGCTTATGGTGGCACTTGATGATCTTGATCAGTCCAAAGAAAAGGTCATGGAACTAAAAGAAAATATTGTGGCTACTGAAAAATTCATTCAATCACTAAAGGATAAGATAAATGAGTCAAGGGAAAATAGGAAGGAACTATGTGATCAATTGAAGCAAAAAGAAAGCAAAGGTCCAAAATATGTCCATCTGAATTAAACCCTAAGGGAAATAACAGAAGAATGCAAAAAAAATTCTAAGGACAATACAACTCTAAAGCTTGAAATGGAATCTATGGTGATGAAGTTTACCAAAGAGATTGAAGAGAAAAATAAAATGAGGAGAATCTGGCCCAGTCCCTGAAAGAAAAATCTGAAGAATGCAATAGAATTAATAGTGGATTCATTCAGTTGGAAATTGAGTTGCAACAATCTAGAAACAATGAACAAGAGATTGAGAGACAGGTAGGTATCCTCAGAAATTATCTTGCTACTACAAATGAATTCAAGGAGAAATTTAGGATATGCTCTACTAGGCTTGATGAGATAACCAAAGGACAAAAGGATACAAATGACAAGTGAGGTCTTGGATATGAGAAGGGTGAAAGTTTTGAATTTGAACAAAAGAACCTTGCAAAGAAGAACAAAGGCCAAAGACATCCGATTAGGCAACCCAATGCTCAAAAATTTAATGGATATTGTTTTTCTTGCAATAAATTTGGACATATGGCTTCTCAGTGTAGAAGAAAGATAAACCCCAATATTCCATCATTTTCTAGTCAATGTTTTAAATGCAAAAAATTTGGTCATAAGGCATTAGAATGCAGAAGTATGTATGTCAGTGTAATTAAGATTAAATTTTATACCTATGGAAGATTTGGACATGTTTCTAATCAATACAGGTCGGGAAGAAATCAGTGGAATGGATGGTATAGACTAAAAAATCCGGTATGCTACAATTGTAACAATTTTGGGCACATTGCAAAGTTCTGTAGGAACAAAAACATGAATAAAAGAGGTCCAGTTTATCAAGGAAGAAATTCACAGAAAGACAACAAAGGAAAAGAAAAAACATTTGTGGAAGAGATAAGAGATCAAATGAAGAAAACATGGGTAAAGAAAAGTGAATTTGAGGAAGGAAACAAGGTTGTACTAAAAGCTCCCACCAGTAACTCTTCCAACAATTGACTTCAAGCCAGAAGCCTAGGGGGAGTTTCTCATGAAAAATCCTTGTCCCCCTATGTGTAGTTAGCTCCGAATCGTTGGATGCCATTAGCAGTTGTGTTATTCTTTGACAAATACATCTGCAATCATTTGTTGTGTTGGATGAAATGTTGAAGGACCGAAGTTGGATTCTTCGCTTACTGTCTGAGTTTGCAGAGTAACCAAAACTTCTAGGGTAACACATTTAATGCAGAAAAAAGTTAAGTTATAAAAGGGAATTTGGAACCCTAATTCTTCATCATGCATTGAAAGAGAATAGTTGGAGAGCCCTTTTAGCAAAATTCCAAAGGTGTGAAAGGTCAATTTACCCAAAAAATCTTCAGGTATTTTTGTTGCTTATTAATTTCATATCTATTTGGCGATCGGTAGAACCCTGTTCGGAATGAAATGAAACAAATCAAAGGAACAGTAACTCTGGATGAGTATAGCAGTCAAAAAGTTAGGGATGAAAGAAATTTGTTGTCTCCCACTAAATTAAGGAAGCTTGAAGGATCAAATCATAATAATTTGGATATCTGAAATGAATTCCCTCATTTCGTCAATGTGGAAGTAATTCAATTTATCTTGAAAAGATTGGATGGTGATATCCTTACTCTGGATAAACCCTATCGAATTTATGAGGATGTAATCAAGAATCTAATAGGTCTATGCAATGTTGGTAATATTCTAAAGAATAAATCGATTCAAAATGTTGAGGTCAAAGCCCTAACCGGAATAAGGGGAGAGCAGAGAGCTCTGATAATTGCATCGATTAAAGACCCGTTGAAAAGGTATGTTGCACATGGAATCTCATATAAGATCTTCTTCATAAATAGAGAAGGATCAACCTCGACAAGTGTTTTATATATCTCTCATAAAATGATAATAGAAAATGAATACTTTGACCTATGTAGTCTGATGAAGGATCAACTGATGGAGAATGTAAAATTAATGAAGGATATTGACTACTCCTTTAGGTTTGGCACCCTTGTAATATGCATTATGATGTATTTTCTAAATTTCTTGCCTCTGAATGACAATGTGGTGTGGAAGGAAAATATATCGGTCTGCAAGAAAATCTTTGAGCATTACAACTCTTTTGAAAATGGGGATCAATTTTATGAAAATTTATTTAGAAAGGTGTTAGAAAAGTTTGGTGTAAGTGTTTTCCCTCTTCCAGTAAAAATAACTAAAGTTGGATCATCCTCCAGAAAGAAAGATAAAAAGCATAAGAGAGGAAGAGATTTGGTTGGTGTCACTCCTCCAGCACCCAAGTCAGCAAAAGTTGAAGAAAAAGGGAAAGGACAGTTGGTTGTGGATGTAGTGGATGAAGATTCTAATGAATATACTCATAGAGATCAACCAAAACTAGGTGAACTAGAATAAGAATAGCTAAAGACAATGATGAAGAAGGTGCTCTATTCAAATCAAAGATAATTCAAATTATTTAGGATGAAGATGGGATGCAAAAGATATCTAACATATGGTTGAATGGACCATCTTATGAGTAGGATCTCATTGAAAACACTTTGGAAGATACTTTGTTGAAAACAATATTGAATTGGAGAGTCAGCAGGATGTTCTCCTAGAAGAACTGATTGAGTGTGTTAAGGAGGCTATGGAATTTGTGCCTCTGGATAGGAAAGAGGAAATAATTTCCCATTTGAAGATGCAGTTTAGGCTATCTCTTGCTAAGCTAAAGAAGAAAATGAATATGCTAAGAAAGTGCATTGATTTAGCCAATAATGGCTTCAATTATTGTCTAAAGTGGCCTCATGTGGTTGGAAAGTACAAGGATAAGTTGGAGGAAATTGAAAAAGAGCTTGTTAGAATTGGACAAGACTACAATATGTTTTTGGATAAGGATGGAAAGGTTAAGAAGAAGGCTCATGATTTGCAGGCTGAGCATGCAAAGGTTCACTTTGCTAGAAATACTCTCACGAATGCCTTCTGGAGAGTAAAAGACCTAATTGAAGGAAGACTAGAGCAAATGATTGAAGTGCTTAAGATAGGAGAAAAACTGGAAGAAGCAATCACCATTCTTGAATCCCTTGTATAGATTATCAATAGGACATCAGAAAATAACAGCTTGATCATAGCTATTGGGATTGTGGTGGACTCTTAGAAGAAATTCCTTCCAAAAATTAAAGCTAAGTATAAAATAATCTTCTAATTTTTGCAGCAGTTTCTCAAATTTTGATCCAATTCTCTATTTTTCTAAAGGGGAGAGAATAGAAGAATTTTGAAGGAAAGAAGTGCAGAAAATGTAGTAGAAGATTTTTCATTGATGTCAAAGGGGGAGAGAATGGAATGAAAAATGCCTCGACATCCTAAGGAGGAGTAGTAATTTTGGTTTTTGAGTTTTGACACTTAGTCCATTTTCACTAAGTATTGCCATCAATGCAAAAGGGGGATATTGTTGGCATATGGATTTGAGAGATATTTTTGGCTACTTGTGTTGTCATTGATGGCAACTGGAGTGAACAGCATGATCTGCAGTGTTAGTATTGCTCCTACTGGCAAGGGAAGTAAGATTTTGTAATCTACCAACAAAAAGAATGAAGAGTTGATCTGATCACTTCACCGGATCACTATTTTATGGTGTGGATCTCCAGGGAAGCCTTCCTAGTATGTATACTATCCTACTAGTGATTTTTGTGGTGTTGCTTAGTTGGAGTTCAAGTTAAGAGGTTCAGTAATATGATTCATGGTTTATTTTCTCACATTGGTTGACATATTTTATATGGTGTATCGTGGATGTATATGGATTATGTATTTAGCTATTTCTTATGTTTGAAACTTTTTTTTGGATCCCTACTATAGTCCATCTAACTTGTGAGGGTACACATCAATTTCAATTAATGATTTGAGTCGACATAGGCAAGAATATTATATTTTGTTGTGAAGCTGACATACAATGAATTCTTGCTTAGTTGGTATATAAAGGAGATCAAAAAATAATTTTGAACGTGGAAGTAGTTGTGGTAGAGATAGAAGTGTATGTATATCAAGAAGAGAATGAAAAAGGACAAAAAATTATTTGAGGGTAGAAAAGTTTTTTTGTATGCTAAGTAGAGCAGAACATAGTAGAGCAGAAGTGAAAACTAGTCAAAAGATCCAGAATCTGATTGTGTGCTTTATTGGAATTGATTCCAAGTATTCGTAGATGTTGTATTCTCAGTTCAAAATTTTTTTGTAATTTCAATTATACTTTGTAATGTAGTGAACCTTTCTCTCTTGAGCCGTGAGCTCTAGGCAGTGTGCTTGAATGCAAGTGCATTCTCCTTTTATCATACTTTTAACAAAGTGTACTTTGTAGATTAATCTCCACCGTGGTTTTTCCCCTAACAGGGTTTCCACATAAAAATCATGGTTTTATGGTGTTCTTTAATGTGTATGCATGTTTCCTTCTATTTATATGTTGTGAATGCTATTATGGGTTTAATTATTGTTGTTGATGGTTTAATATCTAGTTTGAAAATAAAATATTGTCGAACACTAATTCACTCCCCCCCTCTCAGTGTTCCTAGTGTCCAATAGTTCCCACCAAAGGGATGCATGTCCTTTCAACTTTGTACAAGGAAATTTCACCTTCTTATCTTCAGTGGTACCTTCAAAATAGAAATACTTTTCCATCTCTATTATCCAATCAAGTAATTCATCTGAATCCAACTTACCTCTATAATCTCACGGATTGAAATGTGGTTTTCTATTTTCTCTAGTTAGGGCTCTTATGAACCTCTCTTCTCCCTAATCCAGGCTAGGTTGATCTTCTCTTCCCCTTTCTTCCTATATTTCTACCTCTTCATCACTCACATCATCAACTGGTCGACCTCTCGTTTGGGCCATTTCAACTGCATCTAATCTAGCATCAATTCCTCTCAACATCTCCATTAAAGCTGGGTCTACATTTCTTCTTCCCACCATCTTTACACAAGTCCTCTGTAGCTACGGGTCAGATCCTCAGTCCGCCACCCCACAATAAATTTTCAACATGACTCTGCAAATTTTGGCAATCTCTCATGGATCGAACCTCACTCTGATACCAATCTCGTGCAGCCACAATGGGAGGGTCCCCAAAGAGAACAATTCAAACAGTGCAACAAGAGTCACACAACAAAAGCAACATGGAATATGGAGGAAAATGCATATTCAATCATTATCATTAACACTATGAATTACAAATAGTCAGCAACATCCAGGCTTACAGATTCGACTCACGGGCCTGATATAACATGTTCAAAAATACAACATTCCTAAATGCTCCTTAATGCAAGCAAAAATCTTACATATCAAACTTATCTTTCTCTAATCTAATCAACTCTATGCTTTTAATGATCTATTACAAGCTTTATATCATATGCGTAGATCTAGAATCATCCACGTTGGCCAAAGATTATTACAATCTCCAATGAAAAAAAATGTAACGTGTGCATGAATAGGTCAGCCTCAAAGTTGAATTACTCTTGAGTGAATGCTTAGGATGAAGTGTGGACCTATAATTAATGTTGGGGACACTCCATAGAAAAATTTGAATCACATCGTCGAGATCCAAAAATTATGGGAAAGATCCACAAGCGATCGAACTACCCATTAGGATTGAAAATTATTCCAGTGTTGGTTCAAGAAACTGCCATCAAATCTGGAAGCGATAACTTGCCAAAAAATGATCCAATCGTGCTCAAATATTAGAATAAGGAAAATTAACATGTCCACGATGTACACATAGATCCAAAAGGTCTAGTGAGAAATTATAATGAATCCACCAACATGAACTAAATAAGAATTGAAGAAGAACAAAATTGAAAGAAAATATTTTTTTGGTTGATGCAAGATTTCCAAGAACCAAGGATACTCCTGCATTAGAATGAAGGAAATAGAAGAAGCAATTTTTTTTTCTTTTGGAAGTGAAGAGTCTATTGGGGAAAAGGATAAATGTCAAATGGATAAAATTTCTAAATTGAGAGTATAGAAGTATCAACATCCTAATAGAGAGCAAGAAGCTGAAGAAACATTTGATACAGATATTAGGCAGTTAGCCTATAAGTCTTTTGTTTCTGATGATGAATTTATAAAGTCTTCTAAATTTTGATCATTTTTATACAAGAAAAAGGGGAAAGCAATAAGGGAGTCTGTCATAGGTGTTACACCTAGCAATAAAGCCCAATTACTAAAAACTTTGAAATTGGATGTGGAAAATGAGATGAAGCATATGACTCCAAAGAGAGGGAGGAAATTGTTAGAGGAATCTAGTGTAATGATTTTCCCTAGTTTGGATTTAAACTCAGCTCTTGTTTTTGATAGTTTATTGCATAATAATGGTGCTACACATAATCTAAGTTCGGAAGGAGTTACAGAAGTGTATACAAGATCAAAATATAATCCTAATCATAATTCTCTCATGATTTGGGCCCTATATCCTCCACACAAGAAATATGTGATCATTGACACTAAGAAGGCATTTGGCCATGTAATGAAATTTAAGGTAAGATTTGTTCCTGTGGCTACTGCTGATATTGGCATAAATGTTTCCAAATTAAATAAAGCACAAATTCAGATGTTGATCAAGGAAATAGACATGTACAAAATGAATAATGAGAAGATCCTCAAAGAAAATGATTTCCTTAAGGACATGGTCAAGGGTACACTGAAGGGACCTACCAAATTACTAACTCAAGGAGAAGGTTCCCAATCCAAGGATAAGAGTGAAGAATCAAATATACAAGTTCAAGTGAGAAAAGCCAAATTTGATGCACTCTCTGCAACATTCTAGAAAATGCACACCAACTTAATGCTTTGGATGAACAAGTTCTAGGGGACCCATTCTACGAGTTATACTACAATCCATGAGAATAAAAGGATAAATGACTGAATTTAGGAGAAAATATAGAAATACAAAAGAAAGATACTTCTGACAATGGATACATCGCCACTACTAAGGATATTATGAGAAAACACCAAGGTTACTATGAGGACCTTCAAGGAGATGCAAAGGAATTCATTGATGCTGCAAAGGAAGGGGTGCTTTCACTATTTAGAAATTATGGAGAGTTGAAAGACCAGAACGAATGGATAAAGGAATGCAGGTTGATATTACATGGAGCCTTTGTCAGTAACCAAAAGCGAGGATTCATCACTGGACGAGGCATGTGAACATTTGGAGAAAATGGTGATTATGGAGATAGCTGCAAGAAATGCTTCAGAAGATACTAATACACATTTGAGATGGGATTATTTAGATCACACAACAAAAGTTCATTTATTTCTCACTAGAGCTTAATTTTTTAGGTTTAATTGTTGCTAATTTCAAAAGACATTAATGAAAGGGTGTGTCCTCTTCAAAAAATTGGTATATAAGTTGGATATGTAGTGATAGGAAAGAAAGATCGAATAGGAAGAATATAGGAGATATAGAAGAAATTCTTTCAAAAAATTTATCATATAGATTTTATTGTATGGACCATGATGCATGCATAAATTTTGTCTAAAATCAATGGAAGATCTTTAATTCGGTATGGTTCAATATTGGTGTCCATTGTTTGTTAATTTGAAGCAATTATCTGGCTATCTCCACATTACTACTCTGTTATTTGAAGTTGTATATCCATGTTGATATTTCAATTTCATCAAGACACATTTGTTGTTATTGTGTAATCATATTAATTGGTTTATGTCAAGGAATTAAAACCATTTTAATTGATTACAGTAACTTGGGGGTAATAATTGGATCAATAAGAAGAGTTAGGTAATTGATATGATTGTCATATTGTCTCCACATTGATGTTATCTTGTTATTCAAATTAAACGAATACTTTACATTTGTTGTCATTGTGTGATTCTATTAATTGTTTCCTTCAAGGAAGGATTAAAAATCCTTTTAATAAATCACAATAACATGATAGGCTCAATTGGATCATTAAGAAGAGTATGTCAATCACATCCTTGCATGTTTATACAATTTATAAACAAAATTAAGTGTCAAACAATTAAAATTATACCAATACCAACCACTTATTATAGAACTTCATTGACTCCTAATACAAAAAATAGAGCACTAGTCCATCTCATTCATACATTACTATCCAATTTCACATCATAAAATACCAATAATTGTCACATTAGAAGTAGATTAGTTATCAAGCTTTCATCTATTCCACACTTTATGCCACGGTAGATAGATTTTTAAGCCCAATTAAATCACACAGTTCTCAATCTCCTTCAGTAGTCAAGGTCTACTCGCCTAGGTCTAGCAGAGCTTGAAGTGCAGGGAGTTATCAACCACATAGGTTACTCCATTCATTGGTTCAAAAATGTTGCAAGTCTGATCATAGAGCCTGGCATCCTCTTAGGATTTGTAACCTGGATTTTTTAGATCCAACAGATTGGAGACTCTGCTGGGGACAAGTCAATTTTGAATCTAGACCTTTATCATAGAATCAATACCTTAGACTCTGCTGGGAATAATAAACTATATTTTTCTCTCACTTTTCCAAAAGGCAGGTGATGACTCTGTAAGAAAAGGTACATGATTGGGAAGTACAAATACACATAAATAAAGACAAACCCTAGAAGTCAAAGTATTAAAGCATCTTACGAGATGAATGGTAGGAGATATTTACACCAAGACAACCCAAAGAAGAACAGTGGTAGGTGGACAAATAAAAATGGGTCCTCCCCTTCAAAGAATGATGCAAATAAGAGCAGAGGTAAAGTAACAGATATAACTAATGAAGATAGGGAGAACTAGGCAGAACAATTCCTTACAATAAATAATAGTTTTGATCCACTGCATGGATCAGAATCCCATGGTGATGACTCAAATAGAGATCGTTGTACTCCTTTTGAACAAGAAAACACTAGTAGACCTAATTTTCGATGGAAAGAAGATGCTAAGAAAGCAGAGGAATTCAAAGCCCGATTTGAAGTAGAACAAAATCAAGTACAAAGTGTCATCACAGCAAGAAGAAAAAAACCATGAGGGATTTGTTGATTACAATACTAGTGATTTTGAGGGTATGAATAACCAAGAATTTCAAATACATTTGGAATGGAAAAAATAGAAAATTAGAGAGGCAAAAAATGATACAAGAGGCTCAAGAGATAGACTGAAAAAATGGCACAATTAAATATCCAGGCACCGAAACCACTAAAGTATGTTCCTCCACATAAACAAGGTGGTAATTTCAATCCATAAGGAACATCTCATAGCATTGGTGCTCTAGGAACTTCGAAAGTACCTCACAATGCGGGTGGAAATCTAAGACAACATACCTAGCATAATGTACCATCACAAAGATCCTAGCCTCCAAATACCTACAATGTCCCTCAACACTATCCACCACCAGGCCAATAATATGCCCCACCACGTCAGCAACATGTGTCCCATCAAAATGTATATCCTCAAAAACATATCCAACAAAATTTCTACCATCATCCTCAATATGGATATCAATACCCACCCAATCCAACTTTGAACTTGCACCCACAAAACCCCATGAGCACATGTAGGAAATTTGATTTGACAGGACACCAACTATATCCATACCCAGTGGACAACAATTGGAGAAATATGGTTCCCAAATTCACTAGGAATAATGTGATATTAACTGAAGAACATATCAAAAATTTTAATGCCTTCATACAAGATATTTCTATGGTATATGAGGATATACAAATGAGATTGTTCATGATGTCACTAATTGAAGAAGCAAGAGATTGGTTTAATAGTTTACCTGATGCTTCAATTGATTCTATAGCAGACTTTCACAATCAGTTTCTAGAACAATATGGGAACCAATGTGCCCCCGAATATTCCCATCATGAACTACTAAGTATTCAAAAATATCAAAATGAGTCAGTTTATGATTTCAACCAGAGGTTCTCCAAATTGTACAATAAAATACCACATGGATCCAAACTCAATGATCTTGCAGCCTTAAGTATTTATTTGAAAGCCTTTGATCCAAAAATAGGATATGAACTTAGAAACAGGTGTCATAGGAGTTTGGCTGAAGCACAAAAGACAACATTGACAATTGAAAACAACAAAAAATTTGCAGGGATGATTGGCAAAAGGGACAACCTTAGAGTTCCCCAAAAATTTAACAATTCCCAGAATAAGCAAGAGAATTCATACAGAAATGAAAGACCAAGGTTGCATGACATGCCATACAACAAAAACTGGAAAGATGGAAAACCCATAACTAACAAACCTAAGTATAAGGAAACCCCTGGTCCTTTAAAGAAGAAAGGATCCTACATGGTTAATAACATCCCTTGGTGTCAAGTTTACAATTTTCCCCATTCCCAAGATCATTGTGTTGTAGCACAATCAATACAAGAAGAAGAGCTTCCATATAAAAATTAAGAAGAAGATACTACAATATATCTAACTTCACATACCCTACTTCTAGTTGAACAAGATTATTCATCCTCAAGGGATGAAGGTTATGAATATGATGTAAACAATCAAAGATACAATATTCACATGGAAGAACAACAAATCTTCTCAAACCAGGAAAATGAAAGCAATGATGAATCACAACCTCCTTATACACCACCCAGACCAAGTAAATATAAATTGAGGAGGCCAACAAAGGAAGAAATCAAGGAGTTAACCATTACTATAGTAGAGCAAGAAAAAAAAAATTATAGGCTGAGAAATAGAACAACAAATGCAAATGATGGCACTCCAAGAGGATTGTTTGTGAAAGACAAGGAGACAATGCAAGAGAAACCCAAGAAGGTGGAAGTAAAATAACCCAACAAAAAGGAGCAAAAGCATGTCCTAAGAGCAGAAGGTAAAGATTTATTTTTAAAAAAAATACATGATGAGACAAACAAAAAGGAAAAAGAGGAAAAAGGAGAACCACTAGAACAAAGGAAGATTGTCAAAGAAGAAAATGCTTCCTCATTTGATTTCACAAAAGAATTGTCTTAGGTAAATATGTTTGTGCCACTCTTGGAGATGATGAAGATAAAGGAATACAGAGATAGTTCTATTCAGCTAATATCCAATGGAACTAATAAAAGCAAAAACATGGAGAGAAGAGAAATCACTAAAATTAGTTGTAACAAACAAGGAGATGTGAAGGTCCCTAAAGTTTGTCTAGGTGATACACTAATGACCCCTCCACAGGTTGATCCATTCTTTACTACTTTTCTCATAAACAACAAGTTGGTGAGGAATTGTATGATTGATTAAGGTGATGTTATTAATATCATGCCAGTAGGGGTCATGAAACAACTTAGCATTTGGGTGAATACCACAGGTGGAAAATGTTATGCAATGGATAGTAGGCCTATCCTAGTGGTAGGAATAATGAAATATGTAGAAGTAAATTTGGTTGCTTACCCACAAGTACCATATACAATTGACATCACTGTGATAGACACTCCCCTTAATTTTGGAATGCGTCAGTCAAGACAATGGGCTACTTCAGTGGGAGGAAATGTACAATTTGATTTGTCATATGCCACAATACCAATAAATGTTGAGGAAGTTAAATTGTATAGAGAACCAAGAGTGAACCAAATTGTGGAGTATGTTGACCAGAATCAGATGAATTGCTTTTGTGATGCGGACTTGGGAAGTTTCAGAATAGAGCCTTCACAACTTGAATTAATGAACACTGATCTAATTGATAAGGATGTCTCCAAGAATGAGCATGGTGTGTGGAAAATTTATTTTGATAGAGCATGTAGCAGAGAAGGTAATGGAGCAGGAGTCTTCATCTCACCTAAAGGTACTACATTCAAAAATTCATTTTTATTGGCATTTGAGTGTACAAATAACATAGTAGAGTATGAGGCCCTGCTAATTCGACTAAACATGGTTGTCAAACACAAAATCAAACTATTGACTGTTCTTGGGGACTCTGAGTTGGTCATTTCACAAGTGAGATCAGAATATGGTGTAAAGAACAAAAGGCTAAAACAATACATAAATTTTGTATGGGATACTATTGAGTTGTTTGATGCTTTCTCCATTGATTGGATAGGTAGGACCAAAATTTGATGGCAGACTTCTTGGCGAATGTAGCCTTGAAAAGAGATGATGTCACCTTGGCGGGAATTTCACAAGTTGAACTCAAAACAAGACCTGAAATCCCTGATAATATTTACAATTGGAAAAATTTTAATGATGAAACTGATCTAATCAAATTCTTACATTGTATTGATCAATATGAAGCACAATAAATTGATTTTAATGCATTTGTGGAAGAGATAGATGGGAAACAAACTATGTTTGGAAAAGAGGTCATCCAACTTAAGACTAATAAGATTCGTAAGGGACTTGTAGCATTAGAGAGAGTGTTTGATGGAAATGATTGAGCCCTCATGAAGCAAACACCAATAAAATGGGAGGATGTTGAAGAGATCAACCTTGGGAATGAACTTACCCATAAAAGGGTGTATATTGGTAAAAAGATAAGTCCAACAATTAGGAGGATGTTCATTGCATTATTGAGGAAATACAAGCATGTATTTGCATGGCCTTATGATGATCTCAAAGAATATAGAGAGGATCTATTCCAACATGAGATCCCATTGAAACCACATGCTAAACCTTTTAGACAAAAGTAAAGGCCCATAAATCCTACCTTAGAACCTAAAATGCATGAAGAACATATGAAGCTTAGGGAGCGAGGTATCATCAAGCCTATCAGACATTCATCTTGGGTTTCTAATTTAGTACCTATCAAAAAGAAAAATGGAGATATAAGGCTTTGTGTAAATTTTAGAAACTTGAATGTGTCCTATCTTAAGGATAAATACCCACTCCCAAATATGGAGGTCATGTTACAAAGGGTCACTGGATGTGAACTGTAATCTATGATGGATGGATTTTTTGGTTATAACCAGGTGAAAGTTAAGGATTCAGAGCAATACAAAATAGCCTTTACCACACCATGGGGAACATATTTGTATGTTAGAATGCCATTGGAACTCACAAATGCTTATGCAAATTTCCAAAGGGTTGTGGATGTTGCATTTGCTGATTTGATCAATGTAATAATGGTGGTGTACCAGGATAACTTAATTGCATATTCAAAGAAGGTAGAAGACCATGTTGAGCATCTGGAGAAGAATTTTATCAAAGCCATTGAGTATGGCATTTCTTTAAATCCTAAAAAATGTCATTTGGTAGTAATAGAAGGAAAGTTACTAGGGCATATAGTATCCAAAGAAGGCATAAGGATTGATCCAGAAAGGGTGGAATCCATAGAAAAAATTCCCATTCCTAAGATAGTTAAAGCTATCTAGTCCTTCTTTGGGAAAATCAACTTTGTGAGAAGGTTCATATCAAACTTTGCTAAAATAGTAAAACCAATATCAAGAATGCTGAAGAAAGGTGCAAAGAGTGACTGGACAGCTGAAGCCATAGATACATTCATATATATCAAGAGAGCAATAAAAGAAGCCCCAGTATTGAAGTCCCCTAATTTCAGCAAGCCCTTTCAAATATTTTCATTTGCATCCTTTCACACAGTTGCAGTAGTCATATTACAGAAAAATGAAGGACATGAACAACCTATTTCTTTCTTCAGTAAATCCCTCCAGAATGCAGAATTAAAATACAATATTGTAAAGAAACAGGTGCATGCATTAGTAAGAGTTGTCAAATCAGGTCATTGATGCAGATTGATAAATATAATTCAAGAATTTGACATTGAGTTCCAAATCACCAAACTTGTGAGAAGACAAGGACTAGCCAAACTGATGGAAAAGAAAAATATTGAAGCTACTCAAGTATGCAATCTGAATGATGAAGATAATATGGTTTCTAGTATTGAACACACACCATGGTACATTGATATTGTGTATTATCTCAAGCACATGAAATGTCTTGAAGGATTTAGTGATAACAAAAAGAGGACACTCAAGTTACATGCTTCAAGGTATGTATTCATGAAAGGGGACCTCTATTGGAAGAATATAGATGGTGTTCTATTGTTGTTCCTAGATAAAGATCAAGCTAGACATGTTCTCAAGGAAATGCATGAAGGAGTGTGTGGAGGGAATTTTTTAGCAAAAACCACTGCACATAAGGTGTGAAGGGCATGCTACTATTGGCCTAGAGTTTTCAATGATGCTTATAATTACACTAGAAAATGTGAAGCATTTCAAAAATTTTCTAGGACACTAAAGTATCAAGGGGAATTTCCTTTGAGACCTGTGTAGGTTGAAGCTCCATTTCACCAATGGGGAATTGATTTCATAGGAAAAATTGCAGAAAAATCTAGTAGAGGACATACATGGATATTAGTGGCCACAGACTACTTTAAAAAATGGGTAGAATTTGTACCTACTAAATAGGAAACTAGCAGGGTGGTAATAAATTTCTTATTGGAAAACATTGTCACCAGATCTAGAGTGCCTGCAAGAATTGTAACTAATAATGGGATGCGCTTCAGATCAGATGAATTCAAGGGATTCTTCCAATCTTATGGTATAGTGATCTCACACTCCTCACCATATCATCCATAGGCGAATGAGCTAGTTGAATCTAGAAACAAGAGCATCCTGAAGATTATCAAGAGAATGCTAGATAATAACAAAAAGGCTTGGGACTCCAAGTTAAGATTGGCTTTATGGGTAGATAGAATTATTGTAAAGAAGGCCATTGGAAATTCACATTTCGAACTTGTGTATGGGACTCAAGCTAGGCTTCCTTTGCATAATCTGTTACCAGTATGTAAGTTCATCTTACAAGAAGACTTGGAAATTCTTGAACCTATGGAGGAGAGGATGGAAGAGTTGATGGAACTTGATGAGGTTAGAAATCAAGCTCAACAACACAATATGAAGATGTAGCTACAAATGAAATACTTGTATGATAAAAAGGAAAAAAATAAAAAATTTGAAATGAATGACATGGTTCTCATGTGGAATGCTAGGATTCAAGATAAAGGAAAGCATGGAAAATTTGAGTCCCTATGGTTAGGACCCTTTTTCATTGTTGGCAAGGCTAGAGAAGATTCATATTATCTCCAGAACATGACAGGAGAAGAACATGAATTTCCAGTGCATGGACAATTCCTGAAGAATTTCTTTTCTTAAATTTTTCATGCACAGTAGTCTAGGTGAGGGTCAAGGATTTCCAGTGCATGGACAATTCTTGAATAACCTTCTGAAAATAAATCCTTTTCCATGCACAATAGTATAGGACTTCATATCACTTCCACTCCCCACCATTTTTAAATTTACCTCCATTCCCATCTCATATCAAAAGACACTTGGTCTGCTTCCCTAGGGACATGGATTCTAGTTATACCCACAGGGGGTATACATCCTAGATGAAGCCACTGTTGGGACTATAAAAATATCATCTTTTTTACTAACCTTCACTCATGTATCCCAGAAAGTTTCCACATCTCAATTTCATAAACAATATAAATTGTTGAAATTTGTGTAACAAGATCCATTTCACAATCCATGTTAATCAATGATCCCATTAATTTCTCCTTTGATACATAAGCATTCCTCTGGTCATCAGTGAGCAAGAGTTTTTAAACAACTGGTCCATATTAGCAAGATCAGGGAAAACCTTTCTAATCAAAAAGGTCATAGCTTTTTAGTTTGAACATTTTCTACACATTGGAAAAGGATGAGCCAAGTCACAATGATAAAAAACCCTAGAGATTACACTATCGGGAAGACAATGCTTGTCATCTCACCGATGAGGCTTATTGGAAAGAACAAATTGATTGGAGCGAAGTTGTTAGATCATGATGAGCTCTTCACTCACGCCAATGGAAGCCTCATCGGTGAGACACATTTTTTTTTCTGATGAAACAAGAGAATAGCTATTGGGGAGACTTGTATAATCGAAATGAATCACTCAGATTTCACCAACCATATTGGTTACACCAATGAAGGTAATTTTGGGAGGAGTCTTTCCGACCTAGTAAAGTGATAGATTGAGCATATCAGGGAGACCAAAATACATCGGAGCAACATTCCATTCTCTTAACAATGATTCTTGTCATACCGATGGTAATGAGAAAGGATCAAAATTCATTGGAGTGGCACTAGGCGATGATCGAAAAGACTTCTAGTGGTCTAGAAATTGGAGAAACTCCATAATTTTCTCCCCAAAGTAGTATGAGTTGAAAAATATGAAGAAATCCAGTTATATAGCATCGGTAAGAGAATTATTTAGTCTTTCTGGCCAAGAATGATAAATCAAAAGGAAAATACACATCAAAAATACATTCAGTTATGTCTTGGTGATCAAATGTGAATATATGAAACAAAGGTGGTGACAAGTTCGACACATAGATTGGCCAAAAAACTAAAGAAGTCTCACCGATATAATCTTTTTTCATTATGACATTGTGAAATTCAAAAAACTTGCTTGCATTCATGCTCAGAAGCAGACATTAATGGTCGCATGAATGTAGATTATGTAAATATTCTCTAATTGAAAGAAGAATAAACAAAAGAATTTTCTAGAATTCGCAGCGAGAAGGACAGGAGGTCAGACAAAATCCAAAGAATTCAGTGCAGACAGAGACTAACAAGTAAGCTTACAAAGTTTCATTGCAATTGAAATTATAATTCAGTTCTGTCACCTTAGAAAATCATGGAAAGTTCAAGATCTAGGAAAATAAAGGGAAGAAAATAAAAAGGTGAAAGTAGTAAACCTAGAGGTAAAAAACTAAAAATTGAAACAGGGGAGGAGCCCAAAACAAAAGAAACAAAACTAAACCAAGACCTTATCGATCAGTTACCTAGTTCAAGGCCAAAGGCCAAAATGTCTACACAACTAAGGGCCGATGTAGATAGATTTGAAGACAAATGCAAACACATTACGAGATGCATGGACCCCTGTTAGAGGTTATGAATTATTCAAGTTCCACTATCACTAAAGAAATAGGTTTGAACTGGTGTGCAATCCCTGGAGTTTCAATTTGGGGAAACTGGTCATTCCAAATGTATTTGTGAATGTAGAACTTGTGAAGCTTCTAGCTAACAATTATAACCCAGACCTAAAAGCCATCTACAAATTTCAAGGTGAACCCTTTATACATGTGTCTAAGACTACGCTCTGTGAAGTCTTTAACCTAAGTGACCCATGCGATGAGCCTATTGTACATGAAGATTTGGAAAGGGAATATTGGAGAATGGACACAACCTATAAAGGATGGAGATTGCCACTACACAAACCAAGAAAGGATGGAGACCTTGTTCCACTCGAAGACAATGATGGGCATCCTTTTCATGTGGACTTATTTGAACCCTACTTAAAACACACATATTTCTTGATGTGTCAGGTATTAGGGACTGAAGCCTCTAAATTCATGACAATAGGTCCAATGGTGATTGTAGTAGATATTGAGTGCCACAATGCAAGGCCATTTGATTGTGCCTCACATATTTTCAAGGGGATTGATTTGGGGTTAATGGAAATCAAAAATGGATATCCCATACTGCACTTCAAGCATTATTCTATATTTATGCATATGATATTGTATTATGGAAAGGAGATAGGGATTTTTCCAGAAGAACTAAAAGAATTCACAATTTGATAAGGAAGATCAGCCACTACAAGTGCAACTATGGACTGCTATTTGGGACAGTAGATTTGTGTGTTCTAGTTATATTCATTTTGAGGAATATTTTTTCAAGATATTGACTGAGGAGATTAAAATATTTCTAAGGCCTAAAGATTTCAATGGACCTCCAACTGTTGGTCACAACTGGGGTGATTGGTATTTTTATATTGATGCCACCATGATTAGGGTGTATGGTTTTGAGGATACACCTTTTCTTCTCCCAAAACTAGTACCAGATAGAATTGCATATTTGTAAATTTTCAAACAAATGGATTATTCAAGTGTTATGAATCTGAGTGCTTATGAGAAACAAGCATTCATTCCAAGTACTTTGTGTTTTGGATACTTTACTATGGTGTCTAAAGAAGGGTATGATTAATCTTAAATAAGTTATCTCATTTCAATCTGAAGAAGGCTCCACCGAGAAAAGGATTTGATCCTGAAGGCTACATTGATTTTTCTAGAAAGAAAGTAAACTTGGGTGGATATACTCATATACCCTATCCACACAATGATATAATCATAAACATGGAAGAGAGGGAAGAAGAATTGGCCATTGATGAATATAACAGGAAGATGGAGCAGAGAATGAAGGAAATAGAAGAAGCAAAAATGTTGTCTTCTCGAAGTGAAGAATCTGCTAGGGAAAAGGAACATCAAGGTCAAATGGATAAAATTTCAAAATTGAGAGTAGAGGAGTATCAACCTCCTCATAGAGAGAAAGAAGCTAAAGAAACATTTGATACAAATACTAGGCAATTAGCCTATAAGTCTTTTGTTTCTGATGATGAATTTATAAAGTCTTCTAAATTTAGATCATTTTTATACAAGCAAAAGGGGAAAGCAATAAGGGAGTCTGTCATGGATGTTACACCTAGCAATGAAGCCCAATTGCTGAAAACTTTGAAATCAAATGTCGAAAATGAGATGAAGGATATGACTCCAGAGAGGGAAGAAATTATTATAGGAATCTAGAGTAATGATTTTCCCTGGTTTTGATTTAAACTCAACTCTTTTTTTTTATAGTTCTTGCATAATAATTGTGCTAAACATAAGCTAAATCTGGAAGGAGTTACATAAGTGTATATAGGATCAAAATAGAATCCTAATGAGAATTCTCTCATGATTTGGGCCCTGTATCCTCCACACAAGAAATTTGTGATGATTGACACTTAGAAGGAATTTGGCCATGTAATGACATTGAAGGTAGTAGAAACTGATCCTGCAGCTACTACTGATATTGGCATAAATGTTGCCAAATTAAATAAAGCACAAATTCAGATGTTGATCAAGGAAAGAGACATGTACAAAATGAGTAATGAGAAGATCCTCAAAGAAAATGATTTCCTTAAGGACATGGTCAAGGGTACACTGAAGGGACCTACCAAATTACTAACTCAAGGAGAAGGTTCCCAATCCAAGGATAAGAGTGAAGAATCAAATATACAAGTTCAAGTGAGAAAATCCAAATTTGATGCACTCTCTGCAACATTCCAGAAAAGGTACACCAACTTGATGGTTTGGATGAACAAGTTCTAGGGGACCTATTCCAAGAGTTATACTACAATCTAGGAGCATAAAAGGATAAGTGACTGAATTTAAGAGAAAATCTAGGAAATACAAAAGAAAGATGCTTCTGACAATGGAGCCATCACCGCTGCTAAGGATATTATTATAGAACACCAAGGTTACTATGAGGAGCTTCAAGGAGATGCAAAGGAATTCACTAATGCTGCAAAGGAAGGGGTACCTGCACTATTCAAAAATGATGGAGATTTGAAAGACTGGAATGAAGGGATAATGGAATGCAGGTTGATATTGCATGGAGCCTTGGAAGCAACCAAAAGTGAGGATTCATCACTAGATGAGGAATGTGAACACTTGGAGAAAATGGTGATCATCGAGATAGCTGCAAGAAATGCTTTTGAAGATATTAATACACATTTGAGATAGGATTTCATTTATGGCTCACTAGAGCTTAATTGTTTAGGTTTAATTGTTGTTAATTTCAAAAGACATTAATGAAGGGGAGTGTCCTCTTCAAAACATTGGTATATAAGTTGGATATGTAGTGATAGGAAAGAAAGAGAGAATAGGAAGAATATAGGAGATATAGAAGAAATACTTTCAAAAAATTTATCATATAGATTTTACTGTATGGACCATGATGCATGCATAAATTTTGGTTGAAATCAATGGAAGATCTTTAATTCTGTATGGTTCAATATTGATATCCATTGTTTGTTAATTTGAAGCAATTATCTGGCTGTCTCCACATTACTACTTCTCTTTTATTTGAAGTTGTATATCCAAGTTGATATTTCAATTTCATCAAGACACATTTATTGTTATTGTGTAATCAAGTTAATTGGTTTTTGTCAAGGAATTAAAACCCTTTTAATTGATTACAATAACTTTGGGGTAATAATTGGATCAATAAGAAGAGTTAGGTAATTGATATGATTGCCATATTGTCTCCACATTGGTTTTATCTTGTTATTCAAATTAAACAAATACTTTATTTTTTCAATACACATTTTCTATCACTGTGTGATTCTGATAATTGGTTCCTTCAAGGAAGGATTAAAAATCCTTTTAAATTATCACAGTAACCTAATAGGATCAATTGGATCATTAAGAAGATTCTGTCAATCACATCATTGCACGTTTATACAAGGTATAAACAAAATTAAGTATCAAACAATTATAATTATAACCAATACCAGCCAATTAATATAGAACTTCATTGACTCTGCATACCCAATAAAGAATTGGTCCATCTCATTCATACATTACTATCCAATTTTACATCATAAAATACCAATTGTTACGTTAGAAGTAGATTAGTTATCAAGCTTTCATCTATTCCACACTTTATGCCATGGTAGATAGATCTTTTAGCCTAATTAAATCACGTGGTTCTCAATCTGCTTCAGCAATCAAGGTCTACCCACCTAGGTCTAGCAGAGCCTGAAGTGAAAGGAGTTATCAACCACATAGGTTGCACCATTCATTGGTTCAAAAATATTGCAATTCTAATCATAGAGCCTGGGATCCTCTTAGGATTTGTAATCTTCATTTTTGAGATCCAACAAGTTCATTGAACCCAACAACCTCTATATTCATCTCTATCAATAAATTTTTCCTTCTACTGAAGGCATCTACAACTCTATTTGACCTTCCACTCCTGTGCTTGAAAAAAAAGTATAACTCTACAAAAATTCAGCCCATTTTAAGTGCCTTTGATTTAACTTTCCTTGACTAGATATTGCAAAGCCTGGTGATCAGTATATAAAACAAATTCTTTTGGCAACAAATAGTGTCTCTATTTCTTCAAAGCCTAAACTATAGCATAAAACTCTTGATCATAAACATAATATTTCTTCTTAGCATCATTCAAATTCTCACTAAAATAGGCAACTGGCTTACCTTCTTGACTAAAAAAATCTCCTATGGTAGTGGCACTAGCATCACAATCTACCTAAAATACCTTATTGAAATATGAAAGTGCCAAAATAGGTTGCTCTATAAATTTCTTCTTCAACATATCAAAACTTTTGGCTGCTCCTGTAGTCCACTTAAACTCTTTTCCATCCCCTCTCATTGCTTCAGTTAGAGGTGCACAAAGACTACTAAAATTCTTAATAAACTTTCTATAAAAACTTGCTAGACCATGAAATGATCTTACCTCTATAACACTCCTCAAGGTGGGCCATTCAATGATAGCTCTCACCTTCTATGGATCCATTTTAAGATCCTCTCCTGAGAAAAAAAATCCCAGATACACCAACTCTCTCTTCACAAACCTACATTTCTTCAAATTAATCAATAGCTTCTTCTCCCTTAGATTCTCAAAGACTCTTCAGATATGCATCAAGTGCTCCTCCAATTTCTTACTGAAAATCAAAATATCATCCAAATAAACAATAACATTTTTTCCTAAAAATTATTTCAATACCTCATTCATAAGCCGCATAAATGTACTTGATGCATTGTTTAGCCCAAAAGGCATGACTAACCACTCGCACAGGCCCTTCTTGGTTTTAAAGGTTATCTTCCATTCATATCCTTCTCTAATCCAAATCTGGTGATATTCGATCTTCAAATATATCTTTTTGAAGTACTCAACTCCACTCAAACAATCCATAATGCCATCCATTCTCGGCAAGGGAAATCTATACTAGATGGTGTTCTTGTTGATGGCTCTAGAATCTATACAAATCTGCCATTCCCCATCCTTCTTTGGTGCTAGTACTGTAGGTACTATACATGGACTCAAACTATCTCTAATCGATGCCTTTCGCAACAAATTTTGCACTTGTCTATTCAACTCTTCACTCTTTATTTGAGTCATACGATGAGCTACCTTATTCAAAAAACTGGCTCTAGGAATCATGGGTCCATCTGATGACTAATCTTTCTTACTAGAGGCAATCCTTCAGGCACGTTATCAGAAATAATAGCTTGAAACTCATTCAACAAATCTAAAACCTCTACTGGTACCTCATTAGTATCTTGTTTATCAACTCTAGGGATCAATCCAAAACACATATGGTCATGCCTCATACCTTCTAGGAACTTTCTTCCATCAACCAAACAAATTCTTGCATTACTGCATAACTTTTCCTCTACTTCTTTTAAGGGCTTCAACTTATGACGAAATCCATCCTTTGTCAAAGAATAGGTGTTGGCATGTCCACCATGTACTGCTCACTGATAAAATTGTCATGGTTTTCCTAACAACATATGACAAGCATCCATAGGCATAATATCACACAATACCTCATCATGGTAATTTCCAATCTTGAGCCTTACCAAACATTGTTCATTTACCAAAGCTTTATGTTCCTACAACCAAGCAATTTGGTATGTATTCATATGCCTTCTTCTCTCTAACTGCAACTTACTAACCATCTCTTCTGAAAGAAGGTTATCAGTACTACCTCCATCAATAATAACATTGCAAACTTTATCGTCACACTTACATCTGGTGTGAAACAAATTCTTCCTTTGATTTGGTTCCTTCTCATTCAACAAGGCTCTTTTGGTAACATGAACCTCTCCTCTTTCTGCATCCTCAGAATGTGAATACTCAACATCTTTATCTATATGTGCAACTCATGCATGTTGAGGACACTCATAGGCTCTATGTCCTTCTTCCACACTAGAAACAAGTTCGATGTAATCCTCCTCTTCCTAGTCCTCGTCTAGATCTTCCTCTTCCTCTTTGATCTCCATTATTCTGATCATGAGGATGGTAGGTGTTATCTCCTTTCTAGTTTTGGTTGCTATTGGATCCTTCACCCTTCTTTTGATCTTCATTTCAACCACTAGTCTTTCCACCACAACCCCCACCTCTTTGCTTTCTTTCAAATATTCTATTTAACTTTTCTTCTACCTTCAAAGAAAATTGATATGCATATTCAATGGTATACATTCTTACCAGACTCAACTCTTCTTGAATGCTTGACTTCAATCCATTTATGTAACCGGAAACTTTCTCCTTGTTGGCCTCAAAATGACCCGTTCTAATCAAAACTCAGTAGAATTCTTTTGTATACTCCTTAACAAATTTTCTTGTTTGTTTCAACCCTTGCATCTTCTTCAACAAATCCAAATCATAGTCCCTAGGAATGAACCATCTCTTCAATTTTTCCACCATCCTTTCAATTTGTCCTTTCCAAATGTGACCCTATCTGGGTCTTCCATTTCCTCATACTCAAAATAATCTTCTATGTCATTGGTCCAATCAATCAGCTCCTTTGGATTTAGGTTTCCATAAAAATTAGAAACTTCTATCTTCGGCCTCTTTCCAATCTTGGAAATGGCCCTAATCAGTCTAGCTTTTCTAGAATCCATTACATCTAGTGCTTCCTCTTTGAATGGCTCCTCATCTTTAGCCTCATCCTCTCTTTCATCTCTTATTCTGAAATTAGCTCCTCTTGCAATGCTTGAACTTGTCTCTGGAGAGATCTAAAACCATCTTCTATTACCCCAAAATTTCTTCCATGGTTTCTTCATGAAGGCATCTTTTCTCACAAACCCACAACCACAAGTCCTAGTGTAAATTGCCTCATGTTTGACTTTCTTCTACACATTCAAGAAATCCTACTCTGATACCACTTGATGAGGGCTACACCACTCAAACCCACAAATCACAACAATAGATTCCAACACAAAAGATGCGAGACAAAAAATAACCCACTTTCAATTATTTTTAGAAAATGAAATTATAGATTCAAACTTACATGCAACAGCCTCATGGGCTTGATTCATTACAACAAAATAAATTCTGAAAGAAAAACTATTATTTAGAGCCATAATCTGTACTAATGGAGCCACCTTCTACAACCCCCTCATATCCCTTTTATTTTACCAATAACCACCCTAGAATGTTCTAGAAAGTGCAACTTTCCCTTTTGTTTTTGGTGCCAAAAGTTCCACCGTTTCATTTCTAGCCTAGGAAGATTTTTTTAATGAAATTCACTTTTTAGAGGGGCTACTTTGTAGGGCCATAATTTTGATCCGAGTGTTCGATTTGCTATTATTGCATATCGTTGGAAAGCTCTCAAAGAGATCTACAAAGTGTGAACCCACCATAGGTTGGTTTGTCCACTTTTTTGAGTTGTTTCAGGGCTTCTAAAGTTTTATAATTGAATTTGAAGCTACATTGGAGAAATTTCTCAGGACCAAAACTTTAATTTCTCCCAAACCATTCAGAGTATTGAGGCGATTATTTCATCACCGAAAATGTTTTTCAGCTCTGCAACTTTAGGTAAATTTCAGGTCCATACAAGCCTATTTAGGCTGACTTACTAAAAATAGTAAGTGGTTTTTTTTCGTTATTTTTTACTTTTGATTGTCTTACACCCCTTGAGTGTCATCATGGGACTCAAAAAAAATAAAGAAAATAAAGAAAACAATTTTTTTGGGTGATGCAATATTTCCCTACACCACTAGACACTCCTGCATCAAAGACAACCATTGAGAAGGAAAAATCACTAAAATTTATTAAAAGAATGGTGTTCTTACAACTTGCACAAGTCTGAAATATCTATCTTGCTTGAAAAATGGTTAAAAATAGAGTATTACAATTTTTATTTTCAGTCACAAGATTGAAAATTTGAGTTACAATGCACAAAAATGACAAGAAAGAAACTTCTCCAAAAAAAAAATTCAATGATGGAAACGCATGATTGGAGCCCTTCAATGCAAGCACATGCGCCTTTCATCTATTAAAACTTCAACAACATGGGAAATCTTCTTGGAGCAAGTTGTAACATGTAGAATCCAAGAAGGGGAGTGTTGATCATGTCCCATATATGAAGCTCACTTCTTCAATGCAGTCAACAATAACCCTAGAATCTTTCCTCCTTAATATGAAATGTTCTATTTGATATGAGCAATAGGGTGCTTCCTTTTCCACCATGAATGAAGTTGTGCCTCAATACAACCAAAAAAATCACTATTAGTCTCAAGTCAGAAAGAATAAAAGTGTATTGTATATTGCAAGTTTACAAAAGTAAGTCCAAACACAACAGAAAGATAAATCAATTAAAAAATTGTATCCTTTTCAACAAATGTCTTAAACAGTGTGTTCAACATAGGCCTGAAATATGCATATTGAACCCTTTAGAACCTTGTTCAAAGTTTAAGAAAGATGATATGCTCATATTATAGAATGAAGGATATCAACACTAACCAGACTGGAACAACATTATCAAAAAAAAATTCTTGGAAACCAAGCCCAAGAATTTCATCAAACTTACACAACAAAAATGTCAACCCTGGTTCATGTGTTGTCTCAGTAAAGACCTCCACCATGAAAGAATCCATTTATACATAAATTCAAATTAATTAAGTTGATGAGAAAAGATCTTTGATATCTAACTAGGAAGCTTTAACATCTTAAAATTACTAACTTGATGTTTCGCAAAAAGTTTCCCAACTGTGACATCATCTTTACATAAGAAACCAGATATTGATCCACTGCCATCTTGGATCTCATAGGATTCTCCTTCACAAACAATAAATGCTATATATTAATTGTTTAGAAACTTCCTTAATATCCCCATGTAAGCAAACTAAACTAAGTGAGATTGAGAGTTTGAAGTAGAGTACCATCTTCTTGGTATGTTCTTAACTTTGATGACTTGTATCTTGAATGAAAATAGCAAGCTAGTTGCACTGTAAAATCATTGTTACAAAAATAACGACAAAATCCTTGTTAATTAAAATAATCCTTCTAGATATTTCAAGATAAGATATTTTAGCTAATTTGTAAGAGAGCTAATTTCACTATCCAAACAACCATCAATCTATTTACTATATATAATTCCCCAGAATTCAAAATTTGAATGTAATGAAATTAACCATAATTACCAAAGATTTGAAACTAAAATGTAGTACAAAATGAATTGTTTGATAGAAAATTTGTTTTGATAAACCAAATATACCCTAAATATATTCATTTAAATAAAATTTAAAGATCAAATTGGAGACAACAAGATAACATTCATTAATTAACTTCAACAAATAGTTGAAACCAAAATTCAACCACCAATTATAAATTCATTCTATTGATCTTGAAAAATATTTTACAATATGTTTCAAAATTTTATCTTGACTGACATGTCAAAAAGTGTCTTTTCAATTAGCCACTTTTAACATAAATCAAAAACTCTTAATTATCGTTCTTTACATAGGATTACATAAAATCAATGAAAGATGAGAAATGAAGAGAAATGATTAGATGTTGAAGTCCAAAGCACTCGCAAGATATAGAAGTATGTTACTCATCATAAGGTACCCATGATCATTCAGATCTAGAAAGGTTATCTCTCCATGATAGTATTTGCAAGGCTTGGTACTTCACTACAAGGCCTATTCTTTTGGGGGATCTAGATATGTATGCTTCCATTGGTACATTGTGTAAGCATGAGGCCATTTGTACCCCTAGATTTTTGTGTGTTGGCCAAGTGACTCTTCCATCTACTATCTAATAACCCTTTGCTATCCATGATAATTTTTGAGTATCCAACATCCAATGCAATTATTCCATCCAAGGTTAAATTGAGGTGGTGAATATTTATGTCACCATCATGTATAGGAGTGAATTTGTACCTCTTATGCAAATTCCCCTTTTTTCCTTTCTCCACCCTAGAAAACCAAGTTTGGAGGCTTAATTACACCTAAGCCCGCTGCTATCATTCCACTTGGCACTTTTTTTGAGCATCGGTGGGGGAATTTTTGTCAAAGATGCCCATGCGGTGCGTAGATGTCCACACGGTGCACCTACATCCCTAGAAAATTCATGTTGTTAAACCTATAGAGGTGTTACACTTCTCATTGGTAGTCAAATTGTAATGCCCTCTTCGGCCAACCAACCCAAATATGGTTGTTTTCTTCATCTCCTCTTCAAATTCACTCCTTCATCAAGCATTTTATCTTCTACAATCTCTTCACAAGCTTCTACAACATCATCTAAGCTTTCAACTCAATTCACTCACACTCTCTTGTACTCACTTCAAGAATTTTAGTAGCACTTTTGCACTCCATTGCAGAAATATCTTCACTCCATCACTTCAATAGAGCGAGTTTGGGACCACACCATTGTAGCATAAGCTCAAGTACTCTCAATCTCTCCCCCATTATCCTTGAGTGCTTTTGGTGGAGGTGGTAAGCTTCCCATTCCTCTCCTCTATTACTTGGTAGAGTAAACGCATTTATTGTTTTGTAGTGCTTTAATGTTCTTCAATTACATTATTTTCTTCATCTCACTTTCTTGGCTATCCGTGGAGGTGGAAACACCTAAACGATGGTTTGATTGAGGCAGGCCCCTATACATCCACCCAACATTTTCCTCCTCTTTGTGTGTAGGTGAACATGCTTTCGAGGAGCTAGCTGGCGAACAAGTTTCTTTGTGAGATCCTTCTTGCCACCTTAACTCTTGCATTTTTTCTTTACCACATTAGAGAGTATTTTCTTTACTTAATCATGTTATTTTGGCCCTTTAGTAGTAGTTAGTTGGGTTGTTAGCTTGTTTTCTTAGGTTCAACCTTGTGTCTTTAGTTTTCTTGTCGTACGGACGCCAATGCACCGTGCTTTTTTCCTCAGGTAGAGAGCTTCTTGAGGTGTAGTCTTGAACCTAAAAACTGGCTTGTCTATCCCCATCTTGCATTTTAGGTCTATAGGGTTATTGAAGGACTTTATAGTCCTCATCATTCTCATCCTGCATTCTCCAACATCTTGCTAAGCTAAGGTAAGTTAGGGAAACCTTCCGCTCTTGGCCCTTTATGACCTAGGGCTTTGAAAGTGGTTGGTCCCCCTCTCTTACATTTTTGGTGAACTTGACGTGAACCATTTTGGTTCCATTTTACAACACTAATAGTTCCTTTCCTCATACTCTAGGAGTGTTGTAGGTGAGAGTTTTGTGAGGTTTTTTCCTTACAACCCAACCTACGACCCCTAGTTGGTGTAGCTAGAAGGTTCCAAAGGTTTTGCATAATGAAACCTTAGTTGGATCAATATCTTGCCCTTTAACCTTTAGGGACTCTGTGAAAGTATTTTCTAGTGTGTGTATTGGTGTCCTTATTGCATCAACCTATCCCCTATGTGCAACCTATGGATAGTGGTATTGGTATAACCTTCACTTCATAGGACCTACCTATTGGTTTTAACAAGGAACCATCTCCTCTCTATATTCCTATGTAGATCAATGGAAACATCATACCAGGTGTTCCCTTTGATTTGACATCACAAGTAAACAGAATAATCGAGGAGATTATGTTGATTAATTTCTTACATAAAGATGGGTATGTTGCACCTGTGAGTACCATTTGCATGCATGATGAGCTTTATGTGCCCCCTTTGGGTAGTATTCTCTTGTCGGTCTTGGTTGGACCTAAAAATGTGAAACTCTTGTTTGACATTATCTGTGGGTCTAAGCTCTTTAGGGTGAAGTTGGGTATCCGTTGGTTGGTGGCAATGAACATGGTACCCTCGGTCATGCATAAATTCTTAAAATTTATCCATGGGGGTTCCATACACACAATCCACAACACCAGTTTTAGACCATCGGTTGCTCATGGTAGCAACTCCCTGGATTACTCTTGGCCTATGCCTGTTGGTCCTCTCCCACCTAAGACAAACCTTCTACACCAAACATATCATAATTATAAGAAAGGGCACCTAAGGCCAAAAGTGAGATACCCTTCGTTGCCTTATGTTGTTTCACATAGGGCCTGCTTAAAAGTTGACAGTAATGCTACTAAGGCACAAAGGAAGGAAGAAGAGAAGCGGTCCTAAGATCCTCCTTCTTCCTCTTTTGCTGGTCAGTCTGATGCTTCTTCTCATTCTGCTATGGTACCATCAGATTCTTCTTTGTGCTTGCGGGATAACCCTATGGTTCCCGCTTGGTAGAAGCCTAAGCATCTTGCATTCAAACTTCGTGTTCTGCTGATGGAGCCTAGACACGTTCGGTATAACGAGAAGAAGGTATCCCATGGAGAGTCCTCTTTGTCTCAAACTCTAAGGCCTCCCACCGCTCTTACACCTAAAGAAGTGAACGGGAAGAGGCCCGTTGTCGAGGCTCTTGAGCCGACTCCCCCTGCTGCTCCTCAACCTATTCCTCTTGCTCCCATTTAGGAATCTGCTCCTTTGTCGAAGAAGGTCATAGTGGATGTTCCCATGGTTGAGCAGGATCCATCTGCTCCTTTGTAGCCTCCAACCTCCAACTCAAAGAGTCATAGAAATTGGCTTGTGCATAAGCGCAAGCGCTCATGAAAGGCTCTTTTGGTTGAGCAAGCTGCCTCGCAAAGGAAGGAGGAAGAGACAACCGCCCCTACTTTAGGGCACCCTGTAGTATCATCCTCTTCCCTTCCTTCTGCCTCTCTTTAGTCTGGTCCCATGTTGCTTCCAACTTCTGCTACGAATGTGAATGCACCTAACCCCAAGGGTGTACAGGTGTTCATTGCTCCTTCAGTGGATCCACCTTTGCTGATGTTTGTTTCAGATATCCAACCTTTCTTGAAACCTATGGATATGACTAATACCTTGGTTGTATCCACCATGGTTCCCTGCTCCTCTTCCTTCGTGCCTCTAGCCTCATCTATGGGGAGTTAATCTCCTCTGACAGAGAAAAAGGTGGAGTGTGGTCCTTCCATCAATGAAGGACATAAGAGGAGCCCACCTTCTTCATAATGTGGTCTTGTGTTGACTTATTTTTTCCTAGTAACAGAATCGGTCCCCGCTTCCCCTAAGTTCATCACCGCTCTTGAGTCATTCGACGATCCTAGCGGTGAATCGCAGGTGCAACCTGCCCCATCCATTGAAGTTAAACATGGCACTCCTATGGGGTGCATGTTTAAATCTGTGGATGAAGTTCTGACCTTATCAACAATCTTTGTGAAATCACTGACCTTAGCTCCACAAGAGCTCAGAGAAGAAGACCATGTGGGTCCTTCTTCCTTATCCCTTGTTGCGGGAGGTCCAGATGCTCCTCCTCTTAACATCCCACCACTACAAGCTCATCCGCCTTCCCCCTACGATGATCTAGAGTGGGAAGCAGACAACCTCTTGGTCAATCAGTGTTAGGAGGAGGCCTCTTCTTGATCTTGTGTGTATGTGTGTTTTGCAATGTGTTCCCCCGTGATTGTGATATGTGTGCCTGGATGACCCTTGTCACCCTTGTTGGTGCTTGGATACAGGTTTTTTTTTGTGTCGTAAACCCTCCTCTATTTGTATCATCTTTCTTCCATGTTTGTGCTTGATTTTTGACAAATTGGGGATGATGAAAAGTGTTGGGGGCATTTAGGCTTCCCTTCCATGTTGACCCAATTTTTTCTTTAAAACTTTGTTTTTTGTGCATTCTTCTTGATTTGGTTGGGGATTGATGGTCTTTCATCTTGCACTAAGGTTACCTATTATTTATATGAGCATGGATAGATCTGACCCCACTAAACCAGATCCCCCTGTGTCCTTTGTTTTTGTTTTCTCTTTTACTTTCTCTTTATCTTTCTCTCTTCTTTGCTTGAGTTTTCCCTCTCATGTGTGACAATGCTTTTCTCCAACATTTCAATTTTCAGAAAATGCATTCATTTTCAACAAATATTTTCTCAAAAATCTTCACAAATATTTCTTCAGAATCGCATTCTCAACTTGGAACCCTAACGGAACATGTTTCCTTTGTCACAGGTTCGTAAAGAAAGGACTTAAAAACCTTCCTTTGAACCAAGAACAACATTGATCTTCCCCTCGTGTGGGGGCATATTCTTCCTTTTGAATTCCTTGATGAAGTGAAAATCTTTCAAAAGGATCCCTTGATGATGGATCGATTTAGGAAAGAAAAACATCTACTTTTGAACTATACGTCCCTTGAGTGGACCCCCTCTTCACGACGGGTTCCCAAGGGACCCCTTTGAAATTCTTTCAAATTGTCGACAAGCTGCGTGAATGTCTGCCTACTTGCCTACATGGTTGCTTCCTAACTCTGCAGAGTCCACTTTCCTAGGTTTCCTCCATGTGAGAGATCTTGGGGGATACCTCCCTACAGGACTGAGAGCCTACAAGGTGCTTCCTTTGATCTTACTCCATGCAATAGATCTTGGGGGTGGCTCCCCTATAGGTCTGTAGGTCTGTAGGGTGCTTCCTTGGGTTTCCTCCATGCAAGAGATCTTGGGGGTTACCTTCCCTACAGGTTTGTGGGTCTATAGGGAACTTCCTTGGGTATTCTTCATACAAGAGATCTTGAAGAATACCTTCCCTACAGGTTTGCGGGTCTGTAGAGTGCTTTCCTCTCTTCCTCCATGTGATAGATCTTGGGGGATGCTTCCCAAGTATCCTCCATGTGAGAGTTCTTGGGGAACACCTTTCTTGTAGGTATGCAAGCCTATAAGGCGCTTACTTCATAGGCCTTCCTTCATGTGAGAGATATTGGGGGTTGCCTCCTTCCAGGCCCACGGGTCTACAAGATGCTTTCTTTCCTCAACTTCATAGTTTGAAGAAGCTATGAAGTCCTTTACTTGTCTTGTACCTTCAGGTTTGTCAGATCATGGTCTACTTCCTGACAGTTTAGGTATACATTTCTAACCTTACTCTCTCCTTGATATACTTTACCAAAGCACTCATCAATACTCGTGCTCGCTAAAGTGGGGGAAAAATATATAAGAGTGAATTTGCATCCCTTATGCAAATTCCCTTTTTTTCCTTTTTCCACCTTAGAAAACCAAGTTTGGAGGCTTAATTACACCTAACTTGCTACTTTCATTCCACTTGGTGCCTGTTTTGAGCGTCGGTGGGGGAATTTTCGTCGGAGACACCTGTGCAGTGCATAGACATCCACATGGGGTGCTTACATCCTTGGAAGATTCTTGTGGCTGAACTTGTAGAGGCATTACACTTCTCATTGGTGGTCAAGTTGTAACACCCTCTTCAGTCGATTGACCTGAATATGGTCATTTTCTTCATCTCCTCTTCAAATTCACTCCTTGAACAAGCATTTCATCTTCTACAATGTCTTCATGAGCTTCTACAACATCATCTAAGATTTAAAATCACTTCACTCACACTCTCTTGCACTCACTTCAAGCATTCTAGCAGCACTCTTGCACTCCATTGCAACAATATCTTCACTCCATCACTTTAGTAGATAAATTTTGGGACCACACCAATGCAACAGAGGACTGAGTACTCTCAATCCCTCCCCCATCAACCTTAAGTGATTTTGGTGGAGGTGATAAGCTTCCCATTCGTCTCCTCTATTACTTGGTAGAGTAAGCACATTTACTATTTTCTAGTGCTTTAGTGTTCTTCAATTATTTTCCTCATCTCACTTTCTTGGTTGTTCGTGGAGGTGGAAACACCTAAATGGGGGTCTGACTGAGGTAGGCCCCTATACAGCCACCAAACATTTTCCTCCTCTTTGTGTGTAGGTGAACGTGCTTTCGAGGAGCTAGCTGGTGAACAAGTTTTTTTGTGAGATCCTTCTTGCCACCTTAACTCTTGCATTTTTGCTTTACCACATTAGAGAGTATTTTGTTTACTTAATCATGTTATTTTGGCCCTTTAGTTGTAGTTAGCTAGGTCGTTAGCTTGTTTTCTTAGGTTTGACCTTGTCTCTTTAGTTGTCTAGTCGTATAGACACCAGCACACTTGAGAGATGTCAGCACACAGCACCGTCATCCCAGGACCACGCTTTCATCCTTGGGTAGAGAGCTTCCTGAGGCATAGTGTTGAACCCAAAAATCAGATCACCTAGCCCCATCTTGCATTTCAGGTTTGTAGGTTGATTGAAGGACTTTATAGTCCTCATCATTCTCATCCTACATTCTCCAACATCTAGCTAAGTTGAGGTAAGTTAGGGCAGTCTTCCACTCTTGGCCCTCCATGACCTAGGGTCTTGAACGTGGTTGTTCCCCCTCTCTTACACATCCTTCTATAAATTAGTGAGGAAGTTGGGAACAATTTTGTTAAACTCATCTATCCAATCCTTGGAGCCTTTCAGTTGATCATCATCCCTTAGTATCTTAGGCACAAACCACTTCTTTAGTGTGTGAAATGAATCCATTCTTGCCTTGATCTTTTGGTCTTCTACAAATATGTATTGAAATTCATTTATGACCATTTAGACCATTTTCTTAGTAGTTTTTAAGGCTAGGGGGCCTCAAAACTCCTTTGTTAAATTCTACACAAAGTTATTAAAGTGTGATGTACAGGTTGTCATTTCTTAAGTAAGGGTTCCAATATAGGTACATGGGCCTTTATCTAATCAACTACTTGTGACAAGGAAACATAACATTCATACACATTTCCAAATTGTCCGCAATTAGTTTAACCCTATGCTCCAAGATTTTTTCCAATACCTTGAGGGTTTCTCTCTTTGCTCCTTCCTTTGTTTCATCATTAGTCTTTTTCAACTTCTCAATTTCTTGTTTTAGCACATTTACTTGTTCAATAGTGATTGCACCTGTATTAGTCTGGATGGTAGGGGGCTGGTATACTATTAATTCTATGCTTTGGGAAGGACCTGCTCCCTTCAACTGCTCTTAAAATTTCACATTTTCCATGAATAAGCTATTCACTTCATCATTCAGATCAGTCTGTGCTTTCTCATATTCTACCAATCTAAGCTCCATACCTTTTGTTATGCCTTGCATAACCACCCCATTTTATTCTGGAACAAAATAGGTCCCCCTTTTTCTTTCTGGTTTCTTTTGCTTTTGGTTACTTGCTTTCCTCTTGGGGGTGCTTTTGTTTTCTGCCTGAGCTTGTCTTATGTTCTGCCTGATTTAAATCTTGGTTCCGTCTCAACTTGAATTGGTTTCCTTCTTGCCAAGTATTCAATGAAATAATCATAAGCAACGGGATAGTTTATTTTAATATATTTCATATGCTTTCGGGACTAATGGAAGCATTTGTTTTGTAGGATTAAATCCTACACTTGATGATATTTTCCAAGGGAGCTCAGCTGGAATGCATTCCCCAGTCTAGTTGGTCATAAAAATCAGCTAAGGCAAAGGTCGGCAAGACCCCAGAGATGTCACAGCGAGTGAAATTCATGTGCAGGCAACTATCAGCAAGATATCAAAGAAAGTCCCAGCGACTAGGAGCTTCCCATCGGCATGGGATTTTTCCTTCAGCGAAGGGTCTCAGTGAGATCCTTATGTCTCACCGACCGGCGGCAGAGAGAATACATATCGATGGGAGATTTTGACTTCGAGGTGAAGTCTCGATGACTTCTTTATGTCCTACCGACTAGCAAAGGTTGGTTTGACACTTTGGCAAGAGTTATGTCTTTGGTGGAGGGTCTCCCCAAGTGTCTTTGTCTCTTATCGACCACCGATAAAGGTATGCCTTTCAGTGAAAGACTTTTCTTCGGAGGGAGGTCTCAGCGAATACATTTGGTCATGCCGACAAGGCACAAAGGGGGGGTCTATCGGTATGACCACAAGGGAGGTCTCAGTGACAAAAAAGCTCAGAAAAAGGGAGCTTCGATCGATATAGGGTCTCACTAACCAAACAAAGTCCCACTGACCAAGGAAAGTCCCACCTAAGAATCTAAGCCCGGCGATAATTTTGCCTTCAGCAGGAGGTCTGGCTGATTAGCGTAGGTCTTGCAAAAAAGGTAAGGGGAGCCCAGAGAAATTTTTCACTCGGTGAAAGGAGGCCTCGGTCAGTGTAAAGTCTCACCAACCAAAACAAGTCTCAGCGACACAAAGGAAGCTTGCCGAGAGAAAGGTGACTTCGGCAAGATGTCTCACCGACGGGGTGAACTCTTGCCGAAGCAAAGCGGTATCGGTGAAATAGAATGGGCTCGGGGAGAAAATAAAAGGGTTGCTATGATGTCTCCCCGACCATGGGATGTCCCACTGAAAAAATAGAGCTCAGCAGAGGATCATGCCTTCACCAAAAGGTCTTGGCGAAGGAAGAAAGTTACACAGAAATAAAAGGGCAGAGCTCGAGGAGAACAAGAGGAGTTCAGGGTAAGATCTCC
Source organism: Sequoia sempervirens (assembly GCA_007258455.2). Taxonomy (NCBI): domain Eukaryota; kingdom Viridiplantae; phylum Streptophyta; class Pinopsida; order Cupressales; family Cupressaceae; genus Sequoia; species Sequoia sempervirens. The sequence continues at coordinate 404,478,966 of VDFB02270651.1, read as the reverse complement.
CCAAAGTGATGAGGTCTCCCCGACATGAGAATGGACTTGCTAGGAGATAAGGAGAAATTCGTCGTAAGGTCACAGCGACAAGCGATAGTCTCCCCAACATGAAAAAGGTGACCGCTAAGGGATCCTGAGGTTTGCTATGATGTCCCACCGACTAGTGACTGTCTTGCCGATGGTTTTCACGAGCTCGATATGACTTCTTTAGCTCTTCGAAACATCTTGCCGACTGTCTAATGTCATGCCGATGGTTGCTAAATGCGATATAATCACATCGGGGAGACATGATTCATGTCTCACTAACATGCGTTGCCATTCGAACCACCTTTGACTACTCGAGAAACTCACGTGGTGTGGGTCTGACCAATCAGGGTAAGCTCAGGGGGTGGACTAGTAATAGTTTGACCGATTGACCATCCTTGTGTAAGAAGACCAATAGAATGCAGGCAGGATGGATTCATTCTGAGATCAGGGAGGCTATAGATCAACTCAGATAAAACGTTCAAATCTACAGGGAGGCCCGATGATGTTCCAGAAGATGATCAACCTACAACAAAATTCTGGAACATGAAGGAAGTTGAAGGAAGTTAGGATATGTGACTCACAGGGACAGTTGTAGTGACCACCGGCAGAGATTGATCAATATTAATGGAAAAATGCTTTTAGAGCATTCAAGGTGGCCCCGATGGAGTTCAAGGATGGACATGAAAGGCCAGAATTAATGTTGCAGCTACCAAAAAGATATTGAAGGCTTCTTCTGAGGACAGAAATATTTCATCAGCATGGACAGCAGGGCTTCTCATTGAATGCGACATTGACTCTTCTCAAAAAGATCTGAGGACCAACTCTTTTGAAGCAGATATTTTGTAAAAACCCTAAAATAGTAGCCAGTGCATTCCTTTTTGTAGATTCTATGTATATGCCATTCTAGCCTCTTTGTAAATGTTAGAACTTTTAAGAGACAGTTAGGATTAGAACTAGAAAAGGAAGGGTTAAAAGTTAAGAGCAGTAATAGAGTAGGATTTTTTTAAAGCAGAAGGAGATAGAGTTGCATCTTGATTCTTAGTAATGAGAGCTTCTTTTGTCTTCTTGTTTAGTAGTAAGATTCAATATTGGCCGTAATGTATTTCCAAGTTCTCTTAGTGTAGTTGGAAACAATCTAGAATCACAGATTCTCTGTACACTGGTGATTGTGCCAGCCTTGTAAACATTGCTTATCTATTTCACTAATAGTAGAAGCAATCAGAGTTTAATCTACTTCATATTGTGTTCCTGAATGATATTTGTTTTAAGTTAATCATTTGATTTGAGAATATTTCAAGGATTGAAATCTTATTTTATGTTTTTTTTAAATGGTAACTGAAAATCTATTATTTGAATTAGCACTGTGAATGAAAGAGGTTGTGTGTCAATCACAAGTTTACTTTGTTCTATAGTTTTAGTTAACAAACTCCTTGAAAGGTAGCAAGTCTGGTTAAGTTAGAAGGATTGTCATTCTTTTTTGTTCCAAAGCTTTGACCTATCTTTTGTTGTTTCTTTAAAAACCCCAGTTAAATTAGGTTTTTTTTTGTTCATGCTTGATCTTAGAACAATCCAGAAGCTCAACACCAGTAGACCCCTTGAACATTACTGTTGCATTGACCAATTGAGCAACATTAGCATAGTTGCTATGCCAAAACACACGTCAACACCTTTAACCACAACCCTAGTAAAAAAAAATTAGTGCATTTTCATAGTAGCTACCTCCAATGTTGATGTTTCTTGAAGTGTCTTTACCATGGCAGCCTCTCTCATTTCTTGTACAACATCAAGCAATATTGGTTTTTCTATTTTTTTTCCTTTGTCCAAAAGGCTAGGGTTTCAATTCTTGGATTGTAACCCCTTCAACTCATTCCCTCATCTAAATTGAATTTAGAAACCAACATGGGATCTTCTTGGCTTCTTACTTGATCTATTAAGAATATCTTTTTAAACTCCATCCTAGGAATAATTAATATATTGTTTTCTAAGACCAATTTTCTTTCTTCTTGGGGGCTAACAATAATTTCATTAATCCTGAGTTGTTCAAAAGTATGGGCAACAATCTGGTCATGTTGTGACTCCTCAATTCCTATCTTTTTAATTTGGAGTCTCTCCTCAAATTCTTTCATTTTCATCTTAATCCAAAAATCCTTAAACTTGGGAGTTTGAATAAAGTCATCATCTTCAATAAATCTAAGGGCAAAAATCATCATTTCATCATCATGCACTTCTTGATCATTATTCCCATGTACATCCACTCTATCTTTTGGTTTGTGAGCATCAATTGCAAGCTTGGGAGGTGTCAACTTCATCATCTTTAAAATTCAAAAGTACATCAGCTACCTCTTCAATATCCCCTACTCCTTCACTTATTTCATATGCCACTAAGGGGGCCACTCCATGTGTCTTCTTTCTTTTATGACTCGATTTCTTAGGAGATGCTTCTGATTGTATTGTGGTGGTGTCTGGTAGGGGCTCTGTGATTACAATACCACTTGTTTTGATGGGAAGCTTGGAGGGTTTTGAATACTGACCCTCAAGTTTTTTTTCTAGTTCAACATATAATCTTTCAAAGTTGTCAATTATTAAGTTCATCCTTTTGATAGGAACCCCTTCTTCAACATAGAATCCTTGGAATCCAATGTACTTTTCATCTTCTCCTCCTCAAGCCTCTTTATCATTTCCCACTTCCTCTAAAAAACTTCATGAGGTGTTAAGAAATTTCTTATTACATCTTCTTTGTAATCCATTACATGGGTAATCCCAGCTCTAGTGAGAAGTGTCTACTTTATAAAATTAATATTCCCTTCAGGACCAAAGACCCTCTCTCCTCATGAATTCAATGGATACCTCATCTTCAAATACTTTTACAATTATTTAAGAGTGTCAGACCCTATGGATAGCTCCTTACATTCAATTAGGTTAGGGAGGAATGTCCCCTTTTTCTATCTTTTCATAACATCTTGCTTCATCCATAACATTTTCCCCATAAATTCTAAAAATGTAATTTGAATAGAAAAAAATTTAGGTAAAACATGTGGGGCTTGAGGACACCTATATACCCTTATTACTATTTGGTTTGCTAAGAAGAACCAGTCACCGAAATTGTGATTTTTTCCCTACTCTAGCTTCAATGCTAAAGGTCTTAATACTTGCATGATTTTATTAGGAAATCTTGGTGAAATATGACCACCAAGATTGTCCATGACCTTTATTATGAAATCATCATAAAATATTACATAATCACTATTTTTACATCTACTATCCCAGATGTAACACCATTTTTGTATAGGAAACCTATTCCCTTCCTTATCAGTCATTCCCAAACACATTCTTTTATACCATCTCTTTTTGTTTTGGTATAATATTAAATGACACAAGAAAGATTATTTCATGAAAGTGTTGGGAGCTAAGTTCTCTCTTACTTGCAAAAATCCCTCATGTAGCCCTTTCTCAATTTCAGCAACAAAATCATACTCAATGTTCACTTCAGGATTTTGTATCCTCATTGCCATCATCATGAGATAGATTGGCATCCTCTCTTCAACATCTATTCCAAGCACTTGGAATAGAGAAAAATAAGTTCCTTTGAAATATACTTAGAATTATTCTATGGTAAATGACTCAATTTGGGAGGGGGAGATAGGTATCCTCCTATTGTTTACACCCATTTTCATGTGTAAAGGAAGTTCATCATTCCTATCCTTTTTCTCAATCTCCTATAATCTTCCTCACTTCTTTCCAAGTCAATCTTAGTGATAGCTTGCTTGTTTAACATAAAACACTCTATAATTGCTTCTTTAGTTAGCACCACTAATGGTGAACCATCTGGAATTCTTATAGTCCTAGTAGTTGGGTGATAATATTGTACCAATACTCTAATAAACTAAACATCTACGAAGACATTTGGGACTATCAATTTGGCCAAATCTAAGGTCCAAGGATTCAAAACTAGAATCTTGTCATCCCTTTTTTCATAGAAATACCAAAACAAATCCCACCCCGAGATAGGGATAATTGGATCTCTACATCCATGGGTTGTATCTTTAAACACCTTTTTGAATCCTTTGTCTATAGAATTAGGTAACACATCTAAAATGGATTGTTGCAAGGACCTCTTGTTTGATTTAGAAACTATGGACTCTTCCTTTTTACTCGCAAGTTGACTTCTTTTGGGTGGCATGATGAATAATTTACTCCTACTTGATTTCTTTGAGTTTCTACTTGTAGGAGAAAATCTAGTTCTTATACGCTTGCTATAGAGGGTTTTTGTGAACTTACCCAATGAAATAATAGTTGCAGATTCTTCCCCCTTGAACTCCTTTGCCTCCAGTGTGTTGAGTTGTGTGAATGATTGCAAAAATTTCATCGAGTCCCAAGTAATATTTTCTATTGAGCTCGGTCACGTCATTATTAATTTCAATCCGTGCAAAATATTTCATAATCTATCCATATTTTGAGTTTGAATACATGCCTTTTATCTTGGGAAATCGAATGGCTCATGTTTAGAGTTGTAATCATTGCCACTGATGATTTAAATTCTTTGACAACTTGTACCATAGTACCGCTCTGTCATATCAAGACCATTGCGAGATAGCAGTATGGTAGGGTTAGCAATACCGCCACCCCACACACACCCCTTTGGACTCCTGCAGGATGGCAGGTTACTTCTAGTGGTTGAGTGATTGTTCACCGACATATTTCTCTGTCATATCAAGAATATTGTGGGGTAGCAGTATGGTAGGGTTAGTAGTACCACCACCCCACACACACCCCTTTGGACTCCTGTGGGATAGCGGGTTAATTCTAGTGGTTGAGTGATTGTTCACCGCCATACCATAGTGTCATTGTTTACCCCTTGTGGGGCTGCGATTTACTGTAGTTGTTAACATGTTCTCACCGCCACCCCAAACTATTCATATTTGGTTGTTGCAGAATTGTAGTAAGAATTTGTACATTGACCTATATGTCTCGCCATCCTGTACATACCTCTATTGACTATCGTGGTAGTGTGGTATTGGATTTTATTATGAATGCAGTATTTTAGATTTAATTTTATTGAAATTTTTTAACAATTTTCTAATTTTGTAGTCTCTCAGTTTTAGTTTTCAATGTTAGTTAGACCTAAGAGATCATTTCTTTGTTTGTAATGAGGAGGCTTAGTTCACCTAATGTTAAGATATCTATATGTATTATTAAATCACAAAATTTCATTATATGTTTGCATCTAAAAAACATATAGGACATACAAGAAATTATATTCTAACTAAACAAAATTAATTTCAAATTTTCAACCAAAGTAAGAAAACTAAGAAGAATGATTGAACCTAACTTTAAATGCACTTCAAATCAATAGTGTACATCTCAGGTTTTGTATACAATGTACCCAAAAAAAATGATGATTACATTCAAAAATGTATCAGTAAAACAATAGTGAATAAGCATACCTATACTCAGATCTTTATTACATTTAATAATAACTTACACCATAATATAACCAAAGTTTAGATGACAAGATAACCTCTTAAGGTGACAAAACATCATCATAATCACCTACATTCCCAGCAAGATTAGAATCTTGATCACTCGTTCCTACATCTGCTTAATTTTATTCCTCATCCTCATCTTTGACATGCAATGTGTTCTCTCTCCCAACTCTTTATTGGTAATCAAAATCTCTTCTTCAAACACTCCATCATCATCTTCATCCACTTCTTTGAATGTTTCTTGTAAATTAACATATTGCCCATTAGACATTATATCAACAACTTCCATGAATTTTCATTTTGAACGAGACTCTTTTTGAATGACATACAACCATCCTGGGCTTCTTACATCATCAATTAGAAATGATTGGTTAATTTGAAGAGGGGAAACATATGGCTCATCCATCTCTGATAAAAATTGTCTTGCATTTTCACGTACAAATCCATACTCATCAAATTGTACTACGGATGGTTGGATCCACTTACATTTTAATAATATAAGACTATTTTCACCATAGTCCACTAGAATAATTTCTTGGATGAATCCAACATAAAATTTCTTCTCAGTTTCATGAAGAAATTCAACACTAACAACACAATCACAATTTGTCTTTCCCTTGTCTTTCTCTTCCACTCTTAAATGACTACCATAGGCCCACATTCCACTAAAACACATAGCCCATAAATGTGGAGATTATGAAAGCTCACTTTCCTCTATTGTTGTATCTTGGCCTTCTTCTTTTGTATCACTGAATACATTATCAATCCATTCTTCAAATTTTGGAAAAGAATCACCTTCAATTAAATCAGTAGGACATCTGTGCTTTTGAGGTCAATGTTGCATCCAAGCTTGATTGTCTTCTTCATATTTTCTACATAGAGTATTAATGTACAAATAGTAATATTAATAATATAAATGTGTAAATGCAATTGAGTAAATAAATTCTTGCATAAAATTTTCTTTACTTGTACCACTTATCGAACAAAGATGTGTTTTGAAGAATATAGGTGTGTATCACACTTCTTTCTTGATGTGATAGCTTGAAGTGACATCCATTTGCTTCTAATAATTCACCTACAACTCTCTCTTCTTTGTCATCATCCCATACACGTTGATTGACATTTATAAAATCCTTCATATATCTTTTACAAAATCTCATGGCCTCTTTCATTGAATATTGATGCAAAGGAAAGATAGAGCTTAGAAAAAAACTTGACTAACTCAAGGCATTTCCTCAAGGATTTCATAGGCAGTAGCAAAGGGGCATCTCAGTACACCTTGTCATAATTGATGACTTGGTTTTTAGAGCATCCATATGAAGGAAAACACACCAATGCAAGGTGGGACAACACAACATCATGGGTCAGCACTGTTTCAACACCTTTCACCATCCTAATTGACTCCATGCACCAAATAACAATGGTAACACCCTAACAATGAAATCCCTTAGAGACCTTGATCTAACATGCTTTAATACAATGCAAAAGTTTAGTAGACTTTTCTAAGGGCTTGAGAGGACCATGAACAACTCCTATATGTTGGTTCAACAAAGCAACAATGATTGACAACTTTTGTATTCCAAAGCTACATGCAATGTACTCTTGGGACAGTCATAATATATCCTATTACAATCGCTCAAAAAATTTCAAGACTATATTTTGGTCTGCATGACCACCTCCTACATTCCTCTACCATTCTCAATGATTAACAAACAAATTTTTAGACCTTGATTCACTTATTCCTCCTTGCCTTTGCTGCAAACAACCTAAAACCTACAAATTTCAGACCTACTATCTTTTCAAAGCACATGCAAACCTCAATATCCTTCCCTGTAACTTTGAAGTATGATAGAATACATGATTACAGACCTCTCCACCCATTTTGGTGAATTTTCACTGGTGGAGGGTCAAGTTACACATTATTTAAGCTCATTGCTTACCCTAAGTAGGGTTTTCAGCATTTTCTAGGAAAAATGAAATAGCTCCCTCAAAACACAATGAAAATCGATGAAAAAAAACCAAAATAAAGTAGATTCACATATCCACACTATTCAGTTGATTTCAAACCCACATTTAGTCTTTACAGGCCGTACCAAATAATAGAAGTTGCTGCAATGTTGGAAAATACAGAAAAAACTTGCTTCTATTCACTTCCAAAACTACAAAATCAACTTCATTCTCTCCTTTTTTACCTTGGAGAGTGTATACATTCATTTACAGTAATTTTTCCCTTGATTGTAACATTTATTTTCTTGTTTATAACAGTTTCTTTCTTTTTTTGCAACTTGGACAACTTTCTTGCTTTTTGCATGACAACTTTTTTCGCATTTGGCAACTTTTTACACTTTTGATCAAAACCCAATTAACACATTAAAAATAAAACCCTAAGCTTCTAAATGGTCATAAATTACCTTATAAGACACCTAAACACATAAACAAACCAAAACCAAAAATTACACAAAAAATATGCATATAAGGTCCTAGTGACCCTACACCATACGCCCAAGGGGAAGAAAAACTCAAGTCCCACTTGAGTGCAGGTCTGCAACTGTAAATGCATGCTTTATAATATCAAATTTAGACATCCAAGTAGCATCATCCATAAGAAGACCTTTCCATTTGACCAAGTATTGAAAATAGGTTGTGTTTCTTGTCTTCTTGAGTGCCTTTGTATCAAGGATGCATTCCAACTCTAAAGGTTTGCTAGGAGGAAGGTGTTGGATCCATTCTTCATCCTCAAATACTTGGGAACCTACTTCATTACCTACAACAACATTCCCTTTGAAAGGGTACAATTTAGATACATTAAATATAGGTGAAATGGTAATCCCACTTGGTAACTCAATTTCATATGCATTAGGACCAAACTTATGAACTCTGCAAGATCCAATTTTCTTCATCTGTAGCTTGGAATATTGTCCCTTAGGAAATATTTTCTTCCTTAGATGTGTGATATAGGGGATTCACTACTCACGAGTTCTCCTCATTCAGAGAGCCTCACAGGGTTAACTTCCCTACATTACCTCAATCGAACAACAAGGGAGTTTCAGAATCTGAAGGAACAAGTCATAGATATTTTCTAGACAAACTATCAAGCTCTCAACCAAAGGATGTCAGCACAGAATACAGACAACAGTATGGTACATTGGCATCTCGTACGGACTAGAGAACGAGTTTATCATAGAAAATAGCCACAAGACCACTTCTACTCTGAATGCTAAAAACCATAGAATATAGTAAAATAGCAAGAAGTGATAGAACCTAGATAAAGAAGTAGAAATGACAAAGGTAAGGAGGAGAAAGGAAAGAAATACTTACAACCATGTGAGTGATGAAGCCTCCACCAAACAAATGTCTTCAAAACCTTCACACAAGAGGGACAGAGAACTTGTTGGGGCTGTATAGGGGCCTACCTCAGCCATACCCCATTTTGGTGTTCTCACCTCCATAGACAGCCAAATAGATAGAGAAGTAGAAATGAAGTAAAGAGCACTAAAGCACTACAAAACAATGTTATGCTACTCAACCAAGTAATAGAGGAGAGGAGTGAAATCTTACCACCTCCACCAAGAGTGCTCAAGGATAATGGGGGAGAAAATGAGAGGAACTTGAGCCTCTGCTACAATGGTGTCTTGTTCCACACTTGCTCTACTGACATGGTGGAGTGTTGATGTTGTTGTTGTGAAGTGTAAAGTGTTTGGAGTGAGATTTTGAAGCTTGTGTATGAAGTCCAAAAGTGGTGAAGAGATCTTCCAACCCCCAAATGCAAGTTCAAGGACTGAATATAAAGGAATGAGGAAGAAAACGGCCATATTCGAGTCTGTCAGCCGAGGAGGGAATTACAAATCAACCCCCAATGTGAAGTGTAATGCCTCTACAAGCTCCAGATGTGAGAATATGTCAGGGACATGTGCGCCACACGGGCGTCCCTAAAAGAAACACCTCCGTCGACATTCAAAATAGGCACCAAGTGTGATGCAAGCAGTGGGCTTAGGTGGAATTAAGCCTCTGAACTTGGTTTTCTAAAGTGGATAAAGGAAAAAAAGGGAATTTTCACATGGGGTGCAAATTCACTCTTATACAAGATCTAGAACAAAATCTCCAACCTTGAAATGGACTTCTCTCTTCATATCAGCTTGTTGTTTGTATTTGTCCACACTTCTTTGTAGGTGATCTTTGACCTATTGGTGAATCTCTTTCATAGACTCAGAAAATTGCTTACCCTTAGCACTCATCCTCTCCATTCCACTAATATCCCTTAACTCAAAGATTCCTCTAGGCTGCAAACCATAAACAACTTCAAATGGACTCTTACCCACACTTCTATTTACTGAATCATTATATGCAAATTTTTCCTAAGGCAAGATCAGATCACATTGAGTAGAATGATCTTTTATAAGATATTTTAAGAGGTTACCAAGGCTCCTATTAACCACTTTGGTTTGCCCATTATTTTGAGGATGGTAGGGAAAGTTGAAACTAAGATTAGTGCCAAGTTTCTTCCACAAAGTTCTCCAAAAATTCCCAACTTACTATCTCTATCTAAAACAATACTTAAAGGTAAACCATGAATCCATACCACTTCCTTGAATCACAAACTTACAACGTAGGATGCATCATTGCATGGAATGAAATGTGCCATCTTGGAGAACCAGTCCACTACAAAATAGATAGAATCAAAACCTCTAGGTGTTTTTGGTAAACCCATTACAAAATCCATGCTTATTGACTCCCAAGGCCTATTTGGAATAGGAAGAGGCTAGTACAAGCTTGAATTTTTTCTACTCCCCTTGGACCTTTGAAAAATAATACATTTCTTAACAAATTTTCTCACATCACTTTGCATTTTAGGCCAAAAATAGTGCCTTCTCAACTGCTCCAAGGTCTTATCAAGACCAAAATGACCTACAAGGCTGCCACTTTGCTTCTCTTTTATCAAATTATCCCTCGTAGAACATTTAGGCACACAAAGTTGAGCCCCTCTAAATAACAAACCCTCTTGAATCAGAAAATCATAACTTATCTCATGAGGAACACCATTATATTGGCTACAAGATGCATAAATTTCCTTGAAATCAACATCATCTACATGCATACCTTTTAGTGCTTCAACACCTCCACTTTGCAATTGGATTTCTTGCACCATGATTTTCCTTCTACTCAATGCATCAGCTACTTTGTTTGACTGCCCCTTCTTATGCTTGATGGTGAAGGTGTAACCTTGCAAGTATTCTACCCATTTAACATGCCTATGACTGAGTTTCCCTTGACTATTCAAAAATTGGAGGGCATGGTTATCATAAAGAATATGAACTCCTTTGGAAGTAGATAATGCCTCCATTTTTTTAAGGACTGAACCAAAGCATAAATCTCTAGGTCATGGAAAGAGTATTTCTTCTTATCTTCATTAACTTTTTCACTAAAGAAGGCTATGGGTCTACCCTCTTGACTCAACACCACCCCTATGGCATAACCACTTGCATCACACTTAATAGTAAACACCTTATTAAAATCTAGTAAGGCTAATATGGGCTGTTGTGCTACCCTCTTTTTCAAATATTCAAAACTCTTTTCAGCTTTACTAGTCCAAACAAACTTCTTTCTCTTATCCCCCTTTATAGTATCAATCATTGGAGCACAAACATGACTAAAACCCTTAATAAAATTTCTATAAAAACTGGCCAAACCATGGAAACTCCTTACCCCAACAACTGATTTGGGTGTATTCCAACTTAGAATAGCTTCAACCTTGCTGGGATCCATTTTCAAGGTGTTGTTTGTAACCACAAAACCAAGATACACCAACTCTATTTTCATAAACTCAGATTTCTTCAAATTGATCATTAGTTTCTCTTCATGCAATCTTCTCAAAACCAAATCCAAATGGTTTAGATGCTCTTTGTTAGTTTTACTAAAAACAAGAATGTCATCAAGGTAAACCACAACAAACTAACCAATAAAAGGCTTGATAACTTCATTCATCAACCTCATGAAGGTGTTGGGTGCATTTTGTTGGAATCTATTGTTGTTGATTGTTGTCATTAAAGGTTTTCATTGATGTCAACATATCTTGGTTGATTGGCTAAGGTTCAGTTTTAATGCTTTGGTGATCTAGATTGGCGTAGTTCTGGATGTTGTGTTGTAATGATCTATCTTTGATCGTGCTTGTTCTGGTTCCATTCATTTTACAAATAATGAGATACACTCGTATGGGTCTGGATGGATCCGGTAGTTGGTTAATGTGCTTTGGCACATTGTTTGCATTGTAGTGTGTATATCTTATTATTTGGTTCTAGATATCATGATAAATGTGTAGCGTGTTGATTTGAGCAAGGAGGTTTTGTATGGTCCACATTTCATTCCTCTCCACCACGTGAATGTTTTTGTGGTGACCTAATTCAAAATTTTGTTTGGTCGACTACCTAATTCAAATTGTGTTTGGCCGACTTAGGGGTTTATGGAAGCATGGAATGGTATAAGTAAAAGATGATTATGTTCAATGAAAGAAAGTGTGATGAATGTGAAAGTGTACGACTAGAGGTAGAAAAAAGTGAGATTCTATCCAATGTCATTGTTGGTGATAGTTATTTCAGCAGTGGATTCCCTTTCATCATTCTTCTGCCAGTGATCATTTTTCTGTTGGCAATGAGCCTTTCTCTTTTGGTAGTGAGCCATTTTATCTATGGTTGTAATAGCCAGGCAGTGAGCCCACCAACAGTGAGCCCTTGTAAAAGTCACCTTAACTGGTGTTCTATAATTCAGAATTAGCATTCTCTGTGGTTTTTCCCTTCTTGGGTTTCCACGTAAATTTTGGTGTTCATTGTGCATGGTGTTGTTATGTGATTTCATGTTCATATCTAATTGATTTAATTTTTCTCTGGATTAATTAAAGTCAAAAGAATTGTTTTAAAATAATTGATTCACCCCCCTCTCAATTATCCAGACTATTCAACAATTGGTATCAAAGCTTTGGTTCCTTGAAGAAGAGCTTAACTACTTGGGGTAGATATGATGGCACAGAAACTAACAATTCCTATGTTTGATCAATCTGACTATAGTTTTTGGAAAGTGCAGATGAGAGGCTACCTGATCTCTCTAGGCTACAAGACTTAGAAAGTTGTTGAGAAAAAATATGTTGAACCAACAAGTGGTCCTAGTTTTGCAGATAAGATTTCAGCCTATGAAGAGAATGAAAAGGAAAGGTATGCAATCTTTAGTGCTTTGTCTAAGACTGAGTTAAAAAAAGTTATTTCATTGGGCACTGCTTATGAAGTTTTGGAAAAGTTGAAAGAAATCTATGAAGGAAATGATAGATTCAAATTATCAAAGAAGTTGATAGCTAAGCGCAGATATGAAAACTTGAGGATGGAAGAAGGTGAGGATATAGCTAGCTACTTTTAGAGAGTTGATAGTGCAGTAAATGAAGTCAAAATTCAAGGAGGCACTCTGAAAAATGAAGATGTAATGCAGAATATTTTGATGACCCTACCGAAGAGCTACAGTGACAAGATCTCAGCTATTGAGGAAGTTTATGATTAGAAGAAATTCACCAGAGAGAAACTATTTGGCATCTTGACCATGTTTGAGATGAGAAAAATTGGAAAATAAAAGGATAAATTTGAAATAGCCTTCAAAGCCACAAAGATAGAAGAAGATCCAGATAGTGAAAGTTCAGATGAGTTGGAATCAAACTTCACAAGGAAACTGAAGAAACGTACTAGAAAGTATAAAAGTATGTTACCTCTTAAATGTTTTAGATGTGGAAAGATTGGTCATTTAGCAACTAAGTGTCCAGAAAAAGGAACAAGGAAATTTTTTTAAAAGATCAATAAGAAGGCCTATTATGTTAATGAGAATGCCAGTATTTCAGATAATGAATCAAATCATGAGGATTGCTTGTTTTTGGTGGAAAAGGATGAACCTAGATTTGATATCTCTTATATTTTTCTAAAATCTAATGATAACACTTAGGCTACATTATTTGTTAAAAGAAACAGAGATGAATGGTTGATTAATAGTGGATGTTCGAATCATATGACCGGTGATAAAAGTAAGTTTGTGAAGCTTGAGAAATATGATGGGGGTTCTATTATATTTGGAGATGATAAAACAACACAGATTGTTGGAATTGGTTCTATTACCTTTGATGGAAAATATAACAATGGCAGTGTTTACTATGTGAAGGGTTTATATCATAATATTCTGAGTATTGTACAGATATGTGAAAATTCCTATAATGTGGTATTTTAGGATGATGGTTGTGAGATCCAAAAGAGATCCAAAATTGTTATTGCAATGGGAAAAAGAACAAGTGGGAATATGTATCAACTGGAAGGAACCACAAATAGATGCTTATTCTCTCAGTCCAATGACAGTTGGCTCTAGCACCGAAGGATGTGTCACATCAACTTTGACAACTTGGTAAGGATAAGTTCAACAAGATTAGTCAAAGATTTTCCAAGACTGACCAAACTAGACAGTACTATTTGCAAAGGATGTCAAGAAGGAAGGCAAACCAGAGAAACGTTTTGAAGAAAAGAAGAATCATCTCCCAATTTGTTAGACCTTGTACACACAAACCTATGTGGTCCAATTAGAACAAGAATCTTACAAGGTGAGAAATATTTCATGCTTTGAATAGATGATTATTCCAAATTAACCTGGGTTGCATTTTTAAGAGAGAAATCAGAGGCCTTAGAAAAATTTAGATTTTCAAGGCAAGAGTTGAGAATGAAGTTGACAGGAGAATCAAGTGTTTAAGATTTGATAGAGGAGGAGAGTTTACTTTTGATAAATTCAACAAATTCTATGAAAAACATGGCATCAAAAGATAGCTATCTACCCCTAGAACACCATAGTAGAATGGTGTTGTGGAAAGAATGAATAAGATAGTTCAAGAAGTGGCTAGAACAATCATCATGGAAGCAGGTTTACCACAGGTCTACTAGACAGAATCGATACATACAACAGTAAACACTCTTAATAGAGTACTATTCTGAAGGAAATATGGAAAGACGTCATATGAGCTATGGCATGGAAGAGCTCCCATGGTAAAGTACTTCAAAAAAATTGGAAGCAAATGCTACATCCGGAGAGATTAGGACAATCTTGGAAAGTTTGACAGTAGAGCTGATGAAGGCATATTTTTTGGTTACTCTATAAGAAGCAAAGCGTACCGGTGTTACAACAAGAGACTGAACAAGATGGTTGAAAGTGAAAATGTGAAAGTAGATGAAGATGTTCAAAGAAATCCTGATAGGCATATTGAATATAAATCAGATAACTCAGATGACAAAAGAGAAAAGGATAAGAAAGAAGAAGAAGAAGAGACAAAGGAGGCTCCAACAACTGCAACAAAAACCCACACTCAAAAAATCAGATTATTGGAGATAAGAATAAGGGAACCATCACAAGAAGCAAAGAAACTCAAGAGAAAGTATTATTGTGTCTACTCTCAGAAATTGAGCCAAAGACTATGGAAGAAGCATGCAATGATCAGAATTGGGTGAAGGCAATGAAAGAAGAGCTTGATCAGATAGAGAAAAATCAGACTTGGGAACTTGTATCCAGACCGGCAAAAAAAATGTAATGAAGTGGGTATTCCAGAACAAGCTAGACGAAAACGGAAAGGTAATGAGAAACAAGAAAATATTGGTTTGCAAAGGTTACACTTAGATTGAAGGTATTGATATTGAACAAACATATGCCCCTATTGCCCAAATGGAAGTGATTTGGATATTCTTAGATTTTGTAGCTTTTAAGGATTTCAACGTCTATCAAATGGATGTAAAATCTACATTTTCAAATGGAGAACTGAAGGAAGAAGTCTACATTGAGAAATCAGAGGGATTTAAGTACAAAAGTAACCCGAATGTTGTTTGCAGGTTAAAGAAAGATTTATGCGGATTGAAGTAGGAACCTAGAGCCTGGTACGGAAAATTAGACAAGTACTTGATTGGACAAGGATTTCAAAAGGGATATGCTTATAGTAATGTATACTACAAAATTCACTCAGATCAAATGTTGATTGTTGTGGTTTGTGTTGATGAAATAATCTTTGGAGGAAATGATGATATGTGCAAAAAGTTTGCAGATGAAATGTAGAAGGAATTTGAAATGTCTATGATAGGTAAGTTAAATTTCTTCCTTGGATTACAAGTAAATTAGAACAACAAAGAAATTTTCTTTTCTTAGTCCAAGTATACCAAAGAATTATTGAAGAAGTTTGAATTGGAGAATTCCATACTGGTTTGTACACCTATTGTTACCAGATGTAAGTTGACAAAAGAAGATGATTCACCTAAAGTTGATACAAGTATGTACAAGTCAATGATTGGAGGATTGTTATATTTTCCTACTAATAGACTAGACATTATGTATGTTGTTTGTTTAGCAGCTCGATTTTAGCAAGAACCAAAGGAATCACATGTTGCAGTAAAAAGGATCTTTAGATATTTGAAGGGTACAAAAGATATGAGTTTATGGTATCCAAAGGACTCATATTTTACTTTGACAACTTAAACTAATGTTGATTGGGTTGAATGTGTTGATAATAGGCAGAGCACAAGTGGTGAAGCTTATTTCCTTGGCTCCCAGTTGGTTGCTTGGTCAAGTAAGAAACAATATTTTGTATCTTTATCTACTATTGAAGCTAAATACATTAGAACATCCTCATGTTGCACTCAGGTATTGTGGATGAAACAAACACTGAAGGACATTGGCATATCATTTAATGAACTAATCTCAATTATGTTTGATAATACCAATGTAATAGACATTTCTAAGAATTCGGTACAACACTCTAGAACAAAACATATATCGATTAGATATCATTTCTTGAGAGAGAAGGTTTTAGACAATGAGGTAAAACTTGAATATGTACCTACAAAAGAGTAGATTGTAGATATTTTCACAAAACCATTGAGCAAAGATACTTTTGAGTATCACTGGCAGAAGTTAAGGGTTCTTCCCCCTCCTAGTCTACAATAATTTGCACAAGGGTGTGCATTGGTCTAGGGTGTTATATGCTCACTCGTATCTGGATCAATGCTTGGTGGCTTCCTCATAGGGGGAGCGGAGTAAGTTTTCAAGGGGGATTTTTTCCCTTTGTCCTTGATGTCAAAGGGGGAGAAGAAAAGAAGAAAAGAAGGTCCTTGATGCTATTGATGCTAACATTGAGTTGTTTGGTTTGTTGTTGATGAATGTTACCATCAATGACAAAGGGGGAGATTTTTCAAATGTGATGTTGATTTTTGTCATTAATGGTTGTCATTGATGTCAACATATCTTGATTGATTGACTGAGGTTCAGTTTTAATGCTTTGGTGATCCAAATTGGCATAGTTCCAGATGTTGTGTTGTAATGATCTATCTTTGATAGTTCTTGTCTTGGTTCCATTCATTTTGCAACATAATGAGATACACTCTTATGGGTCTAGACCGATCTGGTAGTTGGTTAACGTGCTTTGGCACACTATTTGTATTGTAATGTGTATATCCTATTCTTTGGTTCTGGATATCATGATAAATATGTAACATGTTGATTTGAGTGAGGAGGTTCTATATGGTCCATGTTTCATTCCTCTCCATTCCGGGAATGTTTCTGTGGTGACCTAATTCAAAAAAAAAATTGGATGACTACCTAATTCAAATTGTGTTTGGTCGACTTAGGAGTTTATGGAAGCATAAAATGGTATAAGTAAAAGTTGATTATGTTCAATGAAAGCAAGTGTGATGAATGCAAATTTGAAAATATAGACATTGTGAAGTATGCAAAAGTATACGACTGGAGGCAGGAAACAATGAGATTCTATCTGGTGTCATTATTGGTGACAGTTATTTCAACAGTGGATTCCCTTTCATCATTCTTCTGGAAGTGACCCTTTTTCTATTGGTAGTGAGCATTTCTCTTTTGCTAGTGAGCCTTTTTATCTTTGACTATAATAGCTAGGCGGTGAGCCCACCGGCAGTGAGCCTTACCTGTAGTGAGCATTTTTGGTAGTGATCCCTTGTAAAAATCACCTTAACTAGTGTTCTATAATTGAGAATTAGCATTCTCTGTGGTTTTTCCCTTCTTGGGTTTCCACGTAAATTTTGGTATTCATTATGCATGGTGTTGTTATGTGCTTTCATTTCCATATCTATTAGATTATTATTTGATTGATTTAAGTTTTCTCTAGATTAATTAAAGTAAAAAAATATGTTTTATAATAACTGATTCACTCCCCCTCTCAATTATCCAGGCTGTTCAACACATTTGAGAGACCAAAAGGAATTACAATCCACTCATAAATCCCTTCATTTGTCTTAAATGTTTTCTCCCATTCATCCCCTGGTCTGATTCACTCTTGAGGTCTATTTTGGAAAAATAGCATGCTCCACCTAGATAGTCCATCAAGTCTTCCATATGTGGAATGTGGAATCTATATTTGATTGTAATCTTATTGATGGACCTAGAATCAATGTTCATCCTCCACTCACCTCCTTTCTTTTGTGTTAGAACAATGGGAACTAAACAAGGACTAAGGTTCTCTTTGATTATCCCATTATCAAGCAATTCTTGGACTTGTCTCTTAATCTCCTCATTTTGTTGTGGTGTCATCTTATATGCTGCCTTACTAGGTAAGCTAGCCCCTGGTATGAAATCAATGTGGTGGCTAATATCCCTCATAGGAGGCAAGGTGCTTGGGAGTTAATCCACTACTATACCAGCATACCTCTTTAGCAAGTTTTGAATCTCCAAAGGCAACTCTTCTTTATTTGTTGTTGTCCCAATAGACCTAGGCTTGACTATGATGGAAAACCCATTTTCTCCTCTTTTACAACCTTTATGAATTCCTTTTCTCCTACCAACATCACATTGGATTCTACTTGTGGTGTTTTATCTTCATCTTTCAATGGTGTTAGAGTGTATGAGATTCCATCTTTCCCTATCACATATGTATTCTTTCTTCCATCATGCTTGGAATTTCTATCATACTACCATGGCCTTCCAAGATGCAAATGACAAAAATCCATTTGGATGATGTCACACAAAACCTTTTCCTTATAGCCCCCTATATGGAATTCTACCCAATTTTGTTCATTCACTAACACTTGCTACCATTTTTTTAACCAAGGAACCTTGTATGGAGTGGAATGAGGAAATATTTGCAACTTTAACTTCATTTCAACTGAAACCAAATTATCAGTACTTCTAGAATCAACAACTCTACAACATTTACCTTGGCTTTTACATGTAGTCCTAAATAGTGACTTTCTTTGAGATGGGTCTTTATCCATGGGCAATTTAATGAAGGTACTTCTTATCAACAAGGACTCTCCAACTTATGGTTCTACATTTTGTGATGGTGAATTAACACTTTCAACATCATCTCCACCTTATGCAATCTGATTTCTTCTCTCACCTTTAAAAGAAGTAGATAGTTGCTCCTCGATGCACTACCATGCTTGATGGCATGCAAATTTATTTAATTTGTAAAACTTTCCAGTGAATCCACTTGATCCTCCTCTATTGCTAAATCTCCCTTCTAAATTTGGTCTTCTTCCTCTAAAGTTGACCCTTGATTCTGATGTTTGTTCCTGTGAGTTACGTGTCTCTCCTTGAGACCTTTGGGACTGTCCTCTACCAAAAAAATCCCCTCTTCCTCTGACATTTTTCTTTCCCCTACCTCTACTTTATTTTTCTTGTCTCCTTTTCAATTTTTCTTCATCCTTTATGGCCAACTAATAGCACTCTTCTACAGTTCTTGGACTTGTGAGACTAAGTTCATCTTGTAGGCTATACTTTAGCCCATTCAAATACCTTGCAACTTTGTCAACATCTTCTTCCATGTGGCATGATCTTAGGATTAGTTTGTAGAACTCTTTGATGTAGGACTTCACATCCATGTCCTTTTGCTTTAAATTTTTCAACCTTCTTTTTAACTATATGGCATAATCACTAGGTAGAAATTTACCCTTCAATTTTGCAACCATTCTATCCCAAGATGTGATCTTTGATATACCTTTATTTTTCCTCTCTTCTTGCACATAATTCCACCAAAGAATTGCATGCCCTGGTATCTTTGTTCTTGCTAATTTCACTTGCTATCCCTCAAGTATCTCTTCAAGCTCAAAATACTTATCTAATTCTCCTATCCAATCTAGGAGTTCTTCTCCATTCAAACTTCTTGAATATACTGGAAGCTCTATTTTTATCTTGGAACCATCATTCTTAACTATCTTTAGCAATCTCTCCAACCTCTTCTCTTCAAAATCTCTTTCTTCTTCCTATTCTTCTTCTTCTCCCACTTCTTCTTCTTCTTCTTGGTCACTCAAATCTCCTATGACCACTCCTCTTCTTTGGTTGGTCTCAACTGTTGTGAGTCTTGCATCAAGGTTTTCCTTTATGGCTCTCAATTCTGGGGCTAGAGCATCTTTCACTTCTCTAATTATTCTTTCCACATTAAACTTAGGTTCCATATTGGCTTGGATTCAAATCAACTTATTTGTCACCTTCTTACTGATCTTCCTTGCTCTGATACCAATTTGATGCAGAGGAAAGACAAAGCTTAGAAAAAAGCTTGACTAACTCAAGGCATTCCCTCAAGGATTTCATAGGTAGCAGCAAAGGGGCATATAAGTACACCTTTTCGAAATTGATGACTTGGTTTTTAGAGAATTGATATGAAGGAAAACACACTAACACAAGGTGGGACAACACAACATCATGGTACAACACTATTTCAACACCTTTCACCATCCTAATTTACTCCATGCACCAAATAACAATTGTAACACCCTAATAGTGAACTCCCTTAGAGACCTTGATCTAACATGCTTTAAGACAATGAAAACTTTTGGTAGACTTTTCTAAGGGCCTGAGAGGACCATGAAAAACTCCTATATGTTGATTCAACAAAGCAATAATGATTAACAACTTTTGTATTCAAAATTTGAATACAGTGTACTCTTGGGACAATCATAATATATCCTATTACAATCCTTCAAAAACATTCAAGACTCTATATTTTTGTCTACATGACCACCTCCTACATTCCTCTACCATTCCTAATGATTAAAAAACAAATTTTTAGACCTTGATTCACTTATTCCTCCTTGCCTTTGCTGCAAACAACCTTAAACATGCAAATTTTAGACCTGCTGTCTTTTCAAAGCATGTGCAAACCTCAATATCCTTCCCTGTAACTTTTAAGTATGATAAAATACATGATTACAAACCTCTCCACCCATTTTGGTGAATTTTCACCGATGGAGGTTCGAGTTACACATTATTTAAGCTCACTGCTTACCCTAAGTAAGGTTTTCAACAATTTTTAGGAAAAATGCAATAACTCCCTCAAAACACAATGAAAATCAATGAAACAAAAACAAAAATAAAGTATATTCACATATCCACACTATTTAGTTGATTTCAGACCCTCATTTAGTCTTTATAGGCCATGCCAAATAACAGAGGTTGCTGCAACGTTGGAAAATACAAGAAAAACTTGCTTCTATTCACTTCCAAAACTACAAAATCAACTCCATTCTCTCCTTTTTGACCTTGGAGAGTGTATACATTCATTTACAATAATTTTTCCACTAATTGTAACATTTCTTTTCTTGTTTACAATAGTTTCTTTCTTTTTTTACAACTTCGACAACTTTCTTGCTTTTTGCATGACAACTTTTTACACTTTTGATCAAAACCCAATTAACGCATTAAAAATGAACCCCTAAGCTTCTAAATTGTCATAAATTACCTTATAAGACACCTAAACACACAAACAAACCAAAACCAAAAATTACACAAAAATATGCATATAAGGTCCTAGTGACCCTACACCATAAACTTTTATGGAGGCATTAGGAAATGGTGTTTTTCCCCTACATAAATCTATGTGGTCAGTTTTGTGCATTTTTTACTTGTAGGATTCTCATTGTTATTGATAAAGGTAGTTTTCATGAAGGAATGGAAAATATGTGTAAAACCTTTGAATTATACCAATATTGTGCAATGGCATTGAATCATTTAGCAAATCATTTTTTCTTCACAGGGAAGCATTTTCCTGTGGAACAGTTGATTGAGATAGCTCTTGTTTCATTTGACCACCCTCTCATGAAATCTCATTCATATTATAATATTTAATGATATTACCATAGTAAAGATGATTATGGCACCACTGGCCACTACTACATGACATCAGTAAAGGAAATCCAAAGGCCACTGGATTTTGTGGATAGGTTCAATTGAAGCTGGGAGATCTTAAGAGTTCTTTCTCAAATTTTGAAAAGGTTATGGAGGTCCACCCTGAGAACAGTGAGAGCTTAAAATTTTTAGGCCATATATATGTTTAGCAAGGGCATGTAGACAAGGCTTTAGAAATTTTAAGAAAGGAAACTCGCATAAATCCATGTGATTCCCTTGCATTTATCAAGATGGGTGAGTTATTAATATCATCAGACCCCATTGTAGCATTAGATTCTCTGAGGACAACAAAGTCTCTTCTGAAGAAGAGTAGAGAAGAAGTACCCATTCAATTTTTAAACAACATTTGGTTTCTTCATTTTGAGTGTGATGAACTAGAGTTGGATCAACAAACTTTTATGGAGGCATTAGGAAATGGCATTTGGCTTGAATTCATAAATAAAATCCCCAATGCCAATTTTGCAATTTTTCTTGTGCTCTTTAAGGATATGGAATTCTTCCATCGACTAGAAGAAGGTGGTGTTTCACTTGAGTTACCATGGGATAAAGTCACAACACTATTTAATCTTGCTAGGCTGTTTGAACAACTACATGATACTAAAAAGAAAATCTTTTATACAAGCTAATATTGTTCAAGTTTCCTAATTATGTGGATGCATATGTACATCTTGTAGCCATGGCTCAGGCTCATAATGAGATCCAAATAAGCCTAGAATTGATTGGGGATGCACTTTATAAGGTGGATAAAAACTCATCAAATGCTTTATATACGCTTGAAAAAATGGAATTGAAAATAGATGATTGGCTTAAAGCAAAAGAAACAATTAAAGCTACACAAAGTGAATTAGATGCAAAGAATTCTTATGTTGACATTTCACTTGGAAATTGGAATTATTTTGTAGCTTTTCACAATGAGAGGAGGGATCCAAAGGTGGAGGCACAACATCTTGAGAAGGCTAGAGAACTATATTGTAAAGTGTTGGCATAAAGACTAAGAAATGTTTATGTTGCAAATGGGGCAGCCATTGTGCTAGCTGAAAGTGGTCAAATTGATATTGCAAAGGAAATTTTTACACAGATACAAGAAGTTGCAGCAGGAAACATCTTTGTTCAGATGCCTGATGTGTGGATAAATCTATCACATGTTTACTTTTCACAAGGATAGTTTGCACTTGCAGTGAAAATGTATCAAAATTATTTGAGGAAATTCTATTTTGGCACTAACACCCAAATTTTATTATATTTAGCTTGAACACATTATGAAGCAGAACAGTGGCAAGATTGTAAAAGAACATTATTAAGAGCAGAAGATTGTAACTACTGTAAGTTTCCAATCAGAAAGCTATAGATTTTGTGTTTAATGTAATGAGGGTTTTGAATTACCTCTGAATTCATTGTAGAGGGCGTCCCCAAATCTGACTTCACTGTAAACTTTAAATACTTTATAGCAAACATCGAAGTCATTGCCTTCACTTTCAGAATTCTGCAGGCCCTCTCCAAACAATATTTATCACCCATGCAAGTAGTTGTTGTAACTCAAAACGCCTCAATGTAGTTGTCAAGTGCCAAATTCTAAACATGAATAATGAATCGAGCACCCACCAATCATTTCCCCAAATATTTTTAAAATTTTGTCCAATATGTATTAGTGTGACTAACTATTTAGTCCATTTTATTTGTGTGACTAAATAATTTTTTACCCTATGACCAAATTAGTCATTTATTTACTCATTTATAGTTGTGTTGCAAAAATTAGTAGAATTTAGTCAGTTTTAGTTGTTGTGACTAAAAATTTTAGTCACCTAGTCATTTATTTGCCAAATTCTACTAGTGAAAGTTTTATTCTTCCACTCAACAACACCATTATGTTGAGGGTTGTATGGAACTATAAGTTGATGCTACAAACCATGCTCAGTACAAAAGTCCTCGAAAGCCTGATTAACATACTCCCCTGCATTTTTTATCTGTACAGATAAATTTCTTCTCCACAAATTCCTTAAATATCTTGAAAAAATAAAAGACATCACTCTTGTACTTAAAAAAGTACATTGATGTACACCTAGAGAAGTCATCAATAAATGTGAGCACATATTTAGCCCCTAAAAAATGAAATAGTCAAAAATGATGTGAGGTCACTGTGGCAACGAAAAAAGTGTCCCTTTACTTTTCCTTACTTGTTTGGGTCCTCCTTGTTAAACTGAGCTTATTGTTGCCTTGATTTAGTGTTGTAATGGGGTGATCCCACAATACTGGTTTACAATTTTTGGCCAAACTGGACACTGAACTGATTTTTTCTAACTAAATCTTCACTTTAGGACACCTATAGTGGCTAAACCATGAGGAATTTGAAGATGATGCAAACTAGTGATTTGTGACATTTTGTCTGTAGATTTTAAATATATTTTTTTCAAAAATTTTGGAATCAGATTGCACTTCTTTTTCCATCTCCTTTGAAATCTAGTTTTTTTAGTAAACACCATTTTAAGGAGTGATGCTCACCGTATACAACATAACTTTTTTCCATGAAGGATAAAATTATAATTTTTATGAATTTATATTTTTAACTACGATGTCTAGCACTTTCATTTGGTTTCATAGTGTTTTATTGAATATTTTTCCTTAATCAAGTTTTGAAGTCAAACCGATTACAATTCAAACATAGGAAAACTGTATACAACATAAAAAAAAATTGTATGTATCAAAATTCAATTTTTTTTTTGTTGGATTAAGGACTTCAATATCTAGTGCACTAATATTTTTGAAAAAAAAAATGATAATCTACTATTTTTTCACATGTGCAGAACAGAGAGCTTGATTTTCGATGAAAAACCTACATTCACAAGAAATAAAAAATAAATATAATAATAAAATTAAATTTATTTAAAATTATACTTTTTGGGAAGCTTATCATAAGGACTACATACTTACAAAAAAAAAATTAAATGAATTCATTTGATGCCCCAAAAGGTAAATCAAAAGTGGTTTTTTATCAGCATTTTGATAGATTTAAAGGAGACTCGGTTATAGGTATGGTTTAAAACTAGTAGGGTTCTATCCAAGGGTGTTTTCTCTAAGGTGGTTCGATCAAAACCTCTTCAAGTGGAATCCTTTAAATGGAAATTTTCAAGGCTTAAATCATTATATTTTCTAAAAATATGTGATTTCAACAAAACTCAGGATCTCCTGGAAATTGTAAACCAATATTATGGGATCACCCAATGTTTTTGACACATTCACACTAGGTCTTGGAGCCTTGTGAACTAAATGAGCTTATTGGTGTCTTATTTAGAGTGTTGTAAAGTGTTGTAACACACTTTCAAATTTTTCTAGGGTTTTTATTAAATAATTGGGTTTCTTTATGCTTTAATTGGCCCTATTTTGTATCCACAAGCCTTAATTAATGCATCTTTTTTAGGATAATCCCAACATAAATTAGCATCCAATCATAATTCAAGTGTTTTTAGGTTGTGTGGCCCATATTTAGTGATCTAGGACTCATGCACCACTCTGGGTGTATGATTCCCACCTAGGCTTTTGGGTCCTGATCTAGATTTTACACCTTTCTAAGCATTTTTGAAAATGGTCCCATAAACTATGAAGAATGGGACTCATACGCCACCTTGGGCATATGAGTCTCGTATGGCCCAAAATTAAAATTAATTCAAATTCTTGGTAGGATTTTATCCTCCTAGATTTGATGTTGACTTGTAGTGTTGTAATTTTGGGAAATTTTTCATAATTAAGTACAAATACAAGGTTTTTCACTCATTTTCACCTAAGACTTTTGTGAGAGCATTCATAATATAAAATTGGAGTTTGCAAGAGAATTCAATTGTTTACAAGAGCATTCAAGAGAATTCAAGTGCATATTATCAAGCATTTTAGAGCATTATTCAAGCATCAAGCATCATGTCAAAGTCATCATGCACCATGTTTGTTTTTGAGCTAGCAATTATGATCTAGGGTTTCATTATTCAAGCTAGAATTCAATGCAAGATCCATCATATTCAAGCAAGAGTCAAGGTCTACATCCATTGCAGCCATCTCATACATGTTTGTTGCACTTTATTGCTAGGTTTTGGTGAGTTGTAACATCATATTTCATTCATTCATCATTCTTCATTCCTATTTCATTTCATTTCAAGGTTTGATTACCAAAATAGGGTTTGACCAAGGCAAACCCATTTCCACTAACGAAACAACATTTTTCCCTCTCTTTAGTGTGTGATTTGTAGGTTTTGATTGAATACATATTGAAAACAAAGTTTGGAGAAAGTTGTCAAACTGCCCAAAGTTTTAAAAGTTGTCACCTTGCATTAGAGACACTTGGAAGACTTCTACATATTGTAAATCAGGGTTTTGGATTTGAAAATCAATGCGGAAGGATAGAGCGGACATTGAAGACCATATTCATACTTTGAAGCTTCAAAAAACCCTAACTGGACTAATACACCAGTTCTGGTGTATGAGTCTTAGTTTAGGTCATTTTTCAAGTTTTTGTCGTTTCAAATACCCATTTTCCAGATTTCAGTTTCTGCACAGAAACCCGGATCTGGGACTAAATCACCCAGTTTGGCATATGAGTCCTAGTTAGAATTAAAATCATTTTTTTTAGCATTCCATACCTTCATTCAATCTCCTTCAAGTTTCCAAGTGCACACATTTCATCTTACAATTTTCTATTCTATTTTACATACTTTTCTAGGTCATTTAGTGAATGGTTGCATCATATTAGGGATAAGCATTATATCTTGCACTTCATTTGTCTTTCCAAGTACTAACTTGGTGTTGAACCCCTCATTAGTTTACAATCATACCCTAGGATAGCCCTATTGCAAGATCTATTTCTCCTTTGCATATATTAGATTGAGATCTTTAGGGTTTCCCTTCAATGAGATAATTGGAAAGTGGGATTTACTCTATGTTCTAAACCATACGAAAGCATCTCCCCCATTTTCCATTGTTTCATTTTGGTGAACCTGCATTTAGAACATCATAATTCTAATTTGGAGTGCATCATCATCCTAGATCTTGCTTGCATTAACATTGCATTAGGGTTTGCACTAGTTAATTGGCATTCAAGCGTTTCTAAATTTTGCATTAGTGAAAGTGCATATAGCTTGCATTATTGCATCTCATATCATTTAAAATTATATAAAATCTGCATTTTCACTTAGGTTACAGATCATACAACATAAAAGCATAAAAATCACTTGAAATTTTTTGAAATTTTTCAAAAAATCCTCACTAGGACTCATACACCCATCTGGGCGATTTAGTCCTAGTGCAAATTTTGCACTACATTTTCTAGAATTTAAAACTCTAGTTTTTTGCTCTTATTTTTTGTTTATAGCTTTCTATTTCAGTTTATATATTTTTAGTTATAGTCATTTCATTGTTCTTAGCTTAAATTGCATTTGCATTTGCATTTAGTATCCCTTGCATGATTATTTGGTGTCTTATTGCCAATACTATAGTGAGACGAAGTTTGAGACTCATGTCATCCTGTGATAGCACAATTGTCATGGATCTTGGGTTGTTTATTTCTTTCACTCCTAGTATTGACACTAGTACACTAGGTATGGACCATACCCTTAACAATTCCATTCCTTAAAGTATTGTGATGCATGTTGAAACAATGGTTGCTAGTTTTTTGCAAGAAAACATAATCCAAATTTATGAAGACTTAGAAAACTTAGAAAATAAAATTAGTACTAAGAAAATTTCAACTACTGCAATCCCTACCATAGATAACATTCATTGCATGCTTGAAAGTGAAGATGGACTTTACCTTATGAGAAACATAGTTCAAATCTTTGGAAAACACTTCCCCTCAAACACTAGTTTTCCTTTATCTATGAAAAATGTCACAAGCCAAGGGGGAATTCAAATTCCTCCTCCCACAACAACGACCTCTATTCCTACCTATACCAACCCTCAAGTCACAACAACAATGTAACTGACTAGTAATGTGATTCCTTCCTTGAGTATTTATGCTAGCATCCCTAGTACCTTTGTGGCATCGCATGTCATATCTCCTACCACTTTACCACCTATAATAATTCCATTCACTTGTCCTTCAAACACATACATGCCTCCACCATTTTCACCTCCATCTCATAATACAATTAATGATCCTCTCATAAATCAACTCTTCCAAACCATTTCATCCCTTCAAAAGTGAGTTTCCACCATCAACCAAAATCAAAATGGCCCACCTACATATTATGTCAAAACCAGTCCTTTTTCCTTGGAGATATTGTAAACACCAATGCCACAAGGTGTAGAGGTGCCTAGGTTCAAGAATATGGAGGAAAGGGAGATCCTTATAACCATGTTTCTGCCTATACCACCTTATGTAGTGACTTTATTCTTGACGATAAAATCTTAGCTAAGCTTTTCCTTATGTCCTTGAAAGATACTGCCTTGGAATGGTTCTCTTCATTACCAAACAACTCAATTCATTCATTCAATGAACTTCTTGAGGCATTTATAAACCATTTTCAAGTGCATATGACCCCTAATATGACCTTGGACAACTTTATGAGATGTAAGCAAAAAGAAGAAGAAAAGATTACAGATTTTATCTTGCGTTACCAATCGCTTTATTCCCAAATCAATGTTAAGGTTCCTGACCCTCACCTTCAAAATATGTTCATAGAGAATTTGCAAAGTAAGATACAGGACAAACTTGCCATGATGAAATTTCCCTCCTTCATGCACTTATGCACTGCCCTCCATGATTATCAAAATTCGGTTAGTAGTCAAGATACAAAATCCACTTCTAACTATACTAAGAAGTCTAATTCCACAAACCAAAAAAATTCTCAACCTTTTAGAAAACAAAATAAAGGGTTCCTTCAATTCAATTCCCCTCAACAAATAACTCAGAATGTCAATAACCAAGTAGTTTTTGTTGAATTCGCGATACCCTTTAGCTATGGGGACCTGAAAGGTCAATTCACTCCCTTACCCGATACGCTTCACAACACAATGTCACAACTCTTAGAACAAAATATGATTACCTTGCCTCCCATTAAAACTCTTGATCCTAATAAACCATTTCCCACAAACTATAGACCAAATTCTTATTGTCATTATCATCAACAAAATGGACATGATACAGAACATTACAAGCATCGTAAACATCTTGTGCAATACCTCATTGATTTAAGTCATCTTTCCATTGATATGGTAGGAGTGATAGACATCATTCCTTATAAAGGCCAAACTAAAAATCCTCTTGAAATTGCTTTCTCCTCATAAGATATACTTAAATATGCACCTGATGGTCCTCTTTACATAGTCGGTCGAATCTATGACAAGCCCACTAATGGGATATTAATAGATCACGTCTGTGGAGAGAATGTGGTCACTGAGGAATTCTTATTTCTACATGAACTCTATCAAAATATATACGATAAATCAAAATCATGGATCAAGATGCATAATGGTTTTGCTTGCCCTATGATGGGATAGATCACCTTACCTTTACAAATTAGACCAAAAACATTAGAAATCTCATTCTCCATCAACTCGCAGTCAGACGAATTTCGTGTGAAGCTAGGCTATCCATGGATTCGCTCTATGAATGTAGTCCCTATAGGAAACACAAGGGTAGACAACTGAGAGGGGGGGTGAATCAGTTGTCACAAAAATTAAACTTATTAAACTTATTCTAAGATCTGATCAATAAGCATGAAAGCATAAACCATCACCACATCAGAAACACACATAAAACTAATATTTTTTTACGTGGAAACCCTATAAGGGGAAAAACCACAGTGGAGGTTAGTCCACAAGATTATACTTTGTTAAAATTATAAAGGAATTGTAAATTGGGAATGCACATGCATTTAGGCGCACTACCTAGAGCTCATTACTCAAATACAAAAAGGCTTACTTCCCAAAGGAAGACACGCTATCTTACAGAAACATTCAGATTACATCCACAATATTTTGAACTGAGAAAATAGCATCTGCTAATGCCTAATTATAGTTCTAGTTAAGCTCATAAACTTTTCTCACTCTTCTTCACACTTTACTTCTACCTTCAAAATATTAGATCATTATTCACACATAGGACTCATACACTTCACACAATCACCTCCAAATGATATAAACAATCATTCATATATATTTGCAACTAGGGATAACATCATCTACATGTCAGCTTCAAAAAAATATAAAATGAATACAAACTATCAGCCCAAATCATAAACAATTATTAATGTGCGCCAACCAATGTCAACCACAACATAGTGAAGACCCAAAACAACATCCTCGAACATGAACCCCCTTCAAAAATTATGCCTTGAAGATCCACAACACGCTACAATCACCCTGTCATACAAGATCATGAAAAACATGAGCTCAAAGAAGGAAATCACCAATCGCGAGCACAACGATCAATGCAGACATATAGCACAAATAGAGCACAATCTAGAAACATCCACGAGCATCATGAATCACTACAAAAGCATCTACAACAATTCAAATTACTAGAATCACATCATCTTCTTTCAGGAACACCAATTGAAGCAACAAAACAACTCTCAGAACACAGATACTCATAGCTCGATCAAAACTTCATGCGGATCTCTAAAACTTTACATGGATAAACTAGGTATATTTGACAACAAACCCTTTAATCCACAACCTCTAGTCATCAATATACTGAGCTAGCCAACAGCATGAACTTCACTACATCGCTGACAACCTGCAACTTATTTTATTACAATTTTCTCAATATCCTCGACATATACAACCTTAAAGACATTAAATCCAATAGTGTTGGCATCAATGAAAACCACATAACAATATCCCCCTTTAGCATTGATGGCAACACATGATGTGAAAGACACCATCAACACAACTATCTCTTATCACTTTCTCCCCCTTAGATTCTGACTCTTCTCCCTAGATAATTCACAATTTTTCGAATGAATCTTCTCCCCCTTTGACATCAATGAAAAAGATACACATTATCTTTCTCCGCATAAGCTCTAAACCACATTTATGAACATCTAACTACTCCCCCTGAGTAGCAACCACCACAACATCAATCTGGATCAAGATAGACTATGAAATGCACGGATTGATGCAAGTCAATGCTTCTTAATTCTGATTAGGAGGGGTAATCACCCCTAGTTTTCCTCTGAGATACTCAAAATTATCCTTAGGCAAGGGATTGGTAAAGATATTTGCAATCTATTCCTTAGTGGGCACATACTCCAATCCAACTTCCTTTTCACTCACCTTCTCTCTCAAAAAGTGAAACTTGATAGATATATGCTTGGTTTTTGAATGCAGCACCAGATTCTTCGAAATGTTTATTGCACTTGAATTATCATAGAATATAGCAATAGGTTCATCATATACAACTCTGATATCTTTCAACATTTGTTTCATCCACAAAACTTGAGTACAATTGTTAGCAGCAGCAATGTATTTTTCCTTTGCAGTAGATAAAGAAATGGAATTTTTCTTCTTCTTAACCATGAAATTGACTTCTTTCCCAAGAAAAATGTGCCATCACTAGTACACCTTTCATTCACATCTCATGCCCAATCATCATCAATAAAATCACTCAAAGTACGGTCATCATCTTTAGGATACCACAGGCCAAAATCAACTATCCCCTTCAAGTACCTAAAAATCCTCTTCACAGCTGTCACATGAGATTCCTTAGGATCATCTTGAAATCTTGCAACAATGCATACGACATTTATGATATTAGGTCTAGTTTGAGTCAAATAAATCAATCCACCAATCATGGATTTGTATCTAGTCTTATTTGCTTTAGGAGAATCATCATCTTGTGTCAACTTACATCCGGTCACCATGGGTGTACCAACTGGCTTTGAATCTTCCATACCAATCTTCTTTAACAATTCTTTCACATACTTGGAATGAGATATAAAGATCCCTTTATCTAGCTAAGTAATTTGCAATCCAAAAAATAATTTCATTTCTCCAATCATAGACATCTCAAACTCATTTTCCATCTCATCAGCAAACTTCATGCACAAACTATCATCTCCTCCAAAAATGATATCATCAACAAAGACATCAACAGTCAAATCTTTATCATGATCAATCTTGAAATATAAATTACTATCAGCAGTACCTTTATTAAATCCAAGCTTCAACAAATACTTGTCCAATTTGGCATACCATGCTCTTGGGGCTTGCTTAAGTCCATACAATGCTTTCTTCAACTGACAAACCATATCTCCCTAATCAGTCAATTGAAATCCATCGGGTTGCTCAATATACACTTCTTCTTCCAATTCACCATTTAGAAATGCTAGCTTGACATCCATCTGATAAACCTTGAAGTTTTTGTAAGCAGCATAAGCAAGAAATAGTCTCACAGCTTCAATCCTAGCAATAAGAGCAAAATTTTCTTCAAAGTCAATTCCTTCCATTTGAGAATATCCCTTACATACCAGTCTTTCTTTGTTTCTAAAACATTCACCTTTCTCATTCAATTTGTTTCTAAAGACCCATTTAGTTCCAATTAAATTTTTGTCCTTAGGTCTAGGAACAAGAATCCATGTATCATTATTCTCAATTTGCAATAATTCTTTCATTGCTTCCACCCAATGTTCATCTTTGCATGCTTCATTGACATTATTAGGCTCAGTCTTCAAGATCAAACAATATTATTCTATAATTCTTCTCCTAGTTTGAACACCTTTGTTCTTATCACCAATAATCTGATCTTCTGAATGATTTAGTCTTACATACCTTGGACTCTTAGGATGTTCTTGAACTTCAAGCTCTTGTGATCTCACTTTTGCACTTTCACTAGTTCCTTCCTCTTGATTTTCCTGATTCACCGAAATGATCTGAACTTGATTTGTAGCCTGAACTGTCATTCTAGTCATCTAAATCATATCCATAGGCTCAGGATGGTCTAATTGTGTCTTCATCAACCTTGAAATTATCATTTTCAACTACTTTCCTCTGTTGGAAAAACAAGGACAAACAACTAAGAGGGGGGGTGAATCAGTTGTCACAGAATATTTAAACTTTTCAAACTTAACTTTACTTAATCTCATATTTGATGAATTAACAATTAACCATAGACAATCAGCACATCAGAAACACAGAGAGCACCAATATTTTTTACGTGGAAACCATGTTAGGGGAAAAACCACGGTGGATGTCAATCCACAATATTATACCCTATTAAAAGTATAATGAAGAATAATGGGAATGCACATGCATTCAAGTACACTGCCTAGAGCTCACTACTCAAATACAAGAGGGATCACTACCCAAAGAACACACATTGTCTTACAACAATTTGGATTAGATCCGCAGGGTATGAACTAAGAAAATAGCTTCTACAAAAGCTTGATTACAATTTTTGTTAAGCACAAAAACACTCCTTCACACTTCGCTCAAACTTCTTCACACTCTACTCTGTAATCGAATGATTAGATCGCTATTTGCACACGTTCTCTTCCTCTGGAACTTCTTTCCTTCTATGCACACTTTAACTTCACACAAAAAACTGCTCTTATATATCCACAACATGTATTTACATCAACAACTTCGTCAGCCAAAATATAAAACATATACACAATGTCAGCCCAAATTTACAAGTAAATTTACAATGTGAATCGAACACCATTGGCCACAATATAATAAATACTTAAAACAATATCCTTGAGCATGCCAAACATTCAAATTTTAATCTCCAAGGATCCACAACATGCTACAACCACCATGTCATCCAAGAACTTAAAAACTCAAACACACAAGAGAAAAATCACCGACCACGAGCACACCGATCAACGCGGATGTGCAACAAAGATAGAGCATGATCTAGAAACATCCACAAGCACCAAGAATCATTAGAGAGGAATCCGTAGCAACTGAAATTACTAGAATCTCATCAACTTCAATCAGGAACACTAACTGAAGCCACAAAAAAATATCAAAACACAACTATTCATAACACGATTAAATCTTCACACAGACCTTTGAAACTTTTGGTGGATAAACTAGATACACTCAGCAATAAACCCTTTAGTCCACAATGATTGATCATCAATGTACTGAGCAAGATACCTTCACGACCTTCATTGTTCCACTATCAACCTGTAACTCTTTCTTTAACAAATTTCTCAATATCCTCGACATATACAGCCTATAATACATCAATGCTAATAGTGTTGACATCAATGAAAACCACATATTAGCAACACAACCACAGCATCCAACAATCTCCCCCTTTTCCATTGATGGCAACACATGATGTGAAAAACACCATCAACGCAACTATCAATCAACACTTACTCCCCCTTAGATTCTAACTCTTCTCCTCAACTCCTACATGATCTTCTTCCACAAGGCTCTTATCCCTAGATAATTCACATTTTTTCACATGAATCTTCTCCCCCTTTGACATCAATG
Organism: Sequoia sempervirens; assembly: GCA_007258455.2. Lineage (NCBI taxonomy): Eukaryota > Viridiplantae > Streptophyta > Pinopsida > Cupressales > Cupressaceae > Sequoia > Sequoia sempervirens. Next base: position 404,444,845 of record VDFB02270651.1, on the reverse strand, counting down.
ACAAAGATAAGAATTATCTTTCCACATACAAGCTCTAAACCACATATCTACACATTTGACTACTCCCACTAAGTAGCCATGAAAACATCAATCCAGATCAAAATATAGCTATGAAACACATGGATTTATGCAAGTAAATGCATCCTTAGTTCATATAAAGAGGGGTAATCACCCCTAGCATCCCTCTAAGATACTCAAAAGTATCCTTTGGAAATAGCTTGGTGAAAATGTCTACAATCTATTCTTTGGTAGGAACATACTCCAGTCTGATTTCTTTCTCACTCACTTTCTCCCTTAGGAAGTGAAACTTGATTGATATATGCTTGGTCTTAGAGTGTAGCACCAGATTCTTCGATATGTTTATTGCACTTGAGTTGTCACAGTATATGGCAATAGGCTCATCATATGCTACTCTGATATCTTTTAGCATTTGTTTCATCCACAGCACTTGAGTACAATTATTTGTAGCAGCAATATATTGTGCCTCAGTAGTAGATAGGGATATGGAATTTTTCTTTTTACTCAACCAAGACACCAGCTTCTTCCCTAGGAAGAAGGCACCAACACTTGTTCTTTTCCTGTCATCTACATCTCCTGCCTAATCCACATTAGTATAGGCACTCAAGGTAAGATCATCATCTTTAGGATACCAAAGCCCAAAATCAATTGTTCCTTTTAGGTATCTGAAAATTCTCTTTACAACAATCACATGAGATTCTTATAGATTGGCTTGATATCTAGCAACCATAAACACAGCATTCATGATGTCTAGTCTAGTCTGAGTCAAGTAGAGTAATCCGCCAATCCATGACCTGTATCTTGTTTGATTTTCCTTATGGGAATCATCATTCTATGTTACCTTGTATCCAGTTACCATGGGTGTGCCAACAGGCTTTGAGTCTTCCATGTCAAACTTTTTCAGCAACTCTCTCACATATTTGGACTGAGATATGAAAATTCCATTGTCTAACTGAGTGACTTGAAATCCTAGAAAGAACTTCATCTCTCCAATCATACTCATTTCAAATTCACTTTTCATTTCATTAGCAAACTTCATACATAGATCATCATCACCTCCAAAAATAATGTCATCAACAAAGACTTCAATAATCAACTCTTTATCATGATCCAACTTAAAATACAAGTTCTTGTCAACAATACCTTTATTGAATCTAAGCTTTAGTAAGTATTTATCTAATCTAGCATACCAAGCTCTAGGGGCTTTCTTTTGTCCATAAAAATCTTTCTTCAATTGGCAAACCATGTCTTCCTTATTAGTCAGTTGAAATCCATCCAGTTGTTCAACGTATACCTCTTCTTCTAACTCACCATTCAAAAAGGCTGACTTCACATCCATTTGATAAAATTTGTAGTTCTTATATGCAGCATAAGCAAGAAATAATCTTACAACTTCAATTCTAGCAACAGGGGAAAAGGTTTCTTCAAAATCAATTCCTTCCATTTGTGAATATCCTTTACATACCAGTCTTGCTTTATTCCGAACCACTTCACCTTTTTCGTTCAGCTTATTCTGAAAGACCCATTTAGTACCAATCACATTTTAATCTTTAGGTCTGGGAACAAGAATCCATGTATCATTCTTTTCAATCTGGATCAGTTCTTCCTTCATAGCTTCCATCCAGTGTTCATCATTACAAGCTTCATTGACATTGTTAGGCTCGGTCTTGGAAATCAAACCATATTCTTCTACAATCCTTCTAAGATTCTGCACACCTTTATTCTTGTCTCCTATAATTTTATTTTCAGAATGATTTATCTTTACATACCTTAGAATTTTAGGATTCTCTTTCACTTTTGGTTCTATTCTTTCTTTTGCACTTACACTTGTCTCTCCTTCCTAACTTTCTTGATTTACTGGAACAACTTGATTATGTGTCTGAGCATTGTTCCCTTTATCTATACTATCTTTTTGTTCATTTGAATCATATCCATAGTATCTGGATGATCTAGCAGAGTCCTCATCAACTCTGACATTTGCACTTTCAACCATTTTTCTCAATCTTCTATTATAGCACCGGTAAGCCTTGCTTTTAGTAGAGTAACCTAGAAACATTCCTTCATCGCTCCTTGCATCAAACTTACCTATGTCCCCATCTCTCTTGATATAACACTTGCTTCCAAAGATCTTGAAATATTTAATAGTAGGCTTATAACCAAACCACAGTTCAAAAGGAGTCTTACTAGAAATACCATTGACATTTACCCAGTTTAGAGTGTACACAACAATGTTTATAGCTTCTCTTCAATAGATGTGAGGCACATTTCCTTCTATCATCATTATTCTAGGAGCATCTAGAATTGTTCTATTCTTTCTCTCTACAACTCCTTTCTGTTGAGGAGTTCTGGGAGCATATAACTATCTTCTGATTCCATGTTCTTCACAGAAATAATTGAAGTCCTAGGAAGCGAACTCACCACCTCTGCCTGACCTTAGGCATTTGATTTCTAGACCTGTCTCATTCTCTACCATAGCTTTGAAAATTTTGAACTTCTCTAATGCTTCACATTTTTCTCTTAAGAAAGCAACCCATATCATCCTAGAGTAATCATCAATAAGCAACATAAAGTACATTTCTCCTTGTGGACTTTTGATTCTAGAGGGACCGCATAGATCAGTATGCACCAACTCAAGTACTCCATTAGAATGATGTTGTTTGCTCCAAAAAGAAACTCTAGTCTGCTTTCACATCCAACATTCCTTGCATATTGTGTTAGTAGGCTTCACTAGCTTAAGTAGATCTCTTACTACTTCAGTGGAGCTTACCTTGATAATGTTATCAAAATTCACATGACACAACCTCCTATGCCATAACCAGCTTTCATCTACTTGAGCAATTAAACAACTTACATTAGTAACACTTAGGTGAAAAATATTACCTTTTGTCTTTGTACCTGAAGCAATCATATTTCCAGAGCTTCCAAATATCTTGCATCTTCCATCTTTGAACTGAAGATCATAACCCTTTCCCACCATCTGTCCAACACTCAACCAGTTATGCTTCAAGCCTTCTACATAAAGGACATCATCAATGTTATGTTTACCACCAAGACAAATAGATCCTCTACCATGAATCACACCAACATTTTTATCTCTGAATCTTACAACCCCGCCGTCATATTTCTCTAGACTTACAAATTTTATTTTGTCACCAGTCATATGATGTGAACATTTGTTGTCAATAACCCACTCATCCTTTTCTTCAATTTAGGTTGCAAGAGATTTCTCAACTTTAGCAGATTCAGTAGCCACTAGACCATTTTCCTTGATAGAAATGAAAACCCATTCATCTTCATTTCCATTTTATTTATTAGATTCTTCATCAGTCACACCTTCTTCAACATAATAGCATTTCTTTTGAAATATAGGTTTGTTAGGCTTAGACCTAGAACTCCTTCAAGACACCTTGAAGCAAAATGACCTATTTTACTGCAAGAGAAACATTTAATAGGTAGCTTTCCTTTATACTTACCTTGTCCTGTGTCTTCTTTCTTTACAATCAGTGCTTCTAGCTCTTTTACCTCTCTTTCTTCATCTTCAAGTTGTTTCATCTCTTCCTCATACTTGAATGTCTTTCTAGAAATCTCTCACAAATCATATTTTTGCTTGTTTCTTCTGGATAAAGAGGCCTTAAATGCAGATGCATTCTTGGGGGAAAAATCACCAAATTCACTCAACTCAAAGGCAGCAAGTTTACCAATCAGCATATCTCTTGTCACATTGGTTATTGTTTTGAGCTCTTCAATAGCATGAGCCTTTGATTTGTAAGAGGGATGCAATGATCTAAGTAGTTTAGCTACAATTTCTTGTTCATCCAAGGTATCACCAACACATCTAATACCCATCACAAGTTCATTTACTCTTTGCATAAAAGAAGAAATATTTTCATCTTCACCCATCTTCAAAGTTTCATACTTGGCTTTCAAACTATGTAGCTTAGCGACCTTCACAAGTGCATCTCCTTCATACAAAGTCTCCAATTTCTTCCATATCTCATGAGTTGTCTTCAGATCCATCACATTTTCCATTTCTGAATCCTTCAGAGCACTCAACAAAGCTTCAATAGCACTAATGTTAATCTCAACCTCTTTAATCTCATCAGGAGTGGAAGGACCATTTTGAGTAATAACATATCTATTCTTTGTAATCTTCCAGAAGGGTTCACCAATACACCTCAAATGACATTCCACTCTAGCTTTCCACAGAGATTAGTTTGTCCCATCGAATCTAGGGTTGTCCTTCTTGTAAGATGACATCTCAGATCACCTCAAGCTTTTAAACTTCTTCAGAGGAAGCATCTCTAATACCAATTGTTGGAAAAGCAAGGATAGAAAACTAAGAGGGGGGGTGAATTAGTTGTCACAGAATATTTAAACTTTTCAAACTTAACTTTACTTAATCTCATATCTAATGAATTAACAATTAACCACAGATAATTAACACATCAAAAACATAGAGAACACCAAGATTTTTTATGTGGAAACCCTGTTAGGGGAAAAACCATGGTGGATGTCATTCCACAATATTATACCCTGTTAAAAGTATAATGAAGAATAATGGGAATGCACATGCATTCAAGTACACTGCCTAGAGCTCACTGCTCAAATACAAGAGGGATCACTGCCCAAATACAAGAGGGATCACTGCCCAAATACAAGAGGGATCACTACCCAAAGAAAAAAAATTGTCTTACAACAATTTAGATTAGATCTGTAGGGTATAAACTAAGAAAATAACTTCTACAAAATCCTAATTATAGTTTCGATTAAGCACATAAACACTCCTTCACACTTCACTCAAACTTCTTCACTCTACTCTGCAATCAAATGATTAGATCACTATTCACACACTTGATCTTCCTCTAGCACTTCTTTCCTTCTATGTACACTTTTACATTTCACAAACAACCTCTCTTATATATCTACAACATGGATTTACATCAACAACTTCGTCGGCCACAATATAAAACATATACATAATGTCGGCCCAAATTTTTTAAGTAAATTTTCAATGCGAATTGAACACCGTCAACCACAATATAATGAAGACTTTAAAAAATATCCTCGAGTTCACCAAACATTTAGATTTTAATCTCCAAGGATCCACAGCATGCTACAACCACCATGTCGGCCAAGAACATAAAAACTCGAACACACAAGAGAAAAAACACCGACCACGAGCACACCAATCAATGCAGACATGCAACAAAGATAGAGAATGATCTAGAAACATCCACAAGCACCAAGAATCATTAGAGAGGCATCTGCAACAACTAAAATTACTAAAATCACATCAACTTCAATCAGGAACACTAACTGAAACCACAGAAAAATTGTCAGAACACAACTGATCATAACACGATTAAATCTTCACGTGGACCTCTGAAACTATTGGTGGATAAACTAGATACACTCAGAAATAAACCCTTTATTACACAATGATTTATCATCAATGTACTGAGCAAGACACCTTCATGACCTTCATTGTTCCATTGTCAACCTGCAACTCTTTCTTTAACAATTTTCTCAATATCCTCGACATATACAACCTACAATACATCAATGCTAATAGTACTTACATCAATGACAACCACATATCAGAAACACAACCACATCATCCAACATCCTCAATCTCTTATTGTAGCATCGATAGGATTTTCTTTTAGTAGAATAACCAAGAAAGATTCCTTCATCACTTCTAGCATCAAACTTTCCTATATCTTCATCTCTTTTGATATAGCATTTACTCCCAAAGATTTTGAAGTATCTAATAGTAGGTTTATGACCATACCATAGCTCATGAGTCTTACCAGTATCACCTTTGATTTCTACCTGGTTGAGAGTGTAAACGGTAGTACTCACAACTTCTCTCTAGTAGATATGAGGAACATTTCTTTCCAGCATCATAGTCCTAGAAGCTTCTTCAATTTTCCTGTTCTTCCTTTCCACAACTCCATTTTGTTGAGGGGTCCATGGTATAGATAATTCTCTCTTTATCTCATGCACTTCACAAAAATAATTAAACTCACCGGAAGTGAATTCACCACCTCTATCTGATCTCATACATTTAAACTTCAAACCTGTCTCTATCTCAACCATAGCCTTAAAAATCTTGAATTTCTCTAGAGCTTCAGATTTTTCCCTTAAGAAATTAACCCACATCATCCTAGAATAATCATTAATAAGTAACATGAAATACATGTATCCTTGCAAACTTCTGACTCTAGAAGGACCACACAAGTCAGTATGCACAAACTCCAACACTTCATTTGAACAATGTCATTTCCCCTGAAATGAAACTTTAGTTTGCTTCCCTAATTGGCATTCCTTGCATATAGTATTAGTAGGTTTTATCAACTTAGGAAGATCTCTCACAGCCTGAGTAGAACTTATCTTGATAATATTGTCAAATTTTACATGACACGTTCTCCTATGCCACAACCAACTTTCATCAACTTGAACAATTAGACAACTTTTACTAGCAACATTCAGGTGAAAGATATTACCAATTTTTTTTGTGCCAGATGTAATCACATTTCTGGAACTCCCCAATATTCTACACTTTCCATTCTTGAATTGAAGATTGTATCCCTTGTCAACCATCTATCCAACTCTTAAGAGATTATGCTTCAAACCTTCCACATATAGAACATCATCAGTATTATGCTTAGCATCAAGAGAAATGGATCCTATGCCACGGATTACACCAGCTTTGTCATCACCAAATCTTACAACACCACCATCATACTTTTCCAAGCTCACAAATTTACTTTTATCACCTGTCATGTGATGAGAGCATCCAATGTCAATCACCCATTCATCTTTTTATTCAACTCTGGTAGCTAGGGCTTTCTCCACATTTGTGCAACTAGCAGATTCAGTAGGTACGAGATCATTTTCCTTGATAACAACAAATACTCGTTCATCCTCACTTACATTCCCTTTATCAGATTCATCATCTATCACACCTTCATCAACAACAAAATAACACTTTCTTTAGAATCTAGGCTTGTTAGGTCTTGGCTTAGGAACTCTTTCTGGACACCTTGAGGAAAAATGACCTATCTTATTGCAAGAAAAACACTTAATAGGAAATTTCCCTTTATACTTACCTTCTCCTAGGGCTTCTCTCTTGACAATAAGTGCTTTGAGCTCATCAAGTTTTCTCTCTTCTTCTTCAATTTCTCTCATTTCCTCCTCATACTTGAACACCCTTCTAAAAGAACTTTCATTCTGATCATATCTTTGGTTATCTTTTCCAAAGATAGTAGCTTTGAATGTAGATTTTTTCTTAGGAAGAGAATCACCAAACTCACTTAACTCAAAAGCAATAAGCTTACCAATCAACATGTCTCAAGTTACATTTGTCATATTCTGGATCTCCTCAATAGTTATAGCTTTGGATTTGTATGCAATAGGAAAGGATTTGAGAACTTTAGTAACAATCTTTGATTCTTTCAATGTTCCACCAACACATCTAATACTACACACAAGTTCATTCACTCTCTGCATAAAAGAAGTGATGTTCTCATCATCACCCATTCTCAACATTTCATATTTCCCTTTCAGGCTTTGCAACTTAGCAATTTTCACATGGGCATCACCTTCATACAAAGTTTCCAACTTTTTCCAAATCTCATAAGCAGTCTTTAGATCCATTACATTTTTCATCTCATAATCAGTCAGAGCACTCAACAATGCTTCCTTAGCCCTGATATTGTACTCAACATCCTTAATCTTAGCAGAAGTAGAAGGACCACTCTCTAGAATGATATATCTATTCTTTGTAATTTTCCAATAAGGTTCACCAATGTATCTCATATGACACTCCATCTGAGTCTTTCATAGAGAATAATTTGTTCCATCAAATCTCAAACTATCCTTCTTATATTTCGCCATCTCAGATCATCTCAAGCTATTAAACTTCTTCTGAGGAACCTACTCTGATACCAATTGTTGGCAACACAAGGGAAAACAACTAAGAGGGGGGGTGAATCAGTTGTCACAAAAATTAAACATAAAACTTATTCTTAGATCTTATCAATAAGCATGAAAGCATTAACCATCACCACATCAGAAACACACATAACACCAAGATTTGTTTACATGGAAACCCTGTTAGGGGAAAAATCGTGGTGGAGGTTAGTCCACAAGATTATACTCTGTTAAAAGTATAAAGGAATTGTAAATGGGGAATGCACATGCATTCAAGTGCACTACCTAGAGCTCACTACTCAAATACAAAAAGGCTTACTCCCCAAAGGAAGACACACTTTCTTACAGAAACATTCATATTACAGATCCACAAGATTTCAAACTAAGAAAATAGCATCTACTAATGCCTGATTATAGTTCTGGTTAAGCTCATAAACTCTACTCACTCTTCTTCACACTTTACTTTTTCCTTTGAAAGATTAGATCATTATTCACACACAAGACTCCCACACTTCGCACACTCACCTCCAAATGGTATAAAAAATTGCTCATATATATCCGCAACTAGGGATAACATCATCTACACATCAAATTCAACAAAATATAAAATGAATAAAAACTGTCAGCCCAAATCATAAATAATTATTAATGTGCACCAACCAATGTCAGCCACAACATAGTGAAGACCCAAAACAAAATCCTCAAACATGAACCACCTTCAAAAATTATTCCTTGAAGATCCACATCACGCTACAATCACCCTATCAGCCAAGATCATGAAAAACATGAACTCAAAGAAGAAAATCACCAATTGCAAGCACAATGATCAATGCAAACATACAACATAGATAAACCATGATCTAGAAACATCCACGAGCATCATGAATCACTACAGAAGCATCTGCAATGATGCAGGAGCATCCTTGGTTCTTGGAAATCTTGCATCAACCAAAATATTTCCATTTAGTTTTTGTTCTTGTTCAGTTCAAGTTGGCAGAATTAGTGTTTCATCATATTTGCTCATTAGACCCTATGGATCTAATTTTACATTATGGACATGCTAATTTTCCTTATTCCAAGATCTGAGTGTGATTAGATCTATTTTTCATAAGTTAACACTTCCAAATTTAGTGGCAATTTCTTGAACCGACACCAGAATAATGTTAAATCTAATGGCTAGTTTGATCATCTGTGGATCTTTCTTGTAACTTGCAGATCTCGATGATGTAATTTGAATTATTTCATGGAGTTTCCCCAACCTTAATTTAGGTCTACACTTCATCCTATGCATTCACCATGGAGTAATTCAAATTTGAGGTCGAACTATTTCATGTGCATGTTACATTTTCTTTCATGGGAGATTGTAATGATCTTTGGCCAACGTAGATGATTCTAGATCTCAAGATGTGATATAAATCATTATAATGGATCATTATAAAGGTAGTTAGATGAATATTAGTTTTGTATATGTAATATTTCACTCAAGTTAAGGAGCATATAAGAATATTGTATTTTGAACATGGTGTATCAGGCCTGTGAGCCAAATTTGTAAGCCTAGATGTTACTGGTTGATTGTAATTGAGATTTTTGTTAATGAGAATGTTTGAATCTATATTTTCCTCCATATTCCATGTTGCTTTTGTTGTGTGACTCTTGTTACATAGTCTAGATTGTTCTCTTTGAGGACCCTCCTACCATGGTTGCACCAGATTGGTATCAGAGTGAGATTTGATCCATGAGAGATCGTCAAAATTCGTGGAGTCCTGTTGAAGATTTTTTAGGGGTGGTGGACTGAGGATCTAACCTACAGTTGTAGAGGACTTGTGTAAATATGGTGGGAAGAAGAAATGTTAGAGGAAATGGAGCACGTGGAAATGTAGACCCAACTTTAATGGAGATGTTGAGATGAATTGCTGCTAGATTAGATGCAGTTGAAATGGCCCAAAGGAGAGGGCAACCAGTTGATGATGTGAGTGATGAAGAGGTAGAAGTACAAGAAGAAAGAGGAAGAAAAGATCAACTTGGCTTGGATCAGGGAGAAGAACGGTTCATAAGAGCCCTAACTAGAGTGAATACAAAACCACATTTCAATCCGCTAGATTATAAATGTAAGTTGGATTCAAAAGAATTGTTTGATTGGATAATAGAAATGGAGAAGTATTTTGATTTTGAAGGTACCATTGAAGACAAGAAGGTGAAATTTTCTTGTACAAAGTTGAAAGGACATGCATCCCTTTGGTGGGAAAGTTTACAGAAATACAGGCAGAGAAGAGGAAAAGAAAAGATAAAATCATGGGATCAGATGGTGAATAAGTTGAAGACAAAGTTTATGTCTATAGATTATCAGATCAGTTTGTTCTGAAAGTTGCAAAATTTGAAGCAAAAGGAGTCAGGTGTGACAGAGTATATTGAGGAATTCTGCAAGTTGAACATCAGATCTAGACATTCAGAGGATGAGATCGAGCAAGTAGCTAGGTATGTGAATGGTTTGAGGTCATCTATATAGGATGATATTAGTTTGATTAAGTTGCAGAGTGTGGAAGAGGCATATCAATGTGCCCTAAAGGCAAAAGAGAAGTTGAATAAAAGACATGAGCAGAGATAGAGAGGAAGAAATTTTACTGGAGGAGGAAGAGGATCTTTTGCATATTAGAATAAAGATAAGGAAGTTAGTAAGAATGATAATTCATACCATAGAGGTGATGGAAATTCTTACCGAAGAGGAGGATATGGTGGTTACCAGAATGAGGGTTATAGAAAAGATGATAAGGAGAAAAGAGTATTCAGGGGAACGTGTTTTAAATGTGGTGAAGGACATAGAGCATTTGAATGTAATCAAGGAGAGAAAAGAAGAAAGAGATAACAATAGAAGAACAGCTTTTGTTGAGGAGGATCATGTCGGATCATCTAACAAACCAGAAGATGGAGAAATTTTGGTGAATAGAAGAGTATTGTGTCAAAGTGAGATGGAGCAGGAACTGTTGCAGAGAAATAATTTATTTTGAACCAGATGCAAGGTAGTTGTTAAATGTTGCAAAGTGATTGTTGATAGTGGAAGCTCAGAGAATTTGGTTTCTAAAGAAATGGTGACCAAATTGAAGTTGGAAAGATTGAAACACTCGAATCCCTATCAGATAGCATGGATTCAAGATGAGCATAAGATACTGATAAGTGAAAAAAAATTGGTAAAATTGAAGATAGGAAACTATCATGATGAATTTTTGTGTGATATCATGCCTATGGACGTATGCAATGTTTTGTTGGGAAGGCTTTGGCAATATGATAGACAAGATTCATGATGGAAAGAAGAATACATATACTATTGTTGCTAATGGGATGAAGCAGACTTTGTTTACATGGTAGAATGTTCTTAAAGTTGAGGTTTGTACGAGTGCAAGAATTTTTTTGGTTGATGGAAGGAGATTTCTGGATGGATTGAGACATGAGAACATGTGCTATTCCTTGCTTCCTAAGAAGGATGAAGACTTGAAGCATGTAGAAGAACAACTGGAGGAGATTAAGGAGTTGCTGATAGAGTATGAAGAGATCATTTCAGATAATGCACCTGATGGATTACCACCTATGAGGAGTATTAGTCATTGCATGGATCTTATTCCAGGAGCTAGTTTCCTAATAAAGAAGCACACCAAATGACACTGGCAGAGAATGAAGAGTTGAATAGACAAGTGCAAGAGTTGTTGAGGAAGGGTTTGATCATGGAAAGCTTAATTCCTTGTGCAGTACCTATTGTGTTAGCACCTAAGAAGGATGTAGAATGGAGGATGTGTATAGACTCTAGAGCCATAAACAAGATCACTGTGAAGTATAGATTTCCTTTGCCCCATATGGATGACATTATGGACTGTTTGAGTGGAGATAAATACTTTACAAAGATAGACTTGAAGAGTGGATATCATCATATCAGAATCAGAGAAGGGGATGAATGGAAGACAATATTTAAGACAAATGAAGGATTGTATGAGTGGTTGGTGATTCCTTTTGGACTAACAAATGCACCAAGTAATTTCATGAGGCTGATGAATGAGGTATTGGAGAAATCCTTGGGTAAGTTTGTGATTGTTTACTTGGATGAAATCTTGATTTTCAGTAAGAGTAGAGAAGAAAATTTGTTGGATATAAGACAAGTTTTACAAAGGTTGAGAGAAGAGCAGTTGTTGATCAACATTAAGAAGTGTAGTTTCATGAAGGAAGAATTGGTATATCTCGGATTTGTGATATCTGTGGATGGATTGAAGATGGATCTTGAGAAGGTAAAAGCAATTGTTGAGTGGCCTACACTAGAAAACATTAGAGAGGTAAGATCATTTCATGGATTGGCTAGTTTCTACCGAAAGTTCATTAGGAATTTAAGTTCTATTTGCAGTCCTATGATAAAAACAATGAGAGGAGATAAGAAATATTTTAGGTGGACATCTAGAGTAGACCGGAGTTTTGAGTTGTTGAAATAGAAACTGATTGAGTAGCCTATGTTGGCTATACTATACTTTAATAAGGTATTTTAGGTAGACTGTGATGCAAGTGGAAATGCAATTGGAGCAGTATTAAGTCAAAAAGGAAGACCAGTAGCTTATTTCAGTGAGAAATTGAATGATGCTAGGAGAATATATTCAGTGTATGACTAGGAATTTTATGCCATAGTTCAATCCTTGAAGAAGTGGAGACATTAATTGTTTCCTAACAATTTTTTATTGTATACAGATCATCAGGATTTACAATATTTGAATAGTCAAGGTAAGTTGAATCAGAGACACATGAGATGGGTGGAATTCTTGCAGAGTTATACTTTTTTTTTGAAACATAGGAGTGGAAATTCAAATAGAGTTGTTGATGCTTTGAGTAGGAGAAGGAAGTTACTAGAAGAGATGAGTGTGGAGGTATTAGGCTTTGATGAATTGAAGAACTTGTATGAGGAAGACCCGGATTTTGTAGAACCTTGGAGAGCATGTAAAGAACTAGTTTTGGAGGATAGGAGTAAGTGGTTGGATTATTTCATTTAGGAGGGTGTGTTGTTCAGAGGGAATCATTTTTGTATACCCCAAAGTTCAATGAGGGATAACTTGGTGAAAGAAAAGCATAGTGGAGGATTGTCAAGACACTTTGGAATTGATAAGACAGTAGCATTGGTAACTGAGAATTACTTTTGGCCATAGATTTATAAGGATATTAGGAAATTTGTGGAGAGTTGTAGGGTTTGTCAAGTTGTAAAAAGGGAGTAGTCAGAATGTTGGATTGTATAAGCCTTTGACAGTTCCAGAGAGACCTTGGGAGGATATCAGCTAGGATTTCATATTTGGTTTGCCAAAGACACAAAGAGGTAATGATTCTATATTTGTGGTGGTGGAAATTTTTTCTAAAATGGCACATTTCATACCTTGTAAGAAGACAATAGATGCAGTACATGTAGTAGACCTATTTTTCAAAGAAGTAGTTAGATTGCATGGATTACCTAGGAGTATTGTTTCAGGAAAAGATGCAAATTTTGTTGGTTACTTTTGGAGGACACTTTGGAAGAAGCTAAAGAAATATTTGAAGTTTAGTTCTACTTTTCACCCATAGACTGATGGATGGACAGAGGTAGTAAGCAGGAGTTTGGGGAATTTGTTGAGATGCTTGGTTGGAGAGAAGACCAAAAGTTGGGATTTAGTTTTTGCACAAGCAGATTTTGCTTACAATAATTCAGTGAACAGGAGTACCGAAAAGACACCTTTTGAGATTGTTATTGGGGTTCATCCTAGAGGTATATCAAAGTTGAGAGACATCAGTATGGAAGATAAAAGGAGTGCAGAAGTAGAGGAATTTGTAGAACATATGAAGAAAGTGTATACTCAAGTGAAGGAGCAATTGGAAGATATGAACTGGAAGTATAAGGAGAAAGTAGATGAAAAGAGGAGACATAAGGAGTTTGAAGTTGGAGATGAAGTGATGGTGTATTTGAGGAAGGAAATATTTCCAATTGGCACATACAATAAGCTAAAGATGAGGAAATTTGGACCCTATAATATTTTGAAGAAATTTGATTCAGGAAATGCATATGAAGTGGAGTTACCAGATAACATGGGTATATAAGCTATATTCAACATTGCAGATCTACATCAATACCATGAAGCAAAATTCAGTGAAGGTAGTAAAGAAAAATTGGAGAATCAGTTTCCTAAACAACAATTAGATGAGATTGAAGAGATTTTGGATATCATAAATGGGAGGAAAACTCGTGGAAGACAGTACAAAGAATATCTTGTGAAGTGGAAAGGAAGACCAGTGGATTATTCTTCTTGGATTTCTCAAGATGAGGTAGGCCATCTTGGTTTTCCTTTAGCCCCTAAAAAGTGAGGGAATCATTTTTCAAATAACCCCAGATGTCTGATGCAGGAGAATCCTTGGTTCTTGGCAATCTTGCATCAACCAAAAATATTTTCATTCAATTTTTGTTCTTGTTCAGTTCATTGTTCAGTTCAAGTTGCTAGATTCAATGTTTCATCATATTTTCTCACCAGACCCTGTGGATCTAATTTTACATTGTGGACATGTTCATTTTCCTTATTCCAAGATTTTAGTGTGATTGGATCCTTTTCCAGCAAGTTATCACTTCTGGATTTAGTGGAAGTTTCAAGAACCGGCACCGGAATAATGTTAAATCTAACAGCTAGTTTGATCACATGTGGATCTTTCCCATAACTTATGGATCTCGACGATGTAATTTGAATTGTTTTGTGGACTATCCCCGACCTTAGTTTAGGTCCACACTTCATCCTATGCATTCACCATGGAGTAATTCAAATTTGAGGCCAACCTATTTCATGCACACGTTACATTTTCTTTCATGGGAGATTGTAATGATCTTTGGCCGACGCAGATGATTCTAAATCTCAAGATGAGATATAAATCATTATAATGGATCGTTAGAAAGGTAGTTAGATGAATATTAGTTTTGGATATGTAATATTTCACTCGAGTTAAGGAGAATATAAGAATATTGTATTTTGAACATGTTGTATCAAGCCTGTGAGCCAAATCTGTAAGTCCAGATGTTGTCGGTTGATTGTAATTGATATTTTTGTTAGTGAGAATGTTTGAATCTGAATTTTCCTCCATATTTCATGTTTCTTTTGTTGTGTGACTCTTTTTGCATGGTCCGGATTGTTCTCTTTGAGGACCCTCCTACAGTGGCTGCACCACGCAACAATTCAAATTACTAGAGTCACATCATCTTCTTCAAGGAACACCAACTGAAGCAACAAAACAACTGTCGGAACATAGATACTCATAACTCAATCAAAAATTCATGTGGATCTTTGAAACTTTACGTGGATAAACTATATATACTCAACAAAAAACCCTTTAATCCACAACCTCTAGTCATCAATATACTGAGCTAGCCAACAGCATGAACTTCACTGCATCACTGACAACCTACAACTTATTTTATTACAATTTTCTCAATATCCTCAACATATATAGCCTTAAAGACATTAATTCCAATAGTGTTGACATCAATGATAACCACATATCAACAATATCCAATAGTCATTTCGGTTGTACATAAATGCTTAAAGTTTCCCTTTGACAATGAAATTTTCAGCATCCATCATAGTGGCTTTAACCCTTTGTCTTCTCGTGGAAACTTTTCCTTAGATTTCTTTTGGCCCGAGCCTATAGAACCTATCAAACCATGAGAAGACCTCTTTTTCAAATCCTACTAAAAGTTCAAGGCAAAGAAAATAGCAAAATTATCCCTCCAAAACATGCATCAACCTACAATTGAGCCTACCATCTTTGACAAAACCATGATTGAACCTAAAGAAATTTTAAATAACCAAGACCAACCTAAGACAAAACCTTCACCTACTTCCTACAAAATACCAAGAGACAACAAAAAAATATTGTTACACCTCCTAGAATAAAACAAGCTTACAAAGTAAAAGAGAAAGTCATTGAAGAGCCTTCCATGGTTCCTTCTATTCCTCCCCTTGGGGAAGAAAAGAAACCTATGGTTGATCAAACCGCTCCTACACAAATGCAACTTGAAAATAGAACTAAAATAAATAGAGGTACTAGAGAGCGTAGGCATAGATGTCATGCCCTTGCTCCCAGGTTAAATGAACAAATAAACAAAGAAAATCAAGATCTAGACTCAACTAAAGCAATGCATGATGAGTCTAGCCCCACCCTAAAACAAAAAGATCCTATAACACAATCGAAAAAAGAGTTGAACCCTTATTTGGACATTATTATTCGGCCTCCTGTTGTGATTAATTTAGATGATGATGAGAAAATTGCTAAAATTGATAAGGAAGTGCATAATGAATTCAATACATTATTTTCCTCTTCTATGAGCTTAAACGACAATTCTCCTAAGAAGAGTCTTCAACCTAGTGATGGCCCTAGTTTTGCACTTGTTGTTGTCCCTTTGGCTAGTTTTATGCCTTCGGTATACAATGAACATGATTGGGATGCGGATGACCTACTTTAGGTTGACTCGCATGTGCCCTGCTAGTCTTTTTTCATTATTTATTTTTCATTTTTCTTTTGTGTGATTACATGTGTGTAATGTGATCCCCTGTAATGTTTTGTTTGATGTTGTCTCTCTTTGTGGCATTCCTCTATTTGTATCTTCATTCTTCTTTATGTGATAAATCTTTTATCTTTTCCTTTTATCTTTTTCATTTGTCTTGTGCTTTCCTTTTGGGGATGACGCAAGGCCTCGAGACATTCATGTCTCTTCCATGTTGACCCAAAAAAAATTCCCTTGTCTTTTTCTTTGTCTTGTGTTTTCCTTTTGGGGATGTCACAAGCCGTCGAGACATTTAGGTCTCTTCCATGTTGACCCGAAAGGTTTTTCTTTGTTTTCACTCTCTTTGTGTCATTCTTCCAATTCTATGAGCATTTGGGGAATGATGGCAGTTTCGAGCTCTCTAAAAACATTGTAGCAAGAACATACTGACCCCAAATCCATAGATCCCTCATGTGTTTGGAGTTTCATTTTGGAGGCAACCCCTTTTCTCTTTTCTTTTCAATGGCGTAGCTTCATTTGGAAACATATGACTTGGTATAGGGCTTTTCAAGTTAGCTCTCATATTGTTAGCATTTATCATTTTCTACTTTAAAGTAATTCTCACAACATGGTGTTTAGCAATTTATTTAAAGTGGGGGCATACATTGACATTATTCTTTTGCATTTCATGTTTCATGGTGTAGTTTTCTTACTTCATGTGATGTGTCTCTAGCTTTATGGTGACATTGGGTGTGATGTCCTTCAAGAGCGTGATCTCTCTTAGTATATTATTTTCCTCTTAGTGGCTTGATGCAACACACTGCATACCCTAAGTTGTGAATATTTTATTCTTTGATTGGTCCTCTCTTGGAGACATTAGGCACAATGTTCCCTAAGTTAAGAGCTTGTATGAATTAAGCAAGAATCCTTTGAACATTCCATACTATTACAATTGCATTTTCAGTTATATGGCCACCTTTCATAACACACTTTGCATGTTTGTGGAGCCATCTTGTCAGTTCATGAGTTCCAAGCATATGAAGTTTTGCTTGTCTCATGAAGCTTGAAGTTCATTGTTGTGTTGTGCCTTATCAAAGTTATCAGGAGGTATAACCTTTGTATGGTTTGACAAGAAGCCTAACCGAGGCATGACTTTCCCTTATCCACTCGCACGTGTGTGTGAGTACATACCGTCCATGTGCGTATGTGTCTCACCTACTTGGATTACTCACCCAGCAGACAACCTGAAGTTTTGTTGCCTCGAAGTGAGCATGCATTTTTTGGACAAACAGCCTAGATCTGATCCACATCATGATGGAAAAATGATCGAAGCTTGATCCACCCCTATTTTTCCTTTAATCTTCTTTTCTATTTTTTCATTGGCAGTGTATGCTTGTTCCTAGTTATTGCTCTTTATATCATTGTCATGTGTGTCCTTTTGTCCCTATGTTGGTTTGTCATGGGATCTTGATCACCCCTCTTGATTGTTGTCATCCTATCTCACTGACATTGGTGCATTGGGCCCCTCTTGATGCATGTTTGTCTACTTTAGTGTGAATTTGAAGCAATTTCATCCTCTCACTAAATTGGGGACTAAATGTGGCAACGAAAAAGGTATCCCTTTACTTTTCCTTGCTTGTTTGGGCCCTCCTTTTTAAAATAAGCTTAATGTTGGCTTGATTTAGTGTTGTAATGTGTTTGACACACTTATGCTAGATCTTGGCCCCTATATTTAGTGATCTAGGACTTATACGCCACCTTGGGCATATGAGTCCCACCTAAGGTTTTGGGTCTCAATCTAGATTTTACACCTTTCTAAGCATTTTTTAAAATGGTCCCATAAATTATGACTAATGGGACTCATACGCCACCTTCAGTGTATGAGTCTCGTGTGGCCCAAAATTAAAATTAATTCAAATTCTTGGCAGAATTTTATCCTCCTAGATCTAATGTCGGCTTGTAGTGTTGTAATTTCGAGAAATTTTGCATAATTAAGTATAAATACAAGGTTCTTTCACTCATTTTCACCTAAGACTTTTGTGAGAGCATTCAAGTGTTGGAGTGAAAATGACACTAAGAGGGGGGGTCAATCAGTGTCTTAACATATTTAACCATTTTTCATTTAGTAAACCATAGCTCAGATTTGATCTCAATACAAAAATGATTAATGCATTCATCAGTTGAATGTAATCATTCACAAAAAGAATTGAGAAATGAAATAACCAAACAGTGAACAAAGCAATAACATCTCAGTAAAGAAATGAAACCACAAAAGAACAAAGAGACACAAGATTTTTTTCGAGTGGAAAACCCTCCTGGGGTAGAAAAACCACTCCTAAATTGCTACCTTTTAGGCTCTTATTTGAAAAACCACTGTTAACAATGCCTTATAGGCTAATTTCTGAGCACCAACTCAAGGAGCACCAACCCCTCATTTAGAGACATCAATCTCAAGGGGCACCAACCCCTTACTTAGATTTCAGAATTACAATAACACAGAGGATCTCTCTGTTTCTCAGATAAGCTCACTCATACCTCTCTATCTAATACCTTAAAGATTCAACACAATGAATCCTTAAAATATTAAATAAATAAGGTTTACATCAGTGCTCTGCAACATGTTTTCAATTTTTAATAACAGAGCTTTTTACACATTTCATTCTTGATACAATAGCTAGTTATGATATCACATAATAACCTATCTTCTATTCCATAGTGATCACTCACTTTATATCCCTCTTTTACAAAATGAATATTCTACTTTTTAGAACCTTCAACGAAGGTTTTGAGATAAGACAAATACTCTGTCGGTTACAATGCAAGATTCCCAAAAATACACTGAAGTATGCATAATAAAATGATTTCATCTGACAATGTAGAAGAGATTAACAAGAAATGCATTTTAAGAAAATGTCTCAGAACCCTTCAAATGTCGTGGGAGGTGAAACTGCATTTTTATTTTTGAATCTACACCCAAGGGTTTTCATCAAAAATAGGCTAAGTGTCATTTTTTTTTTGATATTAGAACCCTGAAAGAATAATAGATCTACACCAGTAATAACCTCTGTTAAAAATGTATGCACCAATAATACCATTTTCAGTTTCGAAGGTTTTTGATAGAACCATAATACCCTCAAATATCACTACAATAATTTGTAACAAAACTCATATCTTCATATAATACTAAAATAACCAATGCTTTCAAAATACCCAATAGAGAAAATGAAGTGATTGATGCCATTCTGACAGAGATATGCAAGCATCTACATATGCATTTTTTTTTTTGAATACAAAACTGAAACTGCCATTCCATTTTGAATTTGAAAATTTTCTCCAAGCAAGGAAGAATAATACCTGATGGAATGAGCCTGAAGATAAAAAACAAAATGCATGAGAGTCTATATCGAGTGTATTTACCAACCCAGCTGAAAAATTCCATCGAATCTCCTTCTTGATTCGAGCTTCCAGCCAAAGGAAATGCATCAAACAGAGCAGTCAAACCCATCATACATAATCACTGATAATGCATTCTATCAAAGAAGTGTTTTAGCTAGCAGAACCAATGAGAACCAGTAGTTACAAAGAATCCATGGCGGTGGCTAGGGTTCCATATCCTAGCAAAATAATGATAAACAATGTTTTCCCTAGCTTTTCTTCAAACCTTTTGATGCCTTAGTCAAAACATAACAACATTTGAAGTTTGAAAAGAAAACATAATTATTATCAAATAATCATAGCTCTTTTAAGTCCACAGTCAAACATTTTACCAAGGAGGCCGACAATATAATCACTGCCACATCGATTCAAATCAACAATCGATATCACATAATATGGTCATCAAAAGTCAAATTTCACTGCACATTGTCACTTGAAACACTATTACCAAGTTGTCGATGTCATGTCACTTCATAGTGACTTTTAAATAATCCAAATAAACATTTATCCCAATGATAATTTAATATCATATGCAAAACGTGAAGGGCTCGATCAAAAATAAAGTCAAGTATTTGCTTTTGGATGCCGACCATGAAGACTAGGCTCGAGCATTGGAGACTCTTTTGATAACAAGTATAATGTTAAAATCATATGCCATGAGTACCAAGAAATACGATCAAACAAATGAGTTTCCAAAACCAAAATAAATTCAATGCCTCCAAATAATGTGAGTTCAGGATGTAACCAGATGGCTTTAGATTCTTTAAGAAAGACATGAGAAAGTTGATCAAATTGAGATACTACAAGAGTATGCAAGATAGATTCAAGAAGTCCAAGCAACCAAAATGATCCATAAAGATTTCAATGAGCCAAAGATAATGTACTGATATATCATTCCTAATAACAACCAAATGATAATACCCGAGTTTGAAACCAAGAATGTTCAATCTGAACATTGTCCAAAAAATTATGAGATACCTAAAGAACATCATATCATCATATAAGCCGAGAATGATAAGAACAAATATTCTTCTAGATGATGAAAGACCTGTAGCATGATCATAATCAACACTATCATTCCACTTAAGAAACACATACATCTACAAAGGAGATATCTAAAAAGAATAGTTATCAAGATCCCATAAGTCAACCAACTGAAAACAACTTGAAACAAAGTAAGCTAAAATCTAAAATAGACATCATCAAGAGCCATCCAGAGTGTATCATGTCAAGACAACTGAATACTGAATATAGAGAGCATAAAGATCCTGAGAGACCAAATCTGAAGTAGTCAAACCATGAGATCTAAATAAGTGATCTTGTCATCAAGGACAAACCATGAACACAATTGACATCCAACAAACTCCCCCTTTGTCCTTGATGGAAAAACACAAAGGACTCTCCCCCTTTTTTCCTCAATGACAAAGGATAAAGGAGAAGAATGTGTAATGTCATGAAACACAACTGAAGCTCCTTGAGTATACCTTTCCAAGTTGTCTTACCACTCTCCCAACTCTTCTTTGCATTAATCAACATTTTGTTCAAGGATTCCAATTCCATCAAACTTTCCTCTGCACCATCCAGAGTACAAGGAGTCAAATGTATCTTCTCAAGTTTCTCTGCACTTTCCAAAGCATTGGCAACCAGGGTGTACTCCATTCTTACAAGGTCACCTAACTGAACAAATCTTTTGATGATTCCTTCCTTTTGCTTCTGTAGAATAAAAAATTATCCCTATGAGTAGAGATGGCATTCCAAGTTGTCCTATCTTTATCCTTAGATGTAGGTATTGGACAATGCAGTCAACTAAGACTCAATGGAGTCCATGAGATCCTTAATATTCTGAGTGGCATTCAGCCACTTTAAGCAATAACCAAAGACAACATTTGCTTTAGACTCACAATTTTACACAGCTTCCAGATTCTTCTCAACATTTGTGTGTGCCAAAGCACACTTATCATGAAGTGCCAACAACCTTTTCTCTACCAACTTCTCCCCCACCCCATGCTTTTTCTTCTCACCAAGTCTGGAGGCATACTCCTTAAAGGAGTCCAATAATAGTCTCAAATTCTCTACCAGAGTGAGAGATGTATCCATTGAAGTACAGGGTGTGGCCTCCTGCAAGGCTTTAAGAGCATCTTTAATAAGCTTTGTTCCTTTTTGGTGTGTCTCTAGAATTTCTCTTCTATCGGATGCATGCAATGCATCCCCCAACACCAACTTATGAACAAGAGAAATTTTATCCAAGTCCACACAACCTTGAATCATGGGAATTTGTAGAAGCTCTGGAGGAATCACTGGCTGGAATCTAATCTACTTGGATAGCAAGCCTTTCAATCCATCATCACTAGAGGAGGATTCTCTAGGAGATCTATGAGATTCTACAACCTACCTTTGATTTTCTTTATTCTTCTTGAAAAATTCCCCATTTTTCCCTTCTTCCTCTTTCTTTTCTTTTTATTCTTCCTTCTCTTCCTCTTCTTCTTCTTCTTTCTCTTCTTCTTTTTCATCTTCATCTTTGTCTTTTTTTCCTTCTTCTTCATTTCCTTCACCTCCATTTTTATCTTGCTCTCTTTCAACATTATCTTTTTATCCTTTGCCATTACCCTTTTCTTCTGCAACATTATCTTTTTCACCTTCAGCATGCTCCAGATGGGCATCATCATGTTTCTCTGCTCAGCTTCTCCCTCATTTTGTTTCTCCATCTCTGGAGGATCATTTGCAATACCTATATCCAAATGGATATCTGCATCATTTTTTTTCGAAGGAGTGTTTGTATCACCTGTAATGGAAGGAAAGTCTTCCTCAACTTCTTTTGTAGAGACATATTCACTTGACTTGGATGAAGAATAGGATGGTAGTGCACCAAGCATGTCATATTTCTCAGTCATATCTCTAATTACTTCTGCAGTTTCCTTCCTTATTTTCTTTATCTGCTTCTTGTCCTTTTTCATTAAAGTATTCACTCTTTTCTTCATTCGAAAATTTTTTGCACATATCTTCTTCAGGGTTTCCAAATCATTTAGGGTCAAAGAAGACCCATTTTTTTTAAATGCATCATTTTATGATCTTCTCATCTAATTCAACAACCTTTGTTCTCCTTTTCATCAGGGCTACCCACATTTTCTTAGGTACATTATTCTTTACATCATTCCAACTAACATCCAATGTGATAACATACTGAATAGTGGCTAGAATTAATGTTTTTTTGTTCTCTCTACCTACTCGATCATAGTACTCTACTATAGGATTCAACATATCTTCAAAATGTATTAAGGAATTGAATATTGCTTCTAATCTAAAAGGGGAACTAGGTCTTACCAGAGAGTTCTTTTGTTCTTCTTGGTTTGGAGAGGCTTCTTCAAACACCTTTTCTTTCTTTGATTCTGGTTTGGTGTGTACATGAACACCAAGATCTTGTTCTTCATATTCCTTAAAGGATGTACAACATGCACTCTCTTAGAACAAACACTAGCTTCCTAAGAAGCACCTTCACCAGAGGACAAGCTTCCTCTTCTCTTCCTTACCAATTTTGTTGTGAGGTCCTCCTCCTCTTCCTCTTAATCATTAGTTATGTTGAGGTTCTTCTCCCTTGTATCCTTTTTATTTCTTTCCTCTCTTACCAGGTGCCACTAGAGGAGTCTCTTTTATTTTCTAGAAGCTAGTATTAAGTCTGGAAAGAGTCAAGCATTTTCCTTTTCTAGTAGCATTGGGTTCTTCCTTCACTGCAAGAGCTATGGAGGGTTTAGAAGGAGAAATCATGTCAGATCTCCTTGGTCCTGATGATTCTCCCTCCACCTACTCTCTCTTAGCCCTACCTTTTACAATTTGCTCATCAGTGAAACCTACATCTCTAAGCTTCTTATCTACATTCTTCCTTATTATAGGTTCTATATGCTTCAAGTGAACTTCCAATGATTTTTCTGCATAGGTGCCAACTCTAGATTCACTGGCATCTTTAGGAATTTTCAGCAACACTTGCACATACCCTTCAACTTCACTCTCTGTAATCTCATAACCTAACGGTTGAATCCATACAGTCCAAGGTTCAACAAATTCAATCACGCACTCATCAGAGGATACATGAAAAATGATATCATCTTTGTACTTCTCAACAACCTTCTTTGGGATCCTTTCTCTTTCATTCATATTACTCTTGAATATAGCAAAGCAAGTTGTTAGAGCATTTTCCTGACTTTTCAAATCACCCAAACTATACATATAGTCAAAGATCTTATGTGCAACTAGAATTTTCATAAAAAATTCTAAGTATTTTATCATTTGAAATTCAAAATTCCCACTCTTATTTTCATGATAAATCACATTATCACCTTTCAAGGTCATTTTTATCCTTTACCGCGTTACCGCTATCACATTGGCCACCCCTCATAACACCCATATCATACCTCCCTACCGTAGATCATCCCCAAGTAGCTCACAGTATGACGGTGAGAGCAGCCACTACTATATATTGCAACCTTCACACTATATTGCTATACCTTGGAGGGTCAAGACATAGCCCGCAATAGAGAAGTACATTGAAGATAGGTACCAAGGAGACACCGCGGTACTGTAGGGGAGAAAAAGTTGACACAAGGTAGTGCAGTAACCAAGTCGTTTGGTCATTTAAAACACACCAATCACATCAGTCAACATCAAAATATAAAATTGAGCTCGATACAAAGATTTGAATTGTGCGAATTTATGAGTCAGGAGTAAATGCATCTTGGTGTTAAAATACATGAAATAAGTTGAGATTTTTCACTCATAACAGCTGAAACCAAGTTGCAGATGAGCTCAAATTGTGGTAATGAAGGGAATTCTTCGGAGCAAGTTCTATTCTCGGGTAAGCTTTTCTCATCATTTTTTGTGAATTTCATAAAATGGCACCAAAGAAGGTTGAAGTAGGAGTTAAAAGGGATGAAACTAAAACCATTAAACCATCATTGCAATCCTCATTGCTTTCCTTGTTGCCTGGTTCAATAGACAAAGGACCTAAAAAGGTTTTCAGAGACTTAGCTCAAGGCTGTAGGGACCCCATTATACCTTAGTTAGGTTGGAACCTTTATTGGTACTTCTATCAAAAGAGGAATGACAAGGTTCTGGCATCAAACCCATGGACCCTAGATATGGCTAAACTGATTGTCCCTAATAATTTAATCATATTGAGATAATTAAAATCATTTCCCACAGCTACCATGCCCCAACCAAAACCGTTAGACTTCCAAATGGTGGGTGCTTAGTTGATATCACAAGAGATGCCATTATAAAATGTTTCAACCTAAATAAACAAGTTGTAATAGAGGTGAATTTAGCGAAACTAGAGCAGGAGTATAAGAGGTTGAGAATAACATATCGAAGTGATGAGCTCCCCCTAAACATGAATAGGGGTGATGATAACAAAAAACTCCCCATCCATTCCTCTAAAATGGAACCTTTCTAGGCCTCAGAATTTCAAGTTTATTTCAAAAATACCTATCATGCATTGTGTCAAGTCTTGGGGATAGATGCAGAGGAGGATATGCCAATAGGATTGATGAGAATGGCCATGATAATTCAACATTCTGAGTCGAATGTAGAGTTTTATTTTGCATCTATAATTGAGGAACAAATATATGAGGGCTTGTTGCAAGTTAGGGAAGCTAAGGCCCCTATTACTTTTAGGAAATGTTCTTTATTATGTCACTTATTCCTGTATATGAATGAAGTGAAGTGGACTAAAAGAATGAAATTGTGTACACAAGATAGTGAAGTAAGATTCCCTGTGCAAAATTGGTGTTACATCTGGGATAGCAGATGTCCAGAATGTGATTTTGTAGTATTTCAAGATGATTTTGTTGTTAGACTAATAGTTGCCCTTGGTTACCCAACACCAAGATTTTTTGAATCATTGATGAAAGTAATGAGGCATGTACAATATAGGCCAAATCAAAGCCATACCCATAATTATGTTGAATAGTTTTTTATGCCTCAAGACATAATTATCAGAGTATATGGATGTGACCAAGCACCACATATTTTTCCTAAGTTTGTACCTGCAAGGGTATGTTTTCTGGAGTTTATGTGGCAAATGCTTTGGATGGAGCATGATTTGATGAGAAATCAAAGGAAAGGTACATTTTTGCTTGATTTGACTGTATTTGAAGAGTTGTCCATTGGGTCTGATATGCTAGAAGAATTGTAGAGGTTCATGAGGGTTAATTATCCCCTCAAATCTAGAAAAGAGAGAGTATGTGACCCAGAGGGTCATATCAACATGATTATAAGAACCTTGTTGACAAAGAGGGCCATCTCACATGAGTTTGAACCTAAGGAGGATGTTATCAAAAATTAGGTGTATTTTTCTTATGTAATGTAGACCTAAAAGAGGTGGATAATAATGATGACAGTGGGAGAATCAGAAGAAGGAGAAGGATAGAAGTTTTAAAGGGTTTTTTGCAAGTGAACTCAACCTTCTGAAAAGGATGCAGATGATCCTTGATAAATTTGATGAATTATACAAAATTTCCCAAGATGAGGGGTTCATTCCACTCCCCACACCTCACCAACCATCACATGAAGCATCCACATCATAGAAACCACCCCCATCACCTACACATCCATCCCCTCCATCTCCTACTCATAAACCACAGGCTAAAAGATAGAAGATTGAACCATTGGTTGAATATGACTCAAGTGATGATGAAGAAAAAGAAGCAATCCTAGCTCTGACTAAAATAAAGGAGGTAGTAGAACAACAGAGAAGTCAAAAGCCTCATGATCCCAAGGCCAGGATTTCAGAGGAAGGAGCTGAAAAAATTCAAGAAGATGAGAGGGTAGTGGCCTCTCTAAGGTTCATGGAAGATGATAATTTTATCCATACCAATGAATTTAAGGACTTTTGGATTAAAATGAAGATGAAACAATTTGATAAAAGGTTGAAAATCAATCTTATTAGAGCTTATGAGTTGAAGCAAGCTAAGATCCAGGCTCAAAAATTTGCAGAGTTAAATGTTGATAGCATTAATGTCACCCCCTAGGAGGCGAGAGAGATGGTATTGAAAAGTGATATGCTAATTATACCAAGGATGGAGCTATCTAAAATTTTTCTTCTAGATCATATCAAAGTATAGGATGACCCCATGTTGGTAGCAGAATTTGATTCAGAAGAAGGTGTCTCAGGAACAAGGTATAACCCTACTACCCAAACACTTTCTCTATGGACGAAATAGAAAAATACAAGGAAGCCTTGACTTTTGGATGTAGTACAGGAAATGAGGGGGTCAGCTATGGTCAAAACAATGAGAGACACAACTCCTATAGAAGTTTCCACTATGACCGTGCATTCTACAATGTTCACCAAGGATGTTGTAGAAAATATGGAGAAGATTAATGAATATGAGAAGAGATTGAAATTATCAAATGATGAGGTGAACAGGTTGTTTATTGAAAATATAAAGCTAAAACAACAGTTGTAGATGGCCACCACAGTGAGAGGAGATGAATTAATTGTCTATCACCTACCTGTCCAGGCAGAGGACCCACAGATACAACAAATGAGAGATGAAATTGATAAGTTGAAGAAACATAACATGGACGATGTCAAGCATCATATCATAGACTCTGAAGAGGATATTAGAGCATAGAGTTGGGATATTAAAGGAGAAGATAAATGGGGTACATGAAAACTTCAGCAATATGATTAAAGCTTTGGAACAAATAAACACTAACTCACCCATCCTTGAGGAACTCCAAAAGAGATGGCAACCCACCTTTCACATACTGGCCACTTTATGCAAAGCTACACACAAGGATCTAGAGGCCCCATCAAGGCTTAAACCTACACAAGAGATGGTGAAAGGTGTGATCAATGAGTATAAGTATTTGGCGGATATAAGGAAGAAAGTGGAAAGTAGGAAGAGTACATTTGACTCCATCAAATACCTCTTCATCCCATCAATCCTCAAAGGTGAAAATTAGTTGAAAGGTATAGATGAATGGAGAGAATAATTTGATCAGATGATTCCTAAATACTTGACACATATACAGGAGGATGGGGAGATCAATCTCAACAAGTTCCATACTTTGCTCGATGGGATCATCATGCTAGAAAATGGATATACAAAATTCATGGTGGATGTCAGAAATCTCCTAGATAATAGGTGGAAGAGTCACCTTGAAAACTTTGCAGCTACATAGGAATTCAAGTGGCCAAGCGACTTGACAATTAATAAATGGCAAGAAAAATACTTGGGCTCTGAGGAAGATTTATTATATCATACAGTAAAATATTTGAATAGGTCTTAGATGACCACGGGATTTTACTCAAAGATTAACGGATGGATACACATGTTTATGATTAAGTTTCTTTAGTTTTGTTTAATTTCAAAATCATGATTTTTCATCAAAATTCATGTCATTTGGTCTGAAACTTGTTGCCTCTTGTATTTATAAGAGAGACCAGGACCAAAATAAATTATGGGATATAGGAAAAAGAAATAGGCGAATAGGGATAGAAAGATAATAGGAGGCTGTCATAATACTTACATTTCAAAAGACCATGACGCATGTATAAAATTTTGAAGAAGTCAATGAAATATATCTAATTTTGTGGTGTAATCTTGATATCAAATGTTTTTTGGAATTATTCAATTATCTGGTTGTCTCCATCTTAATACTTTTGTATTATTTAAATTGATATATCAAGTATATATTCAATTTATCAATGCACATTTGTTGTACTTGTGTGATATGATTAATTTTTTCCCCAAAGGAATTAAAATCCTTCTAGTCAGTCACAGTAATCTAGAAATGTTATTTGGATCAATAAGAAGAGCCATATAATTAGGATTGTCAATTTGTCTCCAATTTGGTGTTATCTATGTTCTTGCATAATTTATTCAATTGGTTCTTTCAAGTAAAGATCAAATCCTTTTGATAAATTATAAGTAACCTAGTTGTGTCAATTGGATCCATAAGTAGAGTTTTTCAATCACTTGCATGCATGTTTATACAAGTTATAAACCAATATTAGTGTGCCAAATAGTTAGAGTTACTATAAAAAACAAGCCACTTATCTTAGACTTTCATTTGACTCCATCTACCTAACAAGGCACTAGTCTTATCCATTTCATCATTCAATTTTATCAAACTTATTTCAAACCTCACATCTGTTAACTAAACATATTAATTTTCACTTTTATATTGCTTATACAATTTATACCAAATTAGGATTACATCTCTCCACTCCCAATTGCCATTGTGGATAGATTGATTAAGGAGGAAACACAATTTAAGTCTGCTTCATTTACATAGGTACACGCACCTAGGTCTGGTAGAGCCTGAAGAGAAGAAGGTTCAAGTGCACCATTTGGCCTTGTTTGTTAGCCTGAAACATATCAAGTGCTTGGAAACCTCTTGTGGTTTCTAACCAACATTTTTGAGAATTAACACAATCAGGGAGCCAAATTTAAATGCATACTTCTTCACCCGGGTCATCTTCAAGTTCTCAAACAACTGTTGTCGAAGAATTTCACACAGATCATAATCCACACCATTAATTTCCATATCAAAACCAATATAAATAGTTGTAGCAGATACAAAGTTCTCTCTGTTAGTGAAGTAGATTTTATGTCTGATCATTATTGCAGCATAATTCACAACATGATTAGTGGTATACTTTGTAGCAAGAGCCCTCTTGTCATATGTAGCACTGGTAAGTTCCATTACTACTTCATTCTTTACAAACTTCAACACAAGTACCGGTCTGGTATCATCGAGTTCAATAACAACCTTAATCACTTCCTTAGAAATAAGATGAGGACTATCAATCCACAAGAGTTTTTCATGAATTTTGTTGAGAGTTGGTTTTACATACTTGTCATCCAGTGTGGAACTAAAGTTAGGGAATCGATTCCACTGATCCAACTTCTTCGAAACTAGGTTTATATACTCTAGATTTACCAAAAAATCATCTCCAGTGAGCTCACTCTACCACATATCAATCAATTTATTGTGATTGAATTCATTAGTTTTGACTCAAATGTACATTCTTGTATCTTCAGTCGGCATAACCCCATGAGGAATTGATGAGAAGGAACCCATAGGGTCATCTTCGAAAACCTTCATAGAATACTTCCTATATGACATTCTAGGTCTTTTAGACACATTTACAACTATAGGGGTTTCCATATCTCCACAAGTTGAGCTCAACAATTTCAAAAGGATGATACCCACAATAGCACAAATAAGCAAAATACATTTTTCTTTGTGAAGGACCAAAACTAGGGTTTGCACAGCTCACACTTCAAATTACCTCAAGAATTCTCCAAAATACTCTCCAATTTCTTCAAACGCACAAGTGATTAAAATGCACTACACAATCACTTTATAAAACAACGATTTTCCCTAATTCACATTAAATGTGACAGATTTCAAAAAGCTGCTAAAAACCCTTCTTCCCTACACTGAAAAACCCTAATTTTCTCTACAAATGATCATTCTTGCACCTTGTCTTCTGGTTCCTTTTGTATAACCTCTAACTATCCATTCCTCACAACATATCTTTGTGCCAAAGACTGACATGCCAAATATCCAGGGGGTTTGAACAATTTTCTATTAAAGCTCCCCCTAAGACCCTGCTAGGTCTAGTTCCCAGAGGAATTATCTACACTGGATGGGGGAATAGATGCATCTAATTTCTCTGACTCTTCTTTCTTCGTCCATATCTTTTTCATTTCTTTCTTAACTTCATTTTTGTCAATTTTCTTCACTGGTTCATTCTTTTTTATTGGATCAAACTGCTTTCCCCTTTTACTTCTACATACCCTTGAAATATGTCCTGGTTTTTTGCAATTGTAGCAGACAACACTTTTCTAATTAGTTTGTCCTCCATTAACCCTTGATGTGCACTAATTATCTTTGTGTCCAAACTTGTTACATGTATAACAGTATCTAGTAAAATATTGATTCATTCTACCTCCATTAAATGAATTCATCATCTAAGTTCTGCATTCACTAACTCTATGTCCAACTTTCTTGCATGTAAAACATTGACCGAAGAAGGAACCAGGAAACTGATTCATCCTACTCCTAAATTTTTTTTCCCTGTGACCAAATTTATTACATGAAAAGCAAACGCCATTGAAGGATGGGTACCTTTGAGCATTTTGGTTGTCTAACAGGCGGTCTTCTAGAAAAGTTTCTTGGATTTCTTTTTTGCTTCCCTTTATCTTGAGTCTTTTGATTATCCACTGGATTCTACACAACCTTATAACTTTCACCAGCTTCATTTCCCAAACCACCTTTGTTTTTATAAGGTCTCTTCCCTACAATCAACTCATCAAGCTTGGTGGAGCTTGTCTTGAAATTATCTTCACAGAGTTTTTCTTTCTCTAGTTCTACTTTCTTATTCACCACTTCTTGTTCAAGCCTAGAGCATTCATCAGAATTTCTTTGCACCATTTTATTCATACATTCTTCAATTCTTTTCTTTTCCTCCACTTGCACCTTCAATCCGGTGATCTCTTCATTTGTTTGTTTCAATTGCTCACTTACATCTCTATGTCTTTCCTTGAATTTCTTCAATTTCTCTTTCAATTTCCAGACACATTCATTTGCCTCGTGAATATTTTCTTTCAAATCTATTTTTTCACTTTCAACCTTGTCAAGATCTTCAAAAGCAACCCAGAGCTCTTCTTTATCATCCATTTTTTCAATATTCAGAATCTTCCTCAAGCTATTAAGCTTCTCTAAAGGAACCAGGCTTTGATACCAATTGTTGAGTACCCAAGATACTGAGAGGGGGGGTGAATCAGTATCTTGTTAATCTTATTGAACAAATACCATCCAATTACACCAATACATATAACAGTAAAGATAATAAAGAGCATTAACATAACATGAAATCACACAACACATGAACACCAATATTTTTACGTGGAAAACCCAAAATGGGAAAAACCATGGTGAGGGTTAGCTCATAATATAGTATAACCGGTTATAAGACATTACAAAAGGGTGGCTCACTGCCAGGACTCACTATTCAAAATGAGAGGCTCACTACCTACAGAAATACAATGACTAAATGGCTTATAGCTAGAAAATGAACTGATAATGTACACCTAACAAGTGTTGATTCAGTTCCTTTGATGCTCACTAAGCTGACTTGACACACTTCATCATTTTCGCACTTCTTCACATTCACACACCTACTCCTCCCAATCAAAAATATATATTCAACATATATATTTGATACATCCATAAGCATCAATTAGGTCATCCTAATTAGATGCAACCCTTATTGACAAAAAATCAACTGTTGGCTTCAAGCATTTACAAAATATTTCCAAAAACAATTCAAACATGTAGCACACTACATCATGTCGGCATGGACCTAAGATAGGTCACACATACATCCGCAACACAAAATTAATTCACCATAACACCAACTATCAATGAGGTCAGCCAGAGATAGACCTAATAGAAAAATGCAACAGCAGAGTAATGCCAACTCATCGTACGAGCACCTGAACACATGAGATTTTGAACATACACTTCCAACATCCATAGACCATTTCCCAAAACCACAAGTAACAACAATCAACAACGGAGGAATTGGACCAAAATATCAAAGGATGATAACTACATACCAATTCAGATACCGGTCCAGAATAGCAGATCAAACAATGACTTAACCTTGTAGTTTCAACTCATATAACATGGTGACATCAATGACAACACAAAAATTGTATAATAAGATGTTCCTCTTCATTCTTCCAACATTATGGTCTGACTTTTGAGATAGTTTGGAGGAACACTAACTACTTGATGAAGTATATGTCTTGGGCTTTTGTTTCTTGTTTTATTTGTCTTTTGGATGTTTGTGCTACTAATTTTCGGGTGTTGGAATTGGAAATAAAATCAAATCGAGTCAACTTTTCCTATTCATGAGTCAAACACTCACAAAGAGCCTCAAAATTTGGCGTGGTAAATGTTGTGCCCAACATATGCATAGTAGATTATAAAGTAGAAGAGAAGACTTGAAATAACCCTCTAAGCTTAGACATAA
Source organism: Sequoia sempervirens (assembly GCA_007258455.2). Classification (NCBI taxonomy): domain Eukaryota; kingdom Viridiplantae; phylum Streptophyta; class Pinopsida; order Cupressales; family Cupressaceae; genus Sequoia; species Sequoia sempervirens. The sequence continues at coordinate 404,411,897 of VDFB02270651.1, read as the reverse complement.
TTAGATAAACACATTGTTTGTTTGTTTTATTCTTCCCATAACCCTACAAAAGAGATCTGAGTGACTTAAACTTTTGTAAGAAGTTCTCAATGGAGGGGAAAGAATAAGGTACAAGTGATGTCAATAATGCCTCAATATGTAGAGCTTTCAACTTATTGATGGTGCCAAAAAATATTGAACTTCACCCACATATCTCTAGGAGAGGTGCAAGACTCAATATGAAACAAGAGATTTTTTGAAACTTGCATTGAAATCAATCCCATAGTCTCGTCTATCTTGTTCCTATATTGAAGTATGTGAAATTGGTGCATCAATGTTGGTTGCACTTCATCTAATGCGGATTGTAAACCCTTTGACATGAGCAATTTGGTCTTATGAGCTTTTCAAATATGATAGTTGTGTGGCATAAGACGTTAAAATGAAGAGGTGTCCACTATGATGGTTGAGGTTTTCAAAGTAATGTGTGGAGAAGATTTGTTTTTCTCTTATGTATATAGATACTAAAGATGAGAAATATTTCCCCCCACAACAAGAAAAACCAAACCTTAATGTAACTTTGAGAGCATAAAAGCTTTTAAAAAAATCACATTAGATAAATCTTTGTGTACCTGGTGAATTTTCTAGAAAAATGGACTACATGGTTGTGTAGAGAAATGAAGCAACTTTCCAACGTCTATTTGTTTGCAAAAATAGTATTGTATGCCCAAGTTATGACCCCAAAAGTGCAAAGAGGTAGATTTGACTTCAATGACTTGTAAAAAAAATTTGATGCATAATATGAAAAAAATACATCATAGAATTGAGCCTAGAACCAACTTTTCAACGATATAAATTTTCAAAAAATGAAGATCAGATGCCAAAGTTATACCTGATTTCGTAAAACTTGCCCAATATACCTTGGAAGGTGAATTGGGGCTAGAAAAAGGCCCCTAGGCATATGGGTGCCTAGTTGTTGGGCACTAGGGCTATATCGCTAGAATCCTTGGTCATGTGGGTGATTGGGGTGGGTGCTAAAGGGCCACAGGGGGGCCGTTGGGCACTGGGAGTGGTTGTGGAAGTAACCATGGTGAAGGGTTAATAGTCCTCAGAGATGGAGCAAAGGGCAGGGATAGTGCAGTAAAAGGATGTTGCTTGAGCACCACTCGTGTGTGGTTCACTACTCTAAGTGGAGCACTCTTAATATAGCATTGTGCACTTTTTAATAATTTTGTATAGTATAGATTGATAGGGGCCATGTAGAGGCCCTTGTTATTTTTTTTCCTTAGAAGCTCTTGACACAAAAATTGGGAAAATTTATAGTCAAAATTCATTGAATTGACCTCTTGAATGTAATGGTGAGGTCATTTTCGCCCCCAAAATGCACCAAAAAATTGTCCACCTCCAAAAATTCCAAAAAAAAATGAAGATTCCAAATTTGCTCTTGTAACCCTAATTGAGAAAAAAACTCAAAAATGGAGAAGGGGTTCACTAAATCCATGCTTTGATACCATATTAGAATTTTGAATAAACATGAGGCACAAGACCAAACAATGAACAAAAACACCTTCCATGCAAGAGAGTTGCAAATAATGATTTTCTATATCCTCAACAAGAAAATACTTATACAATGAAATAATACAAAGAGAAAGAGAGTGCTTTATAATACCAACCCTAAATGATAAAGGGATTAGATCATGACAAGTTGTTGAACACCCAGAATAATGAGAGTGGGGGTGAATCAATATTTTTCTATCCCAAATAAACATAACCCATCCAATTAAAAAAATAGAAATAACTGCAATGAAGAATGAAAGCATGAATACAACCACAAAATCATGACACATGAACATGAGTATTTTTACATGGAAAACCCAAAAAGGGAAAAACCACGGTGAGGGTTAGCTCACAATATATTATATCCAAATATAAGATATTACAAAAGGCTCACTACCAAGACACACTATCCATAAAAAGAGCTCACAGCCCACTAAGTAAGAACAAAGAAGGGTTGGAAACACTACCTATTTGACCTAATAGAATAACATCTATCATATACTAGATTATGGTTCCATTGAAGTACAAAAATGATCTTCACACTATCTGAATTGATACTTTTCTTTGTTCATAGTCTACTCAATACTGCATCGCACACATGTAGGTGAATCACCATACATGTCATAGATTGCATACAATCTATTCTACTCTACTATATTTGCATATATTATACTTATTTCCTTTTTCTCTCTCTACACCACTCTCTAAAAAATTTGGTGATGATCTCATATATATATCCACATTAGGTGAAACTTCAATTAGGTCGGCCTAATTAGAAGTAACACACAAAAATTAAACATGTTGTCCTCAAAGCATTTTATCCACATCTAGCGCCTAAATTCAAAATACAAGTTGCATCAAGATAGGTCAACGTGGACCTAAATATAAATCCCACATAAGATAGAGTTTCTCAAATATTCTCCACAAAACATCAAATGTGTTAGGTCATCTCAAAATAGACCTAAACACAAAGTCTTTAAGAGTTCATGCAATTCATCAATCATGCAACCTCAAAACTCAATCTCCCATTGAATTCCCATTAAACCGGCATTTATTAGCTTATCTTCATCATTGTAAGATAAAATAATTATTCATGAAGTACAGAATCTCCCACACTGGTACACTGTACAAAAGATAACTATGATATACAAAGCTACACACTACCATTCATAATTCTCTGGAAATTGTATAGCATGTCACAAAAACTTGAATACTATTGCATCTAATGAACTCAAAATTATAGTTATGATTTTAGAAGATTATACCATTGTACAATGAAGTGCAGACCCAAAAATTGATGCACTGAATCACAACACTGTTAGAGGAAACACTTAGCCAAATTCTTGATAAACCATTCTTTTCGGATCGATTTTCACTATTCATAAGACACCAAAAATACTTCCACACAATGCTAGGATGATCATAACAATGTTGACATCAATGCCAACACTAGATCAAACATTTTTTATAGCTTTATTCAAAAAAATTCTCCCCCTTACACATCTCTCCAAGCATTTTGACCAAAAGTTTTTTCTTCAGCTAACTCTCCCCAAAATTTAATTATCACTTCCCAAGTGTTTTGACAAAAATATTTTTCCACTATCTCTCCACCTTTGACATCAATGGAAAAGTTTTTCCAAAGGCTCAATATACTTCCCTTACATATATGTGTTGACTCCCCCTCAATAAAAAAAAATTATGCAAATAAGGGATTATGAAAACTTAGTAAAATGCATATAAGTAAGAATTATAACCTTGAAGATGTTGATCCTTTGAGCTTCTTCAAAATTCCCTGCTGAGAAGATCTTCCTTCTTCCCAAAGTCTTTTTGCTTCTACTAGATTACTACACTCTCCATTAGAATCTCTTCTCCTTCTTCCATAGTCCTAGGGTTGAGGTTTATTTCTAAGAGTTTATCAACACTGGCAAGGGCACTAGAGATAGGAGTATGCTTTATCTTCACCAAGTCCCTTAACATCATATATTGTTTGATTGTCTCTTCTCTTTGATTCTATGAGGCAAAAAAAATGTCATGCAACCGCATAATTCCATTCCATTTATGATTGTTCTTGTCTCTTGATAAATCATAAATATATGATTCACAACCTATTTGACTTTCAATTAAATTGATGGAATCCTTTATACTTCATGAGTTGTTCGGCCATTTCAAGCAGTATGAGGGTAAGTTTTGTGCTTCTTCTTCACAGGTTTGAGTATCCTTCAAAAATTTCATAGCTCTATGATGTGCATTTGTACATTTCCTTGTGATATCCTCTAGACTCTTCTTTGTAGGCCTTGCCTCATATTCACTTCTAGCTTATCATTTTAATTTGAAGACATATGCTTTCAACGAATCAACCAAGTTTCTAAAATTTTCTATAGTAGACAATGATGTATCACTAATTGTTTCGGGGGTTATCTCTTGTAATTTTTTCATGGCTTCATCCATATCTTGTGCACTTATAGTTCTAACTCTAGTTTCATGCTCGTGTTGAGCATCATCTGTGTGCACCCTTCCTTCTTCCATATTTGTAGCTTCTTGCTCTGGAAATTCTTGTTTAACTTCAATTGGGGCAAAGACAATGCTTTATCTTTTCCTACCTGTTCTCCTAGAACTTACTGACTCTTCAATTCTATTATTGTCCTCTAATCTAGATCTGCTAAGGTTTTTAGGGCTTCTTAGAAGCACTTCTGCATAATGAATAGCTTCTACCTCAGCCACTTCATAGTCTGACTCAAAAATCCAAACGATTCGGGGCTCAATTGCTTCCATGAAGAAAAAGTCAGTAGAGACAAGAAAATTAATGTCTCCTAAGTACCTTTCCAACATACTTTTAGGTATTCTCATTATTTCATTCATTCTCATTTGAAACATTCCAAAGAATGTCACAAGAGCGTTGTCTTGAGCATCTAGACCTCCAAGTCTTCTCAGGTGATGTGTTATCTGATGTGCAATCAATTTTGTATTTTCCCATTTTACTTGCCCAATTATTGGTACTTCCTTCATGAAGTATAAAAGCAAATAGATTACCAAAGTACCATACCTGAATGTATGTTTTTTTCTCTTTTTGATTTCCTTCAGGTTCTTCATCAATGCAGTCAAAGTAACTCACAAAGGTCATAATCAACACCATTTTCAATCATGTCATGTGCAATGTGAACAACAATGGAAGAGACTATATAGTCATTATTTGGTCGACAAATTTTGTGTCTAATAAGCATTGAAACATACTAGATAGCGGATTTGTAATTGAATTCAAAGTGAGTTCCTTTTCTTCAAGAGTAGCACCAGTCTTCTCCATTATCTTCTTAACCTTAATAGATTTTCGGTCTAGAACTGGTCTGGAGGACCAAAAACTAGTTATATCCTTAATAGCTTCCTTGGTTATTGAGTGTGTGTCATCAATCCAAATGGATTCATCATGAATTCTTCTTAACACCATTCTAGTGTACTTATTTACTTTAAGCAATAGAAACTTTTGTCACAAATCTAATCTCTTCTCATTTAGGTTTTTGTATTTTGGCTTTACGGTGTCACCATTTCCTTCCAATTCTCCTACCCATAGAACACATAACTTAGCATAAGAAATTTCTTCTATTTTCTAGTGAATGTATGCATTGATATCCTTAGTTAGTAAAACTCCAAAGGGAGTGCAAGAAAATGCACTTGCCGGATCTTCCAATAAAAATTTCCAAGAATTCCTCTTAAGTTCAAGTTGTGGTATCTCTGAGACATTTACAACCTTCAGTCCTTTCATTACATCTAAATTTATTTCAAATAATTTTTTTGGAAAACTAGAGTACGCAGAATACCTCTTAAACCGCTCATCGAAATTAGGGTTTTGATGATCTATCAGGAGACACTTCAAATCCTTCCACTTCTTCTCCTTCACCTCACTTCTTCACATGTGTTCAATGAATTTAATTTTTCTTCCCAAGAATGCTTTTAACTCCTTGATTTGACCCATTTAAGCAATAAATGTGTTAAATAAAAAGGTGGTAAACTTTGAAACCTTGTATGCATAGTCAACTTTTAGAAGCTCCACAAATTTCTACATTAAAATATTTTCTCCTATAGTTTTCACCAATAGATTCACAATATTCATCTCCATCTTATCTCTTCATTTCAAGCCATGACACAACATGTCGGAAAAGGGGGATATATGATTTTTGGTAAAGCTCTCCCTAAGCCATAGCTCTGGGCTTAGTTACTAGAGGAAACATCTGCACTGGAAATAGGTAGAGATTCTCCCTTTTTAGTTTCTTCTTTCTTTCTCCATAATTTTTCCATTTCATTCTTTACTTCATTTAGATCAACTTTCTTGACCGGTTCATCTTTCTTTATAGGATCATTCTTCTTTATGTTCTTTTTCCTACAAAATTTTGCAATATGTCTAGGTTTGTTGCAATTGTAGCATACAACTTTTTTCTGACCAATCTGTCCTCCATTCAATCTTGATCTACACTGGTTAGCCTTATGTCCAAATACATTTCATGTATAGCAGTAGCCACTAAAGGATTGAACCATTCTACCAGTATTAAATCTATTCATCATCCGACTTCTGCACTCAACAGCTCTATGTCCAAATTTCTTGCATGTAAATGTCTAGTAAAAGATGAAACATTTTGATTCATTCTACTTCTACATTCCACATATTTATGTCACAAAAAATTGAATATTGTTGCATCTGATGAACTCAAAATTGTAGCTATGATTGTAGAAGATTATAACATCGTGTAGTGAGGTGTGGACCCAAAAATTGGCACACTAAACCACAACACTATCAAAGAAATCACTTAGACAAATTCTTGATAAACCATACTTTCTAGATACGTTCGCACTGTACATAAGTCACCAAAAATACTTCCACACAATGCTAGGATGATCATAACAATGTTGACATCAATGGAAACAATTGGATCAAACAATGTATATACACTTCATGCTCGTGTTTCCAAACTGCATCATCAATGACAAGCTTTCAAACTTCCAACACAAGTGTTGTCATCTTGTGTGATGAGAAAAAATGATCTAATAATAGCTCTTTAGTTAACATAAAAAACACTCCTAAGTTTAGCTTAAGTGCATGAATAAATTAGCCTAATAATCAATTAAATATTAATTAATTATTAGCTAATGCATGATTACTCTAACAATAGTTTGCAACAATATGACTGCTAGAAACATAGAGGCTATTTCTGGTTTTCTACAAAATGGAGGTCATCTTGAACTCTAGAGAAAGGAGGTCATATTGGTGATCTGCTGCATGGGAGCAATCTATAATTCTTTGTGTTGATTGTTTGTATTTTTTGTCAATTTCATGTAACGACTTATGGGAGTTTCAACATAATTGAGTGGGTGGTTATGATGATGTGTAAATTTTATCATTACCAAGCTCATGTTCCAAACCCATTTCAATTTATTCACCATCAACTTCAAGTTTCATTATTCATTTCAATTTTACTATTGCCAACTTAATATTTCATTAATATTTCGATATTAAATTAGGTATTCATCGATTGGCACTCTAGTTTTGGTAATGCTTTGTGGTAAATTAGCACTAGTTTTCAATCTTATCATAAAATGGGTAGTAAAAGTGATTTTTAACTGAAATTGGCATATCTCTTCGTAGATTAATTTTATCATAGCGCATACTTGTTTTTATCTATTTCAAAAGCATTGCATGCCATAGATAAATGGTAATATATTAAAATGACAATGTTTTAGAGGGTTATTGTAATTTAAAGTTGGTTTTTAGAGCTTGAGTTTTATTATCTTATGATCAATTATATTTGGTAGATTGAGATATGGTCATTAACCCTACTCTTTGACTTCAGGGTTTCATTCAATAGTTTTTAACCTAGTGTTGTCTTTATTGGCTACTTTTGTTAATAAATTAGTGTTTATATTGATTTATGTTTTAATGGTGTTGTCAAGATTGATATGTCTGAAAGTTCAAATGGACAAGGATTTCCAAAGTTACAAGGTCCTAATATATTGCTAGAAGAGAGAGAGATCTTGGGATAGAGTGTATTAAACATGGACATATTCAAATTTATTGAATACAGATGTTTGGTAATATTTGCAATTGTTGTGGTCATAATAATGTTTGAAACCTACCGTTCTAATAGATATGGAAGAACAAAGAGAGGAATTTCAACATAATAGAATGAAATAAAACACACAAAAAATGATAACAATCGCTAACAAATTCCGAAAAATAAAACTCCTTATGATCATTGCAAGTAATTTACCTCAAGATTCTGCACAAATTGTGTCGTGTTGTCAACAATTTGATGAGAAAAAATGGAAAAAAATTGTTGGAAAAAGTGCCTCAAGCTTACTGACGTGGAACTCCTAAAAGAGAAAAGTTGGTGAGACCTTTGGAATGTCTTGCTGATAAGCAGTTGTGTCCTAAAGTCTTGAAGGGATCAAATCAGTGTGACCTTGGATCTATCTTGCTGACGGAAGTAATTGGTATGACTTGAACTGTCGAAGTGAGATTCCAATCTTGTTCTGATGGTAGATTTCTTGCCGAAGGAGATCATCAGGGAGACTCTTGTCGATGGACATGTCGGGGTGACTTGAACTATCGTTTTGACATTTCACATTGTTGTCGATGGTGTTACTCTTGCCGATGGGTCTGGAAATCGGTGTGACTCCTGCCAATGAGGTAATCGGGGTGACTTGGTTTGTCGATGAGACTTTCTGATCTGATGTCGATAGTATTACTCTTTCCAATGGATCTTCTCTTGATGAATTTCAATGTGACTCTTACCGATGTGCGTGGTCTTGGTGTTCTTTGGGACATTGGGGAGACTTGAACTATCGATATGATATCTCTATTCGTCATCGATAGCACGGGTCATGTCGATGGTCATGTGGTTGAGGAGACTTCGTCAAGTCTGAGCGATAGACCAATAGAAGGTTGCGGAGCGTGCGATGGTCAATGGATAGTTTGGCATTGGTGAGACACATTATGTTGCCTCACCGATAAGCAATACATTTGAGAATCGTTTGACCAAATGACTATCCTATGTGGTTTGTCATGAACCAATGAGAGAAGCATAATGAAAATTGGTTGACAGTTGAACTGTTGTGACCGTTCTCTTGTGGGAAATGAATAGACCGCTTGTGAAAGAAGAACAGTTCAGTTTTCAGAAAGGATTGATCCATTGAGCAGTGGATTGTTCTGAGTGTGTGAATTTCATTGTATGTTGTAGAAGAGCATTGTAACAGTGATGTTCTATACAAGGTTGATCAGGGAAATGTTGTTGCTATAAAAATTGACATATGAAAGTGAAGTTTGATCTTTATATGTAATTTTGTTTACTATAATACAAAGAGGCTTTACTTGGTGTGGTGGGTTTTTTTTCCCATAAGAGTTTTCCCACATAAATTTGGTGTCCAATTGTGTATGTGTTCATTTCTCTATTATGTTATTCTTTTCATGTGTATCTTATTGAACTGTAATTGAAAAATTTGTAATCATATTTGCATTCTTCTCTGAGTTTTGGCATTAGGACAGTTTTTTCTGCACCTAAGATTTCCTTACAAGTGGTATCAGAGCATGACTAGTTGTGTTATCCTTATGGGTAAGTTGGTTTTTTGTGTCAATTATGTTCAGTGGGAGTCTTGTAGAAGTTTGGTAATTTAAATTACAGATTAAGATGGCAAGCACATTAGGAAAGATTGAAATTGAGAAATTCAATGGCAGCAATTTTGAGTTGTGGAAACTCAAAATTGAAGATCTGTTGGTTGATCATGATCTTTGGCTTGCTATGTCTGGAATGAAACCTACAAGCATGAAGCAAGAGGATTGGGACATCACAAATCAAAAATCAAAGGGGTTGATAAGGCTCTATTTGGCTGACTTTTTTCTTCTAAATGTTCATGAAGAAAAGACTGCATCTTCTTTGTGGAAAAGACTGGGAGCTATTTATTAGGGCAAGTCCTTGGTGAATAATTTATTCTTGAGGAAGAATTTGTACTCTTTGAAAATGAAGGAAGGAGAATCTATTGTTGATCATTTGAATGCTTTCAATATGGTGATTGCTTAGTTAGCATCTGTGGGTGTGAAGATTGATGAAGAAGATCGTTGTATGTTATTGTTATGTTCTTTCTCAAATTCTTGGGATCACTTGGTGATGGCTATTGGGAGTATGACCCACTTTTAAGATGGAAGATGTTGTTACTTCTTTGTTATCATAAGAGATTAGAAGAAAATCTTTTGAGATGGCGAAGGCGGCTCTTGTTGTTCAAGGCAGATCGAAAGAAAAAGGAAAGAAGAAGGACAAGAAGTCCAAATTGCAATCAAAAGGGAGATCAAAGTCTCCTAGTAAGAAGTCCAAGGTGAAGTGTTGGAATTGTGGGCAACCTGGTCATGTTCGAAAGGATTGCAAAGAGGAGAAAAAGAAGAAGAATTCTGACAATGATTCTTCTCAGAGTGATGCAGATGCCTTCATTGCAGCCTTGGAAACTCGGGCATCAAATGATGTATGGCTTATTGATTCTAGAGCATCTTTCCACATGACATATCATAGAGACTGGTCACTAAGTATGAAAAATACAATGGTGGAAGGGTGTATTTGGAAAGCGATTCATCTCTGGAAATAGTTGGTCGTGGAAGAGTCAGAATTCAATTCCTTGATGGAAGAGTGAAGGGAATCAATGATGTAATGCATATACCAGGTCTGGCTCAAAATTTACTTTCTATTAGTAAGTTGAACGATGTTGGAGTGCAAGTCACATTCTCTAGAAATGGCTACAAAATGACTAGAGGCTCAATGGTGCTAGCTAGGGGTGCTCGTATTGGTACTTTGTGATGCACTTGTTGTTCAATGCAACAGTGTCTCTGCAAAGTCACAAAATGCTACCGTGGAGAGGAGGAAAAAGTTCCTTATAGTGCAAACTCTATTGAAATTAAACTTCCAGCAGAAAAGACTATGCTCTGGCATCATAGACTTGGCCACATTGGAGAAAAAGGTTTAAAACTTTGAAAAATAAAAGCCTGGTTCAAGGGCTTGATGACTGTAACATTGAATTCGAATTTTGCAAACACTGTATATATGGAAAACAACGTCGTGCTTCATTTTACTCCAGTCCTTATAAATCTTCTAGTTTACTTGATTGCATACATTCTAATGTCTTTGGTCCAGTAAATGTTCCTTATTTGTCTAAATCAAGATATTATGTATCATTTATTGATCATAATTCAAGAAGGGCATTTGTTTATTTTTTGAAAAGTAAATCTAAAGTATTCAGTCATTTTAAGGAATTTAAAAACCTTGTGGAAAATTAGACTAGAAGGAAAATAAAATGTTTAAAGACTAACAATGGTGGTAAGTTTTGTTCTAATGAGTTCGAAAGGTACTGTAAAGAACATGGAATTAAAAGACATAAAACTACACCCTACACTTCGTAGCAGAATGGAGTTGCTGAAAGGTTCAACAAGATAGTGATGGAAAGAGCATGAAGTATGCTGAGCAGTGTTGGCTTGGAGGAGAAGTTCTGGGCTGAGGCAATTGCAACATGTTATTTAATAAATCATTCTCCAAATTTTGCTCTTGTTGAGAAAACACCTTTGGAAGCATGGTCTAGAAAGAAGCCCTCTCTGAGACACATTCGTGTCTTTGGCTATGAGGCATATGCATATGTGCCGAATGAAAAAAGATCTAAATTGGAGAACAAGGTTGTTAAATGTATTTTTATTGGCTATAGTGTTGGCATAAAAGGATGCAAGCTTTGGAATCTTGATACAAAGAAGGTTTTGTACAGTAGAAGTGTTATTTTTGGTGAGTTGAAGCCTACTACTTTGGATCTACAATCAGAGACAAAATCAGAAAATAAAAAGGATGTAGTTGAAATTACTCTAACACCAGACAAAGAGGAATTGAAAATTCAAAATGTACCTAAAATTGATGAGAGCTCAAGTAGTTCTAAGAGTTCTGAAGAAGAACAACAACCTCAGCCTCATCCTGTGAGGAGGTCAACACGTGAAAGAAAGCAACCTGATAGGTATTGGTTTTCTATGTTAGATTCTACGTGTGCCTATGCTTTAATCTCTAGCACTAATGAGCCTAGGACTGTCAAAGAGGCAATTAGAATGACCGATTCAAACTCTTGATTGGAAGCCATGAATGAAGAAATGGCATCATTGGAAAAGAATGACACTTGGAGTTTGGTGCCCTTACCTGAAGGCAAAAAATTTGTTGGCTACAAATGGGTATTTAAAAAGAAAATAGGACTGGATGGCAGTATTGAAAAGTATAAGGCGGGATTGGTTGCAAAGGGTTTTTCCCAGGTAGAGGGAATTGATTATGGAGAAATATTTTCTCCTATAGCTAAGCTAATGTCTATCAAATTTATTTTGTCACTTGTAGCAGCGTATGACTTAGAGATTAAACAGATGGATGTGAAGACAGTATTTCTTCATGGTGATCTTGAAGAAGAAATTTATATGTCTCAACCTGAGCACTTTGTGGAAAAAGGTAAAGAAAATTTGGTTTGCAAGTTGAAAAAATCTATGTATGGATTAAAACAATCTCCTAGAATGTGGTACCAGAAGTTTGACACATTTTTTTTGTCATTGGGATTTGTAAGATTGAAATCTAATCATTGTGTGTACTTCAAAGCTGAAAATGGTCGTATTCTTATTATTTCTCTCTATGTTGATGATATGTTGTTCATAGGCATTAGTAAGTTAATGATTTCTGATCTAAAATCTCAGTTGTCTGCAAAGTTCGAAATGAAAGATCTTGGTGCAACTAGGTATATTCTGGGAATGGAAATAACCAGGGACAGAAAGAGTAGAAAACTTTGGCTCAGCCAGAGTAAGTATATTAATACTGTTTTGGAGAGATTTTGTATGACTAATTGCAAGAATCTAGTTGTTTCAGTTTTGCAGGGAACAAAGCTATCTGTTGCAGATTGTCCAAAATCTCCTATTGAGATGGAGGACATGACTAGAGTATCTTATGCTAGTGCATTTGGTAGTTTAATGTATGCAATGGTCTGTACAAGGCCAAACATTTCCCAAGCAGTGGGAGTACTTAGTCATTTTATGGTGAATCCTAGAAGGACACATTGGGATATTGTGAAAAGAGTGTTTAAATATCTGAAGCGCATTTTGGAATATGCTTTGTGTTACCATGGTAATTTGGTTGAATCAAATAGGACTCTTAGCATTTGTGGGTATGTGGACTTTGATTGGGCATGGGACATTGATAGCAGAAGATCCACCAATGGATATATTTTCATGATAAATGGTGGTGCAGTTAGTTGGATGAGTAAGCGGCAGACTGTAGTCGGTTTGTCCTCTATAGAGGCAAAATACATGGTAGCTACACATGCATGTAAAGAAGCAATCTGGTTAAAATGTTTGTGTTCTAACATTAGGTTTGATGCAGGGAAAATTACAATTTACTGTGATAGTCAGAGTGCTATTTGCATGGCAAAAAATCCTACTTTCCATGCTAGGACGAAACATATTGATGTGCAATATCACTTTGTATGAGATATGGTGGAGGATGGAAAGGTCTCTTTACAAAAAGTGGATACTCTAGAAAATGTTGCAGATGCATTGACGAAACCAGTGAGCACAAACAAGTACAGGTGGTGTGCCAGTTCAATGGGCCTTGGTGCCCATGAATTTTAGTAGTTTTCTTATGCTCTGGAGGAGTCAGTAAGATCTTCATCAAGTGGGAGATTGTTGGAAAAAGTGCCTCAAGCTTACTGACGTGGAACTCCTGAAAGAGAAAAATTGGTGAGACCTTTGGAATGTCTTTGCCGATAAGCACCTATGTTCTAAAGTCTTGAAGGGATCAGATCGGTGTGACCTTGGATCTGTTTTGCCAACAGAAGTCATCGGTATGACTTGAACTGTCAGAGTGAGATTCCAATCTCGTTCTGATGGTAGATGTCTTGCCGAAGGAGATCATTGGGGAGACTCTTTCCAATGGATGTGTCAGGGTGAATTGAACTACCGGTTTGACATTTCAAACTATTGTCAATGGTGTTACTCTTGCTGATGGGTCTGGACATCAGTGTGACTCCTCCCAATGAGGTGATCGGGGTGACTTGGTTCATCGATGAGACTTTTTGATCTAATGTCGATAGTATTACTCTTGTCGATGGATCTTCTCCTGATGAATGTCGGTGTGACTCTTACCGATGTGTGCGGTCTTGGTGTTCTTTGGGACATCAAGAAGACTTGAACTATCGGTATGATATCTCTGTTTGTTGTCGATAGCACTGGTCATGCCGATGGTCTTGTGGTCGAGGAAACTTCGTCAATTCTAAGTGATAGACCAATAGAAGGTTGTGGAACATGCGATGGTCAATGGATAGTTTGGCATCAGTGAGACACATTATATTGCCTCATTGATAAGCGATACATTTGAGAATCATTGGACCAAATGATTTTCCTACGTGGTTTGTCCTGAACCAATGAAAGAAGTAGAATGTGAATCGGTTGACAGTTGAACTATGTGACCATTCTCTTGTGGGAAATGAACATACCACTTGTGAAAGAAGAACAATTCATTTTTGAGAAAGGATTGATCGATTGAGCAGTGGATTGTTCTGAGTGTGTGAATTTCATTGTATGTTGTAGAAGAGCATTGTAACAGTGATGTTCTATACAAGGTTGATCAGGGAAATGTTGCTGCTATAAAAATTGACATCTAAAAGTGAAGTTTGATCTCTGTATGTAATTATGTTTACTGTAATACAAAGAGGCTTTACTTGGTGTGGTGGGTTTTTTTTTCCCATAAGGGTTTTCCCATGTAAATCTAGTGTCCAATTGTGTATGTGTTCATTTCTCTATTCTGTTATTCTTTTCATGTGTATCTTATTGAACTGTAATTGCAAAATTTGTAATCATATCTAAATTCTTCTCTGATTTTTGGCATTAGAAGAGTTTGTTCCACACCTAAGCTTTCCTTACAAATTTTGCAAGAAAATTTTACGAAGCCCTACCATAGCAAAGTTTTTAGAAAATTAGACTAACTGAAACTATTCTCTTTACAGTTGTTGCTTCAATATATTCACATAGTAAACAAAAATTTGATATGAAAATATCAAGGTTTTAGGGTTAGAAATAGTCAATGCATGACTAAAATCCAATTCTATTCGAAGATTTAATATTAAATGTGATTCAAACTTTGTTTTCAAGCATTATGCGAGGAATGTTTAGCTAGTAAAGTAACAGTAAACAATGTTCAACAAATTGTTTAACAACCTATTTCCAATTATATGTTTTAGGCTCAAAGTTCATACTATATGTAGTCTATCAACTAATAATAATAACTATCAGCTAATAAGTTTGGCATTGGTAAGTTGTTTCTTGGAAAAGAGTTTTCAGGTGTGAGACATGTTTCCGGTTGAAACTCCACACTAGATATAATCTATTAGAAAATTATATATTTTGAATTAGCTAATTATATATTTAATTTGTCAATATTTTATTATTTTATAACCACATGTTTTCTCCCAACACGAAAGCCCCAAAAATGACTCAAACCTCCTCAGCCAATCAAATTGCCCATAATTGATTTTCTAAATATTTTTTGTTAAAATATTTACATCTTAACTTTACAAATATATATATATATATCTTCCATAAAAAAAATATATATTCCTTTTCATTTGTTAATAGGTACATTAGTTAATCCCTTGTTAAGCAATTTGGATTCCATAGTTCCTTCTGTCGGGGAAGTACTAAAAATAATTACATAATATTGCAAAATCGAATCTACGACAGTAACTTGAGGCCAATCAATATAGTTTGGTCGAAGTGAATAGTAAATGATATATATGGGTTTTTTTTTTGCACTTTGCTATAATATTCTAAGTTGGTCAAATAATTAACATCACAAACATTTAGCTATCTCAACTTGCAAGTAGACTACTATTGAGACCATCCTCTAGCATCCACACCATGAATTCTAATTTCAACAATAAGATGTCTGCAATTGTGTGTGAAATAGAGTATAAAATGAATGGGAAAGGAAATTATGGCACTCAATGGTGCGCAGTTGATTGTATTGTTAATCAGAGAGTGCATTTCATAAATTTCGGAGAAGGTAGAGGATTTGCAAGACTCAAATCATATCGGAGACTTCATCCAAACCAAATCAACATTGAAAAGATAGTTGCATGGACGACAAGCAATATCCCTATAACATACACCCTTGATTTTTATTTTTTGTTTTTTCCAATTGTTGTTTCAAGGCTTCTTGAGTTTGCTTGTTTAATGTTTTTCATATATCATTTGAGTTTGAAACATTGCAAGATATACATAACAGATTGCAAAGAGAAACAACTAGATAACTTTCAAGAAAGAGAAGTTTTTTGCCTTCATTAACATTCTGATTTTATTATCATAAAGTTTAGATTTTACAAGACAAATATCAGAAAATACATAGCAATTTTCAAACCTAGGCAAAGTAGCATAAGGTAGGGTTTAGCTTCCAAAGTACAATGAACTACAACAATATTTCTTGGCTTGAATCTCCTTGTTTTCAAACAACAAACGCTTAACAAAATCCCTCACTACACAGCAATAGGCACCTTAACCTTTGTAGGTCACAAAATTGAGTCTTTTAGCATCAAAGGGTATCCCCCTTGAAAGGTTTGCATCCTCTCTAGATATTCCAAATCTCATCCAAAAATTACAAACTTGTACTTGAAATAATCTCCTTGAGAAAGCCCTTCAAATGAACCAATACCCATTTCATTTCATTAAGCCATCACGAAGCTATGAGCAAAAACATAGTTTTAGGTCCAGAAAAGTATTGCCCTAAAAATGATTTGAAAACACACCAAAACCTTTAAGAAATCAACTAAAAGCAAACAAACCACACCAAAAACTCTTCAAAATATCTAGAAAATCTTCATTTTCAATCACCAAAAACCCCTAAAAATTGAACTCTAATAAGTTTTGTATGATCCCTGTTGTAGAATCACACACAATCTAACTAGGGTGGATATTTCACCACCGAAATCAGCCCAAATAATGAGAGTTTTTGTCCTTAGTTTGCAGCCCAAGCAATCTGGAAGAAATCTAGCAACATTTTATTATGTTGCCAAAGTAGAGATATCCAAATGAGAGCCAAAATGAAATTATAAAGGGATTAGGACGACTCAACTTGAAAAGTCTCTCAATTTCCTCCTAAAACCTATGCCCTTCTTCTCGTTTGAAAAATAAAACATTTTAAATTATCTCCCCTTCCTCTCTAGGCATCCCACTCAAGGAGAAATAAAATATTAATAAAGCTCTTTTAAAAACAACTTAAGTTGCACACCTAGGCCCAAGGTACTTTTTGAATGACCACTCACCTCCTCAACTTAAGTTTATAAAATAACTTTATAAAACAACTTAAGTGACTGAATAAAACAATTATTAAATATTGCAACCTTAGGCTCTCCAAACCAAATGAGAAATAATAATGTTGCGTACATACTGGCCTGGGACCAACTCTTCAAAAATGACTTACTATAAATAGCACCACCAAAAATAGTAAGTGTACACCAAACGTCAAACTAAGCAAAATTGAAGACCACTGAAGAGTACTGTGACCAACTGAAGATAGCTAACACCATAAACCAGCCACTATTATAAATAGAAAGCCCTCTGAAACCCAACACTGAACTTCAATGTTGGTAACTGAGTCCCCTAACCACATCAACTAGCCTACGAGAACTCTGGAATAGGCTAATTGATCACTACACTACTCAATATTGCTTTCCCTCAAGCAATTGCAACTCAAGATGTTGTAATATCTACTCACTCTCCCAAATAGCATCCTCCACTAGCAAATTATTCCACTTAATCAAATACTCCTTAACCACCCTTCTTCACAATGTATGCTCTATGACCTCCAATATAGCCTCAAGGATCAAAATCAACTTGCCTTCCTCATACAAAGGAGGCAACTCTGTAGAGGGAACCACATTCCAACCAAGTGCCTTCTTAATGCAAGTAACATGAAAGACGTTATGCATCTTGCTATTCTTCGGTAGCTTCAACTCATAGGTCACCTCTCCAATCCTCTTGATAACTCTTAAAGGACCATAAAAACAAAGTTTTAGCTTCTCTGACCCACTCTTCTTGAGAGTAGACTGCCTATAGGGTTGCAACCACAAATAAACCATGTCTCCAACCTAAAAAAAATGCTCAACACAGTGCTAATCAGCATATAGCTTTTGCTAATTTTGAGCATGTTGTATATTCTCTCTCAGAGACCTCATGATGTCTTGACTCTCCTAAAGAAGATCTTTGGCTCTGGGAACTTTGCAATCTTCAAAAAGTAAATCAACAAAGTTGGGAGCTTCGTAACCATATAATGCCATAAATGGAGACATCCAAATAGACATATGGAAGGTAGAGTTATAGAAATACTCTCCTAGGTGCAACCACTTAACCCATGCCTTCTACTGCCCTAAAACATAGTTGCGTAGGTAACCTTCCACCCACTTGTTCACTACCTAAGTTTTCCCACCAGTCTGAGGGTGGTAACTAGTGCTAGGGGTCAGCTCCATACCACATAATCTAAATAACTCCTGCCAAAACAAACTCATAAACTTGTCTTCCCTATCACTAATGATGGTTTTGGGTGTCCCATGAAGCCTGAATACCCCCCTGAAAAATAAATCCGCCACTTGCACTGCTGTAAATCCTACTAATATGGCAAAAAAGTGAGCAAATTTAGTCAATCTATCTAGTACCACATAAATGTTGTCCTTCCCCTGCACCTTTGGAAGCCCTATGATGAAATCCATTGATATGATTTCCCATTTCTGAGTAGGAATGGGAAGGGGCTGCAATAAACCAGCAAGATAAGTATGCTCATTTTTGTTCTATTGGCATACTTGACACTCACGAACGTACTTAAGTATGTCATCTTTCACTCCTTTCCATGAGAATCTCTCATGGATCTTCCTGTATGTCTTATAATATCCTAGATGACCAGCCATCAGAATGTCATGGAAAGCTTTAAATATGTGCTCTCTCACCTTAGAATCAGGAGTCAACCATATTCTATCCTTGTAATAAATGAGGCCATCCTTCACCCAGTATCTATCATCCTATAAAGACCCATCAAGAATGTTGTTTGCTAGTGCATTCTTAGCATAATCAACCTCTATTTTTTCCTTCCAATCTGCTGCTATGACTGAAATCGAGCTCAAATGTGGTCTTCTAGACAAAGCATCAGCTACTACATTTTTTTTCCCTTTGACATATTCAATGTCAAAATCATATCCCTGAAGTTTACTCACCCATTTTTTCTGCCTCTCATTAAGATCCCTCTAATTAAGAAAATACTTAAGGTTGTTATGATCCGTCTTCACTACAAATCTGCCCCCAACAAGGTATTGTTTGAACTTGGCAAGTGCATGCATGATTGCCAACATCTCCTTGTTATAAATAGAGTAAGCTCTCTCACCTCCTCTCAACTTCTTGCTCTCAAAAGCTATAGGGTGTTTATTCTACATGAGGACTGCACCTATGCCTTCACCTGAGGCATCACACTCAAGCTCAAAAGGCTTATAGAAGTTTGAAATAGCTAAGACTGGGCACGTGCTCATCAATTGCTTAAATCTGTCAAAAGTTTGTTGCATTGATTTAGACCATTCAAATGCCCCCTTTTTGGTTAAATCAGTAAGTGGGGTAGCCAACTGTGAAAATCTCTTGACAAACCTTCTGTAGAAACCACAAAGCCCAAAAAATCCCTTCAACTGTGTAAGGTTTGTAGGTGGAGGCCAATCAAGAATAGCCTTGATCTTTTCAGGATCAACACTAACTCCCTTTGAGCTAATAATGTGCTCAAGGTACAACAAATTTGTCATGCCAAATTCACACTTGGACTCCTTAGCAAACAAAGATTCACTCTCTAAAATACTCAACTCATCTTTTGTCTCAAGTGCTCCTCCCATGATCTATTGTAAATAAGAATATCATCAAAAAATATCAAGACAAACTTACGTAGTTGTTGTCTGAAGACTATGTTCATGCAAGATTGGAATGTAGCACAGGCGTTAGTCAATCCGAAGGGCATAACAAGGAACTCAAAATGTCCATAGTGGCATCTGAATGTTGTTTTCTTTGTCCTCTCTAACTCTTATTTGGTGATAACTAGACCTCAATTCTATCTTAGAAAAATAGATTGCTCCATGTAGCTCATCAATCCGTGGGATGGGATATCTATTTTTAATAATTTTCTTATTGAATGTCCTATAATCTATACACATGCGCATAGTTCCATCCTCCTTCACTAGCACCACTGAAGAAGCAAATGGACTCTTACTCAACCTGATATGCCCCATGTCCAAAAACTCCTTGATTGTCTTTTCTATCTCGTATGTGTGTCTCTTAGGGTGTATGTATGGTGTAGTGATAACTAGTTTAGTTCCCTCCTCTAACTCGATGATGTGCTCTATGCCTTTGTTATGTGGCCTCCTAGGAGTTATACTACCAAAAACCTTGCTTTGCTTAGTAAGCAAAGCCTGTATGTCAGGTGGATATGAGTGTTTCTCCTCCTCTGTAACCATGGGCATGACTATACACTCTGCTACTCACTCCACCTGGTCATGTCTGAAAATCCTCTCCATACACTTGTAAGAAACAACATGAGGTCCTCCATTTGATATCCCTCTCAATTTCACGTTCTTACCCTTCGATTTAAACTTCAACTCTAAGGTCTGAAAATTGAGAGTGATCTCTCCTAGGGAACGTAACCACTAGATGCCCATCACTACATCTGTGTCCCCAATGCCAACCACATAGAAGTCATCCTTGAACTCATGGTTACCCAACTGGATGTTAAGTTGTGGAATCATTCGAGTGCAATTAATGGTGAAACTGTCTGCAACCATCACTCTAAGCCCATCAACCTTTTGTGTCTAGACTCCCCTACGTGCTACAAGCCCCTCATCAATAAAATTATGTGTAGCTCTTGAGTCAATCAAAGCTATCATTCGTTACCCCTTAAGGACTCCCCTAATGCGTAAGGATTCATTCTTCTAAAAGCTATATAGATGGGCAAGCTTACACTCCTTTGATTCCCCTTTTTCAACCTCATCTTGTGGCTCTTCTTCCTCTTTTTCATCTAAATCAAATTGTTGGTCTGAACTTTTTGTGCCAATTTCCTCTTCTAAGTAGTACTCTATTTGATGCATTTTACTCCCTTTGGTACATACATGATCCTTAGACCAAGGTTCTCTACACTTGAGACATAGGCCCTTCTTCATAAAGTCATTTAAAGTGTCTCCATCAAGCCTAGTGACTATTTCTTTTGTTGTGAAGTGTCCTTAATGAAAGGTCTCTTATCTTTTTTGTGCACAAAAGGCTTGGATTGAAATTTTGTTTTAGGGGCAGCCCACTCCATACTTCTTGCTTTTTTCATTGCCTCTTGCAAAGTTGGTGGTTCAAATGTCTTAATCCACCCCGTGAGTGGCTCCATAAGACCTTCACTCAATAAGACCACCATCCTCCTCTCTATAGTCCTTGTAACCATCACTAGAAGCCTCTAAAATTCTATTGTATAGGCCTCTACTATACCATATTGCTTAAGTTGGGCCAGCTCTCTGAAATGAATCTCTAGGTCCTTTCCAAACCTTTCAATGAGCCTAGTGGTGAACTCATCATATGTAGTGATAGACCTATGACCCAATCTAACTAGGCCATGGTACCACCACTCATGTGCTACCCCGTCCAAATGTAAAATGACACTTAATTGCGGCTTCCTCTGTCATGGGTCTAAGGGCTAAATAATTGTCAAGCTTTTGTACCCAAGCCCTCGTGCAATTGTCACTCCCATCAAAGTGGGTAAGTGTTACCTTACCAATAGCCCGTTGCAAGTCTCTCTGCAGTGTTGGTCCTCTTTGATCAAATCTATTTCCTTTTTCGTTCCTCTTTCTCTTCCGATCTAGGAATTCATTGTAAGATAGGTTCATCTTAATGGCTTCAAGAAGAGTGTCATACTTAGCATATCCTTCACTCAAGCTATCCACAAATGGCAAAGAGGTATCTGGATTGGGTTGAGGTGCCTCCTTAGGTAAGAAGGTGGGTTGGAAGGGCCTAGAAAAGAAATGTGAATCACCTATAGTATGTTGTATCCCATTACCACTCTGTTGATTTGAAGCACTATGTTCTCATGTATGCATTGTGTTGACCTGTGGATTGTTAGGAGTAGTTTGCACCTCTATATTTTTCCCAAGCTTTCCCAATAGTTGAGACATCATGTCCATCATCATGTCAATTGTTTTCTCCATCCTAGCTCCAGGACTTTGTGACCTTGCTCTCCCTTTTCCTCTTTCAGCCATATTACTTGTTCTATCCTCACCACCTTGAGAATCCGGTTGCATTTTTGTACCCTGTGATGACTCCCAATGATCCTTAAGAGCACCTGATATTGTTTGACCTTCTAGAATAGGTGGGGGCTGCCAATGTCCTTTCCTAATCTCCTTCTATATGTATCTTTGTTCTCTTGCACTCATAGAATGAAGAGTGCTATTTTCATATGATTACATAGGATGGCATGAAGGATTTGGCTCTGATGCCACTATAATATACACCCCTGATTTTTTTTTTTTCTATTTTTTCCAATTGTTGTTTCAAGGTTTCCTGAGTTTGCTTGTTTAATATTTTCATATATCATTTGAGTTTGAAACATGCCAAGATATACATAACATATTGCAAAGAGAAACAACTAGATAACTTGCAAGAAAGAGAGGTTTTCTACCTTCATTAACATTCTGAATTTACTATCATAAAGTTTAGATTTTACAAGAAAAATATTAGAAAATACATAGCAATTTTCAGACCTAGGCAAAGTAGCATAAGGTAGGGTTTAGCTTCCAAAGTACAACGAATTGCAGCAATATTTCTTGGCTCAAATCTCCTTGTTTTCAAATGCCAAACACTTAACACAAGCCCTCATAACACAACAAGCGCCTTCACCTTTATAAGTCACCGAACTGAGATTTTAGCAACAAAGGGCGTCCCCCTTGAAAGGTTCGATCATCTCTAGAAATTTCAAATCTCATCCAAAAATTACAAACTTGTACTTGAAATAATTGCCTTGAAAAATCCCTTCAAATGAACCAAATACCCATTTTGTTTCATCAGGCCATCACGAAGCTATGAGCAAAAACGCAGTTTCAGGTCCAAAAAAGTATTGCCCAAAAAATGATTTGAAAACACACCAAAACCTTCAAGAAATCGCACCAAACTGAAAGCAAACAAACCACACCAAAAACTCTTCAAAATATCTAGAAAATCTTTATTTTCAATCACCAAAAACCCCTAAAAACTGAACTCTGATAAGTTTTGTATGATCCCTGTTGTAGAATCACACACAATCTAACTCGAATGGATATTTCACCACCGAAATCAGCCCAAATAATGAGATTTTTCGTCCTTAGTTTGCAGCCCAAGCAATCTAGAAAAAATCTAGCAACATTTTGTTATGTTGCCAAAGTAGAGATATCCAAATGAGAGCCAAAATGAAATTATAAAGGGATTAGGGTGACTCAACTTGAAAAGTCTCTCAATTTCCTCCTAAAACCCACACCCTTCTTCTCATTTGAAAAATAAAACATTTTAAATTATCTCCCCTTCCTCTCTAGGCGTCCCACTCAAGGAAAAATAAAATATTAATAAAGCTCTTTTAAAAACAACTTAAGTTGCATGCCTAGGCCCAAGGTACTTTTTGAATGACCACTCACCCCCTCAACTTAAGTTTATAAAATAACTTTATAAAACAACTTAAGTGACTGAATAAAACAATTATTAAATACTACAACCTTAGACTCCAAACCAAATGAGAAATAATACTGCTGCACACATACTGGCCTAGGACCAACTCTTCAAAAATTACTTACTATAAACAACACTACTAAAAATAATAAGTGTACACCAAAGGCCAAACTGAGCAAAATTGAAGACCACTAAAGAGTACTGTGACCAACTAACGATAGCAAACACCATAAATCGACCACTGTTATAAATAAAAACCCCTCTGAAACCCAACACTGGACTCCAATGTTGGCCACTTAATCCCTTAACCACATCAACTAGCCTACAAAAACTCTAGAATAGGCTAATTGATCACTACACTACTCAATAGTGAGAAGGGGACATTACAATCCCACCCATTGAAAGGAACTTACATAAGCCATTCACCATTTTCTCTTAATAGAAATTGAAATCTATACTAATGTGTGCCTTTTCATGCTCATATTCTATAGAATTGGCCAGTTCCTTTCAAATTCTATCTAATCCAGATTATATTTCTCCTAATAGAATGATATAATTTGGAAAAGGAAATATTTTAATTAAATTTATTATAGTGTATTCTTATTTATTGGCATCACTTCACTATTTGTGAAAGCATTCTTTAAAAGTAAAAATCACGCTCGCTTAGTCTATTGCTCTGCCACATATGTGCGATAGAACTGTACTTCAGTCTTGTTTTTCAATTTTGATTTTCTTCAGCTTCTTGTTGAATTTTGTTGGAAATTTCTTCCCTCATTTTAAGTATTTGTTCTTGAACTGAATCATACAAATAACAATTTTTACTTACAAAAATTATATTTTTGGAAAATATATATAGCTAATTCAATTCATATAGTCCATTAAGAAACACATATAAATAACATACTGCATCTTACCTACTGTGATTTAGAATTAAGGTTCAGTCTCTAAGTTCAGCCGAGAAAGAGCTAAGGCTTGCATAGCTTACAAATCAACTGAAAAATATATAATATTAGAAAATACTATTTTATATTTTAAAGTGTTGTGCTTCAATAAAAAGTGATTTCTATGAAATGATGGTAAGAAGTCAAGAGATATGATCTATGGATGCCTTGAATAGGAAGGCAATTGGTTTGTGGTACAGATTTCCAAAAAGTTTGAAGATCATAGTAGAATTTCTCTTTGCATTGATACATCCATAAGGATACCAAGAGATAAAAGTTTATGATGCTCCATCATCTTGCATGCACTATTTAAGAAAATTTCAACTTTCAACTTACATAAGCTTTCACAATGAGATATATCACCAAATCCATGGGAAATGTCTCCATGAGATGGAATCACTGTGTTTCCAGAAAACATTTTCAATTCCAAAGTAAATAGTGCAGAGGCATTTTAAAACATTTCCTTTTCTGTATGAACTTGCAGTTTACATCAGGATATATCTGATTTAGTACTAATCGGCCATGAGTTATTAATTTTATCAGATTTATATGGAAAGAGTTGCTAATACCCACTCAAAGAACAGCATTTTTCAAATGCTGATGGTAACATGGACGTGTTGATGAAATTTCATCTGAAATTGCTATGTACATTCTTCAAGAAAAGTTGTACAGGCACCAGGATGATAAATAATTTTGTAAAGATTTATCACAAGGAACTCTACTCGTAGATATTACAAAAGAAACCTTCCAGAAGATTCTTAAAACATGTACAATATTTTGGTATCAGAACCTTCTAATACTGACTACATGATGATACATATGTTAGACAGGGGAGAGGACATATTGAAGAAGCAACCAAAACTATCATGTCCTATTTCATTTCCTTCAGTGCACTGGCATGTTCCAAAATAGCTTCCACAGCAGTTCTGCTCTTATCTTCCTTGAATTTGATTTTTGGAAGTACCATTTGCTACATCATTTTTTATATTCTTCTGTAGATTAGGTTTCGGAATATCCACTAATCTTTCTATACCTTGCAATTGATCATAAGGTGCCACCTGTAAGAAGGAAATTCACACAAATTATGATGTCAACAACAAATTTTCCAAGTCAAAAATAGGTGTGGATAAACAACATGCAGTGGCCTTGCTATCCCACACTTATACACACAACCAACTGGATTTAGAGTACTAAAATATAAATTTTGAGTTGTAAATTTCTAAGGACAGTGAGCTGTGAGACAGATTTTTTGTAAATCATCACAACAAAGCAAATTTTAAGGACAAAAATAAGACAATTAAGGAGGAGCAACATCTTGGAGACTAAACACATGAAGACCTTTAAACAACATCAATATAATGCTAAATATTCACAAGATTTGTTTTCAGTCCACAGGAAAATCACATAATTTTTCAATTAAAACATACAAATTTCAATATGCAAAACTAACTAAAGTAGCAGGCACGTGGGAAAACACTCAATAGGCAGGTGAGTGGGAATCCTCCAAGCCCTAGCTTCATGGAGGATCAAAGTGATGCAAAAGAGGATGATGAGGACAAACAGTGTGGATCTTTGGAAGAAGAGGTGGAAGAATGATTGACTGACCTCTGTTTTAGGGTCTGTCAAAATGCCTATGTAACTTGGTCTGCGGATGTTGTGAAGGTGCCCCTACTTGTGGCATCCTCTAGTGCCAAAGGAAGTAGAGGTGTTTTTCCTTTGAAGGTTGTACCTTCCATGAAGGGTGTTTTTGCGGGCTTTGTGGGGTCCTAGGAGCTAAAACATGGGTTTCTTCTTCCCTCCTTAGTGGTAGTGTGTGAAGATGTATCTACCTCTGGCACTATGGATTCCGAAAGATGTGAGTTTCTTTCCCTCCTTGTTGTAGATTTCCCTAGAAATGGAAATACAATGGAGGCTGGCAGTTTGGAGAAGGTTGCGAACATGAATAATGAACATGACTTGTGGGTTGCATTAGTCTCTTTGGAGCAAGATTTGGATGGTTCCAGGGTTGGGGCCCATCCTTCCCCTCTTGAGGTGCTTATGGAGAAATGTATTAGTCCTTCCCTCTCTAGTCTAGTCAGAGGGTGCAATCCTAGTGTGTTGGGCTTGGTTGCCGGGCTAGGTAATGGTAATAGGGCTTCTTTGGTGTATGCAGCCCATGATGGCACTGTCTTGAATCAAGAATAAGGCCAAAAATCCTGGGCAAACGTCCTCAAAGGTAAGTCCTACAACAACCCTTTCAAACCAATTGTGATTGGCAAGGATTTTCTTCGTAAGGTTCCTAATTCAATTGTAGAAAGGTCATTCCTCATGTTGCAAAATTCTCTAATTGGGAAGATTCTAGGGTTTGGGCAAAATATTGATGTTTTTAGGAAATGGCCTTAGAGAAAATGGAAATTATGGAGTCAAGTTGATATCATGACTATGATAAATGGCTTCTTTTTTATATTGCTTTTGAACTTGAAGATTGTGTCCAAAGCAGGGATACCCGAGGACACGTCCCCCCCCCCAAATCCGCTGTCCCGATTCCCGGGACGTCTTGGGTACTAGGGGACGGCAGGGGACCGTCCCCCTTTTTTGCAAATTTGCGGGAAACATCCGGGAACGGGGGGACACCGTTGACCCAATGGGGGACAGCTGACCGGTCCCGGGGACAAAAGGGGGACGGCTGAGCCGTCCCTCGACCATCCCAGGGACGGCCGGTCGTCCCCCGCGTTTTGCAAGTTTAAAACACAAAAAAAAAACATAAAATTAAAAAATAATGCCCCTGCCTACGTGGCATGTGTGGCATGTTTTTACTCCTTTAAGGAAAAAGGGCCTCTCTAACCTAATTTTATTTATTTTGTTTGTTTGAGCAGCTAAGGGTTTGAAAGGAAAAAAATTGCAGCCATTGAAGGAGGAGGAGCAGCAGTTTGAAGGAGGATAGGAGGTTGAAATAGTATTGTTGGGAGTGCAAATCCACCAAAGAGGTATGCATTTCCTTTCCCTATTTTCTTTTTTTCATTTTTTTGTAAAATATAAAGCATACATAGTCTGATTTTTTTTATTTTCTTACATTTTCAGTCAAAACTTGCATTCTAAAAACAAAAAACATGAGCAGTAGTGAGGGTGGGAGTGATAGTGAAGTTGAAATGCAAGCTAGAAGGGAAACTAGAGAGAAAATAACCCCTACCCAATGCCCTCCTTCATCAACCAATACCAAAACCATGAAGGACTATGCAAAACACCCATTAGACAAAAAAAAACCATTCCTTCAATATGTGACAGCCAAGGGTGAAAGACAAAAAAATTAAGGGGGGAGTAGGGTTTGGTTTTGCCATGTTTGTGAAAAGGAGTTTAGGGGCAGCTACACAAGAGTTAGGTCTCATTTTTTGGGTGAGGTGGGCCATGGAGTTAGATTGTGTCCTACATTGACAGATGCACTATTTATAGAGTGCCAAAAAATTCAAATGGAGTGTGATGGTGGGGTTCAAGGTGGGTCTCCTTTCCCAAGTTCACAATCATCTATGCCTACTCCTACTCCTAGTCCTTCCACAGTTGGTAGTAGTGTTATCTTAAGAGGAAAGAGGAAGGTGATTGGTAGTGATAAGTCAGCCTCAGTTGAGTCCATGTTTCAAAACCAAGCACGAGAAACCACTAAATCCTCCATTGCCAAATTCTTTTTTGCCCATGCCATTCCATTTCATGTGGCCCGTTCCTCTTATTTCAAACAAATGGTGAAAGACATATATAGTTGGCCAAGAGTGTGTGTACTTGGTCGGTTATGAGTCATAAGTAAATAAGACTTTAGTTAATATTAATAATCCATGTACTTATGCTATGTATGTGTCTTGTTAGTTAGTTGTCTCGAGAATTAAGTTCCTGACGAAGTAATTAGTTATAATGAAGGGACGTGATGTTTGGTACCTCAACCACCGCCAGCGTACTATATGTACTTGAGTCATGTAGTCGGGAAACATTGCGGTTCTACTATGCTATGCTATGTTCTGTCTAGAGACATTATGATGTAAATGGCGAATACTGAATAAAGCAATACATCTATGTTTTGTGCAATTGCCATGTGATTATTATATGCTGTCAATGTTATTTTATATTTCCGTTTACTTTGTACATCATTGTACCCGTAGTAAGTAAACATTTGGCGTCGTTGCCTGAGTGGACTAGGGAATCACTCGTCATGGCGGCGTAATGGGTCTCCCGGCAGACGAGCCCGTGAATAGCAATGAGGAAAGGGAAGACCTATTGACTGAAGATCTTATCAATCTATGGAAGAAATCCTTACGAGATCACGTACGAAGGGAATCCCGCAGGCGGGAGATCCCTAAGGAAGTTATCTAGGATAGGTTGGAAGTGAACGACAAGGTGGATCACCTCCTGAATCGTATGCCCAAATTGCTGGCCCGTCATTTCATTATCCTACAAGACCTTCGAGAAGAAGAGGATCGAGAACGCCAAAGGCAGCACATATTGCAGCACTATGAAGAGAAAACCAAACGAGAAGAAGAGGAACGAGACACTAGCCGAAGACGTACGTCCGATAGCCAACAATGATCGCCTGAACAATTTTTAATGCCCGTACGACCAAACAAAGACAAGAACCGAGTACCTAGCGGGCACGAGACTCAAGAAGAGAAGGTTCAGCGATCACTCAGGCTGCAGGAACAAGAAAACCGACGAAGACTAAAGCAAGTTGGTAAGGAATTTGATGAGAATCTAATTGAAAAAAACCAAAGTATTAAAAGAACACATGAGAATCTAAAGAGAATAGACACATCTATTGAAAGAGCACATCAAAGTTTGGTTGAAGGGAGGGAAGAAGGATCTTTTGGCACTCCGTACGTAGGAAAGTATAAAATTTGTGAAAACGAAGATGAATTAAGTGAAGAACTTGATAGTAGCATCAAACGCTTTCGGGAGTTGTCCTTATCGAACGACGACGAACGGTTGACAAGTGGAAGATCTGAGCCCAGTACCCCAAGGCGGAGAGAGTACCGAAGGGAACCCCAGGAGACTCAAGGTGTCGAGGACGCTAACAGAAGACGTGGGAGTGACTAGTACGTGGCCGAGAGTGCAAGTGACGTACCGGAACATAGCGGGGAAACCAGTCTAATCAGGTCCAATACACAAGGAGGACAGTGGGGAAAGATGGTGACTCCGGAGTGGCAGAAGCTACCAAAGTTTATGGGGAATGGGTCAAAAGAACCAGTACGACATTGTAAAACTTGTGAAACTATCTGGATAGCAAGTGGGGAGGATGATCCGGATCAGTGGCTAAAAGCATTTCCAGCAACACTCAGAGATAATGCCATCGATTAGTCCTCTGAATTAGATCAAGCACACAAAGCTAGATGGAGATTATTCAAGCAAGCATTTCAAGAGGAGTTCGAACTCCTGCGGGATGATAGTGAGATTGTTGCAGAGATATACAATACCAAGCAAGGAAAGCACGAGAGTGTGTGGACCTACAACCAAAGACTCAAAGATTTGTTGGGGAAATTGGAGGCACAGCCAATCGACGGGTTGAAGAAAAGATGGTTCATCGAGGACTTGCTTCCGTCATTAAGAAAGAAAATGAAAGTTGTACCTCCTCCGTCGTACGCCGAAGCATACAATCAGGCAATGGACATAGAAAGTGAAAATAAAACATCCTCCCGAGGGAAAAAGAAGACGGACGACGAGGAGAGTCCAGACGACAGCGACAGTGAATCCAAGACCGTACAAGCACTCAGAAAAGATATGATGCGAATGATGAAAGAATTGAAGGCTGACAAAGAGAGTGTGAGGGAAGCACGAGAACTGTGGTGTACAGAGTGCAATGGGGAAGGTCACACAAAAGCGAACTATCCAAATAAGACATTTTGTGATATCTACCAAGTTATGGGACATTCCATCAAGGAATGCCCATACAATTTGAGAGCAAGGGGTACGCAAGTACTCTTCACTCAAGGAGAGCTGTCAACACCGCTGAACACACCATCAAAGCCCCAATACAATAGAAATGCATCCCCTGGAGGTTACCGAAGCAACAGAAGTCCGAGAAACATGATACAATACGATGCAAAAGGAAGGCCCATGATCCAATGTAGGAAGTGCAACGAATGGGGCCACTTCGCCAGGGACTACCAGAACAGTCAAGGTTCGGGAAGGAGATTATGTAAGTGGTGTGGATCAGATGATCATGAAGATAACGAATTCCCTAAGCAAAAGGGTATCCACATGCTGGAAGTAGAAGAACAAGAGGTACTGGCGATCACCAAAGCACGAGCAAAAAAGGCCACTTACCCAGACCCATGTACGGAGAAACAAAGGATGAAGGAAGCAAAAATCGAAGTGGAACTGGAAATGGCGAAGGAAAACAAAGTACCTCTGGAGAAGCTAGGAACCTCTCGATGGTCGGAGGCGGAAACCAACATCGTACGGTAGGTACTACAGACCACCGTACCAATCAAAGTAACTGACCTTCTCCAAACTATGCCGCAGTTAGGACTATCGATCACAAACGTCGTCGAGGATGGCAAGCAATCGCGATTGGAGGAACGAAGGCAAGAATTGGTACCAAAACTGCCACTATACGGTGAACAAACAATCGACCCAGTATTGCTCACGGCGAACATCGGGAAGATGCCAGCGGTCGTGCATATGGAGATCAGAGGGAATATCTTGACAAATATTATCATCGACAAAGGATCAAGAGTCAACATAGTACCCGAATACACATGGAAGAGTCTTGGGAAGCCTACACTCTGGCCGCCGACATTCCAACTGGTTGGCGCTAATCAACATGGTATCAAGCCATTGGGAATGCTAATGGCGCAAAAGGTGACGATCGGGACACAACAGTTTTTGCTAAATTTTGTCGTCATCTCATTATAGAGGAAAGCGTACGATGCACTACTTGGGAGAGGATGGCTAATAGCCGCAAAGGCAAATCATAATTAGAGGAGGAACACACTCTCGATCGAGAACAACGGGCGGAAGTACATCATCGACTTGAAGAACCAGGCCATGAGCGAAGAATTGGCTTCCTCCAGATCTGAATCGGATGGAGGTGGGTCAGATGTGAACGAAGGAAGGGAAGCTATGGAACCGAACACCGAAGGTGTACTTGACCTCGAGAGTTGTTCGGAGGACGAGACAAGCTCGCTGAATGGATTATTTCATTGGCAGATGGAAGACTATGAAGTGTTCCACCGAGAGTGTAACATGCTACAAATCGGGGAAATCAAGGAAGAAGAGAAACAGGGAACACCCAGCCAAACACTTTCGGCCGAGTATGGAGAGTACAAAGAAAGAATACCAAAACCGGATACACCAGCCCACAAGTCTAAACAGGTACGAGATGAATTTCACATTCACCCTTTGAGAGAGTAACGCTTTCAGGCCATGGGGAAATGGAAAAACACTTCTCGATCATATCAGGCTTTAGACTGCAAACCAATCTGCCATCTGCTGACTGGATCTCCCTAGTAGCCGGGTTGTAATGCTTAATGCAAGCGATTACAACCTCAAGGCTCTAAACTGATATAGGAATTGACGCTGCTGCGAGGAGTCCAGAATGTCCCAGGTTCTTGATTGAGGCGTTGCCTGTTCTCTCCAAAGCGTGTAGATCAAACACCGGCTTGATATGATGCAAGTCTGTCTCAGCAGTTTTGATGTAATCGTGATAGAGAGCTGATTCAGTCTTGAAAACATTGGGAGTGTACTCCATTTCAGAAAACTTGAAGAATGACTGTAAACTCGCCTTGGTTCTGACAAGTTTTGAGCAATTTCTATTTTTAGAATCTTTGGATTTTTTGTGCTCCAGCGGACAAATTTTGAAAATTTTTAGGATATAGGTTTTACTTAGAATTTGATGCAAGACAACCCGAGATCGTCCGTTTGAAAATTTTGAATTTTGCACGAAAAAGCAGCAAACCCTAATTTCTTCAATTTTTCCCGAAAAAAGCTGGCACCTAGGTTTTTTTCAGAACAAGATTAGAAGTGGACCCAGTTGATTAGATTTGCAAAACCCTGACGGTTGATCAAAAAAGCAGCCAACCCTAGGTTTTGAAATTTTCTTGAAAAAAAGTTGTGATATGGGTTTTCTTCAGAAGACTGACTGGAAAGGACCCAGATGGTTGAAATTTGAATGCATTGAGGTTTTCACTGACATGCAAAATAAAAACACTTGCTGCAACTTGATGAAGTTCTTGAAAAATTCCTCAAAAGATTGAGACAAAAAGACCCAGATGACTGAAAAATGGAATGCCTTGACCTTCTCCTTGAAAAATTCAATCTTCTGGATGACAAAGCTTGAAAAAGCAAGGGTTTATGCTTGCTGATTTGAAAAATCTGATGTAAAACCAGCAACTATGGATTCTTGAATCACAAAAATTCTTCAAACTTGCTGCTCCAACTTTCTCCTCTGGATGCTACCTGCAAAAATAATGAAAAATACATAAAAGAATGATGTTAAATAGACTTTAGGGCTTTGGATTAGGTTTTGCTTTCTTTGCTTTTATTTCCAAAACCCTAAAACTCAGCTTCATTGAACTTGGACGCCATCCTTCATTTGGTAATTTTGAAACTTTTTTGAAAATCTCAAAAATTTCTCTAAGGCATGAAAATTTGGGTGCCCTTCTTCACCTGGGGCACCCACTTCCTCCAGTGTTAGTTTATTTTTTGATATTTTCAACTTTTCACCATTTTGACATGCTACTTCGCCTCTGATTTCCCGTTGGCAGATTGATCCGACAGGCGAGTTGAAGGTTTCACGGCGGAGCTTGACTGATTCTGAGAAAGAAGTTCTAGAGTCACCTCTGGCTAAAAACTTGATCTTGACCTTCAAATTCATGGGAGCCTTTTCCTTCGAGGGGCTCCGAACTTTCACAGTGTTAGCCATTTTACTGATCTTCAATTTCTTTATAAACTCTTCTCTTACAGACGATCTCATCGAATCTGGAGCTCCGGGCGTCGAATCGACTGAAGACTATGCTCATCGCGAAGCTGACGAAATATGAAGAGGGGTCTTCTGGGATGAACTTCGTCAAACAATAAATTTAAGGCCTTCAAAAGTTTGGGCGCCCATCTTGGCTAGGGGCGCCCACTTTCACCAGACTTAGTTTATATTTTGATTTTTCTGTGTTTGCTTCTGAATCTTGGTTTTCAGCCTTCGTCGAACCTTACTTTCAGCTCCTCGTATCTGGTGACTGCGGACTCCGATTGACGTGCTGGATATCTCGTTGGAAAGCTGGATCAATTGTGAAGAGATCTTGTTAGACACTCGTCTGCGGATTCATCTGTTAGATACCTTGAAAACTTGGGCGCCCTTCTTCACCAAGGGCGCCCAAACTCACCAGACTTAGACATTTTTCTTTTGACTTTCTTCAGAGTTTGAAACTTGCATTCTATACGTTCCTCATTGATCTGAATCTACTGGAGTTTGGACAATCGGATGATTTGACGGAGACAGTCACGTCGAAGCTGGCTGAGCACTGAAAATAACAAGCATATTCTTGAACCCTAAAAGCTGAATTAGCCCCTTCAAAAAGCTGGGCGCCCTTCTTCACCAGGGGCGCCCACTTTGCTAACACTTAGTCAAATTTTGATATTTTTCATTTCCTCTCGTTCTGACTTCAGTTTGGATACCCCCGTTCGACGTCGAATTCTGGATGACTGAGTAATCTGATAACTGCACCGTCGAATTCGTCGCGGAGCTGACAAAGAACAGAACAAGTTTGACAGGGGGCTTAAACCCTAATTTTGACATCTGATGCTTAAAAAGATGGGCACCCTTTCTTCACTGGGGCGCCCAAATTTGGCAGTGTTAGAAAATTTTCATCATTTTTCAACTTCTTCCTCGTTCTGTGCGCATGTTCATCATCTTGCCTTGTGCTGAAAGTTTGAATGTTGAAACTGTCGCCTAGCAACCAACTAACCTCCATTGATGACCTCGGAGCTCCTGATACACTTTTGAAAAGCAGAATAAACCCAGTAGGGCAAAACTGATCTTTTTAAGATTCTGACTGCACCAGCCTGATATGGACGTGTTTTGAGCCAATCAAAATCAGTTCGGACCCTGTCGGACCAACTTTCTATTTTTAGAAAGTTTTGCCAGTATCCATTTCCAAGAAAACCCAGAAAAACCCAGAAAACGTTACTAATTTTAGAAAATTTATAAAAATAGCAGTTTTCCTAAAATTTAGGGATGAAAAACTGAGATCTGGGTTTTGTAGGTTAAGTTGTTCTTAGCAGACCCAGATCGTCAGAAATTGAAAATTTTGTGTTTCGACCCCTCATGCAAGACATGTACACCCAAATTTTGACCTTTTTGATTAATTTAACAAGACTTCTACTCATTTCTTCAAAATATCTAAGTGTAACAAAAATTTTAATTTTGGGGTACAACAGATATCTACCAAGTTATGGGACATTCCATCAAGGAATGCCCATACAATTTGAGAGCAAGGGGTACGCAAGTACTCTTCACTCAAGGAGAGCCGTCAACACCGCTGAACTGTCATGTCCCCATTTTTGGCGAGCATCAGAGTTCGTAAGAGTTAGCCTATTATGCGACCCTCGTAGGCTGATGGATGGTATAGAGGGTCTAGTTGGAGTTGGCTCAGCTTCAGATTGGCAGTTCTTGATCAGTTGGCTTTCGTTCGGGCTCATTCAGACGCTTTTTGCAGAAGTTGCTATT
The DNA here is from genome assembly GCA_007258455.2 of Sequoia sempervirens. Lineage (NCBI taxonomy): Eukaryota > Viridiplantae > Streptophyta > Pinopsida > Cupressales > Cupressaceae > Sequoia > Sequoia sempervirens. Next base: position 404,376,988 of record VDFB02270651.1, on the reverse strand, counting down.
TTTAGCAGTTCTTGGCAGTCAGCGTGGGACCCCTGCTATTTTTAGCAGTAGGGATTTGGCAGCGTTCAGAATCACTTCCTCAGTCGACAGCTTCAGACGGATTGGGCATCGGATAAATAATGAGAGAGATATTAATATTTAATTAAATTAATTAAATATTAATTACTGGAGCATTATAATATAAAGTTATAATATTTCATTATAACTTAAGTGATTTTTGCTAAAGGGGTCGCCCATCATTGAAGGGGCCACTTTTAATTATATTTTATAATTAAAAGTGCTTTCGAAAACTATTGAAAAATTAAAAAGAAAAGTTCGAATTTATTTAAATAAAACCTAATTGAGAAAATTCGAACTCTTGAGGAGATATAAGGGTTTCATTGGGATTTGAGCTCATTATGTTATGAAATGGATTTTTGATCAAGTCTTCTTCCGGAGAACGAAGCCAAGGGTTTCCGTTGTCTACAGGCATTGGAGAACGAGCCATCTTCAGTGTTGCAGTTTAGAGGCTGTGAAATATCAGCTGATTCATTGCTTATCAAAGAGGTAGCTTCATTCAGAGGTTATCACAGAACTTATTCAGAGATTGCATCTTCGAGGGTTTTACCATCTGCTGCAAATACCAGGTTTTTACATCAATAATATTGTTGCTTTTTAAGTTGCATGTCATCAGATCTTATTTGTAACCGTTCTAGAAGATTAATAAATAATCTGGCATCAGGAGATTCAGTAGATTCTATCATTTTCAGAGTTGTATTATTCTATTTAAATTTATTCAGCAATCTCTTTCAAAATTGCAAATTTCATTTGTCCTGCAAAAACACCAAAAATACACAAAACAATCAAAAAAACAGACAGATTCAAAAACAGGGAAACAGGGGTTTCTACAGACACCACCAAAGCCCCAATACAATAGCAATGCATCCCCTGGAGGTTACCGAAGCAACAGAAGTCCAAGAAACTATAATGTCCCCTTTTTCATGAGCGATGGATTTTAGAGGAATTAGCCTATTCTTGATCCTCGTAGGCTAATGGAGCTTGATAAGAGGGCCGTTTGGCAGATACCCAGTTGATTGGTTGGCTCGTTTCGTGATTCAGTCTACTTATGGAGGTGTTCTAATGATTTCTTAATATGTTTCTATTTTTAGAAACTTCATGTTATAAAGTAATGTTATGTTTGCACTTTATGTTATGAATAATTATTTTATTATAAAGTGCAAAATAATAAAATAATAAAATAAAAGAAAATAATATTCCTTCTGGAAGGTGACTTGGGAAAGTTCTAGAAGGAGGCCAACCTCTTGAGGAAAAAGTATAAATAGACATCTTGGGCTTCATTCTCAGCAGGCAGATTTGATGTTGTTGTTGTTGTTGCATCTTGTGGAGCCTAGGGTTTCTGCAGATTACTTCATTGTCATAGGAAACGAAAACTTCCTATTGATAGCAATTTTGAGGGTGTGAAATATCACTTGAATTATTGCAGCTGGGAGAAAGTTACTTTAGACTTTCTATTCGTGCTTCATTGTTAAAAACATCTGAGTACAATAGCTGATGTATTATTGTGCTTTTTGAAAGAAGGGTTTTAAAAGATAATCAATCCCATATCAGAATTAGTGTTGGCTGCTACAGTACGTGTGAATAGTGCCGCGCTACAGTAACGCTACAGTGATTCGCTACAGTACCACGTGAACAGTACCGCGCTACAGTGACGCGCTACAGTGCTGGGCATTCATTATTGCAGATTTTGAGCATTAGGAGATTATTTCGGAGGCATTTGCCATTACCAGTCATCAGCAAATTGAAGTCCAAGTCTGCATACATAGAGGCCATGATTTTTTGTTCATTTCTCATCCATTTGGCATCGAATTCTTCATTGTATTGCAGCACATCATTCCTTGAGGAATAAAGATGATATCATATGCTGTTTGAAGGAGCATTGTGGCATCTAGCAATTTAATCTGAGGTCTGATATACCAGCAGCAGAGGCGGCTCAAGACCTAGGGCGATTTCTTCAAGGAGCTCACAAAAAATCCAAATAAAAATCTGAAGGTTCATTGGAGGTGATAGAGCCTAGGCGCTAGGGTTTGGAGGCCAATTTCAGAGCAGTCAAGGAGATTCGAATTTTCCAATCAAGCAGCCATTAATTTCCAGGTTCTCCAATACCCTAGATTTGTCATAAAATATGTCATTTATCATTGCACTATTGTATGTCAACAGCATATCATTATAGGGAAGATTTAGTTGCATTGCTTTAGTGTATAGCATGGCTGATGTAACCTGTAATCAGACTGTAATAACCTCTTTCAGACCTGATCATTCATAATGCTATGTATGTAAGCAAGTATATTGGCATTCATATTGTTCCTCTTGAAGAGTGATTGCATTTTCAATAAAGATACCTTCAGCTGAGAGTTATATATTGTTGTAATGGTCATTTGAATGATGTATGAGGTTGTATGCCAACTGTTTGATCAAATGTCAAGTGGCTGTAGATGTTATTATCAGCATATAGGTGGTATACCAACTGTTTGCAAAAATGATAGTTGGCTGTAGTTGCATATTTTATATGTAGGAATCATATATGTGCATTGTAAAAGATCAAATAAAGTCATCCTTGCATCTAGATGATTGCTTAGTCATTATAGCATTAATTTTACAAGCAATTAGATGTACTTGATACCATTTTCAAGCAATACAATCAGACTGAAATTCCATACCAGCAAGGTCAGACTTCGCAAATGAATTGTTTGACATTATTCCTTGAGCCTTCAAACAATTTTTTAAGGGCAGATTAGGCAAGGCTCATTACAGAAACATGATACAATACGATGCAAAAGGAAGGCCCATGATCCAATGTAGGAAGTGCAACGAATGGGGCCACTTCGCCAAGGACTGCCAGAACAGTCAAGGTTCGGGAAGGAGATTGTGTAAGTGGTGTGGATCAAATGATCATGAAGATAACGAATGCCCTAAGCAAAAAGGTATCCACATGCTGGAAGTAGAAGAACAAGAGGTACTGGCGATCACCAAAGCACGAGCAAAAAAGGCCACTTACCCAGACCCATGTACGGAGAAACAAAGGATGAAGGAAGCAAAAATCGAAGTGGAACTGGAAATGGCGAAGGAAAACAAAGTACCTCTGGAGAAGCTAGGAACCTCTCGGCAGTCGGAGACGGAAACCAACATCGTACAGTAGGTACTGCAGACCACCGTACCAATCAAAGTAACTGACCTTCTCCAAACTATGCCGCAATTAGGACTGGCGATCACAAACGTCGTTGAGGATGGCAAGCAATCGCGATTGGAGGAACGAAGGCAAGAATTGGTACCAAAACTGCCACTGTACGGTGAACAAACAATCGACCCAGTATTGCTCACGGCAAACATCGGGAAGATGCCAGTGGTCGTGCATATGGAGATCAGAGGGAATATCTTGACAAATATTATCATCGACAGAGGATCGGGAGTCAACATACTACCCGAAGACACATGGAAGAGTCTTGGGAAGCCTACACTCTAGCCGCCGACATTCCAACTGGTTGGCGCTAATCAACATGGTATCAAGCCGTTGGGAATGCTGATGGCGCAGAAGGTGACGATCGGGACACAACAGTTTTTGCTAAATTTTGTCGTCATCTCATTATAGAGGAAAGCGTACGATGCACTACTTGGGAGAGGATGGCTAATAGCCGCAAAGGCAAATCATAATTAGAGGAGGAACACACTCTCGATCGAGAACAATGGGCGGAAGTACATCATCGACTTGAAGAACCAGGCCGTGAGCGAAGAATTGGCTTCCTCCGGATCTAAATCGGATGGAGGTGGGTCAGATGTGAACGAAGGAAGGGAAGCTATGGAACCGAACACCGAAGGTGTACTTGACCTCGAGAGTTGTTCGGAGGACGAGACAAGCTCGTTGAATGGCTTATTTCATTGGCAGATGGAAGACTATGAAGTGTTCCACCGAGAGTGTAACATGCTACAAATCGGGGAAATCAAGGAAGAAGAGAAACAGGGAACGCCCAGCCAAACACTTTCGGCCGAGTATGGAGAGTACAAAGAAAGAATACCAGAACCGGATACACCAGCCCACAAGTCTGAACAGGTACGAGATGAAAAAAATGTGTTGGAGTTAAAAAATGATAAGTATGAAAAAATTAAAAAATTAGAAAAACAGAAAAGAGATGAAGAGAGAGAAGAAAGAAATCAAAAAATAAGAGAAAATGAGAAAAAGCAAAAAATGAAGAAAGAGGAGAGAGAAATAGGGAGGAATAATAAAAGAGAAAAAATATTCGAGAAGAGGAGAGAGAAATAGGGAGGAATAATAAAAGAGAAAAAATATTCGAGAAGAGAAAAATTGAAAAGAGGAAAAAAGAAAAATTATAAATTATAAAAGGAGTGAAGTGGGGGAAAATAGAGAGAATAAAAAAATTAAAGGGGACAAATAAAAGAAATTCAAAGGGAGGCAAAGGCGAGTTATACAAAAAATCAAGAGGCGATATTCTACGTCGTACGATCAAGCTTGGGAAGGAAAAGGGGAAAGGAGGGAGATTGCACAAAATTTCAAAAGCCAAGCCAGTCGCACAAGGGAAGGAAGGGCGAAGCAAAGAGAAGTTTGTACGCTCATCTCAAGATGCACTTCCGTACGACATACAGACTAGGAGGAACTCAGGAGGAGATCATGTACGGACCAAAAGAAGTCTACACGTACGGAGCACAGGAGAAGTCGTACGGCAGACAAAGGAGAACCTCGTACGGTTCAGAACAAGTCCATACGCCAGAAGACCAGCCGTACGAGTGCAAGAAGAGGAGGTTGTACAGTATCAACAGAAGCACACAGTACACTTCCATGTGAGAAGACAATTAAGGTTGCAAGTGCCAAATCGACAAGGAAGGACCACGTCAAAAATCAAACCCCTCATTGACAAGGTCGTACGATCTGGAAAAAAGTCCGTACGTGGTGAGAAGGGCCGCAGTCAGGAAGAAATCGTCGTAGAAGTTCACTAGACCGTACGAAGTAAAGGAAAGTTTAGTGCCGTAAGAGTAAAGGAGGTGGGAGTCGTACGCCAAGATCAAGACGTCATATGATTGGAAGAGATGGAGGTCGTACAGTGGAGAGAGAGGAAGCAGGCCATATGGGTCAAGAAACTAAAGAACGCACGAGTCATCCACTTCAAGAAGGTCGTACGGTGGCAAGCTAGAAGCGTTCAAAAGCTCGTACGAAAGAACAATCTTGAGAAGGCCATACGCAAATATCATGTGAAGGTTGTATGACTCAACAAAAGTAAAAACTCCGTACACCCAAATCGGAAGGAGACCATACGCATCAAGACAAGAAGCACTATACCAAGCCAGAAAGAACAGCATAAAGAGGCCGTACGGATTAAGGAGGTCATACGTATCAAGGAGAAAGTCGTACGTACCAAGCAAATAAAGACCGTACAAGGTATCGAAGTTTGTAAAAGGCAGGCCATACCAAGCATCGACCGGGAGAAAGTAAAGTCTAAGAAAAACAATGCAAAATCTGCATTTTTTGGCTTCGTCAGCACTATTCGGAACCTGTGGAAAAATCATGAAAATGAGGCGCGCAATGCAGTGTCGAGTGGTTTCAGAAGTGTTAAATTGGTCTTGGCGGCGAGAGCGCTGCCCCTCGACCCCGCCCTGTACCGCAACAGGGAGCGCACCATGGGGGCTACCCCTAGACCCCACGAGGGGCGCTACCCCTCGACCCCGCTGGGGGCGCTGCCCCTTGACCCCGCTAGGGGTGCTGCCCCCAGACCCTCGCAAGGGGCACTGCCCCTTGACCCCACTAGGGGCGTTGCCCCCAGACCCCCATCAGATTTATTGGAATTGCCAAATTGCAGTGCAACCAACCATCATACTACAGTCGCAGGAGCAGCTGGCTACTAAGCATACGAGAATTACAACTCTCAAGGAGAAGTTGGCAGAGAGAGACAGAGTATTGGGTGGGAGTGACAATCAGTTGGCAAAGATGAATCAGCTAGTGGTAGAAAAAGATACACAGGTGGCTGAGGTGCAAGGACTTTCAGCCGAGAGGGAGAGTCAGCCGCAAGGAAAGACAAGGAATTGGCTAGCATCAAGTATGAACTCGAGTTGGCATTTTTGGTTTTCAGTCGTCTAGAAGACGACTACTTTGTGGGGGGGATGATGTAGTTGGCCGAGAGTGTGTGTACTTGGTCGATTATGAGTCATAAGTAAATAAATATTAATAATCCATGAACTTATGCTATGTACGTGTCTTGTTAGTTAGTTGTCTCAGGATTTAAGTTCCTGACGAAGTAATTAGTTATAATGAAGGGGCGTGATAGTTGGTACCTCAACCACCGCCAGCGTACTATATGTACTTGAGTCATGTAGTTGGGAAACATTACGGTTCTACTATGCTATGCTATGTTCTGTCTGGAGACATTATGATGTAAATGGCGAATACTGAATAAAGCAATACATCTATGTTTTGTGCAATTGCCATGTGATTATTATATGTTGTCAATGTTATTTTATATTTCCGTTACTTTGTACATCATTGTACCCATAGTGAGTAAACAACATAGCCACTGTTGGTCCTTCATTCGTACCCCCTGGAGATCATAAGCTACGCACCACCCTCCTAGACAAAGAGTACTCCAAAGTTAATGTGTTAATGGAGGAGATGAGGCAAACATGGATGGGGACGGGGTGCTTTATAGTGATGGATGGGTGGACTGATAGTAGACGTCGGCCACTCATCAATGTCATAGTCACATGCCCTACTGGTTCTTATTTTCTTAGAGCCGTAGATTGTTCAAGGAAACGTAAGGATGCAGGACTTTAAATTTTCCATTTTGAGAGATGCCATAGAGGAGGTTGGGGCTGCAAATGTGGTGCAAGTGATCACCGATTCAGCACGTGTGTGCAAATCAGCTAGGTTGATGGTGGAGGGTAATTACAGGCACATATTTTGGACCCCATGTTGTGTTCATGCATTGAACAATGCATTGAAAGACATAGGGAAGATGGATTGGGTGAAGAAAACGGTGGCAGAAGCTAGAGGCATTCAGATGTTCATTTGCAATCACCACACCTCACATGCTCTCTTCAGGACATTTTCAAAGAAGGAGTTTCTCAAACCTGTTGATACAAGGTATGCCGTTTACTTCATTTTGTTTCACTTTCAATTTGTATTCATAATCTGATTTTGCTCTAAATTTTTATTTTTTAATGAATCATTGAATTAATGAATGTAGATATGCCACATACTTCATCCTATTGGAGAGGATGCTTGAGGTGCATGAGCCTCTACAATTGATGATGGTCAATGCTGAGTGGACTAGATAGCCTAATGCAAGTTCTACTCAAGGAAAAAGCATCAAACAAAAGATCCTCAATGACAATTGGTGGGCCAATGTGAGGTGAGACATATTAGATGGCTGATTTTCATATTAAATTTCTGATTTTAATATTTTAATTTTATTGTCTAATGTTCCAACTTTTGAAGTTTCTAACATGTCAATTAACTTGTCAACTAATTATTTTGAACTTTTTGTTTGCATTTTGCAGATATATTTCCTCCTTCATCTCGCCTATTGTAGATGTCATCAAATATGCTGATACAGACTCTCCTAGTCTTGGAGAGATATATGAGACATTTGACAGTATGCTTGGGAAGAGCAAGCAAGTTATTTCAGCAAAGGACCCCACTTTGGATTTATATGAGCAACACATTAGGCCCATTGTGACGCGGAGGTGGAATACAATGAACACCCCGCTTCATATGGCTGTCTTTGCTCTAAATCCAAAATGGAATGCACCAAGGGATGGTAGGGTGCCTCCATGTGATGATGCTGAGGTTTTAGATGGGTTCACACGGGCCATTGAAAAGATTTATCCACCAGAGCAGGCTTCACTACTTCGGTCACAATTTCTAAACTTTGCTAATCTTAATGGCCCAAACTTGAATAAACCACCGGCGAGGTTGGATAGAGCTATATTAGCTCAATCGAACCCTATTGGATGGTGGACCTATCATGGGAGGGATACACCGCAGTTGAAGACACTTATCACTAGCCTTCTTGCAAAGGTTGCCAGTTCCTCTGCTACAGAGAGGAATTGGTCCACGTATAGCTTTATCCACTCCCTCAAGAGGAATAGACTTACCTCTAGATGAGCGGAGAAGCTAGTGGTCGTTCATAGTGCTCTTCGGCTTCAAGATTGGCAAACTCCAGAGTATCGACAAACTCTAGCTCTACGGTGGGATATTGATCCCGAGGACGCAGCCCAGGTAGATGAGGAGGAGACAGCTGAGGGTTTGGTTGGGGTTCCATTGGCTAAGGAGGAGCATCACAGTGGCAGTGACTCAGAGGATGACTCTGATTTTGATGCGCTTATGAGAGATGATTAGGGGCAGCAGTGCTCTTTGTTTATTTTGTATTCATTATTGACATACGATATAGTATTTTGATTTTCATAGCAAACTTTAAAACTATATGGCAGCAATGTAGCCTTTGGGCATTTTGATATAAGTTTATAATTCATAACTTGGAGGTTGTTTCATGATTCGTGTATGTTAATTTTGAATGCGTATTGAGTATTGGCACAATGTTGAACATAAATGTTATATGTTAATGTTCTATAATGTGTATTATGCATGCCTTATCCATGTTTATCATATGAATATTTAAAATTTCCCTATATTTTTATATAGCCGTCCCCTGCCATCCCTAATTTTAGCCTCAAAAATCGAAAACTTGGGGACTCGTCCCGCTGTCCCCTGTCGTCCCCGTCCTGAAAACTTGGGGTAACCTTGGTCCAAAGTCCAAACCCTCTTGGATGGTCTACGTTTTTGTGGTAAGTTTGGGGCTCTTTCTTAAAGGAAAATGGAAACTAGGCTTTGATCTTGAAAATGAATGCATTAATAGGGTCCATATCTGGGTTAAGCTTTCGAGCTTGCCTTTGGAATTTTGGGAGGATGAGGTTTTGATGAGCATTGCTAATTATTTTGGCTAGCTTTTAGCTTTTGATAGGGTGACCAAGTCCAAAAACATTTACTGTTTTGCATGAATGCAGATGTGGGGAAGGTGCTTCCTACTCCAATCACCTTGTGCACAAAATTTGGTGAGTGGGTGCAACCAGAGTTACAAGACTTGTTGGGACTCATCCAAACTCAACAAATCCTAAGCTAAGCTAACCCGACCCAACCAAGGCTCAAGGACTCTTGACTCAATGGGCTCAGTGAGTCTCAACAAGTAGACTCAGCCAAGTCTATAAAAATTTAGAAAAAAAAAAGAATAAAAATTTGAAAATGCTTAAACATAAAAAGTTGAGTGTTTCTTGAAGGGTTTGGAGGAATTTTGGAGGATGGTTAAAAGTGATAAAATTATGAAAAATAGCATGTGCCATGAAGGTCTATGTGTTCTCAAAGGATTTAATTTGGACTTGGTGGTTGGGGCTCCACCCCTTGACCCTACCCTATATCACAAGAAGGAGAATGTCATGGGCATTGTCCCTCAAACCCACTAGGGGTGTTGCCCCTAGATCCCCACAAGGGGCGCTGCCTCTTGACATGGAAAATTTGTTGTTGACATCATAATTTGTGTGAATTTCCTTCTTACAAGTGGCACCTTATGATCAATTGCAAGGTATAGAAAGATTAGTGGATATTCTAAAACCTAATCTACAGAAGAATATAAAAAATGATGTAGCAAATGGTACTTCCAAAAATCAAATTCAAGGCAAGCCTTCTACATATAAGAGCAGAACTATTGAGGAAGCTATTTTGGAACATGCCAGTGCACTAAAGGAAATGAAATAGGACATGATAGCTTTGGTACAGAAAAGGAACGAATGAGAGAAGCCAAATCCGAAGTAGAACAAGTAATGGCAAATGAACAAAGAACCTCCCACGAAAGTACAAGTACCTCATTGCGGTCAGAGTTTGAAAAGAACATCATATGACAGATGCTACAAACGACCATACCAATTAAAGTGACAAACCTTCTCCAAACAATGTCAAAACTGGGAGTTGCAATAACAAACATAGTCAGTGATGAGCAAAGTCGGCAATAGGAAGTCCAAGAAAAGGAATGGTAGTGGAGTTGCCACCCAAAGGTGAACAAGTCATCGACCCAATGTTGTTACGATGAACATAAGGAAGAGATCAAATATCGTCCAGATGGAAATAGAGGGAAAGAGTCTAACAAACGCAATTGTCGACAGAGGATTGAGAGTCAATGTATTGCCCAAATACACATGGAAGTGCCTCATGAAGCCACCACTCTAGTCACCAACATTCCAATTAGTGGGCATTGATCAGCATGGCATCAAGCCATTGGGAATGTTGATGGTGTAGAAGGTATCGGGACTCAACCATTCCTATTGAATTTTGTGATCATTCCATTGGAGAAAAAAAATAGTTCCACGGAGTTTCTTGACGGGGGAATGCGGGGATGTGGGGACGGGTTTCGGGGACCAAGGGTCTAAGTTTGGGGACAGCAGGGGACAACAGGGGGACGATGGTGGGGTGGCGACAGGGTGCTGAAATACATATAATACTTGAAAAATAGTTATAAAAGGATGTATAAGTATAAGAATTTTACATCTTGGAGACAACTAGGAGTCCCCTAGACATTTTGAGGACACCCCGATGCCCTCGAAGTCCTAGTAGCATCTTGAAGAGAGCAACGCTGGTGGTGGGATGGTGGAAATGGTGATGGATTGGTGGGGGGATGTCCCCCCCAAATCCCCAAGTCTCTGAAATGGTGACGTCTAGGAAACGCGAGGTTTTTTTTGGGGGGGGGACGTGTCCTCGTGGAACACTGAGAAAAAGGCGTACAATGCATTACTCGGGAGAGGATGGTTAATTGCAGCCAAGGCAGACCACAATTGGAAATGAAATACACTCTCCATAGAAAACAATGGGAGAAAGTACGTGATCAACTTGAGAAATCAAGAAGCGAAGAATTGGCATCGTTCGACTCAAAGTCCGAAGGAGGATCACAAATAGATGAAGAAAGGAGATTCACGGAACCAAATGACAAAGGCGTCCTTGACCTCCAGCATTGCTCAAAGGACAAAATGAGTTCACTCAATAGACTCTTCCACTAGCAAATGGAGGACTACTAAGTGTTCCAGCTGGATTGCAACATGTTGCAAGTCAGGAAGATTTAAGGAGAAGAAGAGGACAAAGGCTCAACAAGTCGAGCATTTCCTCTGAAGCATGGAGAATACAAGGAGGGAGTGGCCAAGGTAGATGACACGTCAACACATAATTTTTAACGAGACAAGATGATCAAGTATGAAGAACCAAGAATAAAGAAATTGAACTTAGGAGAGGATAGCCCCCAAATAATTCTAGTTGAAGACGACTAGAATTTGTTGTTGAAGGCAACAACATTCAAGATCTTCACAGAATACAAGGATGCCTTTGCGTGGACGTACAAAGACTTGAAAGGCATACCTCCTAAACTATGCGTACATAGAATCCCTATGGTACCGAGAGCACAACCCATACAGAAGAGGCCCTACCAAATGAACAAAAACTATGTTGCAAAGGTGCAAGAGGAAATTGAAAAAATGTTGGAAGCGAGAATAATCTTCAAGGTCAAAGTCAGCAATTGGGTTTCACCAGTTGTCATATCGCTAAAGAAAGAATCTGAACAAATTCAGATATGTGTGGATTTCTGAAGCCTAAATGCAGTAACTATAAAGAACCCCTTCTCGATCCCATTCACCAACTCAATATTGGAAGAGGTGTATGGCTACAAAATATATTCATTCATGGATGGATTCTTGGACTATAATCAGATAAGCATAGCCGAGGAGGGTAAATTGAAGACAACGTTCATGGTTGAAGACAAAGTGTATGCATACAACTAGATGTTGTTCAATCTAAGCAATGCTGCAACGACTTTCCAAAGAATCATCTTGCATATATTTGACAAAATGTCAGTGGGGAATTTTAAGGCATTCTTGGATGACTAGTCGATCTACAGTGACAAACATACACATTTGAATTCAAGGGAGAGTGAGTAGATGGCTCCTCCTACTACAAGAGTTCATATTCACAATTATTGTCAAGTCGGGGAAGAGCCATGTCATCCCCAACCAATTGTCAAGGATCAAGTCAGGCGAACCTCCAAAGGGAGTAAATGAAAACTTCCCAAATACTCACCTATTTCAAATTGCAGCATTACCCCCATTGTATGAAAACATCAGAGAATACCTCTCTATATCCACATTTTCAAAGGAGATGTCATTGGGAGAGCAAAGAAAACCAGTATTGAAGAGTAGAACATTCCAACTCATCAATGGACTACTATATAAAATGGGGTCAAACCAGGTACTACGGCAATGTGTCATGGAAGAGAAAAGTTCAAGAGTACTTAAGGAAGCGCAAGGACTAGCTGGAGGACACATGGGGCCAGATGCTACAATTCGTAAATCTTGTTGACAGGTCTATGGTGACCAGCATTGCATACCAACGCCCGAGAATGGATAGTGGGATGTGACACTTTCCATAGTTGGCAAACCACTAAAGAGAGATTACATGCCACTCTTTCCATCTCAACCTCAGGAATTTTTCAAGCAATAGGGATTTGACTTCATCAGTCAGCTAAAAGTCAGCCAATTGCATCGGTGCAAATACATGGTCGTTGCCATGAAGTACCTAACCAAATGGGCGAAGGCTCGAACACTACCAAACAACACTACAGTCAATATGGTGAGATTCATATATGAGAAAATTGTCACATGGTACGGCATCCCAATACAGATCACTAGCGACAAGGGAGGACACTTTGTCAAGCATGTCATTTGCCTAACGATGATGAAGTTTTGAATTTTTCACAGCCTATCAAGCTCATACTACTCGAGAGTGAACGATTAGGCAAAATCCACAAATAAAGTGCTTGTCTCAGTCATTCATAAGTCATGCAACATCAAAGAAGTTGACTAGGAAGAGAAACTGACAGATGTACTATGGGTTTACTGTATGACATACAAGGTGACAATACACGCCATTCCAATGTATAGTCATGAAGCTATAGTTCCCACTAAGTATATGGTGTTGAGTCTCAGGATTGCCATCGACAACTGACTAGGTGACCAAGTGACAAAGAGAGCCTGAAGGAATGACTATTCTAATTAAACAAATTGGATGAACAAAGAATACTTGCCCAATGGGCAATAGAGGCAATGCAAAAAAGAAGGAAATATTGGCACGACTAACACCTCTAACGATAAATTTCCAACCAGGACAATTGGTTCTCAAATATAAAGGCTATAACAAATTAAAACCTGGTAAGTTCAAGGTGAGATGGCTCGATCCCTTTAAAATTCGAGAAAATCTCAAAGAATGGATCTATCAAACTGGAGACTTTAGATGGCAATATACTTAAAAGACAATATCAACAAATCCAAATTAAAGCCATATAAAGAGAGAGTAATTGCAATCAACATGGTAGATTGGATAGTAAACAAGAATCCTACAAAGAAAATACTAGAAAGACCCGAAGGACTTGCTGGCATAAAGGTAAAACCAATTCTATAAAGACCTGAAGGTGTGGCAGTTCCAAGGATTCAACGGCACTTGACAACCGCGTGATTTGTACCACCTACAGAATGGATAAAGTTACAAGGCAGCAAATGGCACTTGAAAGCCCCATATTCAAGACTGACAAAGGATACATCACCTATGAGCTAGACGAAGAAGATAAGGAGAGGAAGACAACCAAAGAATGGCATATAGGAGAGAATTCAAAAGATTGGGAGGAATAAGGCCGTAGCCTACGACCAGTGTTCATGGGTGAGCATTGCTTTGTAGCAGAACGAGACGGATACAATGAGGATATAATTCAGTGGGCAATAGAACACAACATAGAACCACCTTCATTACCAACCTCTAATGGACTATAGCGCATGGTATATAATCCAGTGACACCACCAACAACCGAGTGGGAAGAAGTGATATGGTACCAACAAAGAGGGGGCTTGTACATTAACAACAGTCAAAACCATAAAGGCATGGAAAATCCACCATTATTACAAAAAATATTTGATCTCGAATACATAGGAACTTGTTGTGAATATGACTATTATAAAATGTCATGGTATTTTGAAAACAACATCCAACCTCAAAAATTATATACCTAGGACCAAACTATGGAAATGTGAATTAAAAAGACCCGAAATAATTGGGGTACGAGATTAAGCCTTAGAAATAAAATTAAAAGATAAAATTGAACTAAGAGGACAAAAGGGACAAAGTGAAAATAAAGAAGAATGAAAAAATAAAAAGAAAAAAATGGAAAAAATGTCGGAGTTCAAAATTATTGAAGTTTGGAAAATTAAAAAAAGCAAAATTAAAATTACTAAGGAGAAAAAATATTAAAGGTGGGAAGTATTAAAAATTAAAAAGGGGTAGATTAAAATTTTTCCAATTGACAATTATAAAAAGACGAAAAATTAAGGTGACAGTTAAAAAACATTAAAATATTGCCAACAAAAAAAAATAAAATACAAATCCACTTCATAAGTGTTGTACAACCCTTGGGAGTAGACAGAAGAAAGAAATGTGTTTTTAGACGGCACAACTCAATACGACAACAAGTACAGCCTCGACCAAAGGCCACCATATGACCACATCCATCATATACCATACGACGAAAGGGTCATAGAGAACATATCATACAACATAAAAGAGAAGAGCACAAAGGGCACTAGACTATACAAAATAGGAGACTAGAGGACACAGTATGGAGGGGCATGACATGGTGGAGGATCGTACGACCAATCAGTTGCACAATACGGCCAACATGGGTTATCACCGTATGGCAAAGGCAACAACAATCTCATGTACGCAATCACTCTGTAAAACGATACGGTCAAAGATATTTCAAAAGGTACAATGACCACACCAGAAGGTATGGACACATCAAACCGTACGAGAGGAAGGAACTCACGATCGATCTACAAGTCAACATCTATCCGTACAACCTAGTTGGGCCAACATCTTTCAAATGGTATAAGACAATTGGAGTACTATACAAGTAGACAATTCCAATAACTGGCAAAGACTCAGGATAATTAAATCAAGCACTACAATTCAGCGAATACAAATTTCAAAAAGAATGGATGCCAGTGGTAGCAGCAAGGGTAAACGAGCAATGTACAGGCCAAAAATCCCAGCAATATCAAGGAAAATAGACAAAGGAAAGAATGAGAATGTGAATGCCAACTCCTTAACATGGGAAAGTCTTACAGGGAGTGAATGTAGAGGGTGGTGACAGGACAATGCTGACGACTATTCACTGAAACTCACACTCCAGCATGCTCAGGTAGATAAAGCTGCACAATTTCCCTTCTTTAATTCGTGAGAATTTGAACCCTATTTAAAATCAATGGTGATCAATTATAATCAATATACACATAGAACTGTGGTCGAATACATGGATTGCTTGATTTTTGTGTCATTCTAGCTTGTATGAATTTATAAGGTTTTTCGAGATACCATCCTCTGGAACTATAATTGCCAAACCCACAAAAAAAATGGCCTTGAAACAAAAAGAGGCGATTATTAAAAGAATTTGTAGGCAAGATTTAACTCATAAGGAAAAAGATACCATCTGGAATGCAGGTAATAGAGGGCTACATAAACAAATGTTGGCTAATGCAAAGTGGAAATGCCTCATGGATCTAATTAAATGTAGACTGACAAGGTCCAACCAAGTGTTTGACATAGTCATATGGATGGTGGATTACATGATTGGCCTAAGCATAGGGAAAATCTACAACTGGGCACAATACTCATCAGAAAGAAGAAGAAATTTTCAGCATGCAAACACAAGGCATTCTACATGACCCAACACGCAATTGTCTTGTTTTTAGATGCCATGTATACCCAAGTACCTACCGCCAAATTGGGTAAATTTCAACCAATTTCCAACTATGACAGTTCATGGCCTACAATATTTCGATGGACCACATTGGACACAGGCAACTTCAAGGGAGGAAACAAAATCAAGGAAAAGAAAAAGGAAGCAAAAAGTAATAGCAAGGGAGGATGAGGATTGCAGTAAGGAATATGAACAAATTGCCATATCCTCATCTATGGCTAGCACCACACACATAGATACACACACAGCCGAAGTAGTGTCCACAAATGCTCGAATTCAATCCATAGTTCCAATAGTACCAGTTGTAGCAGCCAAGGAGATTCAAATCGCCGCCCCTATAGCCTCACCTAAAGCAACAGCAATAGAGGAGTCGCCAATACTTACACCTCATATTGACAATTGGCTAGAACTTCTTGGCACTCCCATTTGTGTTCAGAATTTTTCCCCCTTGGATTCGCCACAAGAAATCGAGATGGCTACCAAGAATCCTAGAGTAGCGCCATCCACATGGGAGAGTACACAATTGACCACTACACAAATGATTATTCCTAAAATAGAGCCAATGCATATACAAGAGGGGGAAGCGGAGCCAACACCGACACAACCACCAGCAATCACTCCACCAGTAACTACTCTTGCACTACCCACAACTACAACCCCTTCTCCAGCAATAGACAAATCCAGTGATTCAGAATGGATAATCATTGAGATCCCCAAACCAAATGAGAAAAATTCGTTGGGCACTCTCCAAAGATGCATTTAGATTTTGGAGCCTATGGCTGCACTCGTACAAGAGGTTGCTGACATTTTACGTTGGTTGGACGGTGCCCACTTTCCATTGGCATGGCATGAGGTCCAACGAATTCTAGCATTCAAACTTGCTATGAGAATGAGTTCATTAGTCTTCTTATCTCGAGAGGTTGGCCAGAGATTGAGACTAAAGAGATGTTGGCAGCATGGTATCTCGCCAAGCCTACGTTCCAAGTAAGAGATGGGAAATTAATCTCAATTCCTTTTGGCATGGAGACTGCATACAGGGAGCTCTTTTATAAGTTGAAGCAGCAGGAGGCATCTAATCTTCATCTTAGCATCAAAATTGATGAGTCCATATCTATCTCACAGAGGGTACACGTTGAAGCAAATGCCCTTAATCAACATTTTCAGAGCCAATTGGCACAACAAACACAACTCACCGAGGCCAAACGAGCAAAAGTGGCTACCAAAGAAATAAAATTGACAGAAAAGAACAACAAGATTCAAGCCAAAGAGATGGAAGTGATAGCAAAGAACACCTTGATTGAAGCCATAGACAAGGAAATGGAAAAGATGAAACATCAATTGAGAGAGGCTACGCACATGGTGAAGGCAACTAGGGAGAAGGAATAGATAGCAGCTCGTCACCTTAAGCTGGGGATAGAATAAGTCTACTAGCTTCGCTAGCTCAGTGCCCAAACATCTACTCTGACCTCCTCCGTCCCCCTGACATCAGAGATGTCTTCTCATCCATCCTCTCACTAGCTAGTATATTGTACTGTTGTCTTCCAATATTGTTTGTCAATTATCTGGAAGACGACTTTCTTTTTGGGGAGGCTGATGTAGTCGGCCAAATGCAATAAATAAATAATATTGTAATTAGAAGAAATAAAAAATTATTAGATGTAATCGGGAATTAGTCCCCGACCTTTGGTTGGTTGATATTGGGTAGTTGCTGATGACAACATCAGTTGGCAATATAATTCATGTTTACACTTGTAGTCAAGGACCGGTCACCGCATACATTTTGCTATTCTATAATGATTGCCTATCCAATGAATGAAGAATACAAGACATATTTTGTGCATTGTCTTAGTAATTAATATGTTCTATTATTGTTGTTATATATTTTTGTTTACTCTTTGTTAATTGGTCAAGTAGCATTAGTGAGGAACACGCACTTGCACTGTTGTTACTCCTTGAAAAGAATCCATTTTATTTGATAAATATTTCTCTCTAAATTTTTTAATATCTTGGAGTGGAGATGAAGCATCTATTCAGAGAGAACCTCCTAAAATCAAATAGTATAATTCATTAAAAAAAATTAACAAGATACCACTCTAGACGATTTTCATCTTCTACAATAGATCTTTGCTAGCTTTCTCTAGTTGATTCCCAATCTTGATGCTCTACGATAGCATCACAAACAAGGTGTACTGCTGCATTCCCATGAGTACCATAAAATATGGTATGGTGCCTATGACATGATTCTCCACTAGCAAATTTGACTTTCCATGCTAATAAAGATGTAACGATCTTCTTTTCATGGAACCAGCACAAAAGCTAAAACTGCACCTCCAATTGACAAACCACATTTTCTAACCTTGTGAAACCTTGCAAATATTTTGATATGTGCCAAACTATAGACCATGTATGACATCATGTAGTTTTATTCCCTATAAAGGAATAGTGCATAAATGAGCTTTCACTCAAAAGTACGAGCTCTTATACTCAGTTCCACATTGGCTACAATGCCAAACATAACCCCCACCATTGGGAATTTGTTGAGTCATTGTCATATGTCGCCAAAGAGGCGACGATGTATCATATTTCAATTGAATCTCTACATCTAGGCCAACTGAATTAGAACTACTGACCATTTTGTATGAACTTAAAATTAAAAAAATTACAAATTAACGACACAACTATTTTTTTTAGAAAAATGGCATTATGACCACTTATTACGCATAAAAAGTTTTTAAAAAAATCAAAACTTACCAAAAAAACTTGAAAAATCTTTAAAAAATTATTGAAAACTTCAAAAAAATGGAAGATTCACTCACCTTTGATGGTTAGATCTTCTTTGTGCAACAATTTCTCCCTTTTTGCTGTAGGTATAACTACTCCATAGCTCTCACCTTTGAAAAAAATGACAACCTTCAAAATCCAACAATGGCAGCTTGGAGGCAGAAAATGTTGTTTGTGGCCTTTTGTGTTTGTGAAATAAGTTGAGATGCATTTTACATCTCACTTTTAGGGCGACCAAGGCAATTCAGGGAATTTTTAATGTTTAAAAGTTGCTTTTTTTATTTTTTCACTTTTTAAAGCGGCTAAGTACGTGCGTCCTTCGGGTTCTTCCAGGTACACCTAGGTTCCACTTGGGCACACCAGGTTCCCTATGGGTCCTTCACAGTCCGTGGCCAAACCCAGACTGAACTCACCCGGGTACAGGGGGTAAAACCAAGGGACCCAGCAACTTAAATATTAATGTTGGTTGAGCATGAGATTGGCTTATAGCTGGCGATGAAGTATATGTTGCTCTTGATATGAGTTCACATTGTGGGTGCTGAAGTTACCTGACTGGGCGTGAAGGTTAAAAAAAAAAATTGGGGCATTTGGAGAGTTTTTCTAGCTGTTGCATCCTTTTGAAGTTAGATGCAGCCTTGGAGGAAAGCGTGGGACCTTGAAACCCCAATCATTGGAGGGCACAAGGAGTTTTCAGAGGAGCAGCAGATTCTTGGAAGGACATGGAAGCTGGAGACATCATGGAATAACAGAATAGAGGGTCCCCTGGCAGCTCCAAGCAAATGTTGGTCTTTGGAGGTCTCATAACCACTTTTAACTTAGGTGATTCAGGCCAGCAGTCATTTGAATGATAAAGTCTGCTGTTAGTAAGGTCAGGAAATTACTTCTATTCACCTCTGTACTCTACTATAAGTTGCAGCAACTGTTAATGTTTATTTGATATCTATACATGTACCTCCATTATGGAAACATTGTGCCAAGTTTATTTTGTTTATGAATGCAAAAACACTGTGGATGTTATCTGAAAATGTTGCAAACTCAGCAATCTATAAATTTGTAAACGGAAACCTATTATATTCACATTCATGCAAACTGTTTCAAAAAGTGCTCATTTGGAAAAAGTGCAAAATTTTGGTGAAAATTTGGTAAGGGATTTTACATTTGTTAAGAGTTTGGATTTCTATCCAATCGATGTGATAAGAAGGAAAGCTCTGAGAATAAAGCAGGAATAATAATCATTAAATATCTAGATGCACAATATCTATTTATGGAAGCAGCAATAGGAAGACAACCAATAGCAGGCAGTAAAACAATGGTATATCTAGTTCAGTTTTGAATAGATTAAGAGGCTCATTAATTTGTTTTCACACTAGTTGTTTCAAAGTATCCTGTCATCTCATTGACAAAAATAAGTTAAATTAAGAAAGCAATTACCTGACTAAAACCATCTGGCCATGTTATAGACACAGCATAATTTCCCATAGGCCTGATGCTCTCTGGTTCTATGTCCTCAGGTACATCAGTGTATTGTAGTTTTTGTCCACCAGTCCACTCATCCTGTTTCAAAAATGTGAGGAAAGAGCTTAAGCTTGTTCTCAAAATTTCGTACCCAAAAAATCAGTTTCTGTTTTCAATCAAAACATTTATGATTATGTATGAGAATCAACTTCATCAAATGAAAATTTATCCAAGGACCTGCACAGTAAGCTAGACTTGTTTATTCCAAGTTTAGTACAGAATATTTTCATATTTTATGCAGATGGATCCTGCAGGCTTTAAATATTTAGTTGGAAACCTTTTTAAGGCCAGTTAGATAAACGAGAACAAAAAGCAGCTACCATACTTGAGAGACAATATCCCCACAAATTCAGGAAGAGTCGCCATCTCCACTCTTCGTTCAATTTACAAAGAATCAACATCTTTCCCAAGACCCTCAAATATAGACAAAAAATGTTCAGCTATGACTGCCTTAAAAGGATCAAGATTTCCTAAATATATAGAAGTTTGGTGTCTCAAAGGGCAGGTTCCAGTGTTAGGGCTTGAGAGATAAATCTGTATTTAACTGTCAAATGTAGGTATTTCCCTCATCAACCACATTTGGCCACCTACGCACATTAATATGATTTTTCTGTCCGTTTGTTTCCTTGAGTTACATGAGTCATTCTAATATTTTATTTAGAGGGAAAATCAATAAGCTAGATGACTTAGACCATATCACGGATAAGCAATTTGTCTCACATCTTTGACTATATTATGCTAGTTTGGGATGCTCAAGCTAGTAATTAAAATTGTTATTTTGCAAAAACAATAAAAACCCATGCAGATTGATCAGTTGTTTTGGAAAATGTCGTTAGATATTTCTGGATGTCACTGTCACTCCAGTTAACAAACTAAGGAATTAAAATGTGACATGCTTATCAAATGTTTAGCAGGAATGAAACATATTATTTCTGAATCCTTATAAAAGCTAAGGCCACAGAACAGTTTTCTGCAACATGAATCTACCTTCAATATCATTACAATTTGTGTAAATGAAACATTTATAGTGTTCTAGCTATAGCTTCTTGAAGCTTAAAAAATAATAAAACAATAACTTTAAAGCATTGCTTTAAATCTATTCAATCCTTGTCTATTTAAAAAAAATGTTAAAATTGCAACTTCAATTTTCAAAAATAATATAAAATTGCAATTTTGACACATTGTTTTGATGAAACACACACTTATACTGAGAGGGGGGGTGAATCGGTATAAGCGAATCTTTTACTAATTTAAACTTTAATAAACACAATGAAGCAATCAAAAAATCCACACATAAGAGACGCAAGATTTTACATAAAAAAGCATGGGAGAAAACCATGGCAAAATATTGCTTGTATAAAACTTTCTTACAAATTTTGTAGACACCAACCCACTAGAGATACCAATCCCCACCAATGAGCACCAACCCAACAAGAGACTCCAATCTCTTCTAATGAGAGGCTGAAATATCCTCCTTAGTTTTTTATTTTTATTTTTTCACACATAATATTGCACCCATTAAAGTTAGCTCAATAAACATGACCAGCTGAAAGGGAACCCTTCACTTTCTGATCACTAAGATCCCGATGTTGGCAAGGTGAGAGCATACGGTGTGAGGGGATCGTTAGATATAAACTGGAAATGAAAGTACAATACTACAGGTGGCTAGTTGAACATTCTGAAAGCTATGTTACCGAATTTGCTCAAGAAGGCCCTGGGTTTCGAGTCGGGTTCGATTCGGGTCCGGAATTCGGGTCCGGTCCGTGGAAATTCGCCTTGGGTCTGCCTTTTTGACTGTGGGTTCGGCCAAGGTCCCGACCCATGACTATAGGTCCGGACAAGGTTTGAAAATTTCAAACCCGGTTCAAACCCGGGTTCTATTCCCCGCCTAGGCGCGTTTTTTCACTTTTTTTTTCATTTTTTTAATACTTTTTTGACTCGCTTTTTACTTTTAATGACTTTTTTATTCTTTCTAACCCTAATACTTGCCTCAAAAACATGAAATGGGTAAAGTGAAACTCATTTACCAATTTGTGAATGAGAAAAAAAGATTTTTTGCCTCCATTGCTAAACTTTCTCTTTTGCTTGCACAAGCTGGAATAGACTTGAAGGCTAATCGTAGATTGTTCAAAGTTGATTGTTGTGCTATTCCTAAGCACTTGCAAGTGTCTTTTCATTGCTAAGATCATTGTAGAGCAAGATTTCTTCAAAAGAGGTAGGTTTTTTGAAGTTTTTTGATTATTTTTTTTACATTTTTTTTCACAAGTGAACTTCAACTCTTTTGTTTTGTTTTTTAGTTATTGTTTTGTTTTACTTTTCATTCCTCTAAATGTCTATAACACATGTTCAATTTTTTCATTTTTTTGAAATTAATTAAATCTTTTAGTTTCAAATTCAATGAATCAATACCAAAATTTCAATATGTTGTGCCTTAGGTATTCACTATTCCGTATTACAATGGCAACCGGTACCTCCTCAGGCTCAATCCAATCTCGTTTCAAAATAAACCCAGCCTCTCCCCTTTGGAAATATGTAGAAATGGTTCAGCAACTTCCAGGTGGTGGAGGATATGTTTGGATTTGTAGTCATTGCAATGTTCAATATTCGAGCTCATACAGTCGAGTAAAAGGGCACTTGTGCGGGATCCCTGAAACAGGCATCAAAATTGTCCAGTGAAACAACAAGTGGCATTCCAAAAGATAGTGTTGAAATATATTGCTGAGCAAGAAAAGGCAGACCAAAAAACAACCAGTGGTAAAACAAGCCATCCTTTGAAGAAAGGATCTCGATCCATGAAACCCCCTACACCACCTTCTTATTTTCCACCTACAGAAAGCCATCCATTTATGGACATCCCTCAAGAGCAAACCATGCCCTCTTCAAATAAAAGATCTAAGGGACCGTTGGAAGCTTCATTTCAAAATGAGGCAAGAGAGATTGCTGATCAAGACATAGCAAGATGTGTCTATGCCAATGGATTGGCATTCAATGTTGTTCGTTCACCATATTGGCAAAAAATGGTGAAATCTATTAATGAGGCTACAAAGGGGTATAAGGGCCCAGGTTTTCAGAAGGTGAGTTGCACCTTATTGGAGAAAGAGGTGAAACATGTAGCAAACTCTTTGAAGCCCATAA
Source organism: Sequoia sempervirens (assembly GCA_007258455.2). Taxonomy (NCBI): domain Eukaryota; kingdom Viridiplantae; phylum Streptophyta; class Pinopsida; order Cupressales; family Cupressaceae; genus Sequoia; species Sequoia sempervirens. The sequence continues at coordinate 404,353,670 of VDFB02270651.1, read as the reverse complement.
GGGATTCGTGGATTGAAACAGGGGTGACCATAGTTTCTGATGGATGGAAAGATGCATGAAATCGCCCATTGATCAACGTTATTGTTGTGTCCCCTAAAGGGGCAATGTTTTTGAGAGCAGTGGATTGTGAAGGACAGGTGAAAGATGGTCCATTTATTGCTGACATCCTTTGCCAAGCTATTGAAGAAGTGGGCCATTAAAATGTTATGCAAGTTGTAACTGACAATGCCAAAAATTGTAGGGCTGCTGGGTTATTGGTTGAGGAGAAGTATCCACACATTTTTTGGACACCTTGTGCTGTCCACTCCCTCAATCTAATGCTACAAAAAATAGGATCCAAAATTGAATGGATCAAATAGGTGTATGCCGAGGGCGAAGACATCCAAATGTTTGTCACCAACCACCATATGACGCAAGGAATATTTAGACAATTCTCAAAATTGGAGTTGTTGAAGGTAAGTTAATTCTCAATATTTTTAAATTTTTGAATTTTCTTTTAATTTTAATTTTCAAATTTTGATTTTGTATATTTAAATTATATTTTTATTTTAATTTTGATTTTCAAACAGTTGCTGGAGATCTCGCTTGCCTCCCAACGAATTGTGTTGAGACGTAATTTATAAGAACTGTGGAGGCACTATGTGCTGCTGGGTAATCAGCCCCACTAATAAAGGAGGCAATCTAGCAATGAAAGGGCAAATAGGACCAAGCAAAGGATCCTAGATGATGGTTGGTGGGATCGTGTTGAGTATCTCGTCAATTTCACCGAGCCCATACTGAGCATGATCCGTTACACTGACTTGGATAGACCTTGTTTGGGCGAAGTAAATGATGGTATCGACTCAATGATTGAGAAGATGAGATCCATCATCAATGCAAAAGAGGAAGATCCTGAAGAAAAATTCTTCAAAGAGCTACAGGAAATCATGGTTGATAGATGGAACAAAATGACCACTCCTTTGCATCTTCTTGCTTTTGCATTGAGTCCCAAATATTATAGCCCTGAGATACTTTCTACTTCATCAAGAGTTGCTCCATATAGGGATGGTGAAGTGGCCCAAGGGTACAAGGCAGCAATTCGTAGAATCTTCAGTGATCGTGACCAACGTGATCGAGTGAGGGTTGAGTTTATGGCTTTTGCATGCTCTAGGAGTGTTGATCAGAATATGGATGCTCTTCGAGACAAGTGTAGGGTGGCTGCTCATAGTTGGTGGTACTTCCATGGGCAAGAATACATGCACCTCCAACCTATTGCAATAAAAGTTTTATCCCAAGTAAGTTTTATACTTTATATTTGTAATTTTAATTTTACTCATTACTCTGTTTAGTAAATTCTCAGAACTCTACAACTATTTATTAATTTAATTTTGGTCTTAATAGCCAGTTCATCCCTCTTCTAGAGAGGAATTGGAGCACATACTCCTTCATCCACCAATAAAACGCAGAAGGCATCCAAAAACAGGGACTTAGTGTGTATGGTCAAACTCGTTTCCCCCACACAAACATAGTTCCTACAAAGAAGGAGACATAAGGAGGTGGGATATTGAGCCAGAGCAGCTTGACTTGGATGCTTCCACAAGTCACTTAGCTGCACTTGATATTGATGATGACTATCAGCTTGAAGCAGCTACTACTGAGCATGAGAGCGGTAGTGTTAGTGCTAGTGGCAGTGCTTGTGCGAGTGCCACTAATGCTATTTGTGGTTCTACACAAAATGTAGCATCTGATGATGCTGATGATGCTGCTTTTTTTGATGACCCATATGATTCAGATTGATCAATGATCAATAATTAATAATTATTAATGGCTGATTGTAAACATACAGTTCAAAACCAAATTTTTTTGCTTCATCAAGGCATTTTATTTAATTTAGTTCAAATTCATAAAATGATGTAGAATTTTGGGCAAAATATCATGGAGTTTTGTCAATGGGGTTTGTCACCAAAGTCATTTATATTGAAACAATCAAGCGTAGACTCGGGAATGGAGCGTTTCACATGAGGAAGACCACGATGATTTCTGCTACAATGGGTCATTCCAAAGGATCGAGACAGAGTTTCGCATTTAATGGCGAAGATTTCTCGTAGCACAAAAGCTAAATCATAGCCTGTGGCTTCAACCTTTTGAAGGTTAAAATCTTCATCGAAGTGTTCAGCACTACCAATCTCTTCTAATCGTCCGGCTATCCGGAGCAGCCATCCAAATAAGCTTTCCGGCCCACACCGCCGGTTGAAAACCTCAAAGTTCCTTATGTGAGAATTTTGTCACTTCTGCCAAAGCTAACTCTAGCTTGAGGTTTCATCTTAAGGAGGGGTAAATCTTGGTATCGAGAAATATACATCTAACTTGGTTCACAATTAGTTCCGCTATCCAACGGTGATATCAAACAGCTTCATCCGAAGCCAACTCGCAGCCGCCCCAAGATCAGCTTATATAAATTGAGTTTTCGGCACAAGCTTCAGCCCGCTGATTCCCAAGTAAGTACAGCCTGTGTGGGCTGGGTTTAAAGGCACAACCCCCCTAGAACTTAATAAGTTATGGTATTGAAAACATGGTCGTTATTTCCGTTATTGAAAAATTATCCTTCTTATGAATATGAATTAAAGGATTAAATAATTGCTCTAGTTTATTTTTATCTCTTGGCAAATGAATGAAAAGATGGATGATTATTTAATTACGTAAATACAACTATAGATGATGTTGTTACGTATATCAATGTGAAACAATATGTTAAGAATAGTCTAACTCTGGCTTTTGGTGTCAAGTGATTGCAGGATCATCAACGCAAGAAAAGAAAAGGGACCGTCATCAGGGAGAGGACACGGTTGACAAGGACCTGATTGTTATCAAACTCTGGGAAGCAAATGACAACACAAGATGATCTTGGCCTTGGTAAAATAAATAATGAATAATAAGCCTTAAAAAGAAAACATTTAGATATTTACACTTCATAAGGAATTTTAAATGTTATTATGGCAACTTTTAAGACTTCAAATATTAAAGCTTCGAATTTAATAAAGGTAAAATATAGTTAAATGGCTAAAATGAAACGCATTTGTAGTGGTTTTGTGCGGGGAAAAGAGGGCCGATGAATGGAAAACTGAACGCATCACCAGAGCATCGTGCTTGCATGGTAACGCCTTGCATTCAAGAGGCTCGACGGAGAATGCGAAAGGGCATTCATTTAAACGCCGACCTCGTCTGGGAAAGATCATTCCATCGGAACAATCGTTATTTTTCCTTTGGTCTTCGTCTTTTGAAAAGGAAAAAAAATACCATTCTTCCGCCATGGTTAGGGTTCTGTTATTTTCTTAGCCTTGTTTATTCTTCCTTTGGGAACGGGTGGGAAAATCTATCATAAGCAAAGGTGATCTTAAAACGCCTTTCTCTTCCTCTGTTTCTCTGAAGTAATCTCCGGTGGCTCGCGAATCTCTTTCCGGAAAGCAAGTAGAGCAGGATTCGGGGTCAGTGGCAACAACAAATAATATCATCAGGCACGTAGATATAATCATTTTCTTCTATTTCATATGCGTAGAATTCAATATGTAAATAGTTTTCTTCTTCGCAATAATGGAGTATGAGAATGAATTGCTTTTGATCTTATCTTAGGTTATATCGGCTGTTTCCTCTATATTATCCCTGCTCTGAGACTTTAATGTAGGATTTTGTTAGTCTCTGTCTGAACCGTAGCTCTTGTTTTAATATGAATGTCGTCTATTCTTCCTAACCGGGGTCATACCTTCAGGAGTAAATCTGAAACAGTTTTTCCTCATTTCAACTTCATTATCTTTGCATTATCCTCATCAAGCAATGCCGGCCTAGGGAGTTTCCTTCTTCTTGTGTTCTGGTAAACCTTAGACAAAACCATGAAGCGGCAACTGTCTCCTTCACTTCTGTTCTTTAATCCTCGATGTTCTGAACGGTACACCAGAACAGAGTCTAGCTGAGACCTTGCCTCATTCTTTTGTAATTCTGGAATAATTTTATTACAAGCATATGACCCTAACCCTGAACTGTCATGAAGTCTAGTAGGGTATGTCTAACAGATCTGAACACTATCTCTTCCTGAAGGATAAACGATAAATTCTTTATATGAACCAATGAATTTAATAGCAAACAGTAAGAACTAGGAACTCGAATATTTGATATTCATGAATGTAGAAACCAGAAACAAACCTTGTGTAAACTTAATGAGCAAGGATGCGTGCTGATGGCACAGTGATGCCATAATTAATAAAAAATCCTTGGCCAAGGTAGATGCCAATTCGGCAATGTCAGCTTCCATGGCCAGATATACTCTGGTCAGGATGATCCTTCTGATAAGAGGAACCTATAGAGGAAGGATCGATCAGTAGTATAGGTTCGTGGACATCAGGCTCAGAGATCTGATAACAATTGATCCTTGTTAATTGACCTCGTGAAGGGCGGGTTCTTCAGTTGAAGAAACTCGGGAGACCAGCAGGTCTTGGTTGGGCGGTAAAGCCCCTGATGATGATTTCTTTTCCTTTCTGAATAGTATTACAAATGAAGATGGTGACAAATGCAAAATCTTTCTTCTCGCTCTACTTCCAGGTACAAAGATCTGAATGTTTACTAATTGTTGAAATAATATTCATCTTGAAATTTGAACATTGTTTTTAGCTGAATTTGCCATTACATGTTAGTTATTGTTAAATTATACTGCATAGTTGAATTCTGCAAGTTAGTTGTAGGAAACTAAGATAGCCGTTGTAAGTGAACCCTAGAATGGTAGTTATTTTATCATGATAATTTGAAACTGCTTCTGAAAAATCAGTTAGAAACGTTGGAAAACACTTGATCTCTTGAAAACAATTAGTTACAATTCAGCTGAAGGTAGTTGCCAATTAAACCTTCGTAACCGTAGATTAGTTGGATGTTACAAAAGGACCCTTCAGATGCCAAAATTTGCAAACGAAGTCTTCCTAACATCAGTACTACTCTAGCCTAGCTCCACGATGCATCATCCTACTTGTCGATCCGACGTTCCAGGTGATCGTGGCGGAAGTTCTACCAAGCACGTAATTTCACGGGCGGACCAACATACAATTT
>VDFB02270651.1:404298493-404348500 GCA_007258455.2 Sequoia sempervirens | reverse complement strand
CTTACTTATAGGACCTTCATCCTATCATACCATCGAATATTTCAACATGTGTTGATACCACCTACACAAGTGTTGTTGGCTTATTGCACCCTCATACATGCATGGTTTTTGGATTGGTGTGTGGAAACCCTTGAGAATACATAATTGGATTCTTTAATCACATATTGATTTATGTACATTGATGGTGTGAAGAATCCTCATGTGTGAATATTCTTTGGAATTATTATCATGCTTATGTTGGTATGAGTGTTTCTACATATATTCACATGTATTTGGTCAAGCTAGTATGTGTTTCTAGGTATTCTTTCACATGTATTAGATTGGTGTGTTGCTACATATGTTGTTGTATGTTTTGGATTGGCTTGAGTGTTTCCATGTATTCCTTGTTTGTATGCACGTGTTTTATACCAAAACCAACCATATCCTAGGATTGTGGGGTGGGATTGAGGTTTTCACATGGTTGGGTAGTGTTAAAAAAATTTCAAATCATGTTGGACTCTCTTGGTATTATGCTTCTTGTACCTCTTATTTATTGTAATCATTTATAAATTGGGTCCTTGAGACCATTATAATAAAAGTGCAGCTGTAGATTATTGTATCCTCCTATGAAATTTATGATCCCTATCACATGTGTAGGAATGTTTAGTGGGTGTCTTGTGATATTATGAGAATATTTGTGAATACTCCACTTGATCTATCCCTATTTTAGGTGTTATTGTAGTATCTTTTGTAAGTGGAATCCTAGTCACAAGACCCCTTGGAATTTCTCATCTTATTCTAGTTGAATTCCTTGTTGAGGAATTATTTTGGTTGCAATAAATCCCTTATGTAAGTCTACAAATTAGTCTTATGTAGCCAATTCTAGAAACGTCTTAATTTAGACACTTCTACAAGGCTACATTGAATAATTAAGACTAAAGAATAATTTCTAGAGTTTAGTGACATGTGCTAGAGTCCCTTTTATGCACTAGTTAAAGTTTATCTAGTGTGTTCACATCCTCTTGTGCTATGTTGTCCCTTGGTTATTAAACAACAAACATTTCTCAACCTTTTTAGAGAAAATTTCTAAATAGAAGTTGTTCCCCTTAGTCTTCTTAGTCAAGTAATATCATCTTACATCATTGAGATGTGTCATTCCTAGAGATTTATCCCCTCTTTTTCATGGGTAATCATACCTTGGCACGAATACAATTAGTTGCCAATCTTATTGTTTGAGGACTAGTACCTCCTAGTTGACCTACATTTTGAGTAGGCATTTTTAAGTGTTGGGTGTTGTTTATGAAATATTAGAATGGGTATGATGATGGATTTAATCTCTCCTAATCCTTCCATTAATAAGAGAATAAGATCATGGTCTTCTATCTTCTCTCCACTATGGAGGAAGCACCACCTCTTGTATGGTCATTCTAGTGACTTGTACCATGTTTTTATGTCTTCTGCTTGTGCTATTGTGCTTTATGCACTAATGATGGTAGTTACATTTGTTATTATGCTTGGTCAAGACAAATTATGTATGCTTTGGTATGCAATGTAACATGTGAATGTCACATTTGCAACATAAAAATTATTTATCTAGTGTTGGTTCAATTAATGCCTTGGGTGAACGCTTGGGGTGTTACACTCCAATAATCAAGAAAGTCCATCACACACATGAGATGAGGATACGATACAAATAAATAAGGTCCTACCATCCACAACAAAAAATATACTACAACAAAAAACTACATGGAGGAGACACCAAGGGTTGTCCAAGAGATGCACATGGAATCATGTGATTGAAGTAAGACCCAACACAAACACACAACTTAGAGTTCCCAATGTTGCAACATGGGTTATGATAGATATTAAAGTACACATTGTTATAGATGATAACATTTAGATAGCCACCATTGAGAACTTGACTAAGGCTATTGTGGATTGTGACTAGAAGTAAAAAGCAACACAAGTGTTATAATTTGTGTTGAGGGTGTTTGACTCTAATCTCAAACTTTTATATTGTATGTAATTGAGTTGCATTGTCTCTTAACCTATTCTAAACTGTATTTTTTGGACCAACATACATAGTTATTTAAAAGGGTAGTTACAAGGTAGTTATGTTTAGCATAACTACCCAATGGAGCTATACAAATAAAACATTGTTCCCATAAGGGGAATCCCTTTTGCAATAAAAAAGGGAGAGATATTGAGAGTTTCCAAGTTTGTAAACAAATAATTACTTTGTTTTGTGATCAATTGAAGATGTCTTACAATGTTTTCATTCCATGAAAGAGTTCTATTTTTTGATAATTGCTCTTTAGATTCTTTGGTTTATTTATATGTGGTTATATTGTATGTTGGTTGGTGAAATATGCCCATCTCCATTTAGTTCTCAACATTATTCTATGTGGCTAATCGATATTCTACAACATAACAATAGAGGAGAAAAAATATTTTTATATCTCTACATAATGTTATTTTCTTAAGATTGTATATTATGGAATGGTTCATTTAATAGGTGATCTTTGCATGTAATTTCATGCTTCTATATATTTTCCACTCAAGCAAAATTTTCACAACTATTAACTAAAGGTAAAACTCCCATGATTACAAGACAACTATAAATATGATTCAAAACTAGGTATTTTTGACCAATTCAACAATATTATTTTTTGCTCTTATTCATGATTCACTTACTAGCTTAATTGGTAGTTATGTGCCATCATTTTCCATACATACCACTTTGTAATCATCACATGTTCCAAGGAAGATTTCTTAATTTCTTTAGCAAGTTGTTGTATATTAATATTTAGAGTGATTTTAAACTCTTATCCTCCCTTAACCATTTTTTTTACTACGCTAAGTCTATCCTTCACTTTGGTTTGCCACCAACACTTAATTATGATTCAACTAATAGTTTCTATTGTTCACAAGACCCAAAAATAGGCACCCCATTAATGATCATGGTATGATACTATTTACTTTGAGTTCTTGGTAATTAAATTCAAATATGAAAAATCTTAGTTAACATATTTTGATAGATAAATTTCTTGAATATTTTATTAATCAAATAAAATAATTTTCTGAAATATAAGAATTGAATGTATTTAATTATTTTTACTAGTTGAAGAAATTATCTAATCTTAAAAATATATGAAAAAATTTATCATATGATTAAGATATTGAGATTTGATGGAAAACATCCAATTTGACATTATCTTCAATCTAAAAAAAAATTGAAAAAAAAATCAGTTTTATTATTAAATACTTAACATCTTAAACTAAATTGATGTTTATACCCTTAGCAAAAACTCAACATACTAACATATTGTTATGGAGTAGAATATCAAGCAGCCTAGTGTAATCTTTAGACCTTAATATGGTCACTGGGTTTCTCCTGACAAAAGCATTTAGGTCGCTTACCTATGAACAGATAGACCATTTTGGGTCCAATCAAATGAACCATGGAAAGCCTGCATCCTTTAATTCCAAAAGCTGCAACATATGTCATTCATTGTCTCTGCGTGACCCTTCACCTCACATTAACTAATTCCTTGTCAGTCTGTCGGAGGACCATCAAAAATAAAATCCATGTTCAGCTGTACTCTGTGGATTAAAAGATACAAGTAAAGATAATAACTGTGAATGTATCATCATTCATAATCCCATCTTAACATTTATTACGTTCACTTCCTTCTGGCAGTGGTAGTTCAGTTAATTTTTTTTAAGCTAGAGAAATAAAATATATATTACAAGTTTAACAGCATAAGTAGTACCAATGATTAAGTGACTTTTACTATAATGTTTTTATAGATTGATTATTTGTTGTTACAAATGAGATTGTAATAGTGATTGATTTATAAGTTATTGATGTTTAACTGTTTAGTGTTCAGATTTCTGAATCAATCATGTACAAGTTTTTACATCAACGTCTCGGATCATTTTCTCTCTAACTGTTTTTCATCCTGATGATGGATCATGGAGTATGGTCTGAAACGTTGATGTAAGAACTTGCATACAATTGATCTAGAAATCTGAACACTAATAATCATGGACTGTGGAAACAAAATGCTACTAGTTTAATTTTTTTTCAATAGAACAAATTTGTAGGTTGAATATTCATTATTGTAAGTAAGAATTGTAGTAAGTTTAACAAATGATCTAAAATCTAAATTTCATGAACTCTATGCATCATATCTTATGGATCTGTAGCATGTGACTACGTTGCAACTAATTCTTGTCAGTGATTTGATTATTAGAATTTTATTTGAAGTAGAAATTAAATACTATTGGATTGCATAGATAACTTGAATTAATCTTAATTATTTTTGCTCAAAAGAGATGAAGCAAAATTAGATAATAATAAATTAATATAATAAATTAGATTATATCTAGTGCGCCAACATCCTCCTGTGCTCTATTGTCCCTTGGTTATTAAAAAACAAACATTTCTTAACCTTTTTAGAGAATTTTTCTAAACAAAATTTGTTCCCCTTAGTCTTCTTAGTCAAGTAATATCATATTAGTTTATTGAGATGTGTCATTCTTAGAGATTTATCTCCTATTTTTCATGGGTAATCATGGCTTGGCATGAATGCAATTGATTTCCAATCTTATTGTTTGAGGGCTAGTATAGGTCTTAGTTGACCCGACTTTTGTGTTGGTGTTCTTAAGTGTTGAGTGTTTGTTAAATCTTGGAATGGGTATGATGATGGAAATAATCTCTCCCACTCATTGCATTCACAAGAGAACAATATCACAATATTGTGTCTTGTCTTCACTATGGAGGAAGCTCCACCCTCTTGTTTGGTCATTTTGGTGACTTGTACCAATTTTTTTGTCTTCTACATGTGTCATTATGCTTTATGCATTATTGATGGTTGTCATGTTTGTTAAATATGATTGGTGATGACAACTTGTGTGTGCTTTGGTATGCAATGCAACATGTGAATGTCACATTTGCAACATAAAAAATATTTTCTAGTATTGGTTCAATTAATGTCTTGGGTAAAATATAGGGGTGTTACACTCAAATAATCAAGAAGGTTCATCACACAAATGGGATGAAGACAAAATTAAAATGAATAAAGGTCCTATCATCCCCCACAAACAACATACTCCAACAAACAACTACATGGAGGAGATACCAAGGGACAACCACAAGATGCACATTGAAGCATGTGACTAAAGATCCAACACAAACACACAACTTAGAGCCCTCGATGTTGCAACATGGGTTGTGATAGATATTGATGTACACATTACTGTAGAGGATAACATCTAGGTAGTCATCATTGAGAACTTGACCAAGGCTATTGTGGATTGTGACTAGAAGTAAAAAGTGGGATAACTGTTATAATTTGTATAAGGGTGCTTGACTCTAACCTCAAAATTTTATATTGCATGTAATTGAGTTGAGTTTTTGCTTAAGCTATTTTAAACTTTATATTTTTGTTCGCATACAAAATTATTTAAAAGGGTAGTTACTAGGTATGTTGGGCAACCAATTAAGCTATAAAAATAAAACATTGTTCCCATAAAGAGAATCCCTTTTTTAATAAACAGAGGAGAGATAATGAGAGATTCTAAGTTTGTAAATAAATAATTACTTTGTTTTGTGATTAGTTGAAGATGTCTTACAATGTTTTCATTCCATGAAAGAGTTCTATTTTTTGACAATTGCTCTTTCTTTTATATTAAATATAGCTGAAGTAACAAATAAGGAGGTACAACCATTACATGATGTAGTAGGGCTTGTTGCCCAGTGTTATATCTGTACTCCCATTACCAATTCAAAAAGAGTCCCCTTCCCAATTACATCACTATACAACACTTATCAAGGTTTATACACTTACATTAGTTTTACATTGAATTTCAACAAGTATCAAGGTTTACATACAAAACAGTCCATGCTTTACAGAAAAATAGTATATGCCAAGTTTTAACAAAACAAATCATCTTTGTATGTCGAACTTTACAAAAAGATTCCTCTTTATCTGAACCATGCAACTGCGTTTAGCTTTTGGAACCCATGCCTCTTCCTGCATACTTCATGCTGATGAGTGCCCCAGCTGCTATTTGGTCTGCTTGAGTGACCTCCTCGACCCTTGCTATGCCCTGTTGTGTCTTTTCCTTTTTGTTGTTGCCACTGCCAGTATTGTTTAATAATTGCTCTTTTAGATTCTTTGGCTTATTTAGTTCTCAACATTATTCTAAGTGGCTAATTGATATTCTACAACATAATGATTATGGAGAAAAATTATTTTTATATCTCTACATAATGTTATTTTCTTAAGATTGTATATTATTGAATGGTTCATTTAATAGGCGATCTTTGCATGTAATTTCATGCTTCTATACATTTTTCCATTCAAACAAAATTTTCATAAGTATTAACTACACAGGTAAAACTCTCATGATAACAAGACAACTATAAATATGATTCAAAACTAGGTATTTTTGACCAATTCAACAATATTATTTTTTGCTCTTATTCATGATTCACTTACTAGCTTAATTGGTAGTTATGTGCCACCATTTTCCATACATACCACTATGTAATCATCACATGTTCCAAGGAAGATTTCTTAATTTCTCTAGCAATCATTATATATTAATATTTAGAGCGACTTTAAACTCTCATCCTCCCTTAACCATTTTTTTTACTATGCTAAGTCCATCCTTCACTTTGGTTTGCCACCAACACTTTATTATGATTCAACTAACACTTTCCATTGTTCACAAGACCTAAAAATAGGCACCCCATTAGTATGATAGTATCTACTTGAGTTCTTGGCAATTAAATTCAAATATGAAAAAAATTAGTTAGCATAATTTGATAGATTAATTTCCAAATTTAAATATTTTATGAATCAAATAATTTTTTTTTGAAATACAAGAATTGAATGTACTTGAAATTTTCTAGGAATTGAAGAAATTATCTAATCTTAAAATTACATGAAAAACTTTAGCATTTGAACGAGATACTAAGATATTGTCATGGGGTAGAATATGAAGCAGCCTACTGTAATCTTTAGAACTTAATATGGTCACTAGGTTTCTCCTGACAAAAGCATTTAGGTCGCTTACCTATGAACAAATAGACCATGTTGGGTCCAATCAATGAACCATGGAAAGCCTGCATCCTTTAATTCCAAAAGCTGCAACATATCTCATTCATTGCCTCTGCGTGACCCTTCACCTCACATTAACTAATTCCTTGTCAGTCTGTCGGAGGACCATCAAAAATAAAATCCATGTTCAGCTGTACTCTGTGGATTAAAAGATACAAGTAAAGATAATAACTGTGAATGTATCATCATTGATAATCCCATCTTAACACTTATTACGTTCACTTCCTTCTGGAAGTGGCAGTTCAGTTAATTTTTTTAAGCTAACCATGAAAAATGTATGTATTGGTAGAGAAATAAAATATATATTACAAGTTTAACAAGCATGAGCATGAGTGGTACCAGTTAATATTTGTTTTGTAATTTGTACAGATAGAAAAATTAATAGTTATAAATTTTTTGGATTTGATTGTGTGCGTTTATTTTTCATCAATGTTTCGGATCACACTCCATGATCATCGAGATGAAGTAGAGAGCAAAAGGAAAAAATGAATAGTTTTGCTCTCTACTTCATCCTGATGATGGATCACAGAGTGTGATCCGAAACGTTGATGAAAAATAAACGCACACAATCAAACCCAAAAACTTTATAACTAATCTTTATGGATTGTGGAAATCTACTCTTCTTAAGAAAAAATAATAGTTATTAATGATTAAGTGACTTTTATTTTGTTGTTACAAATGAGATCGTAATAATGAGCAATTTATATGTTTAACTGTTTTTCAATAGAGTATATTTGTAGATTGAATATTTGTTATTGTAAATAATAGTTATAATATGTTTACAAAATTATCTAAAATCCAAATTCCATGAATTCTATGCATCATATATTATGGATCTATAGTATGTGACTACATTGCAACTGATTGTTGTGAGTGATTATATAATATTGGAAGTAGAAATTATATACTATTGGATTGCACAGATAACTTGAATTAATCTTAATTATTTTTACTCAAAAGAGATGAAGCAAAATTATATAATAATATATTAATATAATAAATAGTGTAAAATTTATTGTACTTCAACATTTTCACATTTTCTTGTATTAGATTATAGATCATGAACCAAAAATTCTTATGATGAAATTTTTATATTCTTAAATTTAATCAACCACAATATAAAGAAGTATCATCTATAGATTCATATATTGTATTACCTTTATATTACTTAGTGAGAAAGAATTTCTTTTGAATTATAGATTGATTTACATATTGTATTATCTTTTTAATACTCAGTAAAAGTGATTAAAAAATTATTATATAATAATTTTGACAAATAATTAATATTTAATTAAATAATTTTGAAAAAAAAACTTACAATTATTACAAAATTTAAATCACTTATAATTTTTATTTATAAAATACAATGCTAAAATTATTTCAAATTCTATCAAAGTTTTCATTTCAAACATTTTTATTGTAAAGAAAAACAAGTATCATTCTAAATTCATAATAAGAGAATAAAGTGAAGCTATTCTTGTAATTTATATTATATAGCTCTTGTTATGAAACATGACTACTCTCTTTTTAAACCCATTAAATTAAATGAAAAACACCCTTACATAAATCATTTGTTATTTCATATAGAAGAAGTGTAACAATTCATAAAGGTAAATTTTATAAAATAATTTCCAATTAAAAGTTGATTAAGAAATTTCATATTATTATATTAAATATGATTAAAAATTCAACATAGTTATAAGACAATTCTCTAAGGTTTATCACCAAGTGGCCAAGAAAATAGAGTTCTTTAAGTAATTATTTTTTCAACAGTTCTCTAACTAATTTAAATTGACTAGCTTCTAATTTGCAAACATATAAACTAAGTACATGGATAAGACTACTTAGAAAAATTCTCCAAATAATGATGTAAACCATACAAAATTATGACTAATATTAATATTCTATTATTAGACTTCCACTAGCTAAAGAAATAAACAAATATTCCCAAAATAATTTTCTATGATGATTAATTGTTTCACATTAATCTAATTTATGAATTAATCAACCAATTAATGCATGTGACTAAATAATGAAGTAAAAGAACCAAATGGACCACAATCCACTTGCCTTATGAATATTTATAGATAAAATAAATGCTCATCATGTATAATTATTTGAATTTTGCTAAGGAAACTAACTCCTCACCTAAATGAAACATCTTTGCATTTTTGTAAAATTTTATATATTAAATGCTCTCTATATCATGATTTTTAGTTTTGATGAGGCTCATTTATGTCTAATGTACCCTATACTACAATATTTTCCTATACCATAATGAACATATTTGCACTCCATTTTCATATCATATCATATTTTTTTACCACTTGTAATGTTGTAAAATTGAATCCCATGGCAATTTCATATTTGTGCATATTCCCCCCTGCATTTATGGCGCCTAGCCTCATTTATGACAAGAACCTTATGAGTCAGAATTTCACAGTTCCAACTCCATAAGGGGCAATGATGAAGCGACAATAGTTTGTCACCTCATTTCTTACAAACTTATGAGTTAGATGCATGCACGACACACAAACATCTGTGTGTGCTAGCATCCTCGAGCTTTACGAGTTCAAATGAGGAATCTTGGGAACCTTTGCTCATGACACATGTCATCATGGTAGAATTTTGAGTGTAACCACTCTTCCCACCCATGCAAATTCACAAAACTCTCCTTTTCAATCTCATTTGCATGGTTCTCACTTTGAATAACTCCAACTTGCTCTCTTCTTTCTCTTCTCTTCTACATCATGATTCTATGATGAAGCTCTACCAGAGTGGTCTCACTAACAACCAAAGCTCTCGTGCAAGCGCTCAATGTCACATCTATCAAGCCAAGAGGGGAGCCATAAACTGTTGGTAACACTCTCTTTCTTTCTTTTCTATTTGCTAGCATAATATATTGTGTCTATATTTTATGATATAGGTTCTCCACCATTGTGGGGTTTTCTTTTATCCCTCACTATGTCTAATTTTCTTTGTGTCTTTTATAATATCTATCTATTTGGTTTTCCATGGAGGTGGGAACACCAAAATGAGGGTTTGACTAAGGCAAGCCCCAAAATAACCCAATATTTTACCTTGTTCGCCTTGTGTGTAGGTTTCTTGTGTGAAGCTTTGTGGGAGGTTTTAAATTGTAGGACCTCTTATAAGTAAATATGATGCAGGAGCATCCAGTGGTGTAAGGGCAATCTTGCATCACCCAAAAATAGTTAAATTTCAAGTTTCTCAAATTTTAGATGTTTTTACATTTTTGGATACCCTTTTCATCATAATGAAATTCCTAATTTATGGTTTTTATTTTCTATTCTTGGGCTGAAAGATATTGCAGTTTTAGTTTCCTAGATTTGCACTTGAAATTTTTTTGAGTTAGATTTGAGGCACTTAGAGTTCCTAGAACAGCCCCAAAACTTGCCAACATCAGTGTAGCAAATTTCAAGCGTGTTATTGACTTCGAGACCTTTCCAACGGTTCAAACGGTTCATGAATCGGAGTCCCGGATCAAAAGTTATGGCCCCAAGAAGTTGGCACACTTTCTAGAAGATACAATTGCAAATGTTCTTTTGAAATTTGAACTTCAAGTAGTAATTTTTCAGCACCAAACCGCCTAAACCCAAATTTGAATGTTGTTTTGGCTCCAAACTAAAAAGGAGCTCTATTTATGGGCAGGTTTCTAATTTTTGGGTTACTTTTTGGGGGACAAGCTCGCATATTGCGAAAGGGTGATTCTGTAGCTTTCTGTAGCTTGCATGTATTGTAGAACTTGGGATTTGAGATCCTCTGCATGTAAAAAGCTCCATTTTCTGAATAATAAAATTATTCTCTTGTTTGTGGGTTATTTTCTAAGTCTCGGGTTGTGCCCTCATCAAGTGGTATCATATCGGGTTTTCTTGAGCGTGTGGACAAATCGCTGATCGTGAGGAAATTTGCACCAGGACCATGGTTGTGGGTTGAGGTCAAGAAAGATGCCTCCAAGAGTGATGCCTAGTAGGTGTGGTGGTGCCAGAGGTGGTCAAGGTGGCAGAAATGCTGGTGGAAGAGATGCATTGGCAGCCCTCCAAAGACAGATTGATGCGTTACAAGAGCAGTTGAGAAGAGGGTTAAACCTAAGGGAGGAAAGTGAGGATGAAGGAGAGGAAGAAGGTTCAAATGTAGAAGAGGAAGAAGAAGCAATTGATCAAGACCAAATGCAGATAATAAGGGCCATTTCGAAGATCGAGAAAAGACCCAGAGCAGAAGTCCCCAGTTATTCCAGAAGTCTGAACCCAAAAGAGTTGATTGACTGGATCAACGAGCTAGAAGAATATTTTGAGTATGAGGAAATAGAGGACCCAGATTGGGTTAAGTTTAAGAAAATAAAGTTGAATGGCCATGCTAGTATTTGGTGGAAAGAAGTCTATTTGGAAAGAAATTGAAGAGGAAAAGGAAATATCACCAGATGGGATCGCATGGTAGAGAAATTGAAGAAGCAGTTCATACCAATGGACTACGAGTTAGATCTGTTGAAGAAATTGCAAGGGTTGAAGCAAGGAAGCAGATTTGTGAAAGAATATACTGAAGATTTTCACAAGATAATCATCAGAACAGGCCACACAGAGGCCAATAAGGAGAAGGTAACCCGATATCTTAATGGGTTACGACTGAGCATTCAGGAGGAGTTAAGCCTAGTCAGAATGACCACCATTGAGGATGTGTATCAGTTTGCTCTGAAGGTGGAAGAGAAGTTGAACAAAAGATTTGATGGCAAACAAAAAGGACGAGGAGGTCAAAGTGGAAGGGGTAGTGGAAGACCTTCAGAAGCCGAAATGATGATGAAAAGAAAAGTGAAGATGTGGGTACCAGCCGAAGCTAAAGGAACGATTAACTTCTACCGTCCTCGCGGATCAAAATAGTGGTGATCAAAGAGGTAGAGGACGAGGGAGATATGTAAAAGGATCTAGAAGAGGTGGTTTCAAAGGAACGTGTTTCCAGCATGGTGAAGAAGGGCATCAAGCCTATGAATGTCTACAACACCAAGGAAGGGCAGACAAAAGGCCAAAAGGTCATAGAAGGGTTACACATGTAGATGAGGAGTCCCAATCTAAAAATTTAGATGATGCTGAAAGGGGAGAAGCCCTAGTGATTAGGAGAGCCCTGGTGACTGAGGAAAAGGAACTAGAACAGAGGAAGAGTCTGTTTCGCACAAGGTGCAAGTGTGAAGGAAAATGTTGTGATGTCATTATTAACGGTGGGAGCACCGATAATCTAGTGTTAGAAGAGATGGTCACAAAGTTGAAGCTGAAGAGGGAAAGGCACCCGCATCCGTATCGGATTGCCTGGTTGCAGAAAGACCACAAAGTTTTGGTCAATGAGCAGTGCCTAGTAAAGTTCAAGATCAGGAGCAACCATGATGAGGTACTATGTTATATCATCCCCATGGATGCATGTCACATGTTGGGGAGGCTGTGGTAGTTCGATAGGCGAGCTATACATGATGGCCATGCAAAAACTTATTCCTTGACAAAGGATGGGGTTCATCACAAGTTGAAACCCCTGAAGGAGACCGAAGAAAATGTATGCAGTAGTGCTAGAATTTATTATGTAGATGGAAGAAAAATTTTAGAAGGTATGAAGCATGAGCATGTGTGTTATGCATTGATTCCTAGAGTGAGTAAGGAGGATAGTGAGAAGGTTCCAGAAGAAGTTTCTGGGATGTTGGATGAGTTTTAGGATATTGTTTTTGATAATGTACTTGAGGGTTTACCACCAATAAGGAAGATCAGCCATCAGATTGACTTGATTCCTAGAACCAGTTTGCCAAATAAGGCAGCTCATAGAATGACTCCAGCAAAAAATGAGGAGTTGAATAGACAAGTTCAAGAGTTGTTGAGAAAGGGTTTGATACGAGGAGAGTTTGAGGTCCACAGTACCTACAGTACTAGCACAAAGAAGGATGGGGAGTGGAGGATGTACCTGCATTCCTCGAGCCATAAACAAGATAACAATCAAGTACATATTTCCCTGCCAAGGATGGATGACCTAATGGACTATTTGAGTGGAGCTCAGTACTTCACAAAGATTGATCCAAGAGTGGATATCACCAGTCCAGATTCGAGAGGGAGATGAATGGAAGACTGCCTTCAAGACCAAAGAGGGCCTGTATGAGTGGTTAGTCATGCCTTTTGGGCTAACCAATGCACCAAGCACATTCATGCGGCTCATGAATGAGGTACTAAAAGAATTTCTGGGAAGTTTTGTTATTGTGTATTTAGATGATATTTTGATTTTCAGTAAGACGTTGGATGAGCATCTGATGCATATTTGGAGAGCCTTTGAGAAGTTAAGAGAAAGAAATTGTTGATTAACTGGAAGTGCAGTTTTGTGAAGAGGGAGTTAGTGTACTTGGGTTTGTTGTCTCGAGAGGTCTCAAGATGGACCTAGAGAAGGTGAAGATTGAATGGCCTACCCGAAGACCAACTACTGAGGTGAGATTCTTTCCATGGTTTGGCTAGTTTTATAGAAAGTTTATTAGAAAACTTCAGTAGTATTTTGGACCCCTAAGAAAACAATGAGAGGGGACATAAAGAATTCAAGTGGAGCATTGGAGCAGCAAATAGTTTTTAACGTTGAAGCAGAAGGTAATAGAGCAACCTGTTCTAGCCCTCCCAGATTTCAACAAGGTGTTTCAGGTGGATTGTGATGCTAGTGGTTGTGCCATTGGAGCAATGTTGAGCCAAGAAGGTAAACCCATTGCCTATTTCAGTGAAAAGTTAAATGATGCAAGAGAAAGTATTCTATATATGATCAAGGAATTTTATGCAATAGTTCAAGCATTAAAGAAATGGATACATTATTTGTTGCCAAAGGAATTTGTTCTATATACTGAAGGCCTTGCAGTACCTAAATAGTCAGGGAAAATTAAATCAAAGGCATATGAAATGGGTAGAGTTTTTGCAGAGTTATACCTTTGTTTTGAAACATAGAAAGTGGGAAGTCAAATAGGGTTGCAGATGCCTTAAGTAGGAGGCATACATTGATGACAAAGATGCAGATTGAAGTGGTTGGGTTCAATGAACTTAAGACACTGTATAGAAGACCTGATTTCGCAGAGGCTTGGAAAGCTTGCAAGGAACCTGTTACAGTGGACAAGACAAGGTGGCTGGATTTCATAATCCAGGATGGCATGTTATTTAAGGGAAGTCAATTGTGTATCCTGAAGGAGTTCCATGAGGGAGAACCTAATAAAGGAGAAGCATAGTGGAGGAATGGCAGGACATTTTGGTCGGGATAAGACCATTGCCATTATCAGTGAGCATTATTATTGGCCTCAGTTATCACTAAGGATGTGAAGAAGTTTTTACAAAGCTGCAGGGTATGTCAGATGGCTAAAGAGTGAGCTAGAATGGCTTATGTCGGGGCCCTTACATCTACTAGAGAGGCCATGGGAGGATATAAGTATGGACTTTGTTCTTGGTTTGCCAAGGACACAACGAGAGAATGATTCAATCTTTGTGGTGGTTGATAGGTTTTGAAAATGACACATTTCATTTCATGTCAGAAGACCCATGATGCAGTCCACATTGTTGACTTGTTCTTCAAAGAGGCGGTGAGGCTACATGGTCTGTCAAAGAGTATTGTTTCAGATCGTGACACCAAATTTGTGGGGTACTTTTGGAGGACCTTGTGGAAGAAGCTGAAGACAGAGTTGAAGTTCAGTTCTGCACACCATCCAAAAATAGATGGGCAGACAGAGGTTGTTAACATGAGTTTGGGTAACCTACTGAGATGTTTAGTAGGAGATAAAACCAAGGGATGGGACTTGATCTTACCCCAGGAAAAATTTTCTTACAACAATTCTGTCAACAAAAGCACTGGTAGATCACCGTTCCAGATTGTGTATGGAGGTAGCCCCAGAACAACTTCAGAATTGAGGAAGATGGACCAAGAGAAGAAAATAAGTGCTGAAGTCAAAGATTTTGCAGAGCACATCAATAATATACATGAGAAGGTACGAGAACACATTAATAAGATGAATATGCAATATAAGGCTAAGGCAGATCAGAAAAGGAGGAATAAGGAGTTTCAAACTGGCGATGAAGTAATGGTCCACTTGAGGAAAGAAAGGTTTCTCGTGGGAACCTATAGAAAATTGAAGATGAAGAAATTCGGTCCTTGTAAGATTTTGAAGAAGCATGATTCAGGGAATGCATATGAGGTAGAGTTGCCTGATGGACTCAACATTTCCCTTGTGTTCAACATTTCCCTTGTGTTCAACATTTCATATTTGACAGAGAGTATCATGAAGGTGGAATAGAGGAAGCACCAGCAATAGGGCAGTATGGCATTCCAACACCTACTTCAGAAAGGGAGGAGATTGAAGCAATCTTGGATAGTCGTGTGGGAAGGAGTACCAGAAATAGGTAGTATGAAGAATATCTAGTGAAATGGAGAGGAAGGCCTGTGGAAGATTCATCCTGACTATCTAAGGCAGCGGTTGACCGGTTGGGTTTTCCTAAACCATCTGAGACGTGATGGGTCACTTCTCAAATTACCCTAGGTGTCTGATGCAGGAGCATCGAGTTGTGTAAGGGCAATCTTGCATCACCCAAAAATAGTTAAATTTCAAGTTTCTCAGTTTTTAGATGTTTTTACATTTTTGGATACCCTTTTCATCATAATGAAATTCCCAATTTACGATTTTTATTTTCTATTCTTGGGTTGAAAGATATTGCAATTTTAGTTTCCTAGATTTGCACCTGAAAATCTTTCAAGTTAGATTTGAGGCACTTAGAGCTCCTGTAACGGCCCCGAAACTTGCTGAAATTGGCATAGAAAATTTTGAGCATGTTATTGACTTTGAGACCTTTCCAACGGTTCAAACGGTTCACGAATCGGATTCCTGGATCAAAAGTTATGGCCCCGAGAAGTTGGCGCACTTTCTAGAAGATACAATTGCAAATGTTCTTTTGAAATTTGAACTTAAAGTTGTAATTTTTCAGCACCAAACCGCCTAAACCTAAATTTGAATGTTGTTTTGGCTCCAAACTAAAGAGGAGCTCTATTTATGGGCGGGTTTCTAATTTTTGGGTAACTGTTTTGGGGACAAGCTCGCATATTGCGAAAGGGTGATTTTGTAGCTTTCTGTAACTTGCATGTATTGTAGAACTTGGGGATTTGAGATCCTCTGCATGTAAAAAGCTCCTTTTTCTGAATAATAAAATTATTCTCTTGTTTGTGGGTTATTTTCTAAGTCTCAGGCTGCGCCCTCATCATAATATCTTGCTCTCCTTTTCATTTACTTGCATTCTTTCTTTCTGTTAAGTTAGTAGATTAAAAATACCTTAGATTATGAACAATTAGTAGATTCCTTGAGTTTTGTGCAAAGGTTTAGTTCTTTTTCTGCACAAGACGCCAACACATCCCTAAGATGACATCATGATGCATTGTCATCCTACTCCAACACTATTGTCCGTTGGTCGAGAGCTTATCCTCTTGTCTCATAAATCTTTGTAATCTGCTCTTTTGGTCCCCAAAGTCCTTTATCTATGATCATTCCAAAAAATTTCTTTAAATATGTTTTGCAATCTCTTTCATCTTGAACCTTTTGTCACTTAGGTTCATGTCATTGAGGTGATCGAGGGAAATTTTCTCCCTTTAGACCTTGTTTGTCTTGGGACTTGGGAGTAGCGAATCCCCTCCTTCACATTTTGGTGAATATGATGTGAAATGTGAATCATGCCAAATATTTTTCTATAATGTTTTAATGTTTATGATAATGCTTTTTGGTGCAAGAGCACCTACTTGAATACAAGCGTAATTTTAATGTTTTGCTCTTAATCTTTTTGTTTTGTTTTGTAATGGTCTCATACACCATTGATAAGGTGTAAGGGGACATTTTTGAAGCTTAGGTAAAATTAAAATAAAATGGAAACTCGTTTTGTAGGCGTTTCCTTAGGTTTTGGTGAAAACGCAAAACACAGTGTGTTTTCGAACGCACATCTTTTCTCCACTTTTAAGCCCGAATCTCTAAACCTAACTAATTTTTTTCAGGTGGAAAAGGAAGAGCCCGACATTTTTGAGTAGGTGGAAGGTTTTTTTTGGACGGGGAGTTTTGCTGGTGTGAGTGGTTTTCTGGAAATAATAAAGAAAACAGAGATTTCATGTGTTAAAGAAAAATCTATCTATTTTCTAATTTTTACTACGTAGCAGCAATTTTAATGTTTTAGCAGGAATTCAATGTGCTTGTTGAGATGTAAAGACTCCCTTTGAATTGTTATTAGTGGCGTTTTAAATAGCTTTTCAATGTTTCTTTCTATTTTTGTTTGTATAGTGCTTTACTTTCTCATTTTCTTTTTGACTGGTAAATCTGCTTACAATGGAGGTTTAGTCTGTTTCTGCCCGCGCCAAGAAGCATGGCTGCGTGGGAAACAAGGATAAACCCCTTGCATGTAAATATGTTAGTGGTAGGAGTGAATGAAAGTACTGTTTCCTTGTTGAAAAGCTATTCCTAGGCGAGCATTGATGCCCGGTTAGGAAAAGAACATTGTTTTGCACAGCTCCAACGTAGGGGTGATGAAATCTATTCAATACGGTTTGAATAAAGATTGCAGGGATCTTTTAAGGGTATGACAGGTGGCGTGAGTCATTAGCATTTCAATTTGGTGGTTGTAGGATTGAGGACAGTTCTTTGAATGTCCAAGAAAAGGCTTGAAAGCTTTAAAATACATTGAAATCAGCTTTAACCCTGTATATGGCAGAGAGGGTCAGAATTCAAGAGAATCTTGGAGTGATCCTTGTTTGAACCAAGGTGTTTTCTTTATGTTTATTGTATCCACCAAGTTGAAGGTTGAAATGACCTTAGACCTCGGGTTAATAGGCCTAATAAGGCTCATGGCTACAAACCCTCCTAAAACCCTAGGATTTTGAGACAGCGATAGAGGAAAGAGGGATTGTGCAAGGACAAGAACATTATTGCCAGTGATTTTTAAGACAACTAAACTAATTCACACCCCTACAACAAGGTTGGCAGAATGGAAGTTTGACTAGTCTTTAGTTGATTGAAGGCTAGTTAGAGCAGAGAAGAAAAGAAGCATCAAGAAATGCTTGATTCAGGCTTAATGAATGTTTTGGGATATTGATAGCAGGGTTGGCAGCAAAGACCAGGGGTGCCTAAGTGTTTTGGGAACCTATAGGTTTGGTGGAGGCAGCAACACCAGGGGTTATCAAAAGTGAGACCCAGAGCATTGAGTCAGTGAATGATTCAATCCAACCCTCATTCTATCAGATTGGTATCAGAGCCGTGAAAGATTTGGGAAAGCAGCAACTTATATGTCAGAGGAAGTTGAATCAAGTGAACCGCCTAAGATGGTGACTAATGTACAGTTAGCCAAGATGGTTGAAGAGCAAGAAGAGGATAAAAAATCTCTGAAGGAAAGAATAGAACAGCTTGAAGTAGTACTAAACAAGGTGAAACTGGAAGGCAAAGTTCCAAAAGAAGAAGAGGTTGCAGAGGAGGACAAAGTCCCTGAACCTGACCCTGTCTTGGAAGAGGAGCCTTTCCTGAAGGCATTAAAAGCACTAAGTGGAAAAGGACTCGAGGGTGTACCACTATTCCATGGAAAGATGGATCCTGATCTGGTCTTGGACTGGATACATGGCATGGAGAATCACTTCGAATGTGATGGAGTTACAGAAGCACAGAAGGTGAAGGTTGCAAAGTCAAGGTTGAGAGGATCAGCGTTAACTTGGTGGAAGTTTATTTAGACTGAAAGGGAGAAACAAGGTAACCAGCCTATATCAACCTGGAAAGGAATGGTTGCAAAAGTGAAAGAAGCCTATATGCCTGATGACTATGAAATTCAACTCCACAAGAAAAGGAAGAGTTTAAGACAAAAAGACAAAGATGTAAACACCTACACTAAAGAGTTTCAGAAGCTTTGCTTGAGATCAAATGTGGCAGAAGATGAGAGCCTGAAAGTGGCTAGATACCTCAACGGATTGAAGTGGAATATACAGGAATAGATGGCTTTGCTCAGCCCCAAGACAGTCCACCAATTCTATCAGCTAGCTATCAAGATTGAAGAGAGGAATAAAAGGAAGCATGATCAGTCCTCGAAGGGTAGAGGAAGAGGCAGAGATCAAAAAGGACAGCGTGGAGGTTACCAAGGAAGAGGTGGTGACCAAAGAAGCCAAGGAGAATCAAAGCTTACTGAGCATGGAGGTGAAACCTCATCAAGAGGAGGTTTTAATAGAGGAAGAGGACCTCAAGGAGGTTCAAATAGAGGTAGAGGAGCAGGCAGAAGTAACTCTTACTTTGCCACTATGAAGTGTTACAACTACAATCAGCTAGGCCATCCAACTTATAGATGCCCGGAGAAAGCTTCATCTAGCAATGAGAAAAGAGTAGCTTATGCACAAGAGGACATCGTGAGTGTAAAGACACTTGAGATCAGTCACATAGAATCAGAAGTAGGTGAAAATCTGATGTTCAACAGGGTTTTGATCAAACAACCAGTTAAGGAAGAACCCAAGCAAAGGAGAGCTTTGTTTAGAGCAAGGTACAAGATATTGGGAAAGGTATGCAAGGTTATAGTAGATTCTGGTTCTACGGACAATATAATATCTAAGGAGGCAGTAAATAAGTTAAAATTGCAAAAGGTACCTCATGCCAATCCCTACAAAGTCACATGGTTGAACAAAGGGCAAAGTGTCTTAGTGAATGAGCAGGTTACAGTGGAATTTTCGATTGGAGGCTACAAAGACAAGCTGATTTGTGATATACTGCCCATGGATGCATGCCATCTTCTTGGCAGGCCATGGAAATATGATAGAGGTGTTGTATATCATGGGAAGGAGAATACCATAGAATTCATGAAGGATGGAAGAACCTTCAAGCTGCAATCGTTGATTGAGGAAGATGAAGGGCAGTCCAAGGTTCCAAACATTATGTTGAGCAGTGGTAAGGAGTTCATCAAGGATCTACACCAAGGGAATGAAGGGTATGTGATTATGTTGCAGCCCAAAGAAGAGGAAAAGGCTGAAAGGACAGTGTTACTAGCAGTAGTCCAAAACTTGCTTGACAAATACAAGAGCATAGTGAGTGATGGAACACCATCCACTCTACCACCCAAGAGAGCAATAAGTCATCAAATTGACTTCATACCTGGAGCCTCATTGCCTAACAAAGCAGCATACAAACTGATCCCTAAGTAGAACCAAGAGGTGGCAAGACAAGTGGAAGAGTTGCTAAATCAAGGTCTGATTCAAAAGAGTATTAGTCCATGTGCAGTCCCAGTTGTTTTGGCAACAAAAAAGGAGGTAAATGGAGACTTTGCACTGATTCTAGAGAAATAAATAGAATCACAATTAGGTATAGATTTCCAATACCTAGGATTGAAGATTTATTGGATTGCCTTGGAGGTGCAAAATTTTTACACTAAGCTAGATCTTAAGAGCGGGTATCACCAAATTAGAATTAAGGAAGGTGATGAGTGGAAGACAACTTTTAAGACAAACAATGGTTTATATGAGTGGAAAGTGATGCCATTTGGCCTCTCAAATTCCCCTAGCACGTTCATGAGACTAATGAATGAGGTGCTTAAGATTTCACAGGGATTTTTGTGGTAGTTTACTTGGATGACATACTGATTTTGTAAGACAGCAGAAGAGCATTTGAAGCATGTAGAGATGGTACTCAAAAGGTTGCAAGAAGAACAGTTGGCAATCAACCTTGAGAAGTGTGAGTTCTTCAAACAAGAGCTTGTGTATCTAGGCTTTGTGGTATCCCAAGGAACGCTGAAGATGGATCCAAGTAAGGTGGAAGCTATCCTAAACTGGCCTACACCAACCACAACAACTAAGGTAAGAAGTTTTCATGGTTTGGCTCAGTTTTATAGGAAGTTTATAAGGAATTTTAGTGGTATATGTGCACCAGTGTTAGATACAATCAAGGGTGGTCAGAAAACAAAGTTTAAGTGGACTTTAGAAGCTGATAAAGGGTTTGAAAAGTTGAAAAAAGAAGTGGCAACACAACCTATCTTGTTATTGCCTAGTTTTGATAAATTGTTTACAGTTGAGTGTGATGCAAGTGGAGTAGCAGTAGGAGGAGTCCTTAGTCAAGAAGGTAGACCTGTAGCCTTGTTTAGTAAAAAACTCAATGAAGCCAAGCAAAAATACTCCACCTATGATCTGGAACTTTATGCTTTAGTGCAGTCCCTTAGGAAATGGAGGCATTACTTGTTGCCCAAAGAGTTTGTGGTCTTCACAGATAACCAGGCACTCAGTTATATCAATACCTAGGAGAAGTTAAGCAATAGGCACTTGAAATGGATGGAGTACATTCAAGATTTCACATTTACCATTAAGCACAAGAAGGGACAGCAAAACAAAGTGGCAAATGCATTAAGCAGGAGGATGTTGATAGTCCAAGAGATACAGCTGAAAAGCATTGGATTGGAAAGTTTTAAAGATCTCTATGGTGATGATGAAGACTTTTCCAAAGCCTACAAGGTATGTTCAGACTTTGCAAATCATTTTCATAGTCAATATGCTGAGTATACATTGCAAAATGGGTTGTTATTCAAGGGTAATTTGTTGTGTGTCCCAAGAGGATCAATGAGGGAAAATCTTATCCAAGAGAAACACAATGGTAGTCTTAGCGGACACTTTGGAATTAACAAAACTTTAGAGCTGGTACAAAGGTTTTACTATTGGCCTAAGTTAGCACGGGATGTCAAAAAGTATGTTGAATAGTGTGTTGTTTGCATAAAATCCAAAGGGGGAGCTAGCAATGCTGGGTTATATCAGCCCTTACCTATTCCGAACAGACCATGGGAGTGTGTGAGCATGGATTTTGTGGTGGGTCTTCCCAAGACTAAATCTGGTTTTGTCAGTGTTTTTGTAGTTGTGGATAGATTTAGCAAGATGAGTCACTTTATTCCTTGCAAGACCACACACGATGCAAGCTATATTGCCCATCTATTCTTTAGGGAAGTTGTGAGAATCCATGGATTGCCATTGAGTATTGTCTCCGATAGGGATGTAAAATTCATGAGTCATTTCTGGAAAACACTATGGAGCAGATTGGGAACTAATTTATCATTTGGATCAGCCTACCATCCTCAGACCGATGGTCAAACCGAGGTGGTTAACAGAGTGTTAGGTAACCTATTGAGGTGCTTGACAAAGGAATATGGGCAGACCTAGGATATGGTGATTTTCCAAGCGGAATATGCATACAATGACAGTGTGAACAGAACTACAGGAAAAAGCCCATTTGAAGTTGTGTACGGAATGCATCCAAGAGGAATTTGTGAGCTTAGAGACCTTGGAACAATGGAGAATAGGAGTGGACATGCTGAAGACTTCACTCAAACCATGAAGGAGATTCATGAGCAGGTTAAGAGGACAATCACATCAGCAACACAAAAGTTGAAGGACAAAGTTGATGAGACAAGAAGAGATGTGCAGTTCCAGGTGGGTGATTATGTGATGGTTCACCTCAACAAATCCAGATTGTAGAAGGGAATGTCCACCAAGTTGCAAATGAAACGGGTAGGACCATGCAAGGTGATAGCTAAGTATGGAAAGAATGCATACAAGGTGGAACTTCCATCGGATTTGGGTATATCTCCAGTCTTCAACGTTGCTGATTTGATTAGGTACAAGGGTACAGTCAATGATGAAGTTCAAAACAATCAAGAAATATTTAAAGATATCAGCAATATACCCCTTCCAATTCAAGAGAAAGCTCAAGCAGAGAAGGTCTTGGAGTCCAGGGTGAAGAAAGCAACAAGGAATAAGGTATACATGGAGCACCTTATCAAGTGGAAGAGAAAACCTGACTCAGAGGCTACATGGGTACAAGAGGATCAATTCAAGAAGCTTGGAATTGACCTGGAACTGATCCCACCTTCCAGTCCTTGATCTTCGTGCTGAGAGGGGGAGAATGGTGCAGGAGCACCTACTTGAATACAAGCGTAATTTTAATGTTTTGCTCTTAATATTTTTGTTTTGATTTGTAATGGTCTCATACACCATTGATAAGGTGTAAGGGGACCTCTTTGAATCTTAGGTAAAATTAAAATAAAATGGAAACTCGTTTTGTAGGCGTTTCCTTAGGTTTTGGTGAAAACGCAAAACACAGTGTGTTTTCGAACGCACATCTTTTCTCCACTTTTAAGCCCGAATCTCTAAACCTAACTAATTTTTTCAGGTGGAAAAGGAAGAGCCCAAAACTTTTGAGTACGTGGAAGGTTTTTTTTGGATGGAGAGTTTTGCTGGTGTGAGTGGTTTTCTGGAAATAATAAAGAAAACAGAGATTTCATGTGTTAAAGAAAAATCTATCTATTTTCTGATTTTTACTACGTAGCAGCAATTTTAATGTTTTAGCAGGCATTTAATGTGCTTGTTGAGATGTAAAGACTCCCTTTGAATTGTTATTAGTGGCGTTTTAAGCAGCTTTTCAACGTTTCTTTCTATTTTTGTTTGTATAGTGCTTTACTTTCTCATTTTCTTTTTGACTGGTAAAGCTGCTTACAATGGAGGTTTAGTTTGTTTTTGCCCACGCCAAGAAGCATGGCTGCGTGGGAAATAAGGATAAACCCCTTGCATGTAAATATGTTAGTGGTAGGAGTGAATGAAAGTACTATTTCCTTGTTGAAAAGTTGTTCCTAGGCGAGCATTGATGCCCGGTTAGGAAAAGAACATTGTTTTGCATAGCTCCAATGTAGGGGTGATGAAATCTATTCAATACAGTTTGAATAAAGATTGCAGGGATCTTTTAAGGGTATGACAAGTGGTGTGAGTCATTAGCATTTCAATTTGGTGGTTGTAGGATTGAGGACAGTTCTTTGAATGTCCAAGAAAAGGCTTGAAAGCTTTAAAATACATTGAAATCAGCTTTAACCCTGTATATGGCAGAGAGGGTCAGAATTCAAGAGAATCTTAGAGTGATCCTTGTTTGAAACAAGGTGTTTTCTTTATGTTTCTTGTATCCACCAAGTTGAAGGTTGAAATGACCTAAGACCTCGGGTTAACAGGCCTAATAAGGCTCATGGCTACAAACCCTCCTAAAACCCTAGGATTTTGAGACAACGATAGAGGAAAGAGGGATTGTGCAAGGACAAGAACATTATTGCCAGTTATTTTTAAGACAACTAAACTAATTCACACCCCTGCAACAAGGTTGGTAGAATGGAAGTTTGACTAGTCTTTAGTTGATTGAAGGCTGGTTAGAGTAGAGAAGAAAAGAAGCATCAAGAAATGCTTGATTCAGGCTTCATGAATGTTTTGGGATATTGATAGCAGGGTTGGCAGCAAAGACCAAGGGTGCCTAAGTGTTTTGGGAACCTATAGGTTTGGTGGAGGCAGCAACACCAGGGGTTATCAAAAGTGAGACCCAGAGCATTGAGTCAGTGAATGATTCAATCCAACCCTCGTTCTATCACTTTTTCTAAGGAATATTTTGATATGCTAGAATATTCCTTAGACAATTTCTTAGAGGCATCTCCTCCTTTCTATAGATCTTCTGAACAAACTTCATCACAACCATTTACTTCCTCTTCACAAGTTGAGGAGTCTGTGAATGTAGTGACTATCTTTGTGGCTCCTCAAAGGCCTAAGAGACCCGTCATTTTCTTGAATCTAGATAGCCCTTTTCCTAGGAGGATTCATTCAATTTGTGGGGTTCTAGCATCTAATGACTCGTCAAACCTTTACATGAGATTCTTAAAGGCTACAAATTCTTCTTATAATATCATAGGACATAGATATATAACACTAGAAGAAATCAGAAAAATTGGAATCAACCATCTTTTGGTCCCACTTCTCTACCACCTTCTCAACCAAGTCATTCTCCAACACCTAAACCTACATGTAAGCACCTGGTGGTTACGATCTTTTCGATCAACTTTGTGTTACTCCTGCCAAGATCTCACTATGGGATTTGCTTCAGTGTGCTATGATTTATAAGGGTATGCTTTAGGAAGCCTTGCAAAAGGTCCTTTTGCCTTCTTCTGCTAGGCGGCCAATGCTAATGTGTTGATGGCTCATATTTGTGTGGATTCATCGAATATTACATTCCATCTACAATAACTCCCGCCTCCAAAAGTATAGAAGCAAGTGGATCCTTTGATGATTATAATTAATATTAGTAACATCGATATTAGGCATGCTCTCGTTGACACTGGTGCAACTCTCAACGTATGTAGCATAGATTTATTATCTAAGATTAAAATTGATTCTTCTTCTTTGGCTGCTTCTTCTTTGAACATTTGTGGATTTGATAATGTTGGTCTTGAAGCCCTAGGCACAATAATTTCTTACCTTTGAAGCTAGGACCCATTACCTTACCCACCTTGGTTTATGTTATGTTTGGTCCTTTACCTTACAATATTCTATTGGGAAGACCCTGGATTCACGCTTTGGGAGCTGTAACTTCTACCTTGCATTGTTGTATAAATTCTTTTGCTAATAAAGAAATAATTATAATCAAGGCTAGCTCTAATGCTATACACTTTTGTGAGATGGCAGCTATTGGTTGAGCCTTAGTTGTTTCCACTCTTAAAATTTGTATTCCATCATTATCTTCTAATGCATTGACATGCTCTTCGATGGTTCCCATTTTAAGGGCTGCCCCTGAGATGAATGTCCCTAAAGAAGATCAACCTGAAGCAAAGAATCCTAAGTCTTTGCCTTCTACTTATTCTTCTGAATCAAATGCATGTCTTGGTGATGATTAGGGGTCCTTGGATTTTTTTTATTTCTTCATCAAAGAATACAAAGTTGATCCTATCCACCTTGACCCTCCAATAGTTTCATATACCTCTGTCAAGAAAGCTAATTGTCCTCTCGCTGAGGAAAGTAACCAAGATCTTATCAAGGAGAATGATTGTACCTTGTTGAGGAAGATGGTCAGGCTTCTATTAAAGAGGCTAATATTTGTAGTCCTATTAAGAAGGATGATTGTGATCTCATAGAAACATATGATACTCATTGGTGGAATGATACCCTCTATGTAGATCCACTTCCTTCTCAAGATTTACAAACACGTTATGGCCCTGGCTATAAATTAGTTTCTAAGTATAGTTATGGACATAAAGGTTGTGAGTGTAACGAACAAGGAATTCAAGTCCCTATAGAATATATACCCCATAAGTGTAACTTTGGACTTAGATGCTCACTTGAATAGTCTAGGTGGAAACCATGGTGGAGTGTTAACATGATTTTGTCGAAGGTCTCTTAGTCTTTTTCATAAGGAACTAATTGAGAGTAAGGTGGAATCTAATGAAGTTCCTCTAGATGTCTTCTCTTCAGAGGAAGCACTAGAATAATTCTTAGGTGTCTACTCTCATCTACCTTCTTATCACCATAAATGGTGATTCTTGTATCACTTGCATAAACAAACGTACTTTGGAGAATCTGTTTTGAGGATGGATGAGGATGCACTCCTTTATCTAATGTGTGATGATGTTCTTATTCCCCATCTTGAAGACCGTAGTTCTCTCTTTAAGGGGGACAATACTAATGTTTTTTATGGATCCTAAATCTTTTGCAAAGGTGATTAAAATTGGAAAGTGCTTTTCTTTAGAAGAATCTAAGAAATATTCTGACTTGTAACATTCACATCTTGATATTTTTGCTTGGTCATATGAAGACATGCTCGATATTGATGAGTCTGTAGTGGTCCACAATATCGTTCTATGTCCTGATGCTAAGATCATTTAAAAAAGAGATCTAGAAGATGAATCAAAAGGTCACATTGTTAGTTAAGATTGAGATAGAGAAGCTCCTAAAAGTAGACTCCTGGTGGTTATGATCTTTTGGACCAACTTTGTGTTACTCTTGCCAAGATCTCACTATGGGATTTGCTTCAGTGTGCTATGATTTATCAAGGTATTCTTTAGGAAGCCTTGCAAAAGATCCTATTTCCTTCTTCTACTAGGCGGCCAATTCTAATGTGTTGATGGCTCATATTTGTGCGGATTCATCGAATATTACATTCCATCTACAATAACTCCCGCCTCTAAAAGTATAGAAGCAAGTGGATCCTTTGATGATTATAATTAATATTAGTAACATTGATATTAGGCATGCTCTTGTTGACATCGGTTCATCTCTCAATGTATGTAGTATAGATTTATTACCTAAGATTAAAATTGATTCTTCTTCTTTGGCCACTTCTTCTTTATACATTTGTGGAATTGATAATGCTGGTCATCAAGCCCTAAGCACAATAATTTCTTACCTTTGAGGCTAGAACCCATTACCTTACCCACCTTGGTTTATGTTATGTTTGGTCATTTACCTTACAATATTCTCTTGGGAAGACCTTGGATTCACACTTTGGGAGTTATAACTTCTACCTTAAATCGTTGTATAAATATTTTTGATAATAACAA
Organism: Sequoia sempervirens; assembly: GCA_007258455.2. Taxonomy (NCBI): domain Eukaryota; kingdom Viridiplantae; phylum Streptophyta; class Pinopsida; order Cupressales; family Cupressaceae; genus Sequoia; species Sequoia sempervirens. The sequence goes on along the minus strand of VDFB02270651.1, from coordinate 404,321,013 downwards.
AGTAATTACAATCAAGGTTGACCCTAATGCTATACACTTTTGTGAGATGGAAACTTTTGGTCGGGCCTCAGTTGTTTCCACTCTTAAAAATTGTATTCCATCATTATCTTCTAATGAATTGACATGCTCTTCGGTGGTGCCCATTTTAAAGGCCACCCCTCAGATAAATGTCCCTGAAGAAGATCGACCTGAAGCAAAGAATCCTAAGGCTTCCTCTTCTACTTCTTCTTCTGAATCAAATGCATGTCTTGGTGATGATTGGGAGTCCTTGGAATTTTCTAATTTCTTCATCAGAGAATACAAAGTTAGTCCCATCCACTTTGACCCTCCAATAGTTTCATATACCTCTGTCAATAAAGTTGATTGTCCTCCCACTGAGAAAAACAACGCGGATCTTGCCAAGGAGAATGATTGTACCCTTGCTAAGGCTAATGGTCAAGCTTCTATTAAAGAGGTTAATATTTGTAGTGCTGTTAAGAAGGATGATTATGATATCATAGACATGTATATGATACTCATTGGTGGAATGACACCCTCTATGTAGATCTGCCTCCTTCTCAGGATTTGCAAACACATTATGGCCCTTGCTATAAATTAGTTTCTAAATATATTTATGGACATAAAGGTTGTGAGTGTAACGAACAAGGAATCCAAGCCCCTATAGAATGTATACCTCGTAAGCATAATTTGGGGCTTGGATGCTCGCTTGAACAGTCTAGGTGGAAACCATCATGGATTGTCAACATGATTTTCATCGAACCTCTTAATCTAGTTCATCTGGAACTGATTGAGGGTAAGGTGGAATCTAATGAAGTTACTCTAGATGTCTTCCCTTTCGAGGAAGCACTAGAATAATTCTTAGGTTTCTACTCTCATCTACCTTCTTATCACCATAAACAACAATTCTTGTATCACTTGCATAAACAAGCATACTTTGGAGAATCCATTTTGAGCATGGATGAGGGGGCCCCTTTATCTAATGTGGATGATGATGTTCCTATTCCCAATATGAAAGACCATAGTTCTCTCCTTAAGGGGAACACTACTGATGTTTTTATGGATCCTAAATCTTCTAAAAAAGGTGATTAAAATTGGAAAGTGCCTTTCTTCAAATGAATCTAAGAAATATTTTGACTTGTAACATTCTCATCCTAATATTTCTGCCTGGTCATATGAGGACATGCTCGATATTGATGAGTTTTTAGTGGTTCAAAATATTGTTCTATGTCCTGATGCTAAGCTTGTTAGAAAAAACATCTGAAAGATGAGTCACAAGGTCACATTGTTAGTTAAGATTGAGATAGAGAAGCTCCTAAAAGCAGGCTTTATCTATCCTATTGATTGTTCTCCTTGGATATCAAATATTGTCATTGTTAGCAAGCTTGATGGTTGCATTCACATTTAATTGAATTTCATGATCTCAATAAGGCTTATTTTAAGAATGATTTTTTGTTGCCTAATATTGATATGATTATAGACTCAACTACAGGCCATGCCTTGTTGTCCTTCATGGATGTCTTCTCGAACTATAATCAAATTTGTATTAACCTGAAAGATCAATAGAAGACAACCTTGACTACCCCTTGGGGTACCTTCTATTATGTGGTCATGTCATTTGGGTTAAATAATGTAGGAGAAACTTACCAACAAGTGATGACCCTAATCTTTCATGACTTCATTCAAAAAATTCTAGAAAATGGTGTTGATGATATCTTGGCTAAGTCTATAACTCATCAAGATCATGAAGAAAATCTTCACCTTATTTTTGAAATGCTTTGAATCTATAAGATGAGACTAAATCCTCTTAAGTGTGTCTTTGGCGTTGACGCTGGAAGGCTTTTAGGATTTATTGTTTCTCATCATGGAATTTAAGTCAATGCAAATAAGATTGATGTAATTATGAACATTTATCCACCAAGAAACATCTCTCAGCTACATAGTTTTCAAGGGAAGATTCAGGCAATTCATAGATTTCTATCTCAGTCGGTTGATCATACCCTTCCTTTCACACGCTTGTTGAAGAAAGATGTTCACTTCTGATGGATGATGAATGTGAAAAAGATTTTGAGTCAATCAAGAGTGCCAATCCTCCTATCCTAATGCCAGCTATGCAAGATAGACCGTTTTTGCTTTATATCTATGCATCACCTCACGCCTTAGCAACTTTGTTAGCTCAACATGATGATGATGGTAAAGAAAGAGGGTAAGTGTAAGAAGTTGGGTCCATGAAGAGGGGAAGTTTCGGCCAAAAAAATGCTAAAAGAAATGGGTACTCATTTAGGAACGGTAACTTGAGCCTAAACAGATACATGTTCTAAAAATAGAACGGGTACCATTCTAAAATTTTCTAAAAATAGATTTTTTTTTTTAAAACGGGTACCTATTTCAAAACAAGTACCCATTTTAAAAATTTCCAAAAATATTTTTTTTAGAATGGATACCTGTTCTAAAAAAATTCTATTTTTGGAAATTTTTAGAATGGTACCTATTCTTTAAAGCTAGAATTCCCAAGACACTTTTTGCTTGGGTTTTAGGCTCGAGAAAGGTTTGGCAACTTGACCCTTAGCCTTTGACCTACAACTAAAAAACTAAGGCAGTTTCAAGAGAAATGTCCAACTTTGGCAATATAGTTGATGGACATTTTTTTAGAATTAATCTATGAAATTAAAACCCATTATAGACCATGATGTCTAGTTTTTAAATATATAAGTTTTTTAAATATTACATTATGTTTTCTATTTTTTAATTAATTTTAAGCAAACTGGTCCATAAACTTGAAATATTAGGTTTTTATTATTTTTAATAAATTTTTATCTTTTTTTTTTTTGCAAAAAAAATATGACATCAATCTTCAAACAATTCTCTACACAATGAAAAAAAATCAAAAAATATTTATTTTAAGTCCAATTATGCTGTCCATACATGTTGATTTTTGAAAACAACAATTAGGACCAAAAAAAATTCATTAAAAAAATATTTAGAAAAAAATTTCAAAAAATTATCCTCATCAATCTTCAAGTTTTTACATATCTTTCCCCAAAAGGAATTAGAAAAATACTTTTATTTAGGTCAAATTATGTTGTCTGTACACGTGCAAGGTATGGTAAAAAAGTGACTTTTAAAAAATGGTTTTTATACATGACTATTAAAAACTAATTTGTATCATCTAGGTATTAGAATAAATTACATATTTTGAAACTATCTATTCAAAATGCTAAATTTCATATTACTGGTTTTTTAAAGATTTTTTGTATAAGTGCTTCAAATTTTCAATCCAAGTGTGACAAATTTTAAAAAACAATCAAAACACTTCCACTTTTTGAGCTTTTTGTGGACCCAACTTTCATCAGCCCAACAACAATCTACTACATTACTCGTATTCTTGTTGATTATGAAACTCTTTATTCTACCATCGAGAAACAATTTCTTGCTCTTGTCTTTGCGACGAAGAAATTATGACATTATCTTCTTCATGTTGAAACTCACGTTATTGTAAAAAGTGATCTTCTAAAGCATTTATTCACTAGAACCAATCTTTTGGGAAGGTTAGTGAAATGGGTAATGTTGCTTTCTAAGTTTGACATCAAGTTTGTAACTTAGAAAGTAATTAAGCGTCAAGTCAAGTTGCTGATCAATTGGTAGAAGCTCCCTCATCTCACTCCTTCCCTAATTTGGATTTATTTCCAGATGAAGACCTTTTTGCAACAAACCATGAACTTGTATGGGAATGTACTTTGATGGATCAAGATGTCAAGATTGCTCTAGAGCAGGTATAGTTTTAATCTCACATGAAGGAAAGCCAACTCATCTATCCTTTCTATTAGAATTTCATTGAACTAACAACATCATTGAGTATGATTCCCTTATAGTTGGCTTGTGTATTGCAATTGCTTTGAACATTAAACATCTTCACATACATAGTGATTCTAAAATTATTATAAATCAAATTATGGCAACAAATCAAGCCAAGTAGAATAAGCTATCTCAATATCAGGATTTAGCCTTATCCTTGCTTGATCGCTTTTCCTCTTTCACGATAGATAGTGTCCCTAGGAGAGAAAATTGACATGCATATGCAATTGTGAGTGATGCCTACCTTATATATTCAGACGATGGAATAGAAGAATACCACTTTGTAGTTTAAATTATCTACTTTACTGTTGTTTTAGATCAACCTAAATCTGATGTTCTAGTGTGTTCTCATGTGGACTCAGAGGAATGGTATTCTAATATTTATAATTATCTGAAGACTGGAAATTTTTTTGATGATGTGATGAAGAACCTTGCACTTAGATACGAAAGCTTTCAGTCCAATACATTATATATAGTTAGATGTTCTCTATCAAAAATCTTATAATGGTCTTCTTCTTCGATGTCTCATTAAAGGGGAAATACCCCTTGCCCTTCACGAAGCCCATTCAGGCTCTGGGGGTGGAAATTTTGGTGCTAAATCCTTGGTGCGTAAACTAATTCACATGGGATAATTTTGGAAAATAATGGAGCAAGATTCCTTTGCCTTTGTTAGGAAGTGCTTGCAATGTCAACATCATAGCAACCTTATTCAGGCTCCTATTCAATAGCTTCAAAATTAGACTGCTCCTTGGCCATTCATAAAATAGGGGTTGGATATTATTGGAAAGATATCACCTCCTTCTTCTAAGGGACATATCTTCATCATTACTGCGACATATTACTTTACAAAATGGGTCAAAGTTGTTCCACTTTGATCCACAAATGCTAAAGCAATTTGTAGTTTTTTTCTAAACAATATCATTTCTCATTTCTAATTGCCTTCCACCCTTTTTTTTGATAATGGTATTTCATTCAAGAACAAAGAGGTGAAGCAATTCCTAGAGAAGTTTCACATTCAACATCGATTTTATACACCATACTATCCTCAATCTAATGGCCAAGCCAAAGCATCTAATAAAACTCTTGAATTGATTCTCTAAACAACAATAAATAAACATAGTAAAGATTGGCATACTCATTTAACATAAGCCTTATGGGCCTATCGCATGAGTGTCCGTACAGTGACTGGCACAACACCATATAACATCATGTATCATGTTGAGGCTATCATGCCTTTAGATCTGGAAATTCCATCCTTGAGAGTTTCCCTTGAAGGGTTAATTGATGATGACACTTATCGTGCTAATCATTTGCATTAGCTTGAGTTACTCAATGAGTGCCGATTGCAGGCCCTCAACCATCTTCAATCTTATCAATGATCACTTTCTAAACACTATAAGTAGAGTTTTCTTTCTATAACTTTCAAGGTAGGTGATCTAGTTCTCTAAGAGAATCAGACAAATGTAAATGCACTGTTTGATCAAAATGGAAAGTTTAGCCTTGATTGGTTAGGCCCTTACATTATCATCTTCATGTATAGTTCTAGTGCTTATGGACTATCATCTATGGATGGAATGCCTCTAAAAGAACCTATCAATGTGATGCATCTTCATCAATACTATGCATAGTGTCTATGTGGCATACACATAGCACTCGTCCCTTGTGGATTGTAGTTTGTTATGCTATGACATTTCTTCATTAACACATTATCCTAATATTTTGTGTTATGATGTAAAAATTTGTATGTGATTAATTTCTTTAACATGTGTTTATTATGTTATGTATCTATGTATTGCATTTGATTAAATATTTTAGTTAGGAAATTAGATCATCATTATAATTAACTAACATACATCCATGTGTGTTTATTAGATCATGATAGCATCTAATCTAAACATACATCCATATGTATAACATCCATCACATAATCATACATGAAAGTAAAAGCATACACATAAGGAACACCATGATATCAGACCAAAATCTTATATATATATCAAAATGTGTATCATGTACATGTATCACACCACTATATCAAAATGTGGTGCCTATATATCTATGTATGTATATACAAAAAAATAATGTTGTACGAAATGATATCTCGGTATACAAAATGGCACATATACAAAATGGGCCTCTAGCCCCCTGACACATGGCTCCTCGAGCCCTTTGGCCCTGGTGGGAGTGAAGGTCTAGGTTGGATTGACGCGATGGAGCACAATTGATGTGATCATGACACAAATAAACTTGCTTGCAATCCTTGTATCTCCTCATGAAGCTCTACAACCTCCATTTGTAGCTATGCCTCCTGCTCTCAGGACTGTCGCAACTCATCCTAAAGTTACTATAGCTAGGGATCCATAGTTGGCCTCACAACTATTTCCTACCTACCAAGGTCATTAAGTTATCTCTACAAAGAATCATGTGCCCTCTTGACACTCTCTTCTCACATCTTGGCCTTGTCTCACTCGGTGAGGGAAATACGAAGCTGGACCACTTGTTGATCCTGTTGCTCGGTCATAATGGTGACATTGATGCACCTTTGAATGACCTTGACCCATGCCTCCTCGTACGTGGTCCTGATATAGGTGGGTGTGTCATCCTGTTGAAGTTGGTCTATATGCATCGAGGATTCTCCCCTCAATTGGCATAGTTGGGCCACCTCGAAGTTACACCGCTTGATGAAAGCAATCCACTCCTGTTTGTCTACTGTAACCATAGAGTAGTAGACCTATTAGTACTAGATGATATATCAAAACATGAACATATATATATATATAGATATGAGATAAAGTTGAAATACTAAAAGGAAATAGCATGAATCACTCTTATACCTAGATCCTTGCATTGCCAATGCAGATCCAGAGGGGGTGCAATGCTAGGACTGACACTCGTTATTGTTGTTACTACTATTGAGGGATAACAACTATAGAAGGTGGCACTGCTAAGACTAGTACACTAGATGGAGGAGATGAAAGCTTCCACTATCATCTAGGCCTCTTTGTCGCTCCTCCCACTACCTCTCCTTGCTAGTCATCATTGACATTTCCTTAGTCCTCTCCTCCTCCTCCTCCTATTCCTACCTGCCCATGTGCACCGACATTTCCTATGGGGGCATGTGCTAGGAAAATTGGGGCATGACCCCCTCTCACCCACCAGGCCTTGAAGTCGTGGGAAATTCCTACATCATCAACAAGCAACATCGAGGGTTGATTGTCATTTTCTAACCCATCATCACTGAAAATGATATTTGATATGGTCGAATGATGATGATTTCCTAATATAATAGCACTCTTGACCACTTGGGTGTACGTAGGGGGAGTCAGGGGAATGGTCTATAATTTTTTTAACTATCTGGCGATCTTGTGCCAATAATAGAGAACTATAATATAATCAGTGTACTTCACCAAGAAGTGATCATGTTGCATATGTCATAGCTATCACCTATTAGTGGGGCATTGCATGCTCGTAAATGGTCACCATATAATGTCATGGGACATCAAATAATCAAACTATAATCACCAAAACTATAGGTCTCTATATCTCCAATCATGTACCAATGGGTACAGTGTGGGTCATTGATGTACTAGGGGTCATCCCCTAAGGATACCCAACCAGTCAGGTGCAAGTAATGTGTGCAAAATCCCACACCTATAGGAGTGTGTTGGCTATGAGGCTTGAATACTCATAATGTACATAACAACACAGCTCATGGTACAAGTGGGAGAGCATGCTATGACCCCATGCAAAAATGGTCCACCACTCTATCTCATGAACCATATGGATGAGGTCCCCGTGTAGGTACGAGCCTCACCCATCCATGGTGAATTAGAGGGAAACTATGACTACCATCACCCTAAGAAGTGGGACTACCATTCACCTCTTCTCAAACCACCATATATAGATGTAGTTAGTGGTGTCATTGAGCTCTGTGTGCCCAATGCAGTATTGTTGGCTCTCCAATATCTCTTAGGGTGAGCATGTATCATTGTGGTCCACCCATCATCCATGTATGGGCATGCCTATGATCTGGTAAACATCCTTAAGTGTGATCGTCATCTCTCTTAATGACTGGTGGAAGGAGGAGGTCATCACATCTTAGTGCTCCATGAGCACCATCAACATAGAGGATCATATAATATCTTGGGAAGGGTATAGATCCATCATAGGCCAACCCACCTAAGATTCTCCTAATCATCTGGATGCATGAGGGCTGCCTGATCTTGAAGCATCATGAGCATGTTCCCACCTCTGTCCTCACACATCTTGAGCCAATCCTACAAAATGGAAACAAAATCTATGTCAGATCCATCTACATTAGAAAATTATAACTTCTACATCAATAAATTTCTCTAAGTGACCTCTAGGATAGAGGCATGCTGCACAGATGTTTGTGTGACACACTAGTGTCTAGGGTCGACTGCCATGAACATTGTCTGGACAATAGTGCATGACAAATGTCAGATGAAAGTTGTCAATGTGCTATCAGGATGATAGCGCATAGGTTGGATTCCTTCATGCCAACCGAACACATGCCCTGCTCCAAGTTTGAAACACATTTAGAAATTCCTAAAACTAGATAGAGGGGGTCAAATTCAACATACCTCATTAACCTTGTCACCCTCAATTATCACCTTGCACAATTGCTCAATCTAGGGCCCACATAGTCATGTCTGTGAGGTATTTTGTTGACTTTTCTCTCACAAAAGTCAACAATTCACTCACGGTGAATAGTGAACATGACCCTTATGTGGGCCCTCCCAGGTATATAGTCATATTTGGCCCATTTTTCCCATTGGACATGGTCCTTCCATTCTTCCTATTTTCACCCCACCTACCTAGGGGAAAACATAGGAGGGGGCATTTACTCACCTCTTCATCATATTTTTTTCTGAACCATTGGATTTTTCTTGAGCATTCTTCTCACCATGGTAGCTTCTTCCAATTTTTTAGCTGACCTAAATCTGAGTTTTGCAGAACAAAACTTTTTATATGATGCTAAGCTTGATCATTGGGTGCATTGACAATACTTACTTGCTTGACCTCTGTGGCCTCTACAATATCCTTTTTGGCACACAAATCTGTGAAATTTTCAATTTTTCATGCTTGCATTAATGTTTTCTTTTCTACTTTAGTGCAACTATTTTTTCTCAAAAATTAGATCACTAAAATGGGGGCAAAATGTAACATCGTAAAATTGCACCCCATGGAAATTTCACATTTATGCATTTTCCCCCTATATTTATGTCACCTAGCTCCATTTATGACAAGAACCTTATGAGTCAAAAATTCATGGTTCCAACTCCATAAGGGGCAATGATAAAGTGACAATAGTCTATCACCTCATTTCATGCAAATTTATGAGTTGGATGCTTGCATGGTGTGCAGACGTTTGCATGAAACACTAGCATCCCCGAGCTTTACAAGTTCAAATGAGGAATCTTGGGAACCTTTTCTTGTGACACATGTTGTCGTGGTAGAATTCTGAGTGTAATGACTCTTCTCGCCCATGCAACTTCACAAAAATATCCTTTTCACTCTCATTTGCATGGATTCTTACTCTATCTAACTCCAACTTGCTCTCTTCTTTCTTGTCTCTTCTACATCACGATTATATGGCGAAGCTTTGTTAGATTGAAGTCTTACCAAAAACCAAATCTCTCTTGCAAGTGCTCAATGTCACATCTATCAAGTGAAGAGGGAGATAGAGACTATTGGTAATGATCTCTTGATTTCTTGTCTATTTTCTAACATAGTCTATTGTGTCTATATTTTGTGATACAATTTCTCCTCCATCATGTGGTTTTCTTTTATCACTCACTGTCTCTATTTTACTTTGTGTCTCTTATACTCTTTATATATCTAGTTGTTTGTGGAGGTGGGAACGCGAAAAGGGGGTTTTGATTGAGGCAAGCCACGAAACAACCCCAAAATTTTTCCTCATTCACCTTGTGTGCTAGCTTGTATGAAGCTTTGTGGGAGGTTTCGAAGCGTAGGACCTCTTGTAAGTTAATATAGTTCTCTCCTTGTCATTTACTTGCATTCTTGATTTTTTTTTAAGTTAGTAGATTAAATAGACCTCAAATTCTGAACAGTTAGTAGATTCCTTAAGTTTTGTGCAAAGGTTCAGTTCTCTATTTGTACGAAACTCTAGTGTGTCCCTGAGACGACAACTCGACGCATTTTCTTCCTACTTTGGGATTGTCGTCATTTGGCCGAGATCTTATCCTCTTGTCTTAGAAATCTCTGTAATCTACTCTTTTGATCCCTAAAGTCCTCTATCTATGATCATTCCAGAAACTCTTCTTTAAATATATTTTGCAATCTCTTTCATCTTGAACCTTTGTCACTTAGGTTTTTGTCATTGAGGTGACTGAGCGGAATTTTCTCCCTTTCGACCTTATTCATCTTGGGACAAGAGTAGTGAATCCCCTCCTTCACACCACTTTCACTAATGACTAAATCAAAATATGAGATATTTAATTAATTTTTTAGGTAAAATAAGAAAAAATAAATATTTGATTGTATTTATTAATATTGCTTACCATCATATAGTTATAGATATTGCTAATAATATCTCATATAATAATATTAAAGTCAAGCAAGAAAATTACAAATGTGGGTGAGTGAACTTGTTGATATTCATGTTGCCCTTATTTATGTCAATAATCTATAATTAATTCAATCAAAAAAATTAAATGTCATTAGAGATACAACTATTATCATGAAAGATACAACTATTTTCAAATATTTGTTTAGATATTATTAGTCTTGGCTTACCAAACTTGGCCATGTCAAGCACATATTTCTTTTCATGATCTTCTTGTTTATAAGATAGTTGTGTGAAGAGGTGTGAGCCTCAAAAATATTATAGGAATTATGGTTTATTAAATGGTTTTATGTACCTCATGTCTTATGTAATTCCTAAAGAAATCCAACATGAAAGAAGAGAGGTATGCATTGAAGCAATATTTTGTATATTTTATGTAGAGAATAAAGTGACTTTGATTATTTGTGTTTCTTGTTGATTAATTTATAGTATTTAAAGTAGAAATGACTATGAGTTATCATGGCTTGGAATTCTAGTACAAAAGAGTGAGGAATGCCACTCACATGACTACATATGCGAGAGACATACATACCATTTTTTGTTGAGTGGTTAAGTTTGGTTTGAAATCTAATTTGTTTATTTATATTTATTTACTTGTTTTTAGTGTTTATAATTCTTTTTCTTGTCCACAAACTAAAGAAGTATAGTAAGAGTATTCGTATTACAAGAATGCTAGCTGAAATGGATTTATATTTTTTCTTAGAAATCATGAGAATTTATTTCATTTATTGTGGAGTCTTTTGAATTTTACTCATACTAAATGATAAAGGAATTTGTCAAAAGTGTACATGTATTCAAATCATTGTGGAACTAGCTTAAATCTCTTTCAAATGAATCTAAAATTTACATCTCTAGAAATTTTATCCACTTATTGTATATTTTCCATGTCATAACCTTGAAAACTTTACAAATAATCTAACGTCTTTGCAAAGAACTTATTCCATTGGCCATTTCTTGTTGGAGTTATGTACACAAAATTAACATTATGAATTATATTTTTATTTCACTCATGATTATTGACAAATTAAAGATAGTCTAACATGAAAATATAAATTTGAGCCCCCTTCATTCAACCCATTTATATTTGGATTAGATGTGTCATACACCTTCCAAGTCTTGATGCTCAAATTATTTGTTTATTTCTATTTATTATTTTTTCCTCATTAGGGAAATGGGGTGTCCTACTTTGAGGTGACACTTAAGTCACATGTCAACTATCTTGGATTGTGTGCATAATAGGTAAGGGAATCTTATGATACTATAAGATGTGGTATTTACTTGTGATAGATTCTATGACACATGTAAGAGCATGATTATAGGGAGTTATGAAATGGAATTGAAATATTGACCAATTTTATGATAATCTAATGCATATTTTAAAAAAAATTTGAAATGGACAATAATGGTAAAATGGGGCATCCAAGTTGGTTGGTGGGTTATGACAATTAATTATTCTTATGACAAGTGTAAGAGGACTATTATAAAATTAGCCTAGAGAAGTTTTATGAAACCAAAACATTTGAAGTAATGCCATGTGAAGTTAGATTCCATACTCAAAGATTTGATACATGGTTTTCTATCTTCTAGTTTTTGCTATATATTGGATGATTGGGTTGAGATTGATAAAGACTGTGAGAGACCGTGCATTACAATAGGCTACGCTATTGTATTTTATCCAAAACCATAGGGTGTTGATCTTAATTTTAATGCTTTGAGCCTAATGTTATATTATGACTATTTTTTACTAAAAATACAATTGGTTTGATACTTTAGAGGCTAGCTTTTTCTAAAATAATTTTTACAAGGTATATATGAGACACTATTCTTTTATGTTGTTCTTCTTTCATTCTTGGTTAATTTCTAAGTGTTGATTTATATGTTACTAAAAATATTAAAGATAATATCTCACAAATCTCTCTTCATAGGGTTGATGTAGGAAATTTGTCTTATTTCTACTTCATGGGTATGGTTTCATTTACACTTGAATCAAAATTTTATTTGCAATTTTTTGGTAATAGTAGCGTATAAATGATTTTCCCTTCATTTAGTATTAGAGCCATGATTTTTTCTATGGGAAGGCTTGCCTTTCTTTTGGTATTAGTCATTGTTTAAATATTTGATCACATTTTAGAAAATAGTCATGAAAAACACTTATAGAATTAAGAAGATGAAGCATCTTGAAGATGGTCATGTGGTTGTATGTTTCATTTTGTTGACCTATATCTTTTTAATACTAGTGTAAGATTTCCGTAAAGTGAGAATTTTATATTTGATTATATTTTAGAAAATAGTCATGAAACACACTTATAGAAAGGAGAAGATGGAGCATCTTGAAGATGGTCATGCCATTGTATGTTTCATTTTATTGAATAAAGCTTTTTTAAAATAGTGTAAGATTTCCTTTTGTTCATGAGAGACTCTAGATCATGGTTTAATGAAAGTTTAATGTAATTTAACATAGTTGGTGTTGGTGTGAATAAGATCTTGTACTTAGCTAATTCCTAGTAGGGGGACTTATTCACACGTTAAGTTTACTTAGGTCCTATGTGATCTTCTAGAAGTATTAGTTGTCTAGATAAGATCTTATATTATCTTATCTTATCATATCTTATCTCATCTCTTTGAATTTTTGTCAGGTTAGTTGTCTCATAACATAGGATTAAGACACATGTCACAATCTTGTTTAATATTATATCTCACCTTTCCTTTATAAGCAAGGCATCTCATGTACATTTCATATTCATTGAATCAATCTTGCATCCATAATCAAGCAATTTGTTCTTGTCATTTCCTCTCTTGTGGTAGATATTTTGGTCTTTGAATTGTTCTCGGGGTGTTGGGAGTTCACCATTAACTCCTACATGGTATCAAAGCTCTAGTGTTGCAAATTCCTTCTCAAATATGAGGAAACATCTTTTCTTTAATATTTTGTTGGGCGTATTTTGGGGTTTCAAGGACCTTGCGGTTGAATCTAGGGCGTCAAATAAATTCAAGTTTTCCTTTCATATTGTCAATTTTTTTTTATATTTTGTTAGATATACAAGGGTTTCAAGTAGGTTAAAGCTGACAGATCTAGGAGGTATTTAAAATTTTAGAGCACTTTGGGCCAAATCTAACCCTTATATCGCATGTTGAACACCCAAAATATTGAGAGGGGGGGTGATCAATATTCTATTAAACTTTTGAACACAACTTATCCAATCACCAAAACATATTAACAAAAATAAAGAATGAAAGTGTGAAACATCCACATGGTCACATAACACATGAACACCAAGATTTTTATGTGGAAAACCCAGAAAGGAAAAAAACCACGGTGACGATTAGCTCACAATATATTATATCCGGATATAGTATATTACATAGGCTCACTACTAGGACACATTGTCCTTATAAGGCTCATATCTAGAATTATATACAAAACAAAGATGGCTACTTAGAAAATATGTGAACTGATAAAAGTACAACTTCCTTGTGCTGAATTCCAATTCCTTTAAAGATTTAAATACAAAGTACTACTTTGTTTAGCAGTCGCTCAATAATTTTGCTCTTATTCTGATCTCATGACTCTAAATTTGCATGTTTACACAATATGAGACCTTTCACACCTGATTTTCCACTTATATCTCCTCATACATCTTACAACTCAAAAATGTCTAACATATTTAAATACCCAATTACATCCGCATACATCAATTAGGTCGGCCTAATTAGATGTAACTGAAAATAATTCAAAAATAGCTTTTTCAGCTTCACACATGATTCAAAAACTTCTTTGCGCTCAAACCAAATGTGCAATACATAATTTAGGTTAGAATAGACCTAAAATAGATCCTAAAAAAAATTTCAATGTATATTCAATCTTCACAACACATATCATGTATTAGGTCAGCCAAGAATTAGACCTAATCACAAAAAAATTCAATCATACATACACTTTTCCATACAAGCGAATTTTAGATTCAATCTTTCTTCAAATTCACACTTCGTCAACATTAGTGAGTTTATCTTTAGAACTACAACACAAAACAATTCTTCTCAAGGAAATATAGATTCTTCCACACTGATACACTAAACAAAGAAATGATTCACTAGTACACAAACAACAATATGTGACTAAATAAACTACTAAAAATTGCATATAAATGACTAACTTTAGTCACGCAACTATTAGTGGTTTATTTGTAGTCATTTATAACACCACTAAATTTATGACTAAACAATTTTAGTCATTTATTTAGTCATTGATTTTAGTCATTAATTTGATCATTGATTTGGTCATTGATTTAGTCATTTATTTAGTCATATATTTAGTCATTAATTTTAGGATCACGTGACTATTTTATTGGTTTATTTGTAGTCATTTATAACACCACTAAATTTATGACTAAACATTTTAGTCATTTATTTAGTCATTGATTTTAGTCATTAATTTGGTCATTGATTTGGTCATTGATTTAGTCATTTATTTAGTCATATATTTAGTCATTAATTTTAAGGTCATGTGACTATTTTAGTGGTTTATTTGTAGTTATTTATAACACCACCAAATTTATGACTAAACTATTTTAGTCATTTATTTGGTCATTGATTTGGTCATTGATTTAGTCATTAATTTAATCACTTATTTAGTCATGGTAGTGATTTGTTTAGTCATATAATTAGTCATTAATTTAGTCATTGATTGTTATTAACTGGTCATTTATTTAGTCATGGTAGTCATTTATTTAGTTATATATTTAGTCACTACTTTAGTCATATATTTAGTCATTAATTTAGTTATATATTTAGTCATTAATTTAGTCATTAATTTAGTCATGTATTTAATCATCAATTTAGTCATTACTTTAGTCATATATTTAGTCATTACAAATAAAATCTAACTTAATTAATCCTCACAAATTTATGCGTATAAACTTCAAGTATCATAGATATTCAAATGTTAAAAAACACCATGTGAAATGAAGACTAAAATGCTTGAACAAATATGATTGATCAAACACAAACTCAAACAGATTACAAATCAAGAGGAGCCACAACAAAATATTTATGAGTGGAGAAAAAACCACTGTAAAAATTTACTTCATTAAGCCTCATTGGAAAATCAAAATCTCATTGGTTACATTCAATGTCTCAATGACAGTGTACAACTTACAAACACTATATAAACAAAATACTCTTATTTTCATATACTTATACTATTTTCCCCTTAACTGTAGTCCTTTTGTAAGGGCATTAGCCTCCTATAGGGGCTTGACCCATTTAATCCCCTTGCAAATCCACAACTTTCCCGCCGCTATTGGTTTTGGCTCCTCCAAAATCTTCCTCACTAGTATTCATGACCTTTCACTTCTCCAATTTGGAGCTACAGCCTAAAAATAATGTTTCAAAATTTGCACATCAAAAACTCAGAAAAGTCAAATAATACAGAGGATAAAATTCAAACATTTTCTTTTCCTTTTCCCACTATGGCACCCTAAACTTAGGCACTAGATATAGTGAATGTATCATAATTAGATATAACATCCATCAAAAGCATATTTGGAAGTAAATTTTTATCAGATATTGTAGTTGCAAGTTCCACTAATTATAATAAAGATAAATAGTTTTACCTTTCTGATAACTTTTAGAGGATCAACAATGCTAGCCTTTATCATATCAACATACTCACCTACAAGTTGCAACACAACATTAAACTTATTAATTAGACTCAAAATCTAAGAAAGAAAAAGAAACTTTGAACATTATCAATTTAGCAAAAAAAGCATCAATTTCAAATATCAAAGTAGCCAATGCTTCACTCTCTACATCCTCTGCTACAATCAAAAGAGGCCTTTGTTTCTGTGATAAATGCAACAAGAAATTATATTATTTGTCAAAACTTATCACTATGTACTTATGAACTCAAGATCATTTAAATTGTCAAACTAATCAACATGACTACCTAATTTCTTTCTATCACATCCATCAATGCATAGACAATACATCCCTATAAGAAATATTATACTCCCTCAATTAAATATTATTACATATTATTCTATTGGGGGAAATTTTCTTTATCAGGGGGACTTTACTTTATTGGGGGGACTTTTGTTTAGAAAACCTAGATCACTAGCATATCAACTCATGTGAGAGGTCAATAACCCACTATTAAGCCTACACATGGCACATGCATGCATAAAATAACAAAGAAAAATAAAGATCATGCATCACACAATAAGTATAAGACAAAAAAATGTCAAAAGAGCTGTGTTAGGACTAAAAAAAATAATCCCACATATTTGCATTAACATTTATTCATTTATCTCATAGTCCTTACAAAATCTCACTAGACTCAATTTCATGATCTAGAAAAATTATTGAGGTTCGTGTAAAAAATCAACTTTTGTAACCAACATACCCAAATAATCACATTCATGAAATCCATTGAAGTCCTTTGATACCATCGAACTAACAATAATCTGTCGGTGGAACTCCCATCACCGCCCCACCAATAGCCTAATAAGGGCAATTCATATCCTTATGTCGACATAATATCCTTCCATCACCGTAGCTCTGGTGCATCAGCGAAATGAATGATGAAGCTCCCCCGATAGCCTGATATAATCACAGAGTATCAAAGTATAACACTTATCGATGAAGCTGGGATGCATTAGGGTAACATTGTTTGATGTCTTACCAATAGACCGAAATAAAAACACTTATCGGTGGAGAAGGTGGCCATTGGTGGAAAATGAACCAAGGTCCTAATGATATAACAATGAATGATTACTACTAGCTAATGTGGTGTCAAAAGCATCATCGAAATATTTAACATAAATGCTCTCCCTGATGACAAGACTGAAGAATGTGGTATATTAATGAGCCAACACAAAGGTGAATTGCACCACGAATTAATCATACAATTTGCAGAAACTAGAAAGGCTACGCTAAGGGTAGAAGAAGAAAGGACAAAACTTAGAGCTCTCACACAGTGAAGCTAGGAGAAGCAAAAATTCACATAAGTACTCCACTCTTAGCTAGAAAATTGCATTTTTTCAGAGTTGGCAATGGAAGAAAATGTGGAAAAACCTAAGGCAAAGAAACAAAAAACTAAAAAGATGAATTTAAACCAAGACTTGATAGATTAGTGTCTGAGGTCAGGGCAAAGACCCAAAAGAAGTGTTCAAGCAAGTAAATTGTTAGATAAACATAGGGGTCTTGGGATGTTTGGATGCCACACTAGGGCTATGAGATTTTTATGTATCACTACAGAAAATGATTCATATTTCAACCAATCTGTAACCCATGGAGACTGAACTTAAGAAGACTTGTGGTGCTAAACGTGTTCATCAACGCATAATTGGCGAAAGCTCTAGCCAATTGGTATAATGCCAAGAAAATAACTATCCAATCACCAAATGGGGCTGATATGCTTGTTACCTCCCAAGACCTAATCTCTAATGTATTTTAGTTAGAAGGTCCCATGAACTTTCTATTCACCATTAGAGACTTTTTGAAAGAATACCATTGCATGGATACTAGTTACAAGAGATGGAAGCTAGCTTTGCACAGACCTAAGAATGAGCAAGGTCAACTCAGAAAATTTCTGAGCAATGAAAACCCTTCATTTCATATAGATTTGTTTGAAGAATACTTCCAATATACCTACTACTTAACTGGTCAAGTCTTGGGAATTGAGGTTCCACCACTTATGTCTATTGCACCAATGGTTCTAGCAGTTGATATACAAAGCAAAGAAGCTAGGTCATTCGACTATGCAAACTATTTGGTGAATGCCCTAAATCAAGGGCTTGAAAGAATAAAAAACAACAATGATTGCATAGATTTCAAACACTATTCCTTGTTAATGCATTTAATTTTATATGAGGGACATGCTAGAAATATGTGGGGTAAAGAATTAAGAATCAAAGACACAGATAAAGATGGAAACTTTAAACTTGTACAAATGTGGATTGCACTATGGGATAGTCGATGTGAGATGTCTCACTATTTATATTTTGAAGAATATTTTGTTAAACCACTAAAGAAGTTGCTAGGCAATTCATATGATCACAATTTATCCCCTGAGGTGCAGAGATTTTTGAGACCAAAGGAAAATAGCCCAAGAGCCAAGGTGAACCATAATTGGGGAGACTGGTATGCCTTCTCTGATTGCACAGTAATAAGGGTTTATGGATTTGAAGGGGTTCCACATTTGCTACCCTGAGTGGTTCCTAATAGAGTTTCTTATTTGGAAATAGTACGACAATTAGCAAGGTTTGATACTAAAAATCTTAAGTCATAATAAATAATCATTCTTATCTAACACTCTTTGTTTTGTAGATTTCACAGTATGTGCCATTGAAGGATATGAATAAATTGATGCTAAATTGGCTCATTACAACCTTCCTCTTGGGTATGAAAGAAATAAATTTGATGCAGAGGGATTTATTCATAAATTAAGATTAACTCAGAATTTGTCAGGGTATGAGCATTGGTTTGCACTTGATGATGTGATCACGAACCAAGATGAAGCTTCGATTGGTGAGAGAATGGATTCATATAATAAAGCTGTGCTTGCAAAGGAATGGAAGAGAAATAATGTCCCATCATATAGATAAGCATTTAATGATATACAAGATCCCTTGGCTAGGATTGAGCAACTTATTGCACATATGAATGAAATAGTAAAAGATGCGCCCTCATACATTTTTGATACATCTCATACAAGTTACACCTGAATGTAGGATGAGGATGTGGAGCCTTTGGATCACATACCCTCACAACCCACCCCTGATGTATGTTTCTCCACTAACAATAGTGAAGAGGAAGGAAGTGATGAGAAGAGTGATGGAGAGGAGCAACCAGTGGAACAAATAAAGGCCCCTGTGATTACACAATATGAGCCCCCTTGAGAATAAATAAAGGCCCCTATGATTACACAATATGAGCCCCCTCAGGAACTTGTAAAATTTGAAACATCATGTAACACCCCTCCATTTTGGCTCTTTTGTTCGGCAATGTTCTTCTTTGTTATGTTCTTTTGTTATGCTGTGACTTTGGTACTTGGTTTTTATTTCATTGCGAACTGTTAAGTGATGCAAATGTTATGTTTTGATGTGATGGTATTTTACTTTGATGTTATCATTATGGCATGTTTTGGATTAACCTAGCAGATAATTGGATTAATGATGTTTTATGTGTTTGATCATATTATTGATGTTAGAATCGTCAGTTAGTAATTTTGTATTGGTGAAGGGGACGGGATTGTACCACTCGCTTGCGAGCGCCCTACGATTATGAGATTTCCTCTTCACAGTGTGTTTGAACATATTATGTATATATTCATGCTTGATATACTCTTTATCCATAGGTTGATAGGCACATGACATCGACTCCACCTGATTTCATAGGTTTGAGCATGTCCATTGGCCAACAGTATTCGATTGGGAGATAGTAGCTAGGTTTTCCATGCCAAGTCATCACCCTAGTCATAGTGTGTCGTCAGGTTTTAGTTGGGTTAAGTTGCTTCTATTTTTTTCATCTCTCCTTTTTTTCATTTAAATTGCAAGTGAAAAAGATAAACAAATGGCTTTATGTATTTTAGTTGCTTATTTATTGTTCATCTCTTTTTTTTATTTTTTTATTTATATTGCTAGTGAAATAGGTAGAATAAATGGTTTTATGTATGCAATTTTTTTATTAAATTTATCTGGTTATGATGTTATAAATGTTGCTTAATTTATTCATTAATTTAATTTAATTAATAAAATTATCTAATATGGGATTAGCTTTATTTTATTGATTAGTTAAATTAATTGTGTTAAAATAAATCAAGTTAGTCTTTTGGAAATTATAAAGTTAAAATCTTTTGGAAATGAAAATTGTTTAAAGCATTTAAATGCATATGAAATAAAAATTTCAAAATAGATAATAAAATCTTGTTGAAAACAATTTTGGTTTTAAATTTAAAAGAAATGGAAATATCCCCAAAATTGCAATGAATTTAGTGGGTGGGATATTTTTAGGGTTTTTACCAAAATTGGGGAAACTCTATGAGAGCAAAGGAATTTCATTTTGAAATTTTAATTTTTGAATTGGGTAGAGAAAGGATTTGGCTATTGCTCTTGGTTTTTTTTTTGAAGAAGCAAAGTGGATTTCTTGGTTGAGCTGGAATCAAAAACAGGATTTGAAAGCACCATTGGAACCTTTGAAGCTTTGGAGAAAAATGAGGTTTCTTTCCATGATTATGTTTTCATTTTGAAAGATTTTAAATTTTTTTTTATGCTGTTGGAAAGGCTTTAAACTTTGTTTGGATTGGAAGCAAAACCCATGTCAAATCTTATTTCAAACTTGTAAAAAAAACTCTGTGGAAATCTTGAGGAAGAAAAAAGGATTCTTGTAGAAATGGAAAATGAAACCACATAAAAGATTCAACAATAGAAAAACTGAGAGTTGAACAAACAAATTTCCTTTTTGGATTATGAAATTTAGAATTTATGCTTGCAAATTCTGTTGTTGGATATTTTTGTTTATGTGATGCAGGGGCATCCAGTGGTGTAAGGGCAATCTTGCATCACCCAAAAATAGTTAAATTTCAAGTTTCTTAGTTTTTAGATGTTTTTACATTTTTCGATACCCTTTTCGTCATAATGAAATTCCCAATTTACGGTTTTTATTTTCTATTCCTCGGTTGAAAGATATTGTAGTTTGAGTTTCCCAAATTTGCACTTGAAAATCTTCCGAGTTAGATTTGAGGCACTTAGATTTCCCGGATCAGCCCCAAAACTTTCCAAAATTGGTGTAGTGGATTTTGAGCGCATTATTGACTTCGAGACCTTTCCAATGGTTCGTGAATCAGAGTCCCAGATCAAAAGTTATGGCCCCGGAAAGTTGGCACACTTTTTAGAAGATACAATTTCAAATGTTCTTTTGAAATTTGAACTTCAAGTTGTAATTTTTCGGTGACAAACCACCTAAACTCAAATTTGCATGTTGTTTTGGCTCCAAACTAAAGAGGAGCTCTATTTATGGGCGAGATTTTAATTTTTGGGTAACTTTTTGGGGACAAGCTCGCATATTGCGAAAGGGTGATTTTGTAGCTTTCTGTAACTTGCATGTGTTGTAGAACTTGGGGATTTGAGATCCTCTGCATATAAGAAGCTCCATTTTCTAAATAATAAAATTATTCTCTTGTTTGTGGATTATTTTCTAAGTCTCGGGCTTCGGATTATTTTCTAAGTCTCGGGCCGCGCCCTCATTAAGTGGTATCATAGCGTGTTTTCTTGAGCATGTGGATAGATCACCGATCGTGAGGTAGTTCGCACCAGGACCGTGGTTGTGGGTCGAGGTCAAGAAAGATGCCTCCAAGAGTGGTTCCTGGTAGGCGTGGTGGTGCCAGAGGTGGTCGAGGCGGCAGAAATGCTGGTGGAAGAGATGCACTAGCAACCCTCCAAAGAAATATTGATGCATTACAAGAGCAGTTTAGAAGAGTGTTAAACCTAAGGGAGGAAAGTGAGGATGAAGGAGAGGAAGAAGGTTCAAATGTAAAAAAGAAAGAAGAAGCAATTGATCAAGACCAAATGTAGCTAATAAGGGCCATTTTGAAGATTGGGAAAAGACCCAGAGCAAAAGTCCCCAGTTATTCCAGAAGTCGAACCTGGAAGAATTGATCGACTGGATCAACAAGCTAGAAGAATATTTTGAGTATGAGGAAATAGAGGATCCAAATCAGGTTAAGTTTGCAAAAATGAAGCTGAAGGGCCATGCCAATATTTGGTAGAAGGAGGTCCAGTTGGAAAGAAATCAAAGAGGAAAAGGAAATATCACCAGATGGGATCGCATGGTAGAGAAATTGAAGAAGCAATTCATACCAGTGGACTACAAGTTAGATCTGTTGAAGAAATTGGAAGGGTTGAAGCAAGGAAGCAGATCTGTGAAAGAATATACTAAAGATTTTCACAAGATAATCATCAGAACGGGCCACACAGAGGCCAATAAGGAGAAGGTAGCCCGATATCTTAATGGGTTACGACTGAGCATTCAGGAGGAGTTAAGCCTAGTCAGAATGACCACC
>VDFB02270651.1:404252792-404298393 GCA_007258455.2 Sequoia sempervirens | reverse complement strand
TTTGGCTCCAAACTAAAGAGGAGCTCTATTTATGGGCGAGTTTCTAATTTTTGGGTAACTTTTTGGGGGACAAGCTCGCATATTGTGAAGGGGTGATTCTATAGCTTTCTGTAACTTGCATGTGTTGTAGAACTTGGGGATTTGAGATCCTCTGCATGTAAGAAGCTCCATTTTCTGAATAATAAAATTATTCTCTTGTTTGTGGGTTATTTTCTAAGTCTCGGGCTGCGCCCTCATCATTATGTGAGATTTTTTTTTCAATTTAGTTGTAATATGAGAAATATATATATATATACATATTATATATATATATATATATATTTGATTTTAAATGTCTGGTAAAAAAGAGAATCTGTGTTTTTCTTTCTGGGAAATCCGCCCAAAATAGGGCACTGCATTTTTTATTGAATAAAATTTAAATTTAAAAAAAAAAAAAAATTGTATGTATTATGGGTTGGGGAAACCATCCCCACCACCCCCCAGCCAAGAGGAGGCAACTGTGTTAGCCACACAGGCCACCACCCCTATGGGAGGAGGACTGTGTGAAGCACACTGACTGCCGTCCCTAGGGAAGGCGAGTTGTGTGCCACACAAGTTGCCGCCCCCTGTGGGAGGCGGACTGTGTGAGGGCACACAGGCCGCCGCCCTGGGGAGGTAGGGTAACCTGCGCGCCTTAATTAGGGCTTTTGTTTGTTTTAAATTCATTTTATTATTATTATTTAAATTTCTTTTAAAGTCATTTTTTATTATTTATTAATATTAGTTTATATTATATATATATATATATATATTATAATATATATATATATATATTATATTATCAATATATATAATATGTATATATATTATATATATAATATATTTAATTTAAATAAATAAATTATTTTATGATTTAAATATATATTATATATGTATATGAAATATATATATAATATACATATGTTAATTAATAAGGGATTAATTGGAATTAGTTGGATTATAAAATTATTTAAATATTTAAAATAGGAATTTCTTTAAAATGATTATTCCATTATTATAGTTGAATTGAAATTGGCTTTATAACAAATGTTTTTATTTAAAATGTTGATTTTTAATCAAATGATTTATTTAAAAAGTTGATGTTATAATCAAATGAGGTTATTGAAAAAGAATGTTTTAATCATTATGTGTAATTGGAGAAAACGAAATTAGATTATTGGTTTAAATTCCTTAAGTTGTCAACATGATTTGATTTACTTAGAGTATGTGCAAATAACACTAATTATTTAATTAATTTCATGTACTACGTCATTTCTTGGATTGGGTTTAGGAAACCCTAACATTAGATATTGAGTTGCCTTAATTGTTTTCTAAATGATGTCTTCGTTCTTTCTCGATGTTGGGCAATGGGGTTATTTATCTAGTAAGTCTTCCAGAGGAGTTATTCTAGGTTGGGATGTTTTATGTGGTGGTTCGATTTGAGAATTGCCTTGGGAAATGCGTATAGTTGCACCATGTTGTTTCACCCAGTTTTCATGAACGGGGATGGTTTGTGCCTCCTTGGGATTAGGAGAGGGTTATGTGGTTTGTGCCTCCTTTGGAAGGAGTGGGTTTTGTATTTTGTTTTCCTCCAGTATTTGGAGTGAGTTTCCTTTGTTCGTTACCTCCTTGGATTAGAGAGGTCTTATCTAGTTTACCCATTGGATTGTGGTTTTGTACCGTGTGTTATTGATAGGAGAGTGGCTCTTTGTGGGGGTTCGACACACAAAGGGGCACAAAGGTAACTCACCTAGGATTTACTCAAGTGATAATTTAAAAGAATTAATGGGGAACTTTCACACTAATAAAGATAATGAATGCCTCTCTCATGAAGCATGCATTTGTTAAGGCTTGAGATGAGACGAGACACATAGTTTTGCATGAGGGTCCAACGACCGGTAGAGGCAAGCCAGGGTAACCCAAGATGGGGGTCTGGTAGCCTAGGTAGGTTGAGCTAGGGTAACTCATAGAAATTTATGTATGACACTTTTCCTACGTCAGCAGTCAGTCAGTTATTGTGTGGTGTACAAATGATGTACATGATCATTGTTCTTTGGAAGCATTGTAACTTTGTGTTAAGTGATATTGTGGTTGTAGTTGTTTCAGTTCAGTTATGTATTAGCCTGTGTCTAGAGGTAGATGGCCTTGTTAGGAATTCCTTGTTACTATCTCCTAGCACGGGGGGTGAGCCTTTGGGTATCACACGGTTGGGTGGAATGTGCACCTTAATCCATTGGGTCATCTTCTTGTTCATGTGGATGAGATTTCCAGTTGGAGAGCTCATGGGAACCAGTTTCATTTCATGTTGTATTCTTTCTATAATTATTGTAATTTTATTACCCCTCATTGTTATCGAGGTGGAAGTTGTAATAATAATCATGCTTATTGAAAATATCTCATTCGGGGAATGAGTGTTGTATCATATTGTTAATTGATTATTGTTATTTAAAATATTGTGGTATTTATTATTCTTGATGTAATTCATCTCATATGGAATGTATGCGTTCTTATTTCTCTAAGTAATTAAATGTTGTGGTTTTAATTCATGTTTCTTGTTTGGGTTTAAGTAAACTCAGTCTCGTAACCTTAGGGGTTGTTTGCAATGGGTAGTGAATCTCGCATGTTAATTGTGCTTTAAAAAAAAATTTATTGCGTTTGAGTAGTTAATTGCCATTTCCCCTAGGGTTGCGTGGCAGGGCGTTACACATGGTATCAGAGCCCAAGTTTAAACACTGGGTACTCTGGGATAATGTGGAACCCATTAAGCTTTTAGTTGCATAGGTTATACTCTGGGCACTATGAGCCATGGCGTTGACCTAGGTGTTTTGTTCGTTAGTTTATGATTTCCTTTTGGGTTGATCTCACTTGTCTACCCAAAAGTTGTTGTTACGTGGTGTAGGTCCAATGGTGCAGGAAACTAGTGGAAAGGATAGGAGCCTCAGTGTAGTGTACAATGCACCGATATCCTTCCTACTAGAAGAATGCATTATGGACAAATGTGTAGTGTGTGAATTTGGTGTGTTGTGTGTGGTGGACGACAACCAGTTTTGTTGTTATTTCCGCCCCTTGCATGTATTCTTGTGCTTTACCTCATTGTGCAAGCGATTGCCTGATTGACCCTATGTGGTTTTGGAGTTGTTTTTGCATGTTATACTGTATAGAAATTATGAAATATGATAATAGAAAATGAATGATCATGTTGTTAGTTCATAGAGATTTGTGCATGCTCTCATGTGGTTGATGCATTTGTGTGAAAGTGATTGTGTGATGATGAAACCATGATTGCATTTGTGCCTATGTTAGAACTGTAAATATCTCGTCTTCTCTCTCTTCCCATTGGGTTAATGAAGATGCTTGTCCTTAAGTGTGTGGGGTATTGAAACCAAGGGTATGTTGTATCTTATGAGAAAATTTTTATGTATTCATGAAGGTTTGTTTTATTAGGTCAAACCTTGGGTAAAGGACCTAAGTCCACAAGTTGCATTCATAATCATGGAAAATGTATAATATGAATAGAAAATCATTTTGCAGTAAGTAAAAGTTTAGAGAAAAGGGATTAGTGAAACAATTGCATGTTAATGATAATTGCATAATAGGTGCATCTTGTTGGTGAGGCCTATAGTCCCCAATTTGATTGTTGAGTCTTAAGAAATTATGTAGATGTTAAATTATTGTACCTGGATTCAAAATGCAAAATGTTAAATGAATTTTGAAGTGATAATGTTGCATACCTTGTCTTGAGTAAACATTGTAACGATATTGCATTATGTGTTTTGGAGATTTGGTTGGTGATTGCTTCACCATGTTGATTTGTATAGATTGACAGTGTACTTGGTTGAGTTGATTATAGCACGGGTTGCTGTTGTTTTATGTTGAGGTATGGAGTGGTTCAGTTTTAGAACCATTGATTATGTGTAATTTTATTGAGTTTGTACTAGGGGTACTTGCAGGCTTCCAGGTGTAAGCCTAACCCTAGGGGGGAGGATGTAACACCCCTCCATTTTGGCTCTTTTGTTTGGCAGTGTTCTTCTTTGTTATGTTGTTTTGTTATGCTATGACTTTGGTACTTGGTTTCTATTTCATCGCGAACTTTTAAGTGATGCAAATGTTGTGTTTTGATTTGATGGTATTTTACTCTGATGTTATCATTATGGCATGTTTTGGATTAACCTAGCAGATAATTGGATTAATGATGTTTTATGCGTTTGATCATATTATTGATGTTAGAATCGTCAGTTAGTAATTTTGTATTGGTGAAGGGGACGAGATTGTACCACTCACTTGCGAGCGCCCTATGATTCTGAGATTTCCTCTTCACGGTGTGTTTGAACATATTATGTATATATGCATGTTTGATATACTCTTTGTTCGCAGGTTGACAGGTACAGGACACCGACTCCACCTGATTTCATAGGTTTGAGCGTGTCCATTGGCCAACAGTATTCGATTGGGAGATAGTAGCTAGGTTTTCCATGCCAAGTCATCACCCTAGTCATAGTGTGTCGTCGGGTTTTAGTCGGGTTAAGTTGCTTCTATGTTTTCCATCTCTCCTTTTTTTCATTTAAATTGCAAGTGAAAAAGGTAGACAAATGGCTTTATGTATTTAAGTTGCTTATTTATTGTTCATCTCTTCTTGTTTTTTTAATTTACATTGCTAGTGAAAAAGGTAGAATAAATGGTTTTATGTATGCAAGTTTTTTATTAAATTTATTTGGTTATGATGTTATAAATGTTGCTTAATTTATTCATTAATTTAATTTAATTAATAAAATGATCTAATATGGGATTAGATTTATTTTATTGATTAATTAAATTAATTTTGTTAAAATAAATCAAGTTAGTCTTTTGGAAATTATAAAGTTAAACTCTTTTGGAAATGAAAATTGTTAAAATCATTTAAATGCATATGAAATAGAAATTTCAAAATAGATAATAAAGTCTTATTGAAAACAATTTTGGTTTTAAATTTAAAAGAAATGGAAATATCCCCAAAATTGCAATGAATTTAGTGGGTGGGATATTTTTAGGGTTTTGACCAAAATTGGGGAAACTCTATGAGAGCAAAGGAATTTCATTTTGAAATTTTAATTTTTGAATTGTGTAGAGAAAGGATTTGGCTATTGTTCTTGGTTTTTTTTTTTTGAAGAAGCAAAGTGGATTTCTTGGTTGAGTTGGAATCAAAAACATGATTTGAAAGCACCATCAGAACCTTTGAAGCTTTGGAGAAAAACAAGGTTTCTTTGCATGATTATGTTTTCATTTTGAAAGATTTTACAATTTTTTTTATGCTGTTGGAAAAGATTTAAAATTTGTTTGGATTGGAAGCAAAACCCATGTCAAATCTTATTTCAAACTTGTAAAAACAACTATGTGGAAATCTTGAGGAAGAAAAAAGGATTCTTGTAGAAATGGAAAATGAAACCACATAAAAGATTCAACAATAGGAAAACTGAGAGTTGAACAAACAAATTTCCTTTTTGGATTAGGAAATTTAGAATTTATGCTTGCAAATTCTGTTGCTGGATATTATTATTTATGTGAGAAAAATTTGTTCAATTTAGTTGTAATATGAGAAATTTATATATATATACATATTATATATATATATATATATATTTTCAAATTTAAATGTTTGGTAAAAAAAATGAATCTGTGTTTTTCTTTCTGGGAAATCCGCCCAGAACAGGGCACTACGTTTTTTATTGAATAAAATTTAAATTTAAAAAAAAAATGATTTTTTTTGTATGTATTGTGGGGTGGGGAAACCATCCCCATTGCCGCCCAGCCAAGAGGAGGTTACTATGCGAGCCACACAGGCTGCCACCCCTGTGGGAGGCGGACTGTGTGAAGCACACAGACCGCTGCCCCTGGGGAAGGCGGGATGTGTGCCACACAGGCCGCCCCCCTGTGGGAGGCGGACTGTGTGCCTCACATAGGCCGCCGCCCTAGGGAGGCAGGGTAACCTACGCGCCCTAATTAGGGCTTTCGTTTGTTTTAAATTCATTTTTTTATTATTATTTAAATTTCTTTTAAAGTCATTTTTTATTATTTATTAATATTAGTTTATATTATATATATATTATATTATATATATATATATATTATATTATATTATATATATATTATATTATATTATATATATATATATAATATTATATTTTATAATATATATATTATATATTATAAATATATAATATGTATATATATTATATATGTATATGCAATATATATGTTACAATATACATATGTTAATTAATAAGGGATTAATTGGAATTAGTTGGATTATAAAATTATTTAAATATTTAAAATAGGAATTTCTTTAAAATGATTATTCCATTATTATAGTGGAATTGAAATTGGCTTTATAACAAATGTTTTTATTTAAAATGTTGATTTTTAATCAAATGATTTATTTAAAAAGTTGATGTTATAATCAAATGAGGTTACTAAAAAAGAATGTTTTAATTATTATGTGTAATTGGAGAAAACAAAATTAGATTATTGGTTTAAATTCCTTAAGTTGTCAATGTTATTTGATTTACTTAGAGTATGTGCAAATAACACTAATTATTTAATTAATTTCATGTACTACATCATTTCTTGGATTGGGTTTAGGAAACCCTAACATTAGATATTGAGTTGCCTTAATTGTTTTCTAAATGATGTCTTTGTTCTTTCTCGATGTTGGGCAATGGGGTTATTTGTCTAGTAAGTCTTCCAGAGGAGTTATTCTAGGTTGGGATGTTTTATGTGGTGGTTCGATTTGCAAATCGCCTTGGGAAATGCGTATAGTTGCACCATGTTGTTTCACCTGATTTTCACGAACGGGGATGGTTTGTGCCTCCTTGGGATTAGGAGAGGGTTATGTGGTTTGTGCCTCCTTTGGAAGGAGTGGGTTTTGTATTTTGTTTTCCTCCAGTGTTTGGAGTGAGTTTCCTTTGTTCGTTGCCTCCTTGGATTAGAGAGGTCGTCTTATCTAGTTTACCCATTGGATTGTGGTTTTGTATCGTGTGTGTTGTCGATAGGAGAGTGGCTCTTTGTGGGGGTTCGACACACAAAGGGGCGCCAGGGTAACTCATCAAGGGTTTAATCAAGTGATAATTTAAAAGAATTAATGGGGAAATTTCACACTAATAAAGATAATGAATGCCTCTCTCATGAAGCATGCATTTGTTAAGGCTCGAGATGAGACGAGATGCATAGTTTTGCATGAGGGTCCGGCGGCCGGTAGAGGCAAGCCAGGGTAATCCAAGATGGGGGTTCGGTAGCCTAGGAAGGTTGAGCTAGGGTAACTCATAGAAATTTATGTATGACACTCTTCCTACATCAGCAGTCAACCAGTTATTGTGTGGTGTACATATGATGTACATGATCATTGTTCTTTGGAAGCATTGTAACTTTGTGTTAAGTGATATTGTGGTTGTAGTTGTTTCAATTCAGTTATGTATTAGCCTATGTCTAGAGGTAGATGGCCTTGTTTAGGAATTCCTTGTTACTATCTCCTAGCAAGGGGGCCGAGCCTTTGAGTATCACACAGTTGGCTGGAACGTGCACCTTAATCCGTTGGGTCGTCTTCTTGTTCATGTGGACGAGATTTCCAGTTGGAGAGCTCGTGGGAACCAGTTTCATTTCATTCTTTATTCTTTCTATAATTATTGTAATTTTATTACCCCTCATTGTTATCGAGGTGGAAGTTGTAATAATAATCATGTTTATTGGAAATATCTCATTCGGGGAATGAGTGTTGTATCATATTGTTAATTGATTATTGTTATTTAAAATCTTGTGGTATTTATTATTCTTGATGTAATTCATCTCATATGGAATGTATGTGTTCTAATTTCTCTAAGTAATTAAATGTTGTGGTTTTAATTCATGTTTCTTATTTGGGTTTAAGTAAACTCAGTCTCGTAACCTTAGGAGTTGTTTGCAATGGGTAGTGAATCTCGCATGTTAATTGTGCTTAAAAAAAAAAAATTATTGCGTTTGAGTAATTAATTACCATTTCCCCTAGGGTTGTGTGGCGGGTCATTACACATCAGATGAGTTATCTGATGACAGTAGGGTCAAGGCTGGTCATGAATTCATTTCTGATAATGATTTTGTTAAAACTCCTGAGTTCAAATCATTTGTCTATGAGTATAAGGGGAAGAAAATAAGACAAAAGGAGCAAGACATTACTCTTGAAAAGGAAGATGATGCCTTAGAAGAATTGAAAAAGGAAGTTGACAGGGAAATGCAATCCATCACTCCCGAAACAGGTAGAGAATTACTTCAATAGGCTAGGGTACTACTTCTACCAGGATGGGACATGAGCTCAACAATTATGTTTGACAATTTCAGAAAAAGAGGGGATACAAGAATGAACTTATCAGAGGAATCTAGTGATAAGATATATTTAGGGTCTAGATGCAATCCAAATGAGGATGCCTCGCTTATTTGGTCACTATACCCTCATGAGAAGAGGTTGACAGTGATTGACAATCCTAATCAAGTATTTGGACACCTTTTGGTCAAAAGAGTTGCAGACACTAATACCTTAGAAACTATAAAGCTGAATGTCAATGTGGAAAAATTCACTAGAGTACAAATTGAAAAATTGGTCAAAGAGAATGACAAATTGAAAAAGTAGTTATCACATCAAATGGAGAAGTCATCTTCCTCTTCTGCTCTAGAATTGTATTCTCCATGGCTTGAAAAGGATAAGAGAGTGTTAGATGCATTAGCTGATCTAACCTATTGGAAAAAATCCCATTTGAAAGCCCAAGAAAAGTGTAAAACACTGGAAAAGGAGGTGAAAATCATTAAGTACAATGTTGTGTCCGAGATAATCAAAGAGAGGTTCAATAAGCTGAAAAAGAAAGCTGATGATTATTGGGGTGTATTTAAGAAAATACAATCAACACTAGAGGAGAATGTCCAGTTACAAGGAAGAATGATTGATAAAAAGAAGGAACTTTTGGGTAAATAAATCCTGAAAGACCAAACACTACAAAGATATAATGACTTGGTGAGATCCCACAAACAATATCAAGAAAGACTCAAAGATGACCTTGGTTTTTTTAATTTGGTTCCTACACTCCATGATGATACATGGAATCTTCGAGAAAGGGATGATTGGAAAGCAAAATTTACAGAGTTTCTAACAATTGCATTGCAGGAGATCAACGATGAGGATATGGTCTTGCAGAATACTCATAAACAAATTGAGAAATTCATGCATGTAGAGTATGATATGAAGGTGGTCATATCCAATGCCGACACTCATGCAAAACAGGGGTACATTGATCACCTCTCAGCTTTCAATCTGTTTATAAATTGGGTAGTGGATAATCCGGGCACAACTGAGCAACGGTCATAATTGGTCGGTGGTAATGATGTGGACACTATCATACAGTAAAATCTTTGAATATTTCTTAGATGACCACAAAATTTTACTCATAGATTAACATATTGGTACACATGTTTATGGTTGTGTTAGTTTCTTAAATTAAGTTCAAAATCATGTTTTGTTATCAAGAGTCGTGTCTTTTGGTCTGAAGCTTGTTGCCTCTCATGTATATAAGAGAGACCAAGACCAAAAGAAGGATATAGGAGAAGATAGTAAGTGAATAGGGATAGATAGACAGTAGAAAGCTTCCATAATGTTTCCATTTCAAAAGACTATGTTGCAGATATAATTTTGAGGAAATCAATGAAAGATCTCTAATTTTATGGCTTTATATTGGTATCAGTTGTTTGTTGAAAATATTCAATTATCTGGTTGTCTTCAGTTTAATATTTACTTATTATTTAAATTGGTATATCAAGTATATATTCAATTTATCAATGCACATTTGTTGTTCAATGGAGGAGCATCTATTTTCCTCAGACATGCAAAAAATTTCATGTTGCACTATATTTAGCAATTCTGCAAAACTTGACAAAAATGACTTACAACAACTTTTGATAGTTTGCAATCTTACAACTTTTTTGCAACTTTGTCTCTTTTACCCAATTGAATCTAAAATTATCCTAATTCATAGTGAATGGTCTCACAAGACCTAATTAACATAAAATTACCTCCTCAAATGCTAAAATGACCTACTAAAATGCAATGGCATTCAAATTTGAAAATGGAAGCTTAGGTGCTCCCGCACCAACATGTATGATAAATGTGGGATCATAGACAAGGCACTTGAAGTGTTCAAAAAAATGCCTCAAAGAAATGTGGTCTCATGGAATACAATAATTGCAGGATATACACAAATTAGATATGTTGAAAAGGCTTTAGAAACTTTAAAGCAAATGCAATTTGCAGCTTTAATTGCAATTTGCAGGTTGTTCCAAAACAACCTATGGTGAATTTTGGATATGTTTTAGAAGTCATTAAATGGTATCTAAAAATGGTTTTATATCTTGTTTACAATGCTTGAGGATTAAAGGAATTGAGAGATTGAAGCCTATTTTTTGTGAAATTTATCTGAGTGAGGTTGAATGGTGCTCCTGATTACTATCAGGATCTATGTTAGAGATACCCATGCTAACAATAGAGACCTTTTTGGTAGATCAATATATGGATATTGAAACCACCATGCCAGTCTACCAAGATTATGGAACCATTATCCAATCATCAAACAAATAAGATAAAATCACTTAAATGAAATATAACCTCGACCTATAACAAGTCAATGAAAGAATATAATAGAAAGGTGAAGGCAAAGGAAAAGTTCTTGGCCTTCACATAAATTTGATGAACCAATTTTCCATTAGTGCAACTCAAGAACTCTACCAAGGTAGCAAAGAATTAAAAATCCAATGGGGGCAAGGAACCAATGCTTTGGAAAAGGATTTAGCCAACCACATAACAGGTGGGAGCACATTGTACTAGATAAAGCTTATGCAAAATAAGGTGGGGGTAGTCAGTTCCATTTTTTGTAATCTGGTAAGAGTCATACAAGTAACGCTATGTCAGGTTGGGGAACTCTTCTTGGAGGTTCTAAATGATTTGCCTCTTTTTTATAAGACTGTGTTGGCAGTGCCACCTGGATCACAGTTGTTTGGTGGGATTCCAAACCTAGACAATGAGGTGCAGTTGTGGAAATCTCATAGAGAGAAGCTACAAGCTACCATGATGATTTTGCTGAGTGAATTTATATCAAAGTATTTCTTAGCATGGCTTAAGACATGTGTAGATGATATTCTCTCTACAGATAGGCTTGGGGGAAAGTATTTGCTTGATCTTGTGAAAGGTGGCAAGGAACTTGCAGAGAATGAGACATTGATTAGAGAAACATTGGACAGTTTGGATGCATTTGAAGGGAGCTTGGAGTGGATAAAAATGGTTTTTGGTTCAAATGTTGAGTTTCCATGGCAATGCGTGTGAGATTGTTTTGAAGCACTCAAAGAGTCTATGGGATGAACATTTTGAAAGCTTACTTGTTAGTAGGATGAAACAAATAATAACTGATGGATTTGTAGATCTATGTGAGAGAGTTAAGGTTGGTAAATGCCTTGAAGCCATAATTATATCTCTGGCAAGTTACAAAGATGTTGAAACCCATATGCACAAATTAACTACTAGTGAGGGTTGGCTTGTCAAGAGAGGGGACCTAAAAAGTGTCAATCTACCTGGGTTGAGTTTTAGATTTATGATGACAAATGATGAAGATTGGTTTGGTCATCTTAATGCTTATTTTGGAACTGAGGTTAGTCAAATAAAAGAAACCATAGATGAGGAGTACAAGAATATTTTGTAAGACCTCCTAAGTTTTCCTTATACACATAAATATCCTTCAAGGATAAATGATTTAGCAACTTATTTGCAAGAGCAATGCTTCCATTTTATCTCAACATTGATTGTTGAGATTGAAGAACATCTTGTACATCTTTTAGAATCTCTCTATCAAGAAATGAAAAATGAGGAGATTCCAGAAAAAAATGAATAAGGAGACACTAGAACTAACAGTTATAGTGGAAAGGGAACTTTTCTTAGGAAGGATTTTAGTTGCTCTTCATTTTCATTCAACTTCCCTTCCACTAGTTCTTGGATCATCTTAGCTTTGGTTTGTCAAGAACAAAGCTTCAGTTTGAGGGAAAGGATCTTCGACTTTCAGATATTCCAGTACTGAATTTGATTACCCTCTTCTAGACAATTTTGGAAGATAAATACTAATGAGAGGGGTTGGTTTGAAGCCTGAATCATAGGATAAAAATAATAGCACCAAATTGAATAAACTAAGAAGAACTATGCATAATCTTTGTATCAGAGCTCATAACATGTGGATATTGTGGACAACTGAAGAGATTTCAAGCATTCTCACAAGAGATCTAAGGGAGGATGATTCTTTATCCATGAAAACTCCTTTGAAGGCCTGTAATCTCATTTGCATTGCATATTTTGTTTGTTGTGGCTTATGGAGTTGGTTTCATTTCCATGAATCATCTAATCACTGATCTCTTCTTGTATTTTTCATGAGATTTCTTCTAGTTCTGATTTAAGTCATCATGGTCTATATTTGGATACATTAATAACCAAATGCGAATAAAGCATCTAGAGTAAAGAGCTAAATTTGATTCTTTCGGTGACTTCTTTATTGCCCAATAAATGGAAAAGACTAACATGTGCCGTTTCAACCCTTCCAGTCCATATTAATCATGGAGATATAATCTGTAAGAATGCAGAAAAGTATCAAAGGGGAGCCAAAAAGTTAGATATTTTCATAGGGCCTATGAATCAACTCTTGTTATTTTTATATGAAAATATTGTTGTTTGTTTTCTATTTATAATATCTATTGGCATCATTTGGGAACTCCTATTTTTGGGAATTCAGTAAGAGTTATCAAACAAAGTAGGATGACATCTACTGTACAACTAAACATTTAAATGGAATTTGAAGCATGATTTTATTTAATTTTTAATTTGCTTCCTTAAGGTAGCCTCATAAAATGCCCTTTTTTGATTGTATATCAAACTACCTACTACTTCTTTTCTTTTACTGCTGCAAGTCACAATTTTAATGTTGTATGCTTTCTCTGTCTCTTGTAGTTTTTTGTTCCATGATTTCAAGGCTTACCATTTATTAGTCTATGATTTGCAGGGTTGGGAAGAAACTAAATTGAAACAAGAGCATGAGGGTGGAGGTCAACTAGAGTTAAGGTTGGTAAATTCCTTGAAGCCATAGTTACATCTCTGGCAAGTTACAAAGATGTTGAAACCCATATGCACAAATTAACTACTAGTGAGGGTTGGCTTGTCAAGAGAGGGGACCTAAAAAGTGTCAATTTACCTGGGTTGAGTTTTAGATTTATGATGACAAATGATGAAGATTGGTTTGGTCGTCTTAATGCTTATTTTGGAACTGAGGTTAGTCAAATAAAAGAAACCATAGATGAGGGGTACAAGAATATTCTGTAAGACCTCCTAAGTTTTCCTTATGCACATAAATATCCTTCAAGGATAAATGATTTAGCACCTTATTTGCAAGAGCAATGTTTCCATTTTATCTCAACATTGATTGTTGAGATTGAAGAACATCTTGCACATCTTTTAGAATCTCTCTATCAAGAAATGAAAAATGAGGAGATGCCAAAAAAAATGAATAAGGAGACACTAGAACCGACAGTTATAGTGGAAAGGGCACTTTTCTTAGGAAGGATTTTAGTTACTCTCAGTTTTCATTCAACTTCCCTTCCACTAGTTCTTGGCTCGTCTCAACTCTAGTTTGTTGAGAACAAAGCTTCAGTTTGAGGGAAAGGTTCTTTGACTTTCAGATATTCTAGTACTGATTTTGATTACCCTCTTCTAGATAGTTCTAGAAGAAAAATACTAATGAGAGGGGTTGGTTTGAATCCTAAATCACAGGATAAAAATAATGTCACCAAATTGAATAAAATTTGAAGAACTATGCACAGTATTTGTATAAGAGCTCATAGCATGTGGATATTGTGGATAACTGAAGAGCTTTTAGGCATTCTCACAAGAGATCTAAGGGAGGATGATTCTTTATCCATGACAACTCCTTTGAAGGATTGTATTCTCATTTGCATTGCATGTTTTTTTTGTTGTGGCTTATGGAGTTGGTTTCATTTCCATGATTCATCTAATCACTAATCTCTTCTTGTAGTTTTCATGAGACTTCTTATAGTTCTGATTTAAGTCATCATGGTTTATATCTGGATATATTAATAACTGAATGAGAATAAAGCATCTAGAGTAAAGAGCTACATTTGATTCTTTCAGTCACTTCACACTCTTTATTTCCCAATAAATGGAAAAGACTAACATGTGCCTTTTCAACCCTTCCAGTCCATATTAATCATGGAAATGTAATCTGTAAGTATGCAGAAAAGTATCAAAAAAGAGCCAAATTGTTAGATATTTTCATTGGGCCTATGAATCAACTCTTGTTGTTTTTATATGAAAATATTGCTTTTTGCTTTCTATTTATAATATATATTGGTGTCATTTGGGAACTCCTATTTTTCAGAATTCAGTAAGAGTTCTCAAACAAAGTAGGATGACATCTACTGTACAACTGAACTACTGTTCCACTGCACTATAAATGTTAAACCCCTACCATCCTCGTGCTCCTTTCATTGTACTCTACATGGTTGATAGAAGATCCACTTTTCACTTTATTATTGTTCATCATTTTTCTTTACGTGCTACTCTATTTTTTACACTCAACTTCAAAAGTGATTTGCATGCCCCCTCAGAAAGTGGAAGCTAATTTTAAGAGTTCAAATTCTAAAATTTGTATGGACAACTCAATCTCCACGTCCCTTAATATCATTTTTATAGATAAAAATAAGTTCTCCTATGAGCTATGCAATTTGATAGTGGAAACTTCGAAAAAAAAATATCACTTTTAACATCTCATAACGAAAAAGAAAAGAATAAAAAAACCTCAATTCAAAGTTCTTTATATAAATCCTTAACTTCTGCAACACAAGATGGATCTTCTTTTCCATAATTATCCTAAAAAAGAACATAATCACTGTTAGTCAACAAGCAACTGGTAAAATTATTAAAAAGAATGGATCATATGGATCATATGGCCTAATCGCGTATAGATTTGAAAAGTAAAATTAACTGAAACCTTGGAAAGTGACTTACCACAAGATTCTGCACAAATCGTGTTCGATGCATAGAGGTTGCAATCCAAAATTAGGCATCACTTTATTTCTCCATTTTGGCAGGCTACCTTGAAATAAGGTTTCGACTGATTGCTCCATTTTGGTGGGCTACATTGAAAATAAGGTTTTCACCAAGGTTTTAGAGTATGTTTATTAAAATAAAAATTATGCTTATAGAAAAAATTTGGTCCTTTTTCCTCTTAGATTACTTGGTTGCTTATTCTTATCTTTTGTTTTTTCTCTTCCTTTTGCTTATTTTTTGTTTTTCAAGGTTTTTGGGTTTTAGTTTTTTAGGATCTCTTATGGTTTTTGTTAATTTTTATAATTTTGTGGTTTTTTCGTGAATTTAGAAGAAACTTTGGTGTTCATATGATGACACCACAAAAAAAATATTTATTCCACAAAAAATATTTATTAATAATTTTATTTGTAATATTTTATTATTAATTATGGCGGACTACGATTGAAAATAAGGTCTTGACGAAGGTTTTAGAGTATGTTTATTAAAATGAAAATTATGGCCAAGATTTTAATAATGAGCACATTTATTTAGTCATTTTTGTTTGTCTGATATTAGTCATTTATTTAGTCATTATTATTTGTCTGATATTAGTCATTTATTTAGTCATTTAGTTGTGATTTTACCTGATGACCAAATTTGTCACTTATAAATGACCAAATTTGTCACTTATAAATGACCAAATCAGTCATTTATTTTCTAAATACTACTAGTGTTAGTCATGTGAATAAATTTTCTAGTCATGTGACTAAAAGTTTTAGTCACATAGTCATTTATTTGCCAAATTCTACTAGTGATTGTGATACATAGAGCTAAACTCTGGCATGCCTAAATTATAGGATATTTCACAACATGTTACAAAATCTTGATTTTACCTAAATATGATAGAATACAAAGCATGGTTAAAAACACAGAGTGAGATCACTTAGTACAGTGGAGTGCAGACCCAAAAACTAACACACTGGACCACAAAACAGTCAATAAAATCACTTAGAAAATTTCTTTTACAACCATATTTACCAAACCAACTTATTTTGTACATAAATCTTCAATAGCACTTCCAAATCATACTAGGCTAATCATAACAATGTTGACATCAATGACAACACTAGATCAAACAATATTATGTAATTCATGCTCATGTTACCAACTTGTATCATCAATGATAGACTTTCATAAACTTCCAACAATCTCCCCCTTTGTCATTGATGGCAACTTGCATAATAAGAATATGAGATCTCACCTCTTCATTACCATCACTCCCCTTTTCACTTCTCTCCCCCTTTGACATCAATGGAAAAGGATGTGCCAAACTTTGTATGCTCCCCCTTAGGAGGTCAACCCAAAATTTGTTTTCCTTCTATATATATAAATGAAAAACTTGTTGAATCATGATAAATAGTTACCCTGAGGATGCAAAACCTTGAAGCTTCTGAAAAATGTCTTTCCACTTAGACTTTCCTTCTTTCCATTGTTTCTTTTTTGTAGTAAGAATCCTGTATAGAAGCTAAAGTTCCAGTACAAAGTTTATTCTCCTTCTTCCTGAGTACTGGGATCAAGTTTTACCTCTGAGAGTTTATCTATACTGCCAAGAGAATTCGACACTGGTATATAATTTGATTTATTAATTCCATTAACTTTATAATTTGCTTGATCATTTCATCTCTTTGACTTTGTAGGGTGAAGAATTTTTCATAAAGCTCGATTATAGAGGTCCAAGTTTGATCATCCTTATCTTACACTAGATCATAAGAATATGTAGCCATGTTTATTTGGGTTTCAATTGTACTCAAGCCATCCTTCATACCTCGATTGATGTTTGGCCATTTCATGCAATATGACAGTATGTTCCTTGCTTCTTCTGCATAGTCTTGCACTTCTCTTAAGCATTTTGTGACCTTTTGATGTGCTTTTGTACATTTCTTTATTATGAAGCAATTGCGAAGGTATGACATCAAGAAAAGTATAGCAAGTCTCTCAGTCTTGACCAAAAGTTTGTACTTAAACTTGATTTTAGGACAAGGAAGAAAATTCTTGGTGTCCAAGTGGATGAAATATAGCAAATTTCTCTCCCCTCTTAAATTTTTTTAAGGAATGATTCCAAGGTAAGAGATCCAATTGCCTCCCTTGAGAATTGAGGAGAGGGGACTGCCAAATGGAGTATTTATTAATGGATAAACCATTATGAAAGTCATCTCCAACTTAGTGAATCCAGGTTTTGATAACTTCCCTAGCTTTCCAAATACTTTTAATGACAAAGGTGCCTTGAATGAGAATCAATTCATTCATAGTGAGAAGAGTTCCTATATCCAAGCCCTTCCAAGATAGATGACCTTGAGGAATTCTCATGCCAATACAATGGAAAACAAGAATTTTCCAAGCCTCATTTTCATTGAGTGTTCTAATGATCTACTTAGCACACAAGGTAATGGCCTTGTGGGTGATCCCACAATACTGGTTTACAATTTTCAAAAAATCCTAATTTTTGTTGAAATCACATATTTTTAGAAAATATAATGATTTAAGCCCTAAAAAGTTCCATTTAAAAGATTCTAGTTGAAGAGGGTTTGATCGAACCCCCTTGGATAGAACCCTGCTAGTTTTAAACCATGCCTATAATGGAGTCTCCTTTACACCTATCAAAATGCTGATAAAAAACCACGTTTGATTTAGCTTTTGGGGGATCAAATGAATTCATTTAAAATTTATTTTAAGTATGTATTCCTTTTGTTTTGGCGTATTTTGTCCTTATTATAAGCTTCCCAAAAAGTATAATTTTAAATAAATTTAATTTAATTATTATATTTATTTTTTTATTTCTTGTGAATGTAGGTTTTTCACCGAAAATCAAGCTCTTAGTTTTTATACATGTGAAAAAATACAAAATTATCAAAAAAATTGAAAAATATTAGTGCATTAGATAATGAAACCCTTGATCCAACAAAAAAAAATTGAATTTCGATACATACAAAAAAAGTTATGTTGTATACAGTTCACCTATGTTTGAATTGTAATTGGTTTGACTTCGAAACTTGATTAAGGAAAAAATATTCCATAAAACATTATGAAACCAAATGAAATCACTAGATATTGTAGGTACAAATCTAAATTAAAAAAAAAAGAATTTTATCCTTCATGAAAAAATAGTTATGTTGTATATAGTGAGCGTCACTCCTTAAAAATGTTGTTTACTAAAAAAAACTAGTTTTTGAAGGAGATGGAAAAAGAAATGCAATCTGATTCCAAAAATTTTGAAAAAAAATATATTTAGATTCTATAGACAAAATCTCACAAATCACTAGTTTGCATCATCTTCAAATTCCTCATGGTTTAGCCGCTATAGGTGCCTGAATGTAAAGATTTAGTTAGAAAAAATCAATTCAATGTCCAATTTGGCAAAAAATTGTAAACCAATATTGTGGGATCACCCTTGTCGGCATATGGATATCAATCTAATACCTTCAACCTCCCATAAAAGTTAGCAAAATTCCTAGACCACCTAGTGAAAGTCATGATGCCCATTGTTAGAGGCCTAAATAAAATATTTGAGGAGCTTTTCAACCTTTAGATAGGAAGTCTTAGAAGGGACCCAACATGAGGAATAGTAAATATGAGTGGTCACCAATATCTTGGAACAAATATTAAATTTCCTAGATAGGATATAATATTGAAGTTTCTTCTCAATTTTCACAATCACATCTTTCAAAATCTCGAAAGGATTGACATGACAAGAAAAAGGGATGCCCAAAAACCAAAATATTTCCCTATGATTAATCAATTTAAAATTGAAAGATTCCATCTAGGCTAGCTTGGGAAGAATGGATTATTTTTAACAAAAGGTTTTATTTCATTAAATGCTAGATTTGGAGACTTGACAAAAAAAATCAAGGTATTGGAGAGCCTAATTGATATTATTTTCTTCCTCATGAAAAGAGAAAAAAGAATTTTCAACAAAATGACCATTAATAAGTTGTTGCAAGTAATTAGAAAGGAAAATACCCTTGACATGGGATTGAGAAAAAACTTGAGTAAGGAGGTATCCAAAACCTTATATGGCCAAAACATAGAAATGGAGCAAGAGAGCAGCCTTGTCTAGTGGACTGAAAGAGTTTGAAAGAAGGAGATTGTTGATTGAAGATGGTAATACAAGCAGAGTTATATGTGAAAAATATCTGAACCAATTGAATGAAATGAGGACCAAAATTGAGTCCTAAAGCATAACCAAAATGAAAGGTCATTCAATGTGATAATAAGCCTTAAGAAAGCCGATTTTGATGAAAACAAATAACTATTGAGATTTTTGAGCACATTATATCCCTTCCCAAACTACGATGACATTGTATAGAATAAATATGGGCTTAATAATACCAATCTTCTCAATTCTGTCAATAAGTAGGAACATTGATTGCAACTTGAGAACCAGTGCTTTGGCAATGATCTTGTATGATACATTTAACAAAGTGATTGGTCACCAATTTTTGATGTCCTCTAGATCACCAGTCTTAAGTGTGAACTTAATATTTCCTTGTTTATTGTATTACCTAACGACCT
Source organism: Sequoia sempervirens (assembly GCA_007258455.2). Classification (NCBI taxonomy): domain Eukaryota; kingdom Viridiplantae; phylum Streptophyta; class Pinopsida; order Cupressales; family Cupressaceae; genus Sequoia; species Sequoia sempervirens. The sequence goes on along the minus strand of VDFB02270651.1, from coordinate 404,278,688 downwards.
CATTTCCATAGCTTTGAGATACACATTGTATAGATCACTGATGGTCATATCCCAAAACTATTTGTAGAATTCACAAGGGAAACCATCAAGGCGAGGGGATTTATTATTGGCCATAGGAAAAACTAACTCCTTAAGATTGCCTTGTGTGAGGAGCTAGTCACAACAAATGCATTGAGCATTCAAAAATTGGAAAGGTATAGCTTCAAGACATTGTTGTAAGAAAATTTTTCTTGGAAAAATGTAGTTGGTATGATTTTTCCATAGTCCATGAAGTTTGTAGAGTGAGATTTTGGATTCAACTATGTATGTTTTTTTATTTATGTTCCATATCACACACAACGATCCATCATTAGGAAGAGGAAATTATGATGATGGTGTAGACATGGAAAATATATCGGTTGACATTGCGCATCTGATTCCAATTACTAATACCATTTCATCCTAAATTATCCCTCAGTCTAACCATTTAATCAAATTTTCTTATTTGATTAAATTCATCAATTTCCTTCCCTTAATTAAATAAATCATTTTATCTAATTAAGTCTCTCTCTTTTGTTAATTAAATCAATCAATCTGATCTAATTATCCCCATTTAATTAAATAGTCAGTTTTATTTAATTAAATCTCTAAAGTCTGCCTATTAAATTAAATAAATTAAAACCTTATTTCGTTTAATCTAACATCATCTCTTTTAATTAAATAAATCAAAATATTTATTTAATTAATCCTTTATCACACTCTTCTCACATTTGATTTAAATAAATCCACAAATTTAAGTCAAATAGGTCACATCACTTACCCCCTTCATTAAATTAATTAACCTAGATTAATTTAATCTCTTATCATGTCCCATCCTCTAGCTTTTCCCACTTGCACATGAAAATATATTTAATTCATTTATTAAATCTCCATTTTCCTCACAAGGCATCTTTTAAGGAATATTCTTCAAGTTTGAATTAAAAATCTAAGTTGGCATGTACATCCAACAAGGCATTTACTCTCTCTTACATGTCCTTTGCCTTGAGCCAAGTGGAATTCAATGCATTCTTTCTTCCCTCTTGCATGTCATTTCAAAACTTGCACATCCTTCATCCTCTCACATGTTGACAAGTGGCATCATGTCATTGGTTTATCTTTTATCCCACATTCATCATATCTTTCAATCTTCAACTCTTTCTTTCTATAAATAGAGAGCTCATCCTTCATTTTGATAATCCACAATTTGAGTAAACTTACTATACTCAAATACATCTTCAAGCTTTAGCATTTTATCTCATTCGTAGCTAGGTTATGTAGGTTTTTCATCATGGAGCACATTCAAATCTGCAACAAAGTGGATCACTCTTCATCAATATTCAACATTGCATCATAGGAGTTGGGAAAGGGCCAATTTTCACATCAAATTGGCACCAATTCCCCCATGGGATCAAGATTTTGCTTGTTTTAATAGGAATTAATCTATTTCATTGTTTTCTTCATTCTTCTTTCCTATTTTAAGCATTGCAAATGGATTTCATGGGGAACTTAGATTCTAACTTGCATTTCAATTTTATAATGTGTTTATCTCTTGTGTTTTGCAGGTTTTAGAGGGATCTTGGTTCACAGATGGATCACTGAGTATGATTTGAAACATCGATCAAAAAACATACATAGTTGAATCCAAAAGCTCACTCTACAAATTACAAAAATGTATTCTTGGGAAACAAACACTTTCTTGTAATGGTGAATAAAAGCTTGAAGAATATCAAGTAACTCATGAAAGAGTTGATGGCCTTCATGAATTCTCTTGGTGGTATGAGAGGGCTATCAAGCCCACAAGGCTTGAAAATTTCCTTTGACACCTTGTCTCTATTTTTTTATCCAATGCAATATGGTTTTGATCTAGGCACCACATGTATCATAAGCATCTACAATTTTATTCTACTTTCATAGCTAGGCTAGCCGAGGTTGAGTAATGGAATCAAACAATTGATCTTCTAGGGTGAGAGTGGCAAGGTGAAGCTCTCAAGTTGTGGCCTCATATGAGAAATTAAAAAAAATATCCAATTGGTGCATGTAGATGTAAATAAATTGGGATATACAATTTATGGCGTCATTCCACCAATTAATCCATCTAATGCTTCGTGAGGGACATGGATCAAGATTCTAGACATATTGGATATGTGACACTATGGCCTTGTGGTTAAGAAGAGATGTGATAGGGAAGAATTGACTCTTCATAAATTTAGGAGCTGAAATTTTCCATTCAATGCAAAACCATATATGAAAGTGGTCAGACAAGACAACCTCAATCAATAGTTACACAAGTAAGGAGTGACAACTAGTAAAAGTAAAAAAATATTGTGTCAAAATCATGGTACAATCAAGCCACTTTAAAAAATTGTAAGGGCCAAACCACAAGTTGGTCTATGTGCACCAAGGTAAATAATTAGGATGATGACTAGAATTGGGGTTTAAAAGACTCAATTTATTGTGCATAAAAAATCAAGCCTCTCTCTCACTAGTTTTCCAACACATGGGAAAAGTTTCACATTTATCAAGTAACATAATGATCGTGTTGAAATCCCCACACAAAACGCAAGTGATGGTCGATGTTAAATTGGTGATCCAATGGTAGAGAGAATATATTTCAACAACATCATTGGAAGCATAAACATTAATCAACACAAAGGAATGATTATTCACATTGAAAAGAGTCCACACTACTCGATTAGTGGGGTCACATTTATGATCAACCAAAATTTGATGTCACATAGGCAATGAAAATGTGATAACTCTACCTCGGCTAGACTCATGGTTAGTACAAAGAAAAATATAGGAAGACCAAATGACATAACATGCGATAGAAAGAAGAAACCCTAACACTTTAACGTCCTAAAGGCAAAGAATGTTTAATTTTGGAAACTTAGCACAAAAATAATGAATAGATTATTTCCAAGTGAGGTCTATGAGACCCCTCACATTCCAAGAAATACAATTCATTTAAAAATCAACATATATTTCCTCATTATTAATCCCATCAAGGGTAGAACAAAAAATTTGAACCATGGTGTCAAGTGTTAGATAACTTCCAATTTTGAACATTAAGTTGTCTCAAATTTTTGTTTCATGACACAAACACACATTCTTCCAAATTCCTAAATAGATTGAGATATTGTTTCATCCACCATAGGTGGGAAGTGTGTCAAGCTTGGCCAACCGAAGGTTGCAAAGCAACTGAAGAAAGCTAGGTTCTAGAAATTATTATCTGATACGATTATGTTGATAGGCTTTAAAACTTACAAAATTGAAACTCCTTGCCCTAAGGGTTTGAGGGGAGGTTTGGAGTTCCTAGTGCTCTTATCTTTGTGGTTAACCATTGGAGATCAACCCTCCTCTTTTGCAAGAGATGGCGCCCCAACAAAGGAATGAGTAATGGGTTTAGGATATTGAGAATCTAGTGGAAAATCCTTAATCTTATGGTCAAAAGCTTGTTGTCGATAGAAAGTGTAGAGTCCCTACTAGTATCTAGTAAACTTGGTGGAAATCACACAATTCAGAGGGATAACCTAGCTAAAAAATCCACTTAACATTTGGAAAGACCTTCATTGAATCATCCACTAGGGCTAGTAGGCTTGCTATCGTACTATCATTGTATGTGCTTTCAAAGAATGGAAACTACCTAAATCATTCTAGTAAAGATTATTGTGCAGTTTTTCACACACACGCCCCGCTGAAAGCAAGGACCCTCTTTCGCTTCATTTTGGTATTTTGGCCCTTTCTTTTGAGGTTTTGTCTTACTTAGGCACGTGCTTAGATGTCTATTATGAATGCCTAAGTGTTTTCCCCAGGTTATTCATTCAAAATCTTAAGTTTTGGATGAATTTTGGGCTTTTGCCCTGATCCAGGATTTTCTGCCCTGGTCGGATTTTCCCGGGTCTTGCGTGGATTCCAGTTGAATCTTATTGCTCAGGAATTCCTGGTCTTCGCGGATTTCCACGTGGGACGGATTTCCCCAGATTCTGCCCTGTTATTGGATTCCCAAAATCCTTCTCTGGCTATCTTATCAGCTACATTAATGGCTTCGTACGTGCTTTGAAGGCTAGATTTTATTTGATTTCTAAGATCTTTTGTGCCATTATGCTCACTATTTTCCATTGTCTGAGTTGAGAGCTGCATCCCTAGAGTTTGTTGTTTGAGCTTTTGGCTTTGATTTGCGAGTTTGGGTTTGAATTGGTCTCATTTGGTGTGAATTTTTTGTGCATTATTGCCTATGTTCGTTGTGGACCCCTTTGAGCTTCACATTTGCTACTTCTGATGTCAATTCCTGCTTTATAATGGTATGTGTTTGATTGCTCTGCTTTGAATTGAATTATGAATGGCACGTTGGTGTTGTGAGGACTTGTGGGATTTGAATTCCTGTGTATTTGTTTATTTTGTGCTAGGGTTATTCAGTATTGCATCCTTTGTCATCTCCCAGGTGAGTTTTGAGTTCATGTGCCCATTTGCATTTTAATGAATCCCTCCTGAGAGTAATTAGTAAACCCTAGTGACGACTCAACAGTGGAAACAACTAAATTTTGAACGTTCTTGTGTGCTAATGGCGGATGAGTAGAGTTTTCGAACCTAGGGCAGTGCCGTATCAGGTGATTTCATCTTAAAATTGACCTAGAATGCAAAGAAAATTCCTGAAAGGTCCGCCCCTGACTTGCCCTAAGTTCAAATTTTCAAAATCCATAGTTGGTTCAGTGTCTGGATGAAGTTGGGACTCTCCATCCCTTCCGGATTCCCTTTGCTATGACCATTCGAGATCACTAAGATATCATATTGACCACCTTGAGGTTCACTGAAGTGGTCTTCCTAGGTTCATGTTGAATCACCGTGACATTATCATTTTTACACCGATGAAATCTTGTATGCATATTAGTCGGCGAGACCTTTACTTTCGCCGAGACCTCACCTGCGAGGAGATGTCTCATCGACATGCTTGCTCATACTCGCTTTCGGAAAGACAAGTCCTAGTCGCCAAGAGGTCATAGCGAGATCCAGTAGCTTTATAGATATTCTTTTGCTTCACCAAGACATCCGTCCTTCAACGAGACCTCCCACCGAGCACTTTTCACTTTCGCCAGAGCCCTTTGTGAGTTTATATTTAGTCGCCAGGACACTATAATTCTCATGCCAAAAATCTTTCTGTCAGAAAGACAAACCTCATCACCAAGAGCTCATAGCTGGCTCCTTTTGTCTTTCCGATCTTCCGTAAGTTCGCTGAGACCTCCCCCTTTCTGCGAGACCTTCCGCTGAACATATCCTGCTCTTGCCGAGACCTTCCCATTCGGCGTAACTACCGGCTATCGCTAAGAACTTGTGGCGACCCTTCTTTTCTTAGCGAGTCTGGATCTTTTCACTGAGACCTTTGGTCAAATTCAAACCAAGTCGGTCAGGGAAACATTCATGCTTTGCTGAGACCTTACCGCGAGCTCCCTCTTCTTGCTGAAATCTTCACTTTCGGCGAGACTCCTGATGACTTCATAGCAAAAATTTTCTCTTGGCGAGCCATGATCTTCTGTCAGGGTGAATTCATAATGTCGGCAAGAGGTTATGCCGATGGAACTCTTCATCGATGAAACATAATGCAGTCGTTGGGACCTCATGTCAAAAAATTCAGTCTGGCTAAAGTGATTGTTTAAATTCTAATGGTCGGTGAGACAAGATGAATTCGTCGGGACCTTACCCCAACCAACCTTGTAGGAGAAAGTTGACTACCATTGGGCAGGGGTCATCATCCAAGTAATTCACAAGTAGTTGTCCAATGTGTTGTAGACAAAGACATTCACAATGACCTCGTATCTGGTCTATGCACTGGCTAGATTCCACCCCTATAGAGGATTGGATACAAAAGGAAATTTCAGGCAAGATATTATTTATGAAGTTTTCCCTCATTTGCACTAAGGAGGTTCAAACTATAGGAGGGAAAACGATGCATTTACCATGCATATCACCATAATGCTTCAGGAAGCAGAGCATGTTAGAATTTCAGATCAAGCCAAATAGCTCATTAAGAAGTATGGAGCTTGGTTTATTCAATTCCCAACCTTCTCCTACATTTGGATCGATGGCTTCCAAAGGGCCCCATATAGACTTCCAAGGTATCCCACTGACCACATCATATTGTTGGAAGTAATTAGATAGATTTGTGATTTTGATGCCATCGTCAAGAAGGACAAGCATAAGTTTGGATTTGGCGGGGATTTTCCTCTAAGGATTGGCACTAGTGAGGTTTGTCCTTCCATTGGTTCTGCCTAGGCTTCACAAGAAGAAATGAGTACTCTTGGCTTGTCTTTCCACTCTGAGAGATCCAAATTTGACATCACGAGAGAAGCTCAAAAGAAGGCCAATAGAGAATATGGCCATAAGGTTAATTTAGAGGACTACTGGGCTAGTTGTGGTGATGAATATGAGGTCAGAAAGAGGAAATTCTCTTGGCTTCCAGTGGATGTAGTCCGATTGTATAATGTAAGGGCAGTGCCTGATCAATTGGAGGATGATGGGGACTTAATTCAAGATCACACTTATGAGGCAGTAAAAGATATGCCGATTGGTGATATAGACTGGTTAGAGGAGGAGAAAATAGAATGGAAGCAACTGGTGGAGCCAATCATTAAAGTTACCAAGTTGTGGCTCAAACACACTATGTGGGAATTGGAAAATAAAGGAGTGAAATGCACTTATAACCTGATGGGAGACTTAGATTCCCATTCCACTTCTGAGGAGTCCACGGGGCAGCAAGATCCTAAAGGTAAAGGAAAACTAGACTCCACATCCAAGATCAAGACAAAAGGTGTTCAGGAAACAGAGGTCCAAGAGACAGAGAAACAGAGAAGGTGAAAGGCTAAGAGGGGGACAAGGACTAAAAGGTCTGAACAGAAGGAAGTCGAAGAACAGAATCTCGAGGCTGATGCCCCTATGCCTAAGCGGAAAAAAATTGTCAAATTATCAGAGAAGGAAAGCTCCAAGGCTGGGGAGGAAGAAGTCTCCCCACCAGTAATAAATGTTGAAAGTTCAGAGGAGAGAGCAAAGGTATATACAAGGAGGTCTAGTACTCCCTCTCCCAAGAATGATGTGTCTAAGGTGGACTTTCTTCTTGCCACTCTCCATAAGGAGCAACATGATGATGTGCCTCCCGATCACGAAGCTCAAAGAAAACCAGGTGAGTCAAGGGATGCTGAGGGTCATCCGGATACTGAAGGGGAAGAGTTTCATGAAGGTGAACTCTACAGTGCAAAGGCTGAAATTGAAAAGGAAATACAATCTCCTTTGATTGCACATATAGATTCCCCTGTTAGGATTGAGGAAGTTGAATCTCCTACAAGAGAAGTAGGGGCAATGAGAGATCCATCACCTGAGCAAGAGGGAGAGCATATTGAAGAGGAAGGTAATATTGATGAGACCCCTAATAAACAAGATTTGGAAGGAGAGATACCTAAGGATCGGAAAAAGGAAACAGGGCCGAGCTAGGTGCAATTAGAGCCTACTGTTCTAGAGTGGCTAGACAAGGAGATAAAGAGAAAACAGGTTGTGGTAGAAGACATTCCACTAAATTGGGATGCACTGCTAGCCGTAATTGGAAAAGATAAAGGTAAGAAGAGGGCTAGAGTGATCTCAAAGGTTGAAAGGGATGAGGTGCATAACAAAGTTGTTCACATTGCCACCCCTGCTCCAAACAAAGATAGAAATGATGTGGTCAGAAAAGCTTACAGTGTTCAGACTCTCAATCTAGGGCCTACATCAGCTGAGTAGGATATTGAAGACTATGAGGTCTCCAGTACTATTATTATGGATTGATTAAGGAAGGAATTAAAGACCAAACAAGAGCTAAAGAAAGAGAATGCAAATCTCAAGAAATGCTTGGAGGAATTAATGAAGCCATTGTGGTCCATTAATCCCTCTTCTTCTACTACAAATCCTCTACATCAGGAGACTATCACCGAGCTAGAAAAGATGAAAGCCTCCACTGTTGCCATTGAGAATTGGTTGAGAGGGGTGTAAGTAAAAGGTGATGAAGCTATCAAGGAGATCTTGTCGACTAGAAAGGATGCTGCAAGGGCCATTGAATGGTTGAAGTAGGTAATGGCACAAGATAAAGAAGACCCATATCTTCTATAGAAAACTAGGACTATAATGGAGTACACCTGAGACAGGTTGGTGAATGACAGGATCCTTCCTTTTTCTAGAGCTACCAAACCATGGGAATGGTTTGAGGCATTGCAAATAAGGAAAAAGGTGTTGAAGAATATTTACAAACAAAAAAAACACATTGACGACACCCTAGTTGGCGTCTACAATGGCTGCATTTCTTTCTTCGAGATAATGACGAGAATAAGGAAGATCGTGCCCAAGTATCTGAGCTTGGAACAGTTGAGGAAGTGGTGGCATGATGTCTATGCACCACTTGATGATGGGTCTGTTTCAAAGCACCAGCTAGATGATGTGGCCACCTACCTTGCAGTTATTGATAAGTATTTGGCATATAAGGTAGAATGGGATAAGTCAGTCAAACACTCAAGAGAGGAGATTGTGTCCATCGAGAATTGACTTAGGGTTCTACCCCTACCACCAGTCACAGCCCTAGATGAGACGTTCTTGAAAGTACACGAAGAGCCAAGTCAGAGCAAAGATAATAGGGAAAGGAGCTAATGATAGTCTGCGACACGATTTGTGCTTCTCTATTATCTTCCCGCGCATCATTCGAGCTGCGGATCTCAGGCCGTCTTGGAAAAGATGTGCATTTAATTCCTATTTGACCCATTTCAAAGACTCTCTCGGCTGGGTGGTTGTGCTGAGTTATTACTGTGAAACCCTTGCCTAGCCGACGAATTTCTAGGGAATTCTATATATTGGGCATGTCGCCTCATTTGTAAAGGGCTAGAACAGTTAGAAATAATTAGAAGATCAAAATTTGTAACCAGAATATAGAGAAGAGCTAGTTAGAAGTAGAGTAAGTTAGTAGGTAGTTTCCCTCAAACAAATATTGTAACAAAAAGCTAGAATTGTTGCTACAGTGAACAATTTGAATACAAGAAATGACATTGTGATTTGGTGCCATACTTGTTTCTTTTGTTTTACATGGTTCCAGTTATTCCATCCTTAAAATTGCTTTGAGAAGGTTAATATTTAGGTTAGATTTGATTCGATATTGTTTGTGATTCGATATTTGAATGTTGTAGCAATCCTTCGGTCCATACTTTTCGTAACCAATTGATTGTTAGTTGCTTTGCAAAGTTAGCCTGGACTTCATATTTCAATGTGCTTAGTTCGATTGTGAAGATTTGTTCACTATAACTGCAATAGGGTTATTTGAATGAATGTTTATGATTTGAAAACCCTAACACCTCATAAGATTGCACTATTTTCTATGATATTGTAGATTTATCTTGGTCAAGTAGAAATCAGTTTTGAGGGATTGGTCCATTTCGAGTATTGGTTACTTTCATTGTTAAATCTTAGGTTTAGTATTAAATTTAGAACTCTCTTTGAAACCCTTATCCTTTTTTATTTCTTTGATTATTGTGTTAAATCTAGGATTGAAGCACCATTAAATTGTTAGATCTGATAAAATTGATTCAGCATTTTGCTTGTAGTAAGGTCCCATTGTGATTACCAGCACTTTCACATTTCGTTACTGAGTTGTTTATACACTGTCAAAACCTGACATTAGAGACCTTGGGGTTATCTCTTGAGGCTTGCCGATAGAGATTTACCTTTCAAGAGAGATAGGATATCATATTTTGTCTGGCTGTTATTGTGCAAAAAACATGATCAACAGGAATTGGTGCTAGAAGGAGGGCCCGAATAAGCAAGCTGGATCAGTTTTTGAATGCCATCTCTCATGAGAGATTCAGAAGGACAAGATCCGCTCCAGAAGAGGAAGAATTTCAGGAATTACCAAACCCTACTAGGTCAAGAAAGACCAAAAGAGGGGAATCATCATCATCTCGTCCACCTCTCACATCTCCATCATCCTCATCTTCATCAGGTTCATCTGAGTCTGAGGCCATTTCGAGTCCACAACCTCAGCTAGTCATAAATCAGCCATTACCACACCCACCTCCACCAATGGATTTCTTGGCAACCAACTCGTCCCCCCTGAGTTTCGCTATCTACAATGTTATGCCAAAAAATCCTGAACACTTCTGTTCAAAATTCCATGTTAATGACCCGAAGAGGACCACTAAGGAGCACATTAGGATCTTTCATACTGGCCTTAAAGATAGTGGGGTAAACCATGAGGATGTAGCATGTAGGATATTTCCTTATTCACTAGGGGAAGATGCGTTTTATTGGTATAACCACTTACCTGCTGGATCTATCCACCATTGGACTGAGCTAGAAGCTGCTTTCTTGTAGAAATTTTGAATTCCCATTAGTTCTAATGAGCTTTACCATCAGTTCACTAATTTGAAGAGGGAGACTAATTATCCCATAGGGTCTTTCAACAATAGGTTTCATCGTGCCTACACCAGATTACAGACCCCGTATGCTGTTGATGAAGCCACTGCTCTAGAAGTCTATTACGAAGGACTTGATAGTCTAACAACTACTTTTATGAAATGGACTAATAACCCCCCTGAGAGTTTACTAGATGCATATGCAGAGGCTATAAAATTTAGCACAAATCTAAGGCAACATCTGTCTGGGCCTTTAACCTCATTAGGACCCATTGCTCACCCTGGACAAGTTCCAGCTCTCAATCAAGCTTTTGTGAACCATACTCCGATCATGAACCAGGTACCTCAATTGCCTCTGGTCCCTTACCCAGGACCTCCTGGCATACAAGTTTCATCTGTAGTTAGTTATCCTCAGCAAAACGTGAACCAACCTCTACATATCCAGCCTCAGGCTAGTTATTCTTCATACCTACAAAATTCTAAGGTATTGAACCGGTCATTAAATGCCAATGCTACAGTAGGACATTCTCAGAGTAATGTGAATCAACCTCCATATAGTAATCTTGACAAGGAGAGACTAGATGAGTTGTCTGAACAAATAAAAAAGCTAAATATGGAGGTGACCTACTTGAGGAATCAGAACAGTCAGTTGCAAGCTTCTTAGAGGAATATGCAGTCCACTCAGAATAGAGAGAATCCACAAGGACAACACTTTGATAGAGAGCAATGTCAGGATAGAGGATATAACAATGATAGAGGATACAACAATGACAAAGGATATAACCAGGACAAAGGTTACAATAATGACAGGGGATATAATATTGAAAGAAGGCTGAATTATGATAAAGGACAACCATCAAGTCAGAACTTTGACAGAGCACCAAGTGGTGGACAAGGATTCAAAAGAAGACAACAGTTAGGACAGAATAGGACTTGGAACACTGGTCCCAACAATGGAGGAGTTCCCACCCCATTGGATCAACCAATCAGTCAACCTGTCAATCAGTCTGCTAGTTAGCCAGCTAATCAAGAGAAACCTCCTAGTGGTGTATATCTAGCTGAGGCTGCTTTATCGAGATGGTGTAGGCTCCACAAGACTAGTCAACATTCTGAGCTGGATTGTCAAGAGTTCCAAATAGCGGCCTCAATCTTTCAGTATGAGGTGGAGAATAATACAACCTGTCAAGAGATAGTACCCTCTATTCCTTATGATTCACCAGTGTTGGTATTAAACCATGCTCCTTTTTCACAAAGTAAGGACAATGTACCAGAAGAGGAATCTGACCAATTAGAGGAAGAAATAGACCAGGTATGCAATGAAGATGAAATGACACAATTATTTGATGAGAATCTAATGAATGACAATGGTCCCAGAGATGAAGAAGAAGCTTACATTGAAGAAGTACAAACCTTCTAGAGACCCGTCAAGAGATATGATTTAAGAGAGTTAACACATAGGCGCCCACAGGCTGGAGGCCCCTTTACTACTTCCATTCCACCAAACAATTTTAACATGCCTCCGAACCCCAATGCTAGTAACAATCCCTCATTGCCCCCAGTTTCCAAGCAATATTTATCTCCAAGAGGGCATGTTGATGTACCAAAAGGAAGAAATGTTGATGCAAGTAAAGAAAAGATGGTGGAATACCCGAGGGAAACCCACATTGACTTAAATGAAGAGAAATTGGCCACGTATGTTGCTGAAGAACTCCGCAAATTAAAGGTAAATCTATCTGCATTCGAGCTATTAAGATTTCCATCCATCAGGAATGTAGTTTTAAGTTGTTATGATGCAAATTCCATGTTGCAAGATAAATCGGTTAGCAAGAGTGTCAACAGAATACCTAGTCCCTAGTTGGCAAGAGGGAAAAATTAGTCCCATGATCAAGTGCATATGCCCCCTAGAGACACTAGGCAGGAAAGGGACAAATCTCAAGTTGTTCAAGTGGATACTCCCTTGACTCTATTTCAAGGAAAAATAGATACTCCCCCATTCTTTATTTATGTCCGCGTATTTGGCAAGAATTTACATAATTGTTTGTTGGATTCTGGTGCTTCAACCAATGTCATGCTCCTTGGTGTCTGTAGGGCTATGGGTATCACCCCTACTAATTCTCAAAAGAAAGTCACATAGTTGGATAGGACTGAAGTCAATGTTGTGGGAGAATTGAATATGATTCACCTACAGATTGCTTCTGATCCTAGGATTCAACAAGTTGTCAATATACAAGTGGCTGACATCCCTGACGCCTATGGCCTAATTTGGGAAGAGACTTTACCAGGGCTCTTAATGGATATGTTTCAACTAATCACTCCCATATGTGGCTTCCCTGGAAATGAGTGCCTAATCATATTAGAATTGAACGAGAACTCAGAATGAAATACATGATTACAAAGTATCAGAAAACCTCTGCTGAAATTCTGGTGTCAGAAGTAAGTATGGGTAGTTACATGCTTTCTGCTCCCCTTGAAGAATTGGATTCAGAGGAGGTCCTCATGTTGCATACAATGTCTCATGGCCTCACGATAGAGTCTAATGATGTTGGAGCCCTAGTGGAACCAGTTAAGGACAATGGTGAACCAGCTGAAAGTAATGATGATCCAAAGAATAATCAGCTGGATTTGTTAGACAGTTTTCAAGAGTTCCTTAAAAAATGTATTGAAAGGTCAAATTCAGTTAGGAAGAAGAATGAACTTTGAAGAGTTACTTTTTCCCAACTGGTGCATGATACATAACGCTTCATATTTAGAATTGGACTGTTGCTTATGCCAAGCTGCAATAAAGCAAATACAGAAGTATACTAATCCTACTCCTGTGATCCCAATCAACATCCAAGAAGACCACAAAGAAAAAGGATTGATGCCTTCGAAAAATCCATCCAACAACAACAATGTAAGTGAGGAGTCGAAGAAGTTTGTAGGTGCTGGCTATTGGACGTTAAGATTGGATGGCTCTAAATCAAAACAAGGAGTTGGGGTAGGATTTGAGCTAATTAGCCCAAAAGGTAAGACGTTTTTTGCTGCTCATAGACTTTAGTTTCATTATACAAATAATGTAGCAGAATACGAAGCTTTGGTTCATAGATTGTTGATGGCCTTGAAGAAGAAGGTTAAGATCTTGCAAGTGTATGGAGATTCTAAGTTAGTAGTCAAGCAAGTTAGAAGGCAGTACTCCTGCCATGACAGAAGAATGACTAACTATAGACACAAAGTATGGGACCTTATTGAAGGATTTGATGCCTTCAACATTCAACTGATTCCTTGGCCTAGGTAGCCAACACTCTGTAGCCTCTATCTCTTTCTGAGTTGAAGAAGTTTATAGTGGAACTAACCCTAGTGCCCTCAGTCCCTGATAATGTTACCAGTTTCTAGGTGTTTGATGATGATAAGCATATTCTATACTTTATCACAAACACAAAATTTTTTGCTTCACAGATCATTGATGAAATTGAGCCTCAAGAGGCAAAGATAGACTTGGAAGGGGTAATCAACTTGAGACCAACACAATCCCCAGAGGAATGGTGCAACTGGAAAGAATCTTTGATCTAGACAAGATTAGAGATCAGGATCAAAACACTAGGAAAGAGTCCATTAGTGGACAATGTGACAAGTATAATATGGGATCCCAAGAGGATGTAAAAAATATTCTTATTGGAAAAGTATGCACCCTAGAAGAAAGACGGGGAATCATTGATGCATTGCACAAATACCTAGACGTGATAGCCTGGAGTTATTAAGACTTGAAGACTTATGATACATCAGTCATAACGCATACTATCCCTCTCACTCCAGGAGTGAAGCCCTTCAGACAGAGGCAAAGACCTATTAATGCTCTGTTAGACCCTGTAATACAAAGGGAAGTGCATAAACTGTTGTCTGCGAGAATCATATTTCCAGTCAAACACTCTACTTGGGTTGCAAACCTGGTTCCTGTACGAAAGAAAAATGGCAAAATCAGACTGTGCGTAGATTTCAGGAACCTGAACTGAGCATCAAAGAAGGAAAATTATCCAATGCCATCACTAGATGAAGTACTCCAGATCATCAATGGATCTCAGATGATGTCTTCTCTGGATGGTTACTCAGGATATAAAAAGGTCATGGTGCAATATGAGGATAGACATAAGACTTCTTTCACCACTAAGTGGGGCACCTTTGCTTATAGAAGAATGCCTTTTGGCTTGATTAATGTTGGATCTACGTTCCAGAGAGAAATGGACATAGCCTTTAAAGATATAATTGGGAAGTGCATAATCATCTATATGGATGACCTGACGGTATTTTCAAAGAACAAATGTAACCATATCTCAAATCCTTGCAAGGTTTTTCAGAAATGAAAGGAATTTGGAATATCCCTCAACCCAAAGAAATGCATCTTTGGAGTAGTAGAGGGTAAGTTACTAGGGCATATTATCTCTAAAGAGGGGATTGCAATTGATCCATAACATATAGAGGCTATTCTCAAGATCCCACCACCTGCTAGTAAAAAGGAAATGAAGTCTTTCTTCGGAAAGATCAATTTTGTTAGGAAGTTCATCATTGGGTTTGCAGAGATAGTCAAGCCACTGAATGCAATGTTGAAGCAGGATGCCAAGGTGGAATGGAATGCATAAGCAAAAGAAGCATTTGTGGAGATAAAAAGGGCTATTGTTGAAGCTCCAGTTCTAGTAAGTCTCGATTATGCCAAACCATTCTACATATATTCATTTGCTTCTGACCACTCCTGTGTTGCTATTCTAACTCAAAAATCTGACCAAGGCAATGAACACCCCATAACATTCATGAGCACACCATTAAAGGATGCAAAACTAAGGTACCTAAATGTGGAGAAGTAGGCTTACGCCTTAGTCAGGGTAGTCAAAAAATTTTGACATTACATCCTCAGAAATAAGATCTTTGCTATAGTTCCTGACCCTGCAGTCAAGCTACTCTTGATACAAAATGAACTGGGAGAACGAAGAGCCAAGTGGGTAACTATGCTACAAGAGTATGATATGGAAATTCAGCCCATGAAGCTGGTAAGAGGGCAGGGGCTCACAAAGACAATGGCAGAGATAGGCCCTGATCTTACAACTCAGGTTTATACTTTAGAGGATGTCTCTCCTGGCGAGTGGTATGATGATGTTGTTCATTATCTCCTGACTCAGAGGTGCCCTAATCATCTCAATCCAGTACAAAGGAGAGCACTGCGCTTAAAGAGTGACAATTTCATGTTAAAAGGGGCTGTCTTATACAAGAAAAATCACGAGGGTGTGTACTTAAGGTGCCTAGGAAGGGAAAAATATGAAAGAATGATGTCAGAATTCCATTACATATATGGTACAGGCCATGGGTCAACACCATCTACAACAAACTAGATTCTCAGAGCTAGTTACTACTGGCCTACATTGTTCAAAGACACCCATAGTCATGTCAGGACATGCCATGTGTGTTAGACGGTGGCCACCAAAGAGAAGTATGTCGCGCTCCCACTTCAGCTGGTTGTCGAGGTAAAAACTTTTGCTCAATGGGGAATGGACTTCATTGGCCCCATCAATCCACCCTCCTCTGCTGGTCATAGGTATATTCTCACCATCACTAATTATTTTATGAGATGGACAGAGGCTCTTGCATGCAAATAGTGTACTTCTGAAGTAGTGATTAACTTCCTTGAATATGGTATTCTTAATCATTTTGGATGCCCCACGTCTTTAGTTTGTGATAATGATCCTGCGTTTTCATCATTAAAGTTTTCTAACTGGGCTTTTGATCATGGGATCATTATAAAATTTGCATCTAATTACTATCCGCAGGGTAATGGGTTGGCTGAATCCTCTAATAAGAATCTTCTGACTGTCATTCACAAGTTATTAGGAAGAAACTCTAGAGACTGGCATACCCAACTCAGATTTGGTCTTTGGGTAGATCATACAAGACATAAAGCCTCCATAGGAATGTTACCCTACCACCTAGTTTATGGGTTAGAACTTGTGTTTCCCATACAATTGAAAATTTATACCCTTCAGTTCATTAATGAATATTATGATGAGGGAGATAGAAGTGAGGCAAGACTTGCCGAACTATTGCACCTTGAAGAAAAGAGAGATGAAGCCCTAGAGAACTTCGCTAAACACCAAGGGGTTGTCAAGAGATGGTTTGATAAGAGAGCCAAGGTTAAAGATTTTAGGATTTCTGACTTGGTTCTTTCCTAGGATAAAGCCCATGACCGTAAGGGAGAGCATGGAAAATTTGATAAACTTTGGCTTGGACCTTACCAGATCTCGGAAATCCTGGGAGATAATGCTTTTCATTTGAAAACTCTCGCTGGAGAGGACATCCCACTGCCTATCAATGGGCAGTATTTGAAGCATTATTTCCAGTCTTGAGTTGTTTTCAACTCTGGTCTTGTGTATAGTTAGATTAGGGTTTTCCTTTCTGCTTTGTTTTTGTTTGCTTTTGGTTTGTTTTGGTTTGTTTTATTTTGCTCTGCTCTTATTGTGGGGGTTTTTCTGTTTTCGCTTTGGTGTGTTGCACTTGTATGGAAAATCTCCCTTCTTTGGAATTGTTCCAAGTATTTCTCTGGGTGAACTTTAGTCTTGCATCTTGAAAGGATGGTTGAAATCTTTGTTGTTGCCAATAGTTTAATGTCAGATCTATAGAAGATTAAGTCATGGGCTTTGATTTGAATTTGAAGTACTCTGAAAATCGTATATCCATCATATATCTTAAGAACCTTGATGTCACTATCAGAATCCTTGTGAAGTCTTGTCAAGTGAAAAATCCTATTTCTGCTTCAGCGCCACTCTGGTTCTGAGCCCTGAGTGTGAACTTCATTGTTTACAAGTTGAAATGAAAATGACATATAAAGAATATCAAAAGAAAGAAAAGTGAAATATTGAATATCAAAAGAATAAATTCAACTTATCAGGGGTACTTGAATATCTCTACCGGGGCTATGGACGCCTGGCTGGCAATAGAGCTATGTTCAGGAGACTCACAACGATAACCTCATCGAGGCTATGGATGCCTGATTAGCAGTGAGGCCCTATCCAGGTTGCTTTTGAAGTTAGAATCTTTACGTAGCTTGACTTGACTGAACTAGTTTCCTGTAGTAACTTAAGGAGGGAAATGATCTCATGTTCACACACTTGGATTTTTTAGTTTATGGAAGGTTTGATCTATCCTTTGGTTCTGATTCTTTAAATTTTGCATTCTGACTTGTTTGTTCGATGGTGAGATTGAAACCAAAGATTATGGGTTCTTGATTCCTGTTTGTCATCAAATGCTCTAGAGAATTTTCCTAGTAGAAGTCGCCATTTGTTGTGTAGTTTTTCACACACATGCCTCGCTAAAAGTAGGGACCCTCTTTTGCTTCATTTTGGTGTTTTGGCCCTTTCTTTTAAGGTTTTTTCTTACTCAGGCACATGATTAGATGTCTATTCTAAATTCCTAAGTGTTTTCCCTAGGTTATTCATTGAAAATCTTAAGTTCTGGATGAATTTTGGGCTTTTTCCCTAATCTGGGATTTTCTGCCCTTGTCATATTTTCTTGGGTCTTACGTGGATTCCGGTTGAATCTTGTTGCTTGGGAATTCTTGGTCTTCGTGGATTTCCACGTGGGCTAGATTTCCCTGGATTTTTCCCTATTATTGGATTCCTGAAATCCTTCTTTGGTTGTCTTATCGGCTGCATTAATTGCTTCCTACATGCTTTGAAGGCTGGATTTTATTTGATTTCTAAGATCTTTTGCACCATTATGCTCACTATTTTCCATTGTCTGAGTTGAGAGCTGCATCCCTAGAGTTTTTTCTTTGAGCTTTTGGCTTTGATTTGGGCATTTGGGTTTGAATTGGTCTCATTTGGTGGGAATTTCTTGTGCATTATCGCCTGTGTTCGTTGCGAACCCCATTGAGCTTCGCATTTGCTGCTTTTGAGGTCAATTCCCACTTTAGAATGGTATGTGTCTGATTGCTCTACTTTGAATTGAATTATGAATGGCATGTTGGTGTTGTGAGGACTTGTGGGATTTGAATTCCTGTGTATTTGTTTATTTCGTGCTAGGATTGTTCAGTATTGCATCCTTTGTCATCTCCCAGGCAAGTTTTGAGTTCATCTACCCATCTGCATTTTAATGAATCCCGCCTGAGAGTAATTAGTAAACCCTAGTGACGACTCAACAGTGGAAACAACTAAATTTTGAACATGCCTGTGCGCTAATGGCAGATGAGTAGAGTTTTCGAACCTAGGGCAGTGCCATATAAGGTGATTTCATCTTAAAATTGACCTAGAATGCAAAGAAAATTCTTGAAAGGTCCGCCCCTGACTTGCCCTAAGTTCAATTTTTTGAAATCCATAGTTGGTTCAGTGTCTGGATGAAGTCAAGACTCTCCATCCCTTCTGGATTCTCTTCGCTGTGACCATTCGAGATCGCTGAGATATCATATCGGCCACCTTGAGGTTCGCCGAAGTGGTCTTCCTAGGTTCATGTTGAATCGCCATGACATTATCGTTTTTACACCGATGAAATCTTGTATGCATATCAGTCAGCGAGACCTTTACTTTCGCCGAGACCTCACCCCGCGAGGAGATGTCTCATCGACATGGTTGCTCACACTTGCTTTCGGCAAGACAAGTCCTATTCACCAAGAGGGCATAGCAAGATCTAGTAGCTTTACCGATATTCATTTGCTTCACCAAGACATCCATCCTTCGGCGAGACCTCCCATCAAGCACTTTTCACTTTCGTCGGAGCCCTTTGTGAGTTTATATTTAGTCGCTAGGACATTATAATTCTCATGCTGAAAATCTTTCTATCGGAAAGACAAACCTCATCGCCATGAGCTCATAGCGGGCTCCTTTCATCTTGCCAATCTTTCGTAAGTTCGCTAAGACCTCCCCCTTTTGGCGAGACCTTCCACTGAACATATCCTGCTCTTGTCGAGACCTTCCTATTCGGCGTAACTATCGGCTGTCACCAAGACCTTGTGGCGACCCTTCTTTTCTTAGCGAGCCTGAATCTTTTCGCTGAGACCTCTGGCCAAATTCAAACCAAGCTGGTTGGGGAAACATTCATGCTTCACTGATACCTTACCGTGAGCTCCCTCCTCTTGCTGAAATCTTCGCTTTCGGCGAGACTCCTGATGATTGCCAGGACTTCATAGCAAAACTTTTCTCTTGGCAAGCCCTAATCTTCTATTGGGGTGACTTCATAATGTCAGCAAGAGGTTATGCCGATGGAACTCTTTATCGGTGAAACATAACCTAGTCACTGGGACCTCATGTTGAAAACTTGAGTCTGGCTGAAGTGATTATTTAAATTCTGATGGTCAGTGAGACAAGATGAATTCGTCAGGAACTTACCCCGACCACCCTTGGCTCATACCGATATGTTTGCTATGTCCCTTTTCCCTGAGTCATTACATCAAAACAATTGACTCTTTGCGAAACCTATTCTGATTTCATCCTTCGGCGTGACTCCCAGAAGTTGCCGAGACTTCTCAGCAAGCTCATAACTCTTGTTGAAGCTTTCATTCTAGGAATCTTTGATGGTCCGAAACTTTTCCTTGACCGCGGATTTCCGCCGAGTCCGGATTTCTCCAAAATCTGCCATCTCCTAGGTTTCCCAAAAATCCTCTTTGGCCCATTCTTTGTGGAAATCCGTCCCTCACGGATTTCCCTGAAACTTGATGAAACAAAAAGGAACATGAAATAATTGGATTCTTTTATAATTTATGATGCATTGAATGATTATTTCATATCATATTTGGACCTCTCATGTGATTTATAGATGAAAAATGATCAATTTTAATGATTAAGTAGGTGTTTCCTGGTTATTCCGTTGGAATCCGATCGGTCTGGAATTTCCCAAATTCCTCTCTGGCTCAGATTCCACGGATGGTCTTGAAACCCAAAATCTGTTGTGGTCATTTTATATAAATTTTAATAACACCTTGACTATATGAGATGCATTCTAACGGTGATTTGATGAATTAACATGGCTCTTTCCTATGGTTTTTTACTGTGATTTTCATGTTGAGTGTAGGCTGAATCAAGCAAAGCAGTAGTTGGTTCCTCATTATCCGATGCAGAGAGGATTAAGCTGGACACCAAGAGCAAGGTCCCAGAGAGTAAGATCACTTCTGTCTAGTTAGAAGTCACTGATACAAATGTTGGCATATGGGACTATGAGGAATTTAAAGCAAGGATGGTAGCCAAGGATCCTCCTTTGGTGACCAGAAGAATGATGGAATCAGGATTGTCACATGTTGTTGGTTTCCCTTCTACAGTGCAATGCGATGAGCTGGTCCTTGATTGCGCTAGGCACTATGATCAGGATACATAGAGGATAATTGGTCCTCAAGGGAGAGTTGTTGTCAATCTCAACCCGGTCTCCATTGCCCAAACCTTCGACATGCCGGACAGATCTCATGTGGTGGGATTCACCATTAAGAAAGCTCAGGTTTTCTATGATGACCAAACCGTGAAGTCACAGCAGCTGATCAATTCCTGGCTGGAGAAGCCTAAGTCCCACTATTCCAAGTTGCCCAAGTAGTTGTACAGGGAAAAATTCAAGAAGGAATACTATGATGCCATCACCTTTCTTAGCAGGGTGCTTGGATTGAGGAGTGCTGGTACATTTGAGAATTGGATGTGCCATGCGATTGTAAGGATGGAGTAGGAGAAAGTTGACTACCATTGGGCAGGGGTCATCAGCCAAGTAATTCACAAGCAGTTGTCCAATGTGTTGCAGACAAATACCTTTACAATGACCTCATATCTGGTCTATGCACTGGCTAGATTCCACCCCTACAGAGGATTGGATACAAAAGGAACTTTCAGGAAATATATTATTTATGAAGTTTTCCCTCAGTTGCACTAGGGAGGTTCAAACTATAGGAGGGTAAATGATGCATTTACCATGCATATCACTAGAATGCTTCAGGAAGCAGAGCATGTCAGAATTTCAGATCAAGCCAAAGAGCTCATTAAGAAGTATTGAGCTTGGTTTATTCAATTCCCAACCTTCTCCTGCATTCAGATCGATGGCTACCAAAGGGCCCCATATAGACTTCCAAGGTATCCCATTGACCACATCATATTGTTGGAAGTAACTAGACATATTTGTGATTTTGATGCCATCATCAAGAAGGACAAGCATAAGACTGGATTTGGTGGGGATTTTCCCCTAAGGATTGGCACTGGTGAGGTTTGTCCTTCCATTGGTTCTGCCCAGGCTTCACAAGAAGAAATGAGTACTCTTGGCTTGTCTTTCCACTCTGAGAGATCCAGATTTGACATCACGGGAGAAGCTCAAAAGAAGGCCAGTAGAGAAAATGGCCATAAGGTTAATTTAGAGGACTACTGGGCCAATTGTGGTGATGAATATGAGGTCAGAAAGAGGAAATTATCTCGGCTTCCAGTGGATGTGGTCTGATTGTATAATGTAAGGGAAGTGCGTGATCAATTGGAGGATGATGGGGACTTAATTCAGGATCACGCTTATGAGGCAGTAAAAGATAGGCTGATTGGTGATATAGACTGGTTAGAGGAGGAGAAAATAGAACTGAAGCAACTGGTGGAGCCAATCATTAAAGTTACCAAGTTGTGGCTCAAACACACTATGTGGGAATTGGAAAATAAAGGAGTGAAATGCACTTATAACCTGATGGGAGACTTAGATTCCCATTCCACTTCTGAGGAGTCCACGGGGCAGCAAGATCCTAAAGGTAAAGGAAAACTAGACTCCACATCCATGATCAACAAAAGGTGTTCAGGAAACAGAGGTCCAAGAGACAGAGAAACAGAGAAGGAGAAAGGCTAAAAGGGGGACAAGGACTAAAAGGTTTGAATAGAAGGAAATCGAAGAACAAAATCTCGAGGTTGATGCTCCTATGCCTAAGAGGAAAAAAATTGTCAAATTATCAGAGAAGGCAAGCTCCAAGGCTGGGGAGGAAGAAGTCTCCTCACCGGTAATAAATGTTGAAAGTTCAGAGGAGAGAGCAAAGGTATATACAAGGAGGTCTAGTACTTCCTCTCCCAAGAATGATGTTCCTAAGGCGGACTTTCTTCCTACCACTCTCCATAAGGAGCAACATGATGATGTGCCTCCCGATCATGAAGCTCAAAGCAAACCAGGTGAGTCAATGGATGTTGAGGGTCATCTGGATACTGAAGGGGAAGAGTTTCATGAAGGTGAACTCTACAGTGTGGAGGCTTAAATTGAAAAGGAAATACAATCTCCTTTGATTGCACATACAGATTCCCCTGTTAGGATTGAGGAAGTTGAATCTCCTACAAGAGAAGTAGGGGCAATGAGAGATCCATCACTTGAGAAAGAGGGAGAGCATATTGAAGAGGAAGGAAATATGGATGAGACCCCTAATAAACAAGATTTGGTAGGAGAGATACCTAAGGATCAGCAAAAGGAAATAGGACCGAGCCAGGTGCAATTAGAGCCTGCTATTCTAGAGTGGCTAGACAAGGAGATAAAGAGAAAACAAGTTGTGGTAGAAGACAGTCCACCGAATTGGGATACACTGCTAGTCGTAATTGGAAAAGATAAAGGTAAGAAGAGGGCTAGAGTGATCTCAAGGGTTGAAAGGGATGAGGCACATAAAATATTTGTTCATATCGCCACCCCTGCTCCAGACAAAGATAGAGATGATGTGATCGGAAAAGATTACAGTGTTCAGACTCTCAATCTAGGGCCTACATCAGCTGAGTAGGATATTGAAGACTATGAGGTCTCCAGTACTATTATTGTGGATCAATTAAGGAAGGAATTGAAGACCAAACAGGATCTAAAGAAAGAGAATGCAAATCTCAAGAAATGCTTGGAGGAATTAATGAAGCCATTGTGGTCCATTAATCCCTCTTCTTCTGCTACAAATCCTCTACCTCAGGAGACCATCACCAAGCTAGAAAAGATGAAAGCCTCCACTATTGCCATTAAGAATTGGTTGAGAGGGGTGCAAGTAAAAGGTGATGAAGCTATCAAGGAGATCCTGTTGACTAGAAAGGATGTTGCAAGGGCCATTGAATGGTTGAAGCAGGTAATGGCACAAGATAAAGAAGACCTAGATCTTCTTCTATAGAAAACCAGGACTATAATGGAGTACACCCGAGATAGGTTGGTGAATGACGGGATCCTTCCTTCTTCTAGAGCTTCCAAACCATGGGAATAGTTTGAGGTGTTGTAAATCAGGCAAAAGGTGTTGAAGAAGATTTACAAACAAAGAAAACACATTGATGACACCCTGGCTGGCGTCTACAATGGCTGCATTGCTTTCTTCAAGATAATGATGGGAAGAAGGAAGATCACGCCCAAGTATCTAAGCTTGGAACAGTTGAGGAAGTGGTGGCATGATGTCTATGCACCACTTGATGATGGGTCCATTTTTTAGCACTAGCTAGATGATGCGGCCACCTACCTTGCAGTTATTGATAAGTATTTGGCGTATAAGGTAGAATGGGATAGGTCAGTCAAACACTCAAGAGAGGAGATTGCGTTCATTGAGAATCAACTTAGGGTTCTGCCCCTACCACCAATCCCGGACCTGGATGAGACGTTCTTGAAAGTACATGAAGAGCCGGGTCAGAGAAAAGATAATAGGGAAGGGAGCTAATGATAGGTTGCAGCACAATTTGTGCTTCTCTATTATCTTCCCACGCATCATCTGAGCTGCGGATCTCAGGACAACTTGGACAGGAGGTGCATTGAATGCCTATTTGACCCATTTCGAAGACTCTCTTGGTCGGGTGGTTGTGCTGAGTTATTGCTGTGAAACCCTTGCCTAGCCGATGGATTTATGGGGAATTCTATATATTGGGCATTTCGCCTCATTTGCAAAGGGTTAGAACAGTTAGAAATAATTAGAAGATCAGAATTTGTAACTAGAATATAGAGAGAGCTAGTTAGAAGTAGAGTAAGTTAGCAGGTAGTTTCCCTCAAGCAAATATTGTAACAAAAAGCTAGAATTGTTGCTATAGTGAACAATTTGAATACAAGAAATGACATTGTGATTTGGTGCCATACTTGTTTCTTTTGTTTTGCATGGTTCCAGTTATTCCATCCTTAAAATTGCTTTGAGAAGGTTAATATTTAGGTTAGATTTGATTGGATAATGTTTGTGATTTGATATTTGAATGTTGTAGCAATCCTTCGGTCCATACTTTTCACAACCAACTAATTGTTAGTTGCTTTCCAAAGTTAGCTTGGATTTCATATTTCAGTGTGCTTAGTTCGGTTGTGAAGATTTGTTCATTATAACTGCAATAGGGTTATTTGAATGAATGTTTATGATTTGAAAACCCTAACACCTCAGAAGATTGCACTGTTTTCTATGATATTGTAGATTTATCTTGGTCAAGTAGAAATCAGTTTTGAGGGATTGGTCCATTTCGAGTATTGGTTACTTTCATTGTTAAATCTTAGGTTTAGTATTAAATTTAGAACTCTTTTTGAAACCATTATCCTTTTTTATTTCTTTTATTATTGGGTTAAATCTAGGATTGAGGCACCATCAGATTGTTAGATATGATAAAATTGATTCAGCATTTTGCTTGTAGTAAGGTCTCATTGTGATTACCAGCACTTTCACATTTCGTTACTAAGTTGTTTATGCACTGTCAAGACTTGACATTAGAGACCTTGGGTTTATCTCTTGAGGCTTGCCAATAGAGATAGGATATCATATTCTGTCTGGCTGTTATTATGCAGAAAACACGATCAACAAAGATATTACACTTGCAAGAAAACCATAAAACTACAAAATACTAAGGAAAGTAAAGCTATTTCGATGGCTATGAGTACCTACAGTAGAAGATTGTATCTAACTACTATTCAAAAGTGAATGTTGGAAATTGACTAAACTATTAATCAAATCTATACTACACTATGGAGTACAATAAATTTTAACAACTAGAGTATAGTTATGAAAAAGGAATTGTTCATGCATTCATCAATGATTGAAACACAAAGAATTTGTTTAACACAAATTGTATTTACAAAGTATCAACTAAAAAAAATGAAATAACTAAAAAGAAAGGAGTGAAGGAGAGTTACCTTGAGTGGCCCTTTCTCAAGTAGTTGTCTTCACTAATCTAAAACCAAATCTAACTCCTTATATCCAACAAAATCTTAGTAACTCAAATTCATTCATTGCACAAATCTAGAATATCACATAAGATTTTGATAAAATATCTTATTCATGAAATCATAATTGCACAATAAACATAGTCTATATAACAACTGAAAACTAAAAGAGTATCTAATAACTGCTAAAAACTGGTGAACTAGCTAACTTAAGACTCAACCACCAAGTTGTACATGTAGGAATGGGGGAGCTTATTCAAAACATGACTCTAAACTAAAACTATTAATTACCACTCCTTGGATTTCAGAGGGTGAAAAATATTTAGTTAACTCAAAATGTAATTGGAAAAGAAGAAGAGTCTAAGTTGGATTATGACTATGTTGTAATAGACTAAAA
>VDFB02270651.1:404178906-404252692 GCA_007258455.2 Sequoia sempervirens | reverse complement strand
CGAGAATCCTCTTTGGCCCGTTCTTCGCAGAAATCTGTCCCTCGGGGATTTCCCCAAAACTTGATGAAACATAAAGGAACATGAAATAATTGTATTCGTTTATAATTTATGATGCATTTAATGATTATTTCATATCATATTTGGATCTCTCATGTGATTTATAGATGAAAAATGATCAATTTTAATGATTAAGTAGGTGTTTCCTGGTTATTCCGTTGGAATCCGATCGGTCTGGAATTTCCCGAATTCCTCTCTGGCTCAGATTCTGCGGATGGTCTTGAAACCCGAAATCTGTTGTGGTCATTTTATATGAATTTTAATAACACCTTGACTATATGAGATGCATTCTAACGGTGTTTTGATGAATTAACATGGCTCTTTCCTGTGGTTTTTACTGTGATTTTCGTGTTGAGTGTAGGCTGAATCAAGCAAAACAGTAGCTGGTTCCTCATTATCCGATGTAGAGAGGATTAAGTTGGACATTAAGAGCAAGGTCCCAGAGAGTAAGATCACTTCTATCTAGTCAGAAGTCATTGATACAAATGTTGGCATATGGGACTATGAGGAATTTAAAGCAAGGATGGCAGCCAAGGATCCTCCTTTGGTGACTAGAAGAATGATGGAATCAGGATTGTCACATGTTGCTTGTTTACCTTCTACGGTGCAATGCTATGAGCTGGTCCTTGAGTGCGCCAGGCACTATGATCAGGATACACAAAGGATAATTGGTCCTCAAGGGAGAGTCGTTGCCAATCTCAACCTGGTCTCCATTGCCCAAACCTTCGACATGCCAGATAGATCTCATGTCGTGGGATTCACCATTGAGGCAACTCAAGAGTTCTATGATGACCAAACTGTGAAATCATAATAGTTTATCAACTCCTGGCTGGAGAAGCCCAAGTCCCACTATTCCAAGTTGCCAAAGTAGCTGTTCAGAGCAAAATTCAACAAGGAATACTATGATGCCATCACCTTTCTTAGCAGGGTGCTTGGATTGAGGAGTGCTGGTACATTTGAGAATTGGATGTGCCATGCGATTGTAAGGATGGAGCAGGAGAAAGTTGACTACCATTGGGCAGGGGTCATCAGCCAAGTAATTCACAAGCAGTTGTCCAATGTGTTGCAGACAAAGACCTTCACAATGACCTCATATCTGGTCTATGCACTGGCTAGATTCCACCCCTACAGAGGATTGGATACAAAAGGAATTTTTGGGCAGGATATTATTTATGAAGTTTTCCCTCAGTTGCACTGGGGAGGTTCAAAATATAGGAGGGAAAACGATGCATTTACCATGCATATCACCAGAATGCTTCAGGAAGCAGAGCATGTCAGAATTTCAGATCAAACCAAAGAGCTCATTAAGAAGTATGGAGCTTGGTTTATTCAATTCCCAACCTTCTCCTACATTTGGATCGATGGTTGCCGAAGGGCCCCATATAGACTTCCAAGGTATCCCACTGACCACATCATATTGTTGGAAGTAACTAGATAGATTTGTGATTTTGATGCCATCGTCAAGAAGGACAAGCATAAGACTGGATTTGGCGGGGATTTTCCCCTAAGGATTGGCACTGGTGAGGTTTGTCCTTCCATTGGTTTTGCCCAAGCTTCACGAGAAGAAATGAGTACTCTTGGCTTGTCTTTCCACTCCGAGAGATCCAGATTTGACATCACGGGAGAAGCTCAAAAGAAGGCCAGTAGAGAATATAGCCATAAGGTTAATTTAGAGGACTACTAGGCCAATTGTGGTGATGAATATGAGGTCAGAAAGAATAAATTCTCTCGGCTTCCAGTGGATGCGGTCCGATTGTATAATGTAAGGGCAGTGCCTGATCAATTGGATGATGATGGGGACTTAATTCAAGATCATGCCTATGAGGCAGTAAAAGATAGGCCGATTGGTGATATAGACTGGTTAGAGGAGGAGCAAATAGAACTGAAGCAACTGATGGAGCTAGTCATTAAAGTTACCAAGTTGTGGCTCAAACACACTAGGTGGGAATTGGAAAATAAAGGAGTGAAATGCACTTATAACCTGATGGGAGACTTAGATTCCCATTCCACTTATGAGGATTCCACGGGGCAACAAGATCCTAAAGGTAAAGACAAACTGGACTCCACATCCAAGATCAAGACAAAAGATGTTCAGGAAACAAAGGTCCAAGAGACAGAGAAACAGAGAAGGCCAAAGGCTAAGAGGGGGACAAGAACTAAAAGGTCTGAACAGAAGGAAGTCAAAGAACAAAATCCCAAGACTGGTGCTCCTGTGCTGAAGAGAAGAAGAATTGTAAAATTATCAGAGAAGGCAAGCTCCAAGGCTGGGGAGGAGGAAGTCTCCCCACCGGTAATAAATGTTGAAAGTTCGGAGGAGAGAGCAAAGTTATATACAAGGAGGTCTAGTACTCCCTCTCCTAAGAATGATGTGCCTAAGGCGGACTTTCTTCCTGCCACTCTTCATGAGGAGCAACATGATGATGTGCCTCCTGATCACGAAGCTCAAAGCAAACCAGGTGAGTCAAGGGATGCTGAGGGTCACCCGAATATTGAAGGGGAAGAGTTTCATGAAGGTGAACTCTACAGTGCGGAGGCCGAAATTGAAAAGGAAATACAATCTCCTTTGATTGCACATATAGATTCTCCTGTTAGGACCGAGGAAGCTAAATCTCGTACAAGAGAAGTAGAGGCAATGAGAGATCCATCACTTGAGCAAGAGGGAGAGCATATTGAAGAGGAAGGCAATATGGATGAGACCCCTGATAAACAAGATTTGGAAGGGGAGATGCCTAAGGATCGGCAAAAGGAAACATGACCGAGCTAGGTGCAATTAGAGCCTGCTATTCCAGAGTGGCTGGACAAGGAGATAAAGAGAAAACAGGTTGTGGTAGAAGACAGTCCACCGAATTGGGATGCACTGCTAGCCGTAATTGGAAAAGATAACGGTAAGAAGAAGGCTAGAGTGATCTCAAGGGTTGAAAGGGTTGAGGCACATAACAAAGTTGTTCACATCGCCACCCCTGCTCCAGACAAAGATAGAAATGATGTGGTTGAAAAAGATTACAGTGTTCAGACTCTCAATCTAGGGCCTACACTAGTTGAGCAGGATATTGAAGACTATGAGGTCTCCAGTACTGTTATTGTGGATCGATTAAGGAAGGAATTGAAGACCAAGTAGGAGCTAAAGAAAGAGAATGCAAATCTCAAGAAATACTTGGAGGGATTAATGGTGAAGCCACTGCGGTCCATTAATCCCTCTTCCTCTGCTACAAATCCTCTACCTCAGGAGACCATTACCGAGCTAGAAAAGATGAAAGCCTCCACTGTTGCCACTGAGAATTGGTTGAAAGGGGTGCAAGTAAAAGGTGATGAAGCTATCAAGGAGATCCTGTCAACATGAAAGGATGCTGCAAGGACCACCGAATGGTTGAAGCAGGTAATGACGCAAGATAAAGAAGACCCAGATCTTCTTCTACAGAAAACCAGGACTATAATGGAGTACACCCAAGACAGGTTGGTGAGTGACGGGATCCTTCCTTCTTCTAGAGCTGCCGAACCATGAGAATGGTTCGAGGCATTGCAAATCAAGAAAAAGGTGTTGAAGAAGATTTACAAACAAAGAAAACACATTGACGACACCCTAGCTGGCGTCTACAATGGCTGCATTGCTTTCTTCAAGATAATGACGGGAAGAAGGAAGATCGTGCCCAAGTATCTGAGCTTGGAACAGTTGAGGAAGTGGTGGCATGATGTCTATGCACCACTTGATGATGGGTCCGTTTCCGAGCACTAGCTAGATGATGTGGCCACCTACCTTGCAGTTATTGATAAGTATTTGGTGTATAAGGTAGAATGGGATAGGTCAGTCAAACACTCAAGAGAAGAGATTGCATCCATTGAAAATCAACTTAGGGTTCTGCCCCTGCCACCAGTCGCGGGCCTGGATGAGACGTTCTTGAAAGTACACGAAGAGCCAGGTCAGAGCAGAGATAATAGGGAAGGGAGATAATGATAGGTTGCGGCACGATTTGTGCTTCTCTATTATCTTCTCGTGCATCTTCCGAGCTGCAGATCTTGGGCCGACTTGGATGGGATGTGCATTTAATGCCTGTTTGACCCATTTCAAAGACTCTCTTGGCTGGGTGGTTGTGCTGAGTTATTGTTGCGAAACCCTTGCCTAGCCGACGAATTTCTGGGGAATTCTATATATTGGGCATGTCGCCTCATTTGTAAAGGGTTAGAACGGTTGGAAATAGTTAGAAGATCAAAATTTGCAACTGCATCATAGAGCAGAGCTAGTTAGAAGTAGAGTAGGCTAAAGGTGTTTCCCCGCCAAAATATTGTAATAGAAAGCTATAATTATTGCTACAGTGAACAATTTGAATACAAGAAATGACATTGTGATTTGGTGCCATACTTGTTTCTTTTGTTTTGCATGGTTCTAGTTATTCCATCGTTAAAATTGCTTTGAGAAGGTTAATATTTAGGTTAGATTTGATTTGATAATGTTTGTGATTCAATATTTGAATGTTGTAGCAATCCTTCGGTCCATACTTTTCAGAACCAATTGATTGTTAGTTGCTTTGCAAAGTTAGCCTGGACTTCATATTTCAGTGTGCTTAGTTCGATTGTGAAGATTTGTTCATTATAACTGTAATAAGGTTGTTGAATGAGTGTTCATAATTTGAAAATATTAACACTCTAAGATTGCACTATTTTCTATGATATTGTAGATTTATCTTGGTCAAGTAGAAATCAGTTTTGAGGGATTGGTCCATTTCGAGTATTGGTTACTTTCATTGTTAAATCTTAGGTTTAGTATTAAATTTAGAACTCTCTTTGAAACCCTTATCCTTTTTTATTTCTTTGATTATTGTGTTAAATCTAGGATTGAAGCACCATTAAATTGTTAGATCTGATAAAATTGATTCAGCATTTTGCTTGTAGTAAGGTCCCATTGTGATTACCAGCACTTTCACATTTCGTTACTGAGTTGTTTATACACTGTCAAAACCTGACATTAGAGACCTTGGGGTTATCTCTTGAGGCTTGCCGATAGAGATTTACCTTTCAAGAGAGATAGGATATCATATTTTGTCTGGCTGTTATTGTGCAAAAAACATGATCAACAGGAATTGGTGCTAGAAGGAGGGCCCGAATAAGCAAGCTGGATCAGTTTTTGAATGCCATCTCTCATGAGAGATTCAGAAGGACAAGATCCGCTCCAGAAGAGGAAGAATTTCAGGAATTACCAAACCCTACTAGGTCAAGAAAGACCAAAAGAGGGGAATCATCATCATCTCGTCCACCTCTCACATCTCCATCATCCTCATCTTCATCAGGTTCATCTGAGTCTGAGGCCATTTCGAGTCCACAACCTCAGCTAGTCATAAATCAGCCATTACCACACCCACCTCCACCAATGGATTTCTTGGCAACCAACTCGTCCCCCCTGAGTTTCGCTATCTACAATGTTATGCCAAAAAATCCTGAACACTTCTGTTCAAAATTCCATGTTAATGACCCGAAGAGGACCACTAAGGAGCACATTAGGATCTTTCATACTGGCCTTAAAGATAGTGGGGTAAACCATGAGGATGTAGCATGTAGGATATTTCCTTATTCACTAGGGGAAGATGCGTTTTATTGGTATAACCACTTACCTGCTGGATCTATCCACCATTGGACTGAGCTAGAAGCTGCTTTCTTGTAGAAATTTTGAATTCCCATTAGTTCTAATGAGCTTTACCATCAGTTCACTAATTTGAAGAGGGAGACTAATTATCCCATAGGGTCTTTCAACAATAGGTTTCATCGTGCCTACACCAGATTACAGACCCCGTATGCTGTTGATGAAGCCACTGCTCTAGAAGTCTATTACGAAGGACTTGATAGTCTAACAACTACTTTTATGAAATGGACTAATAACCCCCCTGAGAGTTTACTAGATGCATATGCAGAGGCTATAAAATTTAGCACAAATCTAAGGCAACATCTGTCTGGGCCTTTAACCTCATTAGGACCCATTGCTCACCCTGGACAAGTTCCAGCTCTCAATCAAGCTTTTGTGAACCATACTCCGATCATGAACCAGGTACCTCAATTGCCTCTGGTCCCTTACCCAGGACCTCCTGGCATACAAGTTTCATCTGTAGTTAGTTATCCTCAGCAAAACGTGAACCAACCTCTACATATCCAGCCTCAGGCTAGTTATTCTTCATACCTACAAAATTCTAAGGTATTGAACCGGTCATTAAATGCCAATGCTACAGTAGGACATTCTCAGAGTAATGTGAATCAACCTCCATATAGTAATCTTGACAAGGAGAGACTAGATGAGTTGTCTGAACAAATAAAAAAGCTAAATATGGAGGTGACCTACTTGAGGAATCAGAACAGTCAGTTGCAAGCTTCTTAGAGGAATATGCAGTCCACTCAGAATAGAGAGAATCCACAAGGACAACACTTTGATAGAGAGCAATGTCAGGATAGAGGATATAACAATGATAGAGGATACAACAATGACAAAGGATATAACCAGGACAAAGGTTACAATAATGACAGGGGATATAATATTGAAAGAAGGCTGAATTATGATAAAGGACAACCATCAAGTCAGAACTTTGACAGAGCACCAAGTGGTGGACAAGGATTCAAAAGAAGACAACAGTTAGGACAGAATAGGACTTGGAACACTGGTCCCAACAATGGAGGAGTTCCCACCCCATTGGATCAACCAATCAGTCAACCTGTCAATCAGTCTGCTAGTTAGCCAGCTAATCAAGAGAAACCTCCTAGTGGTGTATATCTAGCTGAGGCTGCTTTATCGAGATGGTGTAGGCTCCACAAGACTAGTCAACATTCTGAGCTGGATTGTCAAGAGTTCCAAATAGCGGCCTCAATCTTTCAGTATGAGGTGGAGAATAATACAACCTGTCAAGAGATAGTACCCTCTATTCCTTATGATTCACCAGTGTTGGTATTAAACCATGCTCCTTTTTCACAAAGTAAGGACAATGTACCAGAAGAGGAATCTGACCAATTAGAGGAAGAAATAGACCAGGTATGCAATGAAGATGAAATGACACAATTATTTGATGAGAATCTAATGAATGACAATGGTCCCAGAGATGAAGAAGAAGCTTACATTGAAGAAGTACAAACCTTCTAGAGACCCGTCAAGAGATATGATTTAAGAGAGTTAACACATAGGCGCCCACAGGCTGGAGGCCCCTTTACTACTTCCATTCCACCAAACAATTTTAACATGCCTCCGAACCCCAATGCTAGTAACAATCCCTCATTGCCCCCAGTTTCCAAGCAATATTTATCTCCAAGAGGGCATGTTGATGTACCAAAAGGAAGAAATGTTGATGCAAGTAAAGAAAAGATGGTGGAATACCCGAGGGAAACCCACATTGACTTAAATGAAGAGAAATTGGCCACGTATGTTGCTGAAGAACTCCGCAAATTAAAGGTAAATCTATCTGCATTCGAGCTATTAAGATTTCCATCCATCAGGAATGTAGTTTTAAGTTGTTATGATGCAAATTCCATGTTGCAAGATAAATCGGTTAGCAAGAGTGTCAACAGAATACCTAGTCCCTAGTTGGCAAGAGGGAAAAATTAGTCCCATGATCAAGTGCATATGCCCCCTAGAGACACTAGGCAGGAAAGGGACAAATCTCAAGTTGTTCAAGTGGATACTCCCTTGACTCTATTTCAAGGAAAAATAGATACTCCCCCATTCTTTATTTATGTCCGCGTATTTGGCAAGAATTTACATAATTGTTTGTTGGATTCTGGTGCTTCAACCAATGTCATGCTCCTTGGTGTCTGTAGGGCTATGGGTATCACCCCTACTAATTCTCAAAAGAAAGTCACATAGTTGGATAGGACTGAAGTCAATGTTGTGGGAGAATTGAATATGATTCACCTACAGATTGCTTCTGATCCTAGGATTCAACAAGTTGTCAATATACAAGTGGCTGACATCCCTGACGCCTATGGCCTAATTTGGGAAGAGACTTTACCAGGGCTCTTAATGGATATGTTTCAACTAATCACTCCCATATGTGGCTTCCCTGGAAATGAGTGCCTAATCATATTAGAATTGAACGAGAACTCAGAATGAAATACATGATTACAAAGTATCAGAAAACCTCTGCTGAAATTCTGGTGTCAGAAGTAAGTATGGGTAGTTACATGCTTTCTGCTCCCCTTGAAGAATTGGATTCAGAGGAGGTCCTCATGTTGCATACAATGTCTCATGGCCTCACGATAGAGTCTAATGATGTTGGAGCCCTAGTGGAACCAGTTAAGGACAATGGTGAACCAGCTGAAAGTAATGATGATCCAAAGAATAATCAGCTGGATTTGTTAGACAGTTTTCAAGAGTTCCTTAAAAAATGTATTGAAAGGTCAAATTCAGTTAGGAAGAAGAATGAACTTTGAAGAGTTACTTTTTCCCAACTGGTGCATGATACATAACGCTTCATATTTAGAATTGGACTGTTGCTTATGCCAAGCTGCAATAAAGCAAATACAGAAGTATACTAATCCTACTCCTGTGATCCCAATCAACATCCAAGAAGACCACAAAGAAAAAGGATTGATGCCTTCGAAAAATCCATCCAACAACAACAATGTAAGTGAGGAGTCGAAGAAGTTTGTAGGTGCTGGCTATTGGACGTTAAGATTGGATGGCTCTAAATCAAAACAAGGAGTTGGGGTAGGATTTGAGCTAATTAGCCCAAAAGGTAAGACGTTTTTTGCTGCTCATAGACTTTAGTTTCATTATACAAATAATGTAGCAGAATACGAAGCTTTGGTTCATAGATTGTTGATGGCCTTGAAGAAGAAGGTTAAGATCTTGCAAGTGTATGGAGATTCTAAGTTAGTAGTCAAGCAAGTTAGAAGGCAGTACTCCTGCCATGACAGAAGAATGACTAACTATAGACACAAAGTATGGGACCTTATTGAAGGATTTGATGCCTTCAACATTCAACTGATTCCTTGGCCTAGGTAGCCAACACTCTGTAGCCTCTATCTCTTTCTGAGTTGAAGAAGTTTATAGTGGAACTAACCCTAGTGCCCTCAGTCCCTGATAATGTTACCAGTTTCTAGGTGTTTGATGATGATAAGCATATTCTATACTTTATCACAAACACAAAATTTTTTGCTTCACAGATCATTGATGAAATTGAGCCTCAAGAGGCAAAGATAGACTTGGAAGGGGTAATCAACTTGAGACCAACACAATCCCCAGAGGAATGGTGCAACTGGAAAGAATCTTTGATCTAGACAAGATTAGAGATCAGGATCAAAACACTAGGAAAGAGTCCATTAGTGGACAATGTGACAAGTATAATATGGGATCCCAAGAGGATGTAAAAAATATTCTTATTGGAAAAGTATGCACCCTAGAAGAAAGACGGGGAATCATTGATGCATTGCACAAATACCTAGACGTGATAGCCTGGAGTTATTAAGACTTGAAGACTTATGATACATCAGTCATAACGCATACTATCCCTCTCACTCCAGGAGTGAAGCCCTTCAGACAGAGGCAAAGACCTATTAATGCTCTGTTAGACCCTGTAATACAAAGGGAAGTGCATAAACTGTTGTCTGCGAGAATCATATTTCCAGTCAAACACTCTACTTGGGTTGCAAACCTGGTTCCTGTACGAAAGAAAAATGGCAAAATCAGACTGTGCGTAGATTTCAGGAACCTGAACTGAGCATCAAAGAAGGAAAATTATCCAATGCCATCACTAGATGAAGTACTCCAGATCATCAATGGATCTCAGATGATGTCTTCTCTGGATGGTTACTCAGGATATAAAAAGGTCATGGTGCAATATGAGGATAGACATAAGACTTCTTTCACCACTAAGTGGGGCACCTTTGCTTATAGAAGAATGCCTTTTGGCTTGATTAATGTTGGATCTACGTTCCAGAGAGAAATGGACATAGCCTTTAAAGATATAATTGGGAAGTGCATAATCATCTATATGGATGACCTGACGGTATTTTCAAAGAACAAATGTAACCATATCTCAAATCCTTGCAAGGTTTTTCAGAAATGAAAGGAATTTGGAATATCCCTCAACCCAAAGAAATGCATCTTTGGAGTAGTAGAGGGTAAGTTACTAGGGCATATTATCTCTAAAGAGGGGATTGCAATTGATCCATAACATATAGAGGCTATTCTCAAGATCCCACCACCTGCTAGTAAAAAGGAAATGAAGTCTTTCTTCGGAAAGATCAATTTTGTTAGGAAGTTCATCATTGGGTTTGCAGAGATAGTCAAGCCACTGAATGCAATGTTGAAGCAGGATGCCAAGGTGGAATGGAATGCATAAGCAAAAGAAGCATTTGTGGAGATAAAAAGGGCTATTGTTGAAGCTCCAGTTCTAGTAAGTCTCGATTATGCCAAACCATTCTACATATATTCATTTGCTTCTGACCACTCCTGTGTTGCTATTCTAACTCAAAAATCTGACCAAGGCAATGAACACCCCATAACATTCATGAGCACACCATTAAAGGATGCAAAACTAAGGTACCTAAATGTGGAGAAGTAGGCTTACGCCTTAGTCAGGGTAGTCAAAAAATTTTGACATTACATCCTCAGAAATAAGATCTTTGCTATAGTTCCTGACCCTGCAGTCAAGCTACTCTTGATACAAAATGAACTGGGAGAACGAAGAGCCAAGTGGGTAACTATGCTACAAGAGTATGATATGGAAATTCAGCCCATGAAGCTGGTAAGAGGGCAGGGGCTCACAAAGACAATGGCAGAGATAGGCCCTGATCTTACAACTCAGGTTTATACTTTAGAGGATGTCTCTCCTGGCGAGTGGTATGATGATGTTGTTCATTATCTCCTGACTCAGAGGTGCCCTAATCATCTCAATCCAGTACAAAGGAGAGCACTGCGCTTAAAGAGTGACAATTTCATGTTAAAAGGGGCTGTCTTATACAAGAAAAATCACGAGGGTGTGTACTTAAGGTGCCTAGGAAGGGAAAAATATGAAAGAATGATGTCAGAATTCCATTACATATATGGTACAGGCCATGGGTCAACACCATCTACAACAAACTAGATTCTCAGAGCTAGTTACTACTGGCCTACATTGTTCAAAGACACCCATAGTCATGTCAGGACATGCCATGTGTGTTAGACGGTGGCCACCAAAGAGAAGTATGTCGCGCTCCCACTTCAGCTGGTTGTCGAGGTAAAAACTTTTGCTCAATGGGGAATGGACTTCATTGGCCCCATCAATCCACCCTCCTCTGCTGGTCATAGGTATATTCTCACCATCACTAATTATTTTATGAGATGGACAGAGGCTCTTGCATGCAAATAGTGTACTTCTGAAGTAGTGATTAACTTCCTTGAATATGGTATTCTTAATCATTTTGGATGCCCCACGTCTTTAGTTTGTGATAATGATCCTGCGTTTTCATCATTAAAGTTTTCTAACTGGGCTTTTGATCATGGGATCATTATAAAATTTGCATCTAATTACTATCCGCAGGGTAATGGGTTGGCTGAATCCTCTAATAAGAATCTTCTGACTGTCATTTGCAAGTTATTAGGAAAGAACCCTAGAGATTGGCATACTCAACTCAGATTTGCTCTTTGGGTAGATCGTACAAGACATAAGGCCTCCATAGGAATGTTACCCTACCACCTAGTTTATGGGTTAGAACTTGTGTTTCCCATACAATTGAAAATTTATACCCTTCAGTTCATTAATGAATATTATGATGAGGGAGATAGAAGTGAGGCAAGACTTGCCGAACTATTGCACCTTGAAGAAAAGAGAGATGAAGCCCTAGAGAACTTCGCTAAACACCAAGGGGTTGTCAAGAGATGGTTTGATAAGAGAGCCAAGGTTAAAGATTTTAGGATTTCTGACTTGGTTCTTTCCTAGGATAAAGCCCATGACCGTAAGGGAGAGCATGGAAAATTTGATAAACTTTGGCTTGGACCTTACCAGATCTCGGAAATCCTGGGAGATAATGCTTTTCATTTGAAAACTCTCGCTGGAGAGGACATCCCACTGCCTATCAATGGGCAGTATTTGAAGCATTATTTCCAGTCTTGAGTTGTTTTCAACTCTGGTCTTGTGTATAGTTAGATTAGGGTTTTCCTTTCTGCTTTGTTTTTGTTTGCTTTTGGTTTGTTTTGGTTTGTTTTATTTTGCTCTGCTCTTATTGTGGGGGTTTTTCTGTTTTCGCTTTGGTGTGTTGCACTTGTATGGAAAATCTCCCTTCTTTGGAATTGTTCCAAGTATTTCTCTGGGTGAACTTTAGTCTTGCATCTTGAAAGGATGGTTGAAATCTTTGTTGTTGCCAATAGTTTAATGTCAGATCTATAGAAGATTAAGTCATGGGCTTTGATTTGAATTTGAAGTACTCTGAAAATCGTATATCCATCATATATCTTAAGAACCTTGATGTCACTATCAGAATCCTTGTGAAGTCTTGTCAAGTGAAAAATCCTATTTCTGCTTCAGCGCCACTCTGGTTCTGAGCCCTGAGTGTGAACTTCATTGTTTACAAGTTGAAATGAAAATGACATATAAAGAATATCAAAAGAAAGAAAAGTGAAATATTGAATATCAAAAGAATAAATTCAACTTATCAGGGGTACTTGAATATCTCTACCGGGGCTATGGACGCCTGGCTGGCAATAGAGCTATGTTCAGGAGACTCACAACGATAACCTCATCGAGGCTATGGATGCCTGATTAGCAGTGAGGCCCTATCCAGGTTGCTTTTGAAGTTAGAATCTTTACGTAGCTTGACTTGACTGAACTAGTTTCCTGTAGTAACTTAAGGAGGGAAATGATCTCATGTTCACACACTTGGATTTTTTAGTTTATGGAAGGTTTGATCTATCCTTTGGTTCTGATTCTTTAAATTTTGCATTCTGACTTGTTTGTTCGATGGTGAGATTGAAACCAAAGATTATGGGTTCTTGATTCCTGTTTGTCATCAAATGCTCTAGAGAATTTTCCTAGTAGAAGTCGCCATTTGTTGTGTAGTTTTTCACACACATGCCTCGCTAAAAGTAGGGACCCTCTTTTGCTTCATTTTGGTGTTTTGGCCCTTTCTTTTAAGGTTTTTTCTTACTCAGGCACATGATTAGATGTCTATTCTAAATTCCTAAGTGTTTTCCCTAGGTTATTCATTGAAAATCTTAAGTTCTGGATGAATTTTGGGCTTTTTCCCTAATCTGGGATTTTCTGCCCTTGTCATATTTTCTTGGGTCTTACGTGGATTCCGGTTGAATCTTGTTGCTTGGGAATTCTTGGTCTTCGTGGATTTCCACGTGGGCTAGATTTCCCTGGATTTTTCCCTATTATTGGATTCCTGAAATCCTTCTTTGGTTGTCTTATCGGCTGCATTAATTGCTTCCTACATGCTTTGAAGGCTGGATTTTATTTGATTTCTAAGATCTTTTGCACCATTATGCTCACTATTTTCCATTGTCTGAGTTGAGAGCTGCATCCCTAGAGTTTTTTCTTTGAGCTTTTGGCTTTGATTTGGGCATTTGGGTTTGAATTGGTCTCATTTGGTGGGAATTTCTTGTGCATTATCGCCTGTGTTCGTTGCGAACCCCATTGAGCTTCGCATTTGCTGCTTTTGAGGTCAATTCCCACTTTAGAATGGTATGTGTCTGATTGCTCTACTTTGAATTGAATTATGAATGGCATGTTGGTGTTGTGAGGACTTGTGGGATTTGAATTCCTGTGTATTTGTTTATTTCGTGCTAGGATTGTTCAGTATTGCATCCTTTGTCATCTCCCAGGCAAGTTTTGAGTTCATCTACCCATCTGCATTTTAATGAATCCCGCCTGAGAGTAATTAGTAAACCCTAGTGACGACTCAACAGTGGAAACAACTAAATTTTGAACATGCCTGTGCGCTAATGGCAGATGAGTAGAGTTTTCGAACCTAGGGCAGTGCCATATAAGGTGATTTCATCTTAAAATTGACCTAGAATGCAAAGAAAATTCTTGAAAGGTCCGCCCCTGACTTGCCCTAAGTTCAATTTTTTGAAATCCATAGTTGGTTCAGTGTCTGGATGAAGTCAAGACTCTCCATCCCTTCTGGATTCTCTTCGCTGTGACCATTCGAGATCGCTGAGATATCATATCGGCCACCTTGAGGTTCGCCGAAGTGGTCTTCCTAGGTTCATGTTGAATCGCCATGACATTATCGTTTTTACACCGATGAAATCTTGTATGCATATCAGTCAGCGAGACCTTTACTTTCGCCGAGACCTCACCCCGCGAGGAGATGTCTCATCGACATGGTTGCTCACACTTGCTTTCGGCAAGACAAGTCCTATTCACCAAGAGGGCATAGCAAGATCTAGTAGCTTTACCGATATTCATTTGCTTCACCAAGACATCCATCCTTCGGCGAGACCTCCCATCAAGCACTTTTCACTTTCGTCGGAGCCCTTTGTGAGTTTATATTTAGTCGCTAGGACATTATAATTCTCATGCTGAAAATCTTTCTATCGGAAAGACAAACCTCATCGCCATGAGCTCATAGCGGGCTCCTTTCATCTTGCCAATCTTTCGTAAGTTCGCTAAGACCTCCCCCTTTTGGCGAGACCTTCCACTGAACATATCCTGCTCTTGTCGAGACCTTCCTATTCGGCGTAACTATCGGCTGTCACCAAGACCTTGTGGCGACCCTTCTTTTCTTAGCGAGCCTGAATCTTTTCGCTGAGACCTCTGGCCAAATTCAAACCAAGCTGGTTGGGGAAACATTCATGCTTCACTGATACCTTACCGTGAGCTCCCTCCTCTTGCTGAAATCTTCGCTTTCGGCGAGACTCCTGATGATTGCCAGGACTTCATAGCAAAACTTTTCTCTTGGCAAGCCCTAATCTTC
The DNA here is from genome assembly GCA_007258455.2 of Sequoia sempervirens. Classification (NCBI taxonomy): domain Eukaryota; kingdom Viridiplantae; phylum Streptophyta; class Pinopsida; order Cupressales; family Cupressaceae; genus Sequoia; species Sequoia sempervirens. The sequence goes on along the minus strand of VDFB02270651.1, from coordinate 404,237,770 downwards.
TATTGGGGTGACTTCATAATGTCAGCAAGAGGTTATGCCGATGGAACTCTTTATCGGTGAAACATAACCTAGTCACTGGGACCTCATGTTGAAAACTTGAGTCTGGCTGAAGTGATTATTTAAATTCTGATGGTCAGTGAGACAAGATGAATTCGTCAGGAACTTACCCCGACCACCCTTGGCTCATACCGATATGTTTGCTATGTCCCTTTTCCCTGAGTCATTACATCAAAACAATTGACTCTTTGCGAAACCTATTCTGATTTCATCCTTCGGCGTGACTCCCAGAAGTTGCCGAGACTTCTCAGCAAGCTCATAACTCTTGTTGAAGCTTTCATTCTAGGAATCTTTGATGGTCCGAAACTTTTCCTTGACCGCGGATTTCCGCCGAGTCCGGATTTCTCCAAAATCTGCCATCTCCTAGGTTTCCCAAAAATCCTCTTTGGCCCATTCTTTGTGGAAATCCGTCCCTCACGGATTTCCCTGAAACTTGATGAAACAAAAAGGAACATGAAATAATTGGATTCTTTTATAATTTATGATGCATTGAATGATTATTTCATATCATATTTGGACCTCTCATGTGATTTATAGATGAAAAATGATCAATTTTAATGATTAAGTAGGTGTTTCCTGGTTATTCCGTTGGAATCCGATCGGTCTGGAATTTCCCAAATTCCTCTCTGGCTCAGATTCCACGGATGGTCTTGAAACCCAAAATCTGTTGTGGTCATTTTATATAAATTTTAATAACACCTTGACTATATGAGATGCATTCTAACGGTGATTTGATGAATTAACATGGCTCTTTCCTATGGTTTTTTACTGTGATTTTCATGTTGAGTGTAGGCTGAATCAAGCAAAGCAGTAGTTGGTTCCTCATTATCCGATGCAGAGAGGATTAAGCTGGACACCAAGAGCAAGGTCCCAGAGAGTAAGATCACTTCTGTCTAGTTAGAAGTCACTGATACAAATGTTGGCATATGGGACTATGAGGAATTTAAAGCAAGGATGGTAGCCAAGGATCCTCCTTTGGTGACCAGAAGAATGATGGAATCAGGATTGTCACATGTTGTTGGTTTCCCTTCTACAGTGCAATGCGATGAGCTGGTCCTTGATTGCGCTAGGCACTATGATCAGGATACATAGAGGATAATTGGTCCTCAAGGGAGAGTTGTTGTCAATCTCAACCCGGTCTCCATTGCCCAAACCTTCGACATGCCGGACAGATCTCATGTGGTGGGATTCACCATTAAGAAAGCTCAGGTTTTCTATGATGACCAAACCGTGAAGTCACAGCAGCTGATCAATTCCTGGCTGGAGAAGCCTAAGTCCCACTATTCCAAGTTGCCCAAGTAGTTGTACAGGGAAAAATTCAAGAAGGAATACTATGATGCCATCACCTTTCTTAGCAGGGTGCTTGGATTGAGGAGTGCTGGTACATTTGAGAATTGGATGTGCCATGCGATTGTAAGGATGGAGTAGGAGAAAGTTGACTACCATTGGGCAGGGGTCATCAGCCAAGTAATTCACAAGCAGTTGTCCAATGTGTTGCAGACAAATACCTTTACAATGACCTCATATCTGGTCTATGCACTGGCTAGATTCCACCCCTACAGAGGATTGGATACAAAAGGAACTTTCAGGAAATATATTATTTATGAAGTTTTCCCTCAGTTGCACTAGGGAGGTTCAAACTATAGGAGGGTAAATGATGCATTTACCATGCATATCACTAGAATGCTTCAGGAAGCAGAGCATGTCAGAATTTCAGATCAAGCCAAAGAGCTCATTAAGAAGTATTGAGCTTGGTTTATTCAATTCCCAACCTTCTCCTGCATTCAGATCGATGGCTACCAAAGGGCCCCATATAGACTTCCAAGGTATCCCATTGACCACATCATATTGTTGGAAGTAACTAGACATATTTGTGATTTTGATGCCATCATCAAGAAGGACAAGCATAAGACTGGATTTGGTGGGGATTTTCCCCTAAGGATTGGCACTGGTGAGGTTTGTCCTTCCATTGGTTCTGCCCAGGCTTCACAAGAAGAAATGAGTACTCTTGGCTTGTCTTTCCACTCTGAGAGATCCAGATTTGACATCACGGGAGAAGCTCAAAAGAAGGCCAGTAGAGAAAATGGCCATAAGGTTAATTTAGAGGACTACTGGGCCAATTGTGGTGATGAATATGAGGTCAGAAAGAGGAAATTATCTCGGCTTCCAGTGGATGTGGTCTGATTGTATAATGTAAGGGAAGTGCGTGATCAATTGGAGGATGATGGGGACTTAATTCAGGATCACGCTTATGAGGCAGTAAAAGATAGGCTGATTGGTGATATAGACTGGTTAGAGGAGGAGAAAATAGAACTGAAGCAACTGGTGGAGCCAATCATTAAAGTTACCAAGTTGTGGCTCAAACACACTATGTGGGAATTGGAAAATAAAGGAGTGAAATGCACTTATAACCTGATGGGAGACTTAGATTCCCATTCCACTTCTGAGGAGTCCACGGGGCAGCAAGATCCTAAAGGTAAAGGAAAACTAGACTCCACATCCATGATCAACAAAAGGTGTTCAGGAAACAGAGGTCCAAGAGACAGAGAAACAGAGAAGGAGAAAGGCTAAAAGGGGGACAAGGACTAAAAGGTTTGAATAGAAGGAAATCGAAGAACAAAATCTCGAGGTTGATGCTCCTATGCCTAAGAGGAAAAAAATTGTCAAATTATCAGAGAAGGCAAGCTCCAAGGCTGGGGAGGAAGAAGTCTCCTCACCGGTAATAAATGTTGAAAGTTCAGAGGAGAGAGCAAAGGTATATACAAGGAGGTCTAGTACTTCCTCTCCCAAGAATGATGTTCCTAAGGCGGACTTTCTTCCTACCACTCTCCATAAGGAGCAACATGATGATGTGCCTCCCGATCATGAAGCTCAAAGCAAACCAGGTGAGTCAATGGATGTTGAGGGTCATCTGGATACTGAAGGGGAAGAGTTTCATGAAGGTGAACTCTACAGTGTGGAGGCTTAAATTGAAAAGGAAATACAATCTCCTTTGATTGCACATACAGATTCCCCTGTTAGGATTGAGGAAGTTGAATCTCCTACAAGAGAAGTAGGGGCAATGAGAGATCCATCACTTGAGAAAGAGGGAGAGCATATTGAAGAGGAAGGAAATATGGATGAGACCCCTAATAAACAAGATTTGGTAGGAGAGATACCTAAGGATCAGCAAAAGGAAATAGGACCGAGCCAGGTGCAATTAGAGCCTGCTATTCTAGAGTGGCTAGACAAGGAGATAAAGAGAAAACAAGTTGTGGTAGAAGACAGTCCACCGAATTGGGATACACTGCTAGTCGTAATTGGAAAAGATAAAGGTAAGAAGAGGGCTAGAGTGATCTCAAGGGTTGAAAGGGATGAGGCACATAAAATATTTGTTCATATCGCCACCCCTGCTCCAGACAAAGATAGAGATGATGTGATCGGAAAAGATTACAGTGTTCAGACTCTCAATCTAGGGCCTACATCAGCTGAGTAGGATATTGAAGACTATGAGGTCTCCAGTACTATTATTGTGGATCAATTAAGGAAGGAATTGAAGACCAAACAGGATCTAAAGAAAGAGAATGCAAATCTCAAGAAATGCTTGGAGGAATTAATGAAGCCATTGTGGTCCATTAATCCCTCTTCTTCTGCTACAAATCCTCTACCTCAGGAGACCATCACCAAGCTAGAAAAGATGAAAGCCTCCACTATTGCCATTAAGAATTGGTTGAGAGGGGTGCAAGTAAAAGGTGATGAAGCTATCAAGGAGATCCTGTTGACTAGAAAGGATGTTGCAAGGGCCATTGAATGGTTGAAGCAGGTAATGGCACAAGATAAAGAAGACCTAGATCTTCTTCTATAGAAAACCAGGACTATAATGGAGTACACCCGAGATAGGTTGGTGAATGACGGGATCCTTCCTTCTTCTAGAGCTTCCAAACCATGGGAATAGTTTGAGGTGTTGTAAATCAGGCAAAAGGTGTTGAAGAAGATTTACAAACAAAGAAAACACATTGATGACACCCTGGCTGGCGTCTACAATGGCTGCATTGCTTTCTTCAAGATAATGATGGGAAGAAGGAAGATCACGCCCAAGTATCTAAGCTTGGAACAGTTGAGGAAGTGGTGGCATGATGTCTATGCACCACTTGATGATGGGTCCATTTTTTAGCACTAGCTAGATGATGCGGCCACCTACCTTGCAGTTATTGATAAGTATTTGGCGTATAAGGTAGAATGGGATAGGTCAGTCAAACACTCAAGAGAGGAGATTGCGTTCATTGAGAATCAACTTAGGGTTCTGCCCCTACCACCAATCCCGGACCTGGATGAGACGTTCTTGAAAGTACATGAAGAGCCGGGTCAGAGAAAAGATAATAGGGAAGGGAGCTAATGATAGGTTGCAGCACAATTTGTGCTTCTCTATTATCTTCCCACGCATCATCTGAGCTGCGGATCTCAGGACAACTTGGACAGGAGGTGCATTGAATGCCTATTTGACCCATTTCGAAGACTCTCTTGGTCGGGTGGTTGTGCTGAGTTATTGCTGTGAAACCCTTGCCTAGCCGATGGATTTATGGGGAATTCTATATATTGGGCATTTCGCCTCATTTGCAAAGGGTTAGAACAGTTAGAAATAATTAGAAGATCAGAATTTGTAACTAGAATATAGAGAGAGCTAGTTAGAAGTAGAGTAAGTTAGCAGGTAGTTTCCCTCAAGCAAATATTGTAACAAAAAGCTAGAATTGTTGCTATAGTGAACAATTTGAATACAAGAAATGACATTGTGATTTGGTGCCATACTTGTTTCTTTTGTTTTGCATGGTTCCAGTTATTCCATCCTTAAAATTGCTTTGAGAAGGTTAATATTTAGGTTAGATTTGATTGGATAATGTTTGTGATTTGATATTTGAATGTTGTAGCAATCCTTCGGTCCATACTTTTCACAACCAACTAATTGTTAGTTGCTTTCCAAAGTTAGCTTGGATTTCATATTTCAGTGTGCTTAGTTCGGTTGTGAAGATTTGTTCATTATAACTGCAATAGGGTTATTTGAATGAATGTTTATGATTTGAAAACCCTAACACCTCAGAAGATTGCACTGTTTTCTATGATATTGTAGATTTATCTTGGTCAAGTAGAAATCAGTTTTGAGGGATTGGTCCATTTCGAGTATTGGTTACTTTCATTGTTAAATCTTAGGTTTAGTATTAAATTTAGAACTCTTTTTGAAACCATTATCCTTTTTTATTTCTTTTATTATTGGGTTAAATCTAGGATTGAGGCACCATCAGATTGTTAGATATGATAAAATTGATTCAGCATTTTGCTTGTAGTAAGGTCTCATTGTGATTACCAGCACTTTCACATTTCGTTACTAAGTTGTTTATGCACTGTCAAGACTTGACATTAGAGACCTTGGGTTTATCTCTTGAGGCTTGCCAATAGAGATAGGATATCATATTCTGTCTGGCTGTTATTATGCAGAAAACACGATCAACAAAGATATTACACTTGCAAGAAAACCATAAAACTACAAAATACTAAGGAAAGTAAAGCTATTTCGATGGCTATGAGTACCTACAGTAGAAGATTGTATCTAACTACTATTCAAAAGTGAATGTTGGAAATTGACTAAACTATTAATCAAATCTATACTACACTATGGAGTACAATAAATTTTAACAACTAGAGTATAGTTATGAAAAAGGAATTGTTCATGCATTCATCAATGATTGAAACACAAAGAATTTGTTTAACACAAATTGTATTTACAAAGTATCAACTAAAAAAAATGAAATAACTAAAAAGAAAGGAGTGAAGGAGAGTTACCTTGAGTGGCCCTTTCTCAAGTAGTTGTCTTCACTAATCTAAAACCAAATCTAACTCCTTATATCCAACAAAATCTTAGTAACTCAAATTCATTCATTGCACAAATCTAGAATATCACATAAGATTTTGATAAAATATCTTATTCATGAAATCATAATTGCACAATAAACATAGTCTATATAACAACTGAAAACTAAAAGAGTATCTAATAACTGCTAAAAACTGGTGAACTAGCTAACTTAAGACTCAACCACCAAGTTGTACATGTAGGAATGGGGGAGCTTATTCAAAACATGACTCTAAACTAAAACTATTAATTACCACTCCTTGGATTTCAGAGGGTGAAAAATATTTAGTTAACTCAAAATGTAATTGGAAAAGAAGAAGAGTCTAAGTTGGATTATGACTATGTTGTAATAGACTAAAATGTGGAATGCTCAAATTCAAAATCAGTTATATTCGATTTCCAATCAAAACAGGGTTCTTCCTTCTCCAGTGTCTTTATTGAACACCATAATGATGCACTATCTCCTTCATTAAATGTCTCCATGTTTTAGTCATCATGTTCAGTTTATTTTGGGACATCCCTTGTTTCCTTGTCCAAGAACTCCTTTGACTGCAAACTATGTCCTACAGTTGTTGCAAGCTACAATGCCTCCTTTGGCTACAAGGGGTTAGCTCACAAAACATATACATAATACTAACAACCATGACTAAGCATAGACATCCAATCACAATTCATACATATTCACACATAAACCATGCATTAACCATCACATCATAATTATATTTCCATATACTTAAACCAAGTTCATGGTTTGCATAATAGGTATCAAAGATAACATAATGTATGAACATGTCTAAGAGAAATTTCTTAATAATGTCTATAAGCATGTATAAAAGATATAAAAAATAACTATTATCTAGACTCTTCATTTCCCCCCAACTACCCTTTTGCTTTCCCTCAAGCAAATCAACTAGGGGTGGAGGATGTAGTGCATTATAATTTCTCTGAGATCCATGACAATGTTCACTCCTTTGATCTGCTTCAAGTAAAATCCTCTATAGCATGAAATTCTCCTCATTCTAGTAAGTTCATCCTATTCACATTCCTCCATTTGATCTCCTATCTAATGTGGCACTAAATAAAGGAGTATTGGTGGCTAGAATGTAAGTGGCACACATTTAAGTGCTTTGTCAACAACAATATCCATGTACCTACCACTCTTTGAATCATGTACATGAAGTTATACATTGAATGTGGCTCTTTCCTCTATAATTATGGAGTCAAACTATCCCATCTCTCCTGCACATACTTGTAATAATGATGAACCAATCCAACTGTTAATGTCTGCATTTTGTTGTAATCCTATATCCTTACTTTCATGATCTTTCCTCCTGCACCCTTATGATCAAGAAGTTGTAACCATTAATTTATGATTGCATCAGGGTCCTTGGATTCTTTTCTCACTGGGAGAGCAACTAATTTTTATCTCTCCTCATACTCCTCCTTGAGTTCACCCCTAAATTTGATGCAGGAGAATCCTTGGTTCTTGGCAATCTTGCATCAACCAAAAATATTTTCTTTCAATTTTTGTTCTTGTTTAGTTCTTGTTTAGTTCAAGTTGGTGGATTCATCATGTTTGCTCACCAGACTTTGTGGATCAATGTTTACATCGTGTACATGTTCATTTCCCTTATTCCAATATTTGAGCATGATTGGATCTTTTTTTGGAAATTTATCACTTCTAGATTTAATGGCAGTTTCTTGAAGTGATACCAGAATAATTTTCAGGCCTAACTGCTAGTTGATCGCTTGTGGATCTTTCCCGTAACTTATGGATCTTGATGGTGTGAATCAAATTGTTCAGTGGAGTTTACCCAACCTTAATTATAGGTCCACACTTCATTCTATGCATTAACTGAGGAGTAATTCAAATTTGAGGCCAACCTATTCATGCATACATTACATTTTCTTTCATTGGAGATTGTAATGATCTTTGGCTGACGCAAATGATTCTAGGTCTCTGGATGTGATATAAATCATTATAATAGACCATTAGAAAGGTAGATTTTAGAAAGATAGTTTTTGATATGTGAGATTTCAGCTCAAATTAAGGAGCATATAGGAATATTATATTTTGATCATGTTGTATCAGGCCCGTGAGCTGAATCTGCAAGCCCAGATGTTGTCGGTTATTAGTAATTGAAATTTTTTATAATAAGAATATTTTAATTTGCATTTGCCTACATATTTTGTGTTGCTTTTATTTTGTAGCTTTGGCTGCACAATCTGGATTGTTCTATTTGAGGACCCTCCTACCATGGCTACACTAGATTAGTATCAGAGCGAGATTCCATCCGTGAGAAATCACCAAAATTCACGAAGTCCTATTGAAGATTTGTTGTGGGGTGGCAGACTGAGGATCTGACTTGCATCTATAGAGTACTTGTGTAAATATGGCGGTAAGAAGAAATGTTAGAGGACATGGAGCACATGGAAATGCAAATCCAACTATGATGGAGATGTTGAGAGGAATTGCTGCTAGATTAGAAGCAGTCAAAATGGCCTAGAGAAGAGGTAGAAGAATGGGGAGAAATGGAAAGAGAAGATCAACCTGTCCTGGATTAGGGAGAAGAGAGGTTCATAAGAGCCCTAACTAGAGAAAATACTAAGCCACATTTCAATCCTCGAGATTATAGTGGTAAGTTGGATTTAGATGAATTGCTTGATTGGATAACAAAGATGAAGAAATATTTTGATTTTGAAGGCACCACTGAAGATAAGAAAGTAAAATTTTCTTGTACAAAGTTGAAAGGAAATGCATCCATTTGGTGGGAACATTTGCAAACAGATAGTTGAAGAAGAGGGAAAGAAAAGATAAGATCATGTGATCAAATGGTGAATAAGTTAAAGACAAATTTTATGCCTACAAATTATCAAATCAGTTTGTTCCAGAAGTTGTAGAATTTGAAGTAGGAGTCAAGTTTCACGAAGTATACCGTGGAGTTCTACAAGTTGAATATCAGATCCAGACATTCGAAGGATGAGATCGAGCAAGTAGCCAGATATGTGAATGGTTTGAGGTCATCTATACAGGATAAGATTAGTTTGATTAAGTTGTAGAATGTGGAAGAGGCATACCATTGTGCCCTAAAAGCAAAAGAGAAGCTAAATAAAATACATGAGTAGAGATAGAGAGGAAGAGGTGGAAGATTTCAAAGAGGGAGAACTTTTACTGGAGGAGGAAGAGGATCTTGTGCAGATCAAGATAAAGATAAGGAAGTCAGTAAGAATCATAGAGGTGATCGAAACTCTTACCGAAGAGGAAGATATGGTGGTTACCAGAATGAGGGTTATAGGAAAGATGATAGAGGACAGGAGAAAAGAGTATTCAAGGGAACTTGTTTTAAACGTGGTGGAGAAGGAGATTCGAAGGATGGGATTGAGCAAGAAGCTAGATATGTGGATGGTTTGAGGTCATCTATACAGGATAATATTAGTTTGATTAAGTTGTCGAATGTGGAAGAGGCATACCAATGTGCCCTAAAAGCAGAAAAGAAGTTGAATAAAATACATGAGAAGAGATAGAGAGGAAGAGGTGGAAGATTTCAAAGAGGAAGAAATTTTACCGGAGGAGGAAGAGGATCTTTTGTAGATCAGGATAAAGATAAGGAAGTTAGTAAGAATGATAGAGGTGATGGAAACTCTTACCAAAGAGGAAGATATGGTGTTTACCAGAATGAGGGTTATAGGAAAGATGATAGAGGACAAGAGAAAAGAGTATTCAAGGGAACCTATTTTAAGTGTGGTGGAGAAGGACATAGAGCATTTGGATGCAATCAAGGAGAGAAAAGAAAAAAGATGAAGAACAATAGAAGAACAACCTTTGCTGAGGAGGATCATGCTGGATCATCTAACAAATCAGAAGATGGAGGTGTTGGTGAATAGATGAGTATTGTGTCAAAGTGAGATGGAGTAAGAGTCATTGTAGAGAAAGAATTTGTTTCAGACTAGATGCAAGGTAGCTAGTAAATGTTGCAAAGTGATTGTTGATAGTGGAAGCTTTGAGAACTTGGTTTATGAAGAAATGGTGACCAAATTGAAGCTGGAAAGATTGAAACACCCAAAACCCTATCAGATAGCTTGGATTCAAGATGAGCATACGATACTAGTAAGTGAACAATGTTTGGTGAAATTGAAGAGAGGAAATTACCATGATGAAGTTTTGTGTGATATCATGCCTATGGATGTATGCCATTTTTTTTGGGAAGACCTTGGCAGTATGATAGATAAACTATTCATGATGGAAAGAAGAATACATATACTATTGTTGCTAATGGGATGAAGTAGACCTTGTTACCCTTGGAGGATGTTCCTAAAGTTGAGGTTTGTATGAGTGCCAAAATTTGTTTGGTCGATGGAAGGAGATTTCTAGATGGATTGAGACATGAGAACATGTGCTATGCTTTGGTTCCTAAGAAGGCTGAAGACTTGGAGCATGTAGAAGAACAACCGGAGGAGATAAAGGAGTTGCTGACAGAGTATGAGGAGATCATTTTCGATAATGTACCTAATGGATTGCCACGTATGAGGACTATTAGTCATTGCATGGATTTGATTCTTGGAGCTATTTTTCCTAATAAAGTAGCACATCAAATGACACCTGCAGAGAATGAAGAGTTGAATAATCAAGTGCAAGAATTGTTGAGGAAGGGTTTGATCAGAGAAATCTCAAGTCTTTGTGCAATACCTATTGTGTTAGAACCTAAGAAGAATGGAGAATGGATGATGTGTATAGATTCTAGGCCCATAAACAAAATCACAGTGAAGTATAGATTTCATTTTCCCCAGATGGATGACATTATGGATTGTTTGAGTGGAGCTAAATACTTTACAAAGATAGATTTGAAGAGTGGATATCATCAAATCAGAATCAAAGAAGGGGATGAGTGGAAGATAACATTTAAGACAAATGAAGGATTGTATGAGTGGTTGGTGATGCCTTTTGGACTAAAAAATGCACCAAGTAATTTCATGAGGCTAATGAATGAGGTATTGAAGAAATTATTGGGTAAGTTTGTGATTGTTTATTTGGATGACATCTTGATTTTTAGTAAACTAGGGAGGAACATTTTTTGCATATAAGACAAGTTTTGAAGAGGTTGAGAGAAGAGCAGTTGGTGATAAACATTAAGAAGTGTAGTTTCATGAAGGAAGAATTGGTATATCTAGGATTTGTGATATCTATGGATGGATTGAAGATAGATCCTAAGAAGGTGAGAGCAATTGTTGAATGGCCTACACTGGATAATATTGGAGAGGTAAGATCATTTCATGGATTGGCTAGTTTCTATCAAAAGTTCATTATGAATTTTGATTCTATTTGTAGTCCTATGATAGGAACAATGAGAGGAGATAGGAAGGATTTTAGGTGGACATCTGGAGTAGACCGGAGTTTTGAGTTGTTGAAAAAAAAAGGTGACTGAACAACCTGTGTTGGCTTTACCAAACTTAATAAGGTATTTCAGGTAGATTGTAATGCAAGTGGAAATGCAATTGGAGCAGTATTAAGTCAAGAAGGAAGACCAATAGCTTATTTTAGTGAGAAATTTAATGATGCTAGGAGAAGATATTCAGTGTATGATCAAGATTTTTATGCCATAGTTCAAGCCTTGAAGAAGTGGAGACATTACTTTTTCCCTAAGGAGCTTGTGTTGTATATGGATCATCAGGCTTTCCAATATTTGAACAGTCAAGGTAAGTTGAATCAGAGACACATGAGATGGGTGGAATTCTTGCAGAGTTATAATTTTGTTTTGAAACATAGGAGTGGAAAGTCAAATAGAGACATTGTTGATTCCTTGAGTAGGAGAAGGAATTTACTAACAGAAATGAGAGTGGAAGTATTAGGCTTTGATGAATTGAAGAACTTGTATAAGGAAGACCCAAATTTTGTAGAACCTTGGAGAGCTTGTAAAGAACTAGTTTTGGAGGATAGGAGTCAATGGTTGGATTATTTCATTCATGGGGATACATTGTTAAGAGGAAATTAGTTATGTATACCCTGGAGTTCAATGAGGGACAACTTGGTGAAAGAAAAACATAGTGGAGGATTGTCAGGATACTTTGGAGTTGATAAGACAATAGAATTGGTAAGTGAGAATTACTTTTGGCCACAGACTCATAAGGATGTCAAGAAATTTGTACAGAGTTGCAAAGTTTGTCAAGTTGCAAAAGGGAGTAGTCAGAATGTTGGATTGTATAATCCTTTGATAGTTCTAGAGAGACCTTGGGAGGATATCAACATGGATTTCGTACTTGGTTTTCCAAAGAAACAAAGAGGTAATGATACTATATTTGTGGTGGTGGATAGATTTTCTAAAATGAAACATTTCATACCTTGTAAGAAGACAGTAGATGCAATACATGTAGTAGACTTTTTTTTCAAAGTAGTCAAATTGCATGGATTACCTAGGAGTATTGTTTTAGACAGAGATATAAAGTTTGTTGGTTACTTTTGGAGGACACTTTGGAAGAATTTAAAGAATGATTTGACTTTTAGTTCTACTTTTCACCTTTAGACGGATGGAAAAATAGAGGTAGTAAACAAGACTTTGGGGAATTTGTCGAGATGCTTGGTTGGAGAGAAGAATTGATGTTGGGATTTTGTTCTTGCACAAGAAGAGTTTGCTTACTATAATTCAGTGAATAGGAGTACTAGAAGGAAACCTTTTGAGATTGTTACTGGAGTTCATCCTAGAGGTATATCAATTGAGAGACATTAGTATGGAAGATAAAAGGAGTGCAGAAGTAGAGGAATTTGCAAAACATATGAGGAAAGTGCACACTCAAGTGAAGGAGCAATTGGAAGATATGAACCATAAGTATAAGGAGAAAGAAAATGAAAAGAGGAGACATAAGGAGTTCAAAGTTGGAGATGAAGTGATGGTGTATTTGAGAAAGGAAAGATTTCTAGTTGGCACATACAATAAGCTCAAGATGAGGAAGTTTGGACCCTGTAAGATTTTGAAGAAATTTGATTCAAGAAATGCATATGAAGTGGAGTTATCGGATGACATGGGTATATCACCTATATTCAACATTGTAGATCTACATCAGTACCATGAAGAAAAATTTAGTGAAGACATTAAAGAAAAAATGGAGAATCAGTTTCCTAATCAACAATCAGATAAGATTGAAGATATTTTGGATATCAATGATGGGAGGAAAACTCGTGGAAGACAGTACAAAGAATATCTTGTGAAGTGGAAAGGCAGACCAATGGAGGATTCTTCTTGGATTTCTCAGGATGAGGTAGACCATATTGGTTTTCCTTTAGCCCCAAAAAAGTGAGGGACCCACTTTTCAAACAACCTCAGATGTCTGATGCAGAAGCATCCTTGGTTCTTGGCAATCTTGCATCAACCAAAAATATTTTTTTCAATTTAATTTGGCAGATTCATCATATTTTCTCACCAGACTTTGTGGATTGATGTTTACATCACGTACATGTTCATTTCCCTTATTCCAATATTAGAGCACGATTGGATCTTTCTCCATCAAGTTATCACTTCTGGATTTAATGGCAGTTTCTTGAACCGGCACCGGAATAATTTTCAGGCCTAACGACTAGTTGATCGCTTGTGGATCTTTCCTGTAACTTACGTATCTTGACGATGTGATTAAAATTGTTCCACGGAGTTTCCCCAACCTTAATTATAGGTCCACACTTCATTCTATGCATTCAATAAGGAGTAATTCAAATTTGAGGCTAACCTATTCATGTATACATTACATTTTCTTTCATTGGAGATTGTAATGATCTTTGGCCAATGCGAATGATTCTAGATCTTTGGATGTGATATAAATCATTGTAATAGACCATTAGAAAGGTAGATTTTAGAAATATAGGCTTTGATATGTAATATTTCAGCTCGAATTAAGGAGCATATAGGAATATTGTATTTTGAGCATGTTGTATTAGGCCTGTGAGCCGAATCTATAAGCCCGGATGTTGTTGGTTGTTTGTAATTGAAATTTTTGATAATAAGAATGTTTGAATCTACATTTTCCTCCATATTTTGTGTTTCCTGCACAATCCAGATTGTTCTGTTTGAGGACCCTCCTATTGTGGCTGCACCAAAAATTTTCATTTCTAATGTAGGATTCTAGTGCCCTCACCTGTAAATCCCCCACAAACATTAAGGGGTTCCATTCTATCTCCTTTAGCACTACATAGTTAGGTAGATACCTATTCCATTTTAATTGACAACTTTCTTAATTCAATTTCATTTCCCTCCAATATCTTTGTATGCTTTTCCATCATTTCTTCCTTTTCCTTTTTCCAATTTTCCTTTTGTTGAGAAAATTCCTGAGTAACCTTCCAGAGTTGATATAGTTGTATGATAAGTTGGGGTTTTTGTAGTAGGGGGTCTTTGATTTTCAGCTACAAGTTCTCTATTCCCCATTGTGACCATGGAAAGTTGCACCAATAGGTACAATTTTTCCCCATGTCCATATTTTTGTATCTTTTCCTCCAACTCATGTATCTTTATCTCCCTTTCTTTATCCTTTTTCTCATAAGTCTCAACCAATTCCTCTAGCTGTTCAATCCTTTCTAGAGCTTCCTATAGCTCCTTCTTAACATTTATGTCTTCCAAAAACATTTCCTCTTCTAAAAATTGCTCATCATAACCCTGTGTATAATCATAACCCTCATTACTAGGGATAATCTGGGTTTTCTTTTTTGTTTTATTGGCAACAAATACATCCTTTGAATCTAACTCAGAGGTGGTAGGTATATACCACTTTCTCTTTATAGGCACATGTAAATTCTCAGAGGAATTTCCTTTCATTTCTAAATTAGTGTCAACCATCATAATATCTTCTTCTTCTTGTCATTTGTCCCTTGTTTTATCTTCTAGTTTCTCTACACTTCTTCTCATAACACCTTTCTTCTTCAAATAGCCTGAATGCCTAGATGGGGTAGATTTCCTTGCCTATGTATCCTTCTTTTTTTTCTATACCTTATAAGGTGTGGAAGAACTACCTCTCTTTTTCCTGGTCCTAGGTATTTTAGAGGAAGATGGAGTCTCTTTTGCTACAGGTTGTTTAGAGGATGCATGTGGTAAATCTTGCACATTTTGTTCCTAAGGTTCACCTTGGTTGCAGGTAGGTGAAGCCACAAGTGAAATAGGAGGGATTTCTCTTATAGATGTAATAGGTGATTCTTGAGTTTTTGGCACTGCACGTTCCTCAAGGATATGATTAATGTCTTGAAAAGCTAAAAAATTCTCCCAAGACACATGGGATGTTGAATTCTAATACTCCTTTTTACTAACAAGGTTATTAGATAATAATGTAATAAAGCTAAATCATTTTTCTTGCTATGATATTTTGACCCCATCCTTTTGAGAAAATTGTAAAGATAATTGGCCAGATTGACCAATAGATTTTTACAAAGATGAATTAACTTAAAATGAATAGTATACAAAAGAGATATCCTACCATCACATGTAATGTACTTAATGATATAAGAGGCACATGAGGCCCATACCCATGGAAATGATAGTCTCTTGGTACCTTGTGATGAGGAATCAAGGTTTTCTCTTGGCTTGTTGAACTCATCTCTAGTCACAACTACATTTTCTTGAGTAGGAACTTATCTCCAACCCTCAATAGACCCAAAAATTGTGCAATTGTGACCTCTGAAGCATCCAATTTCAACCCTTTGACCATGGTCTCATCAAATTCTAATGTGGCTGCAAATTGCCTCATCATTTCTTCATTGTAATCTGTGAAATTTAGAAAGTAGTCCAACCATCCAACCCTTGTAAAAATGGGAAGACATAATGTGTTGTCCTCTAATATCTATTTGTGGGTTTATGGCTCTCTTCAGATAATGTCACCTCCCATGGTGAAATACTTTTCCTTTGATCAATTCTCTAGAAATTCAACTCAATTTTAATTCAGTAACCTTCAAACCTTCTCTATTTTGGTACACTCGCATGCACTTTTCACTATAACTGCAACTGTTACATCAGTATTTTGTATCAACTTAATTTTGCATTGAATTGAGTTCAAATTAGCTCAAAATCTATGGAATTGACCATTAAATTGACAAAAAAAGGTTTCAAGTGCAAAAAGTATTAAGAAAAAAAGGATTTGTATGTTTATTTCTGCATTTGTCTTTTGGTGGTGAAAAACTAAAAATTTGGTTGATATATTATTCCCCCTCCCCCAACTTAAGTTTTGAAGTCACCTCACTTCATTTCATGTGAAATAGGCAAAGGGTATGATTGTAAAATATGGAAATAAATGTGATGAATAGATCGAATGCTAAATTTAATGCAAATACATAATGAAATATTTTGGAAATCTATGATAATAATGGTAATGTAGTATGTGTACCTATCAGATGTGATTAACGTAATGTTGCACATGTGTAAATAAATGAATGATAGGGTGGCGTGTGTAAATAAATGAAGCATAATGTACAAATGATGGGATATGAAGTGACAGTTTGAATGCTTGAAATTTGAATTGGCAAAGTTGACGTCGCACGTGTGAGGCTGATTGAAGAGTATCCATAGTATGAGATTTATTTGACAAAAGTTAATTGCAATGTATAGTTAAATGAATGACAAGGTGACACATGTAATGAAATGAAGTGGAATGTATAGATGATGGGATATGAAGTGATAATTCGAATGCTTGAAATTCAAATTCAGTTGATATATTATCCCCCTCCCCCAACTTAAGTTTTGAAGTGACCTCACTTCATTTCATGTGAAATAGGTGAAGGGTATGATTGTAAAATATGGAAATAAATGTGATGAATAGAGAGCATGCTAAATTTAATGAAAATATATATGAAATATTTTGTAAATCTATGATAATGATGGTAGTGTAGTATGCGTACCTGTCATATGTGATTAACATAACATCGCAAGTGTGAGGCTAATTGAAGAGTATCCACAATTTGAGATTGATTTGAAAAAAGTTAATTGCAGTATATAGTTAAATGAATGATAGGGTGACAAGTGTAATGAAATGAAGCAGAATGTAAGGATGATGGGATATGAAGTGACAACATTGAATAGAATAAAATTCAAATTGCAAACGTTGAATAGAATGAGTATGCTACATATACTTAATATGATAGGATTAATGTTGCATGTGTAAGAAAAAGTGAAATGAAAGGTGATGAACTACAGTTAATGTAGCACAAACTTTTAAACATATTGACAGATAGAATTGTGGGTACCTTCTGCAACAGGTCCCAAATTGAACTATGAAAATTCACATGTATTAAGCTACAAGTCCCTATTGCAACAACACCCAAACCAGATTATAGCAGCTTTGATACATTAAGCTACAAGTCCCTTCAGCCAAATGAATCATTCTTGGAAGAAGATTGTGAATCATAGTAACTGTGTTGTGTGTGCATAAAAGTGTGGGATAGTAATTTATACTTGAGTAACCTAAGAAGATTAATTGTGTAGGTTGTCTAATGAGGCACTATGAGAACTAGTAGTATCTATTGTTTAGGTGTTATCTTGTGATTGATTATCTATATCTAAACCATTGTTTTGAACATATAGATGCATCAATGAAAGAAGAAATTCAACTTTCTGAACTGATTATTTATATATCTTCAATTTATTTCCATTCACCAACAATGTAAATCTATTTGCATCTATAGTTTGTAACTTGACTGCTCCATTAAGATATACTTGTTAATTTCATAGGGTCCCAACCATCTTGATTGTATCTTACCCTTGTGGTCTTTGTACCTAGAATCATATAGTAAATCCCAGTTGCCAGCATTGATCTCTTTGGCCTTTATAAACTGATTATTCCATTTACTTCTCTATTTCTGAATAATGTTTATATGTTGCATGGCCTCCATTCTAATTTCATCCAATCTATTCAGACTGTGTAACCTTTCTTTATGTGCTTTTTTCAAATCCATTCCTAAATCCTCTGTTGTCCTAAGTGTCTTGTACTCAAAGTCTATTGGAAGAAATGTTGTTTTACCATAGACTAACTCATAAGGTGTGAAACCTATAGTTTTTTTCCATGTTGTTCTGTAGGCCCACACTACTTTAGGTAATCTTGAGGCCCAATCTTTTCTATGAATTTTCACTTTTTTGGTTAGAATATTCTCAATCTCTCTATTTGTAACCTCCACCTTCCCATTAGCTTGGGGATGATAAGGTGCTAATTTTCTGTCTTATTGAATATTCTTTAACCAATTGATAAATAAGGTTAGATGTAAACTGAGGACCTGGATTAGTGATAATTTCTCTAGGTACTCCATACCTAGTAAAGATGTCTTCTTACAAGAACTTAGCTACATTCCCATCTCTTGCAAATTTTAATGCCTTGGCTTCAACCCATTTTGTCAAATAGTCTATACAAACCAAGATATATTATTTTTTATTAGAGGCTGTTGAAATTGGGCCAATGAAGTCAAGCCCCCATTTGTAAAATGGTGCTAGTGTTATCTATGGCTAAAAATGCATTTCATTTGTCCTTGTTGGTTTTCCCATTCTTTGACATCTACCATAGCTTCTAGTATACTTCATTGAATCCTTGTGGAGAGTTGGACAATAGTAACATGCTATCAAGATATTAAATGATGTCATTTTGGCTGCAAAGTGACCCCCATAGGGCTTATCTTGACAAACTTTTAGAATGTCAAAGACTTCATCTTCTCTTATATATCTTCTCATGATATTATCTAGACCAGTGTAAAATTAGTAACCAACTACCAAAGAATATGAAAAGATTTTATGCACCAACTATCTCTTTTCTCTAGGAGAGAAATGTGATGGAATCTACCTTGCCACTAGGTGATTTGCAATATCAACAAACCATGGTGTGTGTGTATTAAGAGAAAAAAATGATCATCTAGAAAAGATTCATCCACAACACCTATTTGTGTAGGCAACCTAGACAAAAAATCTGCCACCACATTAGCTTTCCCCGACTTATCCACTATTGTTATGTCAAACTCCTATAGTAAGAGTAGCCATTTGACTAGTCCCCCCCAACTAGAGGTTTGTTCATCAAGTATCTTATGGTTGTATGATCTATGTGAATAAGCCATAAATGGTGACACCCATTTCTGATGTGAATAAGCCACTAATGGCGACACCCATTGGATATCAGAAATGGGATAAATGAAGCCTGCATCAAGTAGCTTTTGCAACTCAATCTTAACTATTTCTCTTGAGGAAGGGTTCATTCTCCTTTGGGGCTATGCAATTGGCTTGAAATCATCATTTATGTAGATCCTGTACATGCAAAGCTCTAGATCAATTCCCTTCATATCATGGTAGTCCCATGCAAAGGTTGTTGCATGTTCCTGCAACACAGTGTTCAAGGAATTTTGTTGTTCTTTAGTTAATCCATTGTTGATGTTCAGGGTTTTACCTAGCATGATTTCCAAAGTTTTGGATTCTGATTGCACAGATGAGAGATCAAGGCCACTAATGTTGGGAACACATTGTTGTGGTAAAAGGAAATGGATCAGTTGGGATACCTCTTCTGATGAATTTAAAAGTATAATGTTTTGTAGTGGATCTTGCAAACATGAAAGACAGTCTTTTTGTTGTGGGTCCCTATCGTAGTTGTTTTATATGATATGGTAAATTAATTCATTCTCATCTTGGGTTCGTAATAGGGGATTGTGTTTGTATTGTCATGAGAGTTTGTAGGGAATAGTTATCTTCTTCATCCAAGGTAGAACATATAGTCTGCTCTAGGTTTTCATGAGGTTGGGCTGGTGGATAGAGAACCAATTTCTTGGTTACAGTCCCATTGGATATTATCATGTTCCCATACCTACAAATTATGAATGCATTAGCTATAGCTAACCATGGTATACCTAAAATGAGTGGATATCCTACAAGGTTGACCTTTGGCTACAAGACTATAAAATATGTAGGACACTCCCATGAATGTAATGCAATGATTAAATCCTCAATGATTCCCTCGGGCTTTACTATTGACCTATCTGCTAATTGTAAAATAGTTGGTGTAGGTCTAAGGTTAGCTAGTTGAAGTAGTTGTATTATCTCCTTAGTCATGACTTTAATTTTTTCCCCTAGATCAATCAAGGTATTCTTGATAAGGGTCCCATTAATATTAAAATCAACTATTGGACTCCAAGGGTCTATGTATTTAGGGATAGTTATATTCCCTAGCATAATATCAACAAGGTTTCCTAGGACATGAACTCTTTGAGGGTCCTTCCTCTTTCTCCCTAGTTTGTTAAGACATAGATCCCTTACTGTCTTGGTATAGATTGGGCTATCATTGATAGCTTGGATGAGGGGAATCTTGATATTGACATCCTTAAAATGACCCAATAGGTCTATTTCAGCTTGGGTATGATGTTTTTGAATGGCTAAAAAATTAGGGAAAGGAGGCTTTGGTTTAATTGATTTGACCTAGGTTTTAGAGGTGAATTTTCTGAAGCTTAAACTACAAGTTCATCATCATCCATCTCAATTATTTGGGGGGATGAAGATCTAGCTAGTGTCTTCCCTTACCTAAGGTGGAAATCACTCACCTCTACCCCATAAGTGGGGTATTGTATAGCCTCCTTAGTATAAACTTCTTGGATAGGATTGTTGTTAGGGTTCGGTACAAACTGGGAAAGTAATTGTGGCACTCTAGGTGGATGAGATGTTGTGTTTGGGGGATTAGGAATGATAGCCTATTGTTGTAGTTGAGAAGGAAACAAAGGCTATTGGTAATTCAAATTTTGTTTCTACCACTGTCGACCTTGTTTACATTATGGTTGCCACTAATTTTGTTATAATGGCCATTGAGGGTTATAATTGACACCTTGAAATTTTGGTTGGGGCCATGCATTTGGTTGCTGCTAGTTCTAGGTTTGTTGAGGGTTTTTCCATTGGTTTTGGTTATTTTACCAAGGCTAAGAATTCCAAGAAGAGAAATTATGATTACCAATTAGAAAAAATGTATTGAAATTTAGAGGGTGTTGTGGCATACCTTGTCTTCCATGGCCTTCTTTGAGCAATGTAAAATAGTTTTCCATATTCTCCTTCTAGTGGTTGAAAATAAAGTTTTTTCTAATTTGTCTTCTATAATACTAGCAACCCTCTTGCACTTGTAGTTTGCTTTCCTTTGTCTACAATTAGGGTAGTATTTGGTGAGCATTGCTTCAACATCTTCTTGTTTCTTCTTTTGTCCAACTGAGTAGCTAGATGACTTAAGATATCCTTCTTCATTTTGGATAGTAGGTTACTTAACTCCACTCTTGAAACCCCATTAGATTTCTTGCCAATACTGGATGGTATTTCTCCTCTTTACCTTTTAGTGAAGGTCCTAGAGTAGTTTTTGTAGACCCTACATATCTCTTCAAAGGGTAATTTGGTGCAGAAGCACCTAACCATGTAATTGCAAAAATGCACTAAATGAGGGTTGGTCTAGGAGTTAGTGGTAGAATGAGTCATTTTTTGTTAAATGAGGTCCATGAGACCCTTCATGTTGTAATAAGGTTCACATGAGCCATTTAATGTAGTTTTGAGTCTTTAGAAGGAACTTTGGGAGTCTGAGTTGCAGATATTGAGTTGTCATTAGTGAATAATGCATAATTAGAAATGTAGAGGGTTAATAGGCTTTTAAAACAAGGTGGTTAGGTGTTTATAGGAATTGGAGGAGGTTATTGAAGCTATATGTATTTGTTTCCATCATTGTAAACAGAGATTTGGAGATTTTAGTTTTGTATTGAGTTTACACAGTCCGTACAACTTTAGATTTTGGTTGAAGGTTGGCATGGAATGGTAGGGAATTGAGTCTAATTTCAAATGCTTTAGGATTGATTGAAAATCATTAAGTTTTGCATGAGTTGTCTCTATTTTTCTGAAACTGCTTTGTTTTGGTGCAAGTTGGTGGTTTGAGAGTAATAAAATGAGTTTTTAGGGAATTCCACCTATTGTAGCCATTGTAACTAAATGGAATGACACCATTTGATGTATTATAGGATTTAAAATGTTTTGGAGGTCTGAGGGAGTGTGTATGTGGGTTTTGGGTGTTGCCCTACATTGAATTTGGGTGGTTTTCCTTATGAAAGTGAGTAACTAAGGGGTGGTATATGAATTTTATGGAAGGAATAACCTATGTAATGAATTTTTAAGCTTGTGTAGGAATAATCAAGAGTGTTTGGATAGGTGGAAAGGTTTGGGGAGGCCTATAGGTATGATTTTCACTAAACCCTCCTTTTGAGGGCCTAAAATCAAGGGTTTTATAGTTTTCTATGTTGGAAGAGTCATCTCTGGAAACTAAAGGTGGACTTAGTGGTTTTTGGAAATTTTAATTTCTGCTCCAAGGTTCTAGAGGGTTTGGTAGAGTTTAGAGGGTACTCTCTTTGTAAAAGTAGGCTAATCCACTAGCCTTTTCCATAGTAGGTGTATTGGATCTATGATCTGGTCCAAAAGAGTTGATGTTGGTTTTCATGTATGTTTTATAACTTGAAAAAGGGTATCTTAATAAGCTCTAATTTTTTTAGGTGTTTTGGAAAATATTGATGAAAAATCCCTAAAACCGGGTTGCCACTATTACTAGGGAAATCATGCTTGAAAGGTGAAATTGTATGAGATATTTTGAATTTGCTTTGGAGATTTATTGATATCCACTTGATTGTATTTTGAATGGTTTGAAAAGATCCTTTTATCTTGTTAGATTCCTCTTAAAGGCAGATTGACATTGTGAATCAATTTGGGCCTCCTGGATCTGCATCATAGTGGTATCAGAGCGAGGAAGTAGATCTCTTGAAGATTGAAGGAGAAGTATAATGGCTATCAGAAGGTTGGATTAAAAAGAGGAAAAAATGAGGAATTCTATTTTCAAGACCAGATGCAAACACAAAGGAAAGGTATGTAAAGTAATGATTGATTCAAGTTCATTAGATAATGTTGTTTCAGAAGAAATGGTTGAAAAGTTACATTTGACAAGGATAATCCATGAATCACCTTACAAGGCATATTGGGTAAATGATAGTCAACGTGTTGTGGTTAGAGAGAAATCATTTGTATATTTTCAGATTGGTCCTTACAAAGATGTTGTGCTATGTGATATTATGCCTATAAGAGATTGTCACATGATACTAGGTAGAGCTTGGCAATATGATAGGTTTGCTATACATGGTGGAAGACTTAATGTGTATGAAATTGAAAAAAATGGGAAAAAGTATACCTTGAGATTTTTGCAGGATGATGGGGCACAAAAGAGGATAGGCATGTGTGGAAAAAGAGAGTTTCTAGAACAAAAGGAACAAGGGGACAAGGAAGAAAAAGAGGAACATAGCATATAGGTTCCATGGAGGGAGTAAAAAAATATGAAGAAGCATTGAGGAAAATAGAGGAGCTTGAAGAAACAAGGGAAACAAAGAAAGTGAAGGTCAGAGGTGAAAATACCTTGAAGGTACAAGATGAGGAAGGAGAATGTGATGAAGAGAAAGATAGAGTTGCATCCACCACATGTGAAAAGATTACTGAGACAACAAGAGTAGAGGAAGATTCAAAGTTGGATGATGGGAAAGAAAGAGGCAAGAGTGAAATGACCTTAAAAGAGAAAGGTAAGCTTGAAGGTTGTGTCAAAGGTAAAAGACAGGAAGAATTTTGTGGTGTTCTAGGGAAGACACCCATGAAGAGTACAATGGTACATAAAGCTGAGACAAAGTATTGTGAGAAGAAGGTGCTTGGGACAGAGGTCCTAAGAAGAGAAGATGAGATCATGAAGAATGAAGGTGAGTTACTTGAAAAAAAGAAATTTTGGCATAATGGAGCCACCAAGGAAGAAGATAATTGTCGAATATTACGGCAAAAGCACAAGATGCAACAAAAGGTTGAAGGTGAGGATGGAAGACCTAAGGACAAAGAGGTCTTGAAAACTAAGAAAATGAAGGAGGAAGTGTATACAGAGAAAAATGATAAGAGGGTTGAAAGGCTTGAAGATGATGAGTAGATTACCATTGGGGCAGTGATGTGCCCCTTAAGGGCAGATGCAAGTGAGTTATGAGTCAAAAGTTACATAGGCAATTGAGACAACAAGTTTGATGCAAGTGATGAAGAGCAAGTTGGTTGAGGAAAATCAGTATGAGAGCATAGTAATCAAAGGAGATAAAGGAAAAATGGATTGTGTTCGTAAAGTTGATAGGACCAAGGTCCTTGGAATGGAATCTTAGTGGTCTAAGGTAGATAGACAAGAAGGTAATGAGTTTGAGAATATAGTGCATGCCATGAAGGAAGTGATTGTAGAAGCTAAGGATCTGATACAAGACCTGAGAATAAATGATGAAGAGGCTGTGGAACTCAAGGAAAAGATAGTAAGCCATGAAGAATGGTAGGAAATAGTGAAATAAACTGTGGAAGAGTTTAGAGAGTCGGAGAAAAAGTGTATAGAAGTTGAGCAAAGGTTGGAATGTGTAGTCACCATGAGAGGTGAAGGAAAGATGGTAAATATTTTGTAGAGGGTTTCAATAAGGAAAGAGACTAAGACTGAAAATTTGACAGCATTGGGCCTGGGAATGGCTAAGAGAAGACAATGTGTGTGGTCTCCAAATGAGATGGAGAAGAGAGGAAAGTCTGAGATTATGACATTGAGTTCTCCTAATTGGTTGTTGAGTTTAGTAATGGGGCAGTTGTATATTGTTTAGATAAGGGATCCAAGCATATTGAATCTGAGAATGGATGTGAAGTGGAAGGATAAGAGGCTGAGAGTGAAGGGAATCATTGGTTACCTCCCTGATTTGTTCATTCTTCTGACAGAGGTTAGACCAAGGGTTAAACTGAAAGTGGAAGGAAAAAATTCAGGTTATATTGTAGAGAATGGAGTTGAAGTGTAGAGATACATGTGTAGTTGGAAAAGGCTCATGGAAGAGCATGAAAAAGAGATACTAACTCATGGATGTTTAGTTTTGTGTACTAAATTTTTGTTTACAAGTGTCAATGAAGACAAAAGGCAGCAAGAAGATCCATTTGAGGAGGATCAAGCATGGAAAAACCAAAACCAAGCAAAGTATGAAGGGTATAAAGTACCTTGGAGGAAGATTTACATGCAAGTGATATGGAGCAAGTTTGAAGGGATTATGAAAAAGGTAGGAGCAAACATATGGAGTGATTTATGGGGCATAAATCTTTTGTACCCGAGGAGTATGGTGCATGAGCACCTAACCATGTAATTGCAAAAATGCACTATATGAGGGTTGGTCTAGCAGTTAGTTGTAGAATGAGTCAGTTTGTGTTAAATGAGGTCCATGAGACCCTTCATGTTGTAATAAGGTTCACATGAGCCATTTAATGTAGTTTTGAGTCTTTAGAAGGAACGTTGGGAGTTTAAGTTGCAAATATTGAGTTGTCATTAGTGAATAATGCATAATTAACAATGTAGAGGGTTAATAGCCTTTTGAAACAAGGTGATTAGGTCATTATAGGAATTGGAGGAGGTTATTGAAGCTATATGTAGTTGATTCCATCATTGTAAACACATATTTGAATATTTTGAATGAAATATTTTAGTTTTGTATTTAGTTTACATGGTTTCCTTGCATTTTATGTATTTTGTTTGGCTAGAACAGTATGTACAACTTCATATTTTGGTTGAAGGTTGGCATGGCATGGTAGGGAATTGAGTTTAATTTCAAATGCTTCAAGTTTTATTGAAGATCATTAATTTTGGCGTGAGTTATCTCTATTTTTCTGAAACTGCTTTGTTTTGGTGCAAGTTGGTGGTTTGAGATTAATAAAATGAGTTTTTAGGGCATTCCACCTACTATAGCAATTTTAACTTGGTGGAATGACCCCATTTTATGTATTATAGGCTTTCAAATGCTATGGAGGTCTGAGGGAGTTTGTATGTGGGTTTTGGGTGTTGCGCTAGGTTGAATTTGGGTGGTTTTCCTTATGAAAGTGAGTAACTAAGGGGTGGTATATGAGTTTTGTGGAAGGAATAACCTATGTAATGAATTTTTAAGCTTGTACATGAATAATCAAGAGTTTTTGGATAGGTGGAAAGGTCTGGGGAGGCTTGGAGGTATGATTTGTAATAAACCCTCCTTTTGAGGGCCTAAAATCAAGGGTTTTATAGTTTGCTATATTGGAAGAGTCATCTCTGGAAACTAAAGGTGGACTTAGTGGTTTTTTGGCATTTTAATTGCTTCTCCAGGGTTTCAAAGGGTTTGGTAGAGTTTAGAGAGTACTCTCTTTATAAAAGTGGGCTAATCCACTAGCCTTTTCCATAGTAGGTGTATTGGATCTCTGATCTGGTCCAAAAGAGTTGATATTGGTTTTCATGTATGTTGTATAACTTGAAAAATGGTATCTTAATCAGCTCTTATTTTGTTAGGTGTTTTGGAAAATATTGATGAAAAAGTCCTAAAACCGGGTTGCCACTGTTACTAGGGAAAGCATGCTTGAAAGGTGAAATTGGATGAGATCTTTTCAATTTTGCTTTGGAGATTGATTGATATCCACTTGATTGCATTTTGAATGGTTTGAAAAGCTCTTTTAATCTTGTTAGATTCCTCTTAAAGGTAGGTTGACATTGTGAATGAATCTGGGCCTCTTGGATCTGCATCATAATTGAGACGCATCCCCTTACCCAATAAGATTGAGGGAATCCATGCAATATTCATTAACTCCTCTTAAGAACAAGAGCTTCAATGATTATTCTAAGAGATTATTTTGTGGTTTTTTCTTCAAGAAAAATCAAAAACTTTCTACATACTCTTCCAATGGTTCATCCTATTTCAAAGTCATTCTAAAAATATCATCTCTTCTCCCATCAAATCCTTTGCAATAATCTTTGTATTTCTCCAATAATTTTGTTTTCATGTTTTCCAAATCTAGAACATCTTTTCCTAATCCCATAAACCATCTCAAGGCATCATCTTTTAGAGTGGCAAGGAATAACTTGAGCTTATGAGCATCAATTGTATAGTCATATCTCTTGCATAGGACATCAGATTCAAACAAGAATGTGTCTAGATCTTTAGTCACCAACCCATAGAAGATTGGTAATGTTGAAGGAGGGATATTCTTCAACAAAGTAGCCCTTTTGTTGGTTGGTTATTGGAAATTCAAAGGTCACATGTTTAGGTGGATCATCCAATGCTACATCACCGATTGTTTGGAAGGTCCCCTCTGTATTTTCAGTAGATGTTGGTGAAAGGGTAGATTCTTCTTTAGTAGTACCCTCACTCCGATCAATGTAGTCACCAATTATCTAGCTTGTTGGATTGATGGGAGGAATCTTCCCAAAGAGTCTCCTTGCCTCTGTATACAATAGATATAACTTTGTATGGCAATGGATCCTACACAATGTTAGTGAAATACTCTAGTATTTTAAGAAGATTAAACCTAATAGTCTTAATA
The DNA here is from genome assembly GCA_007258455.2 of Sequoia sempervirens. Taxonomy (NCBI): domain Eukaryota; kingdom Viridiplantae; phylum Streptophyta; class Pinopsida; order Cupressales; family Cupressaceae; genus Sequoia; species Sequoia sempervirens. The sequence continues at coordinate 404,210,485 of VDFB02270651.1, read as the reverse complement.
CTAAAAGAAAATTCTAAACTAGGAAAGCTTGGAAATGAAAGAAACTAATCTTTGAAAGTAGCACCATCCCTGACAACGGTGCCAAAAATGTAAATTCCCTACTAGTGTCTAGTAAACTTGGTGCAAATCAAACAATTCAGAGGGATAGCCTAGCTAAACAATCCACTTAACATTTGGAAAGACCTTTATTGAATTATTGGCCAGGGCTAGTAGGCTTGTGATGGTACTAGCACTGCATGTGCTTTTAAATACAAGAAACTACTTAAATCATTCTAGTAAAGGTATTACACTTGCTAGAAAATCATAAAATTGTAAAACAATAAGGAAAGTAAAGTTGTTTCTATGGCTATGGGTACCTATAGTATAAGATTGTAGCTAACTACTATTCAAAAGTGAATGCTAGAAATTGACTGAACTATTAATCAAACCTATACTACACTCTAGAGTACAAAAAATTCTAACAATTATAGTATAATTGTGAACCATGAATTGTTCATGCATTCATCAAATATTGAAACATAAATAATTTGTTTAACACAAACTACATTACAAAGTAACAACTAAAAATATAAATGAAATAACTAAAAATAAAGGAGTGAAGGACAGTTACCTTGAGTGGCCCTTTCTCAAGTAGTTGTCTTCACTAATATAAAACCAAATCAACTCCTTAGATCCAACACAATCATAGTAACTAAAATTCATTCAGTGCACAAATACATAATATGACATAAGATTTTGATGAAAGATATTATTCATGAAATCATAATTTCACAATAAACTTAGTTTGTATAACAATTGAAAATTAAAAGAGTATTTGATAACTGCTAAAAAATGGTGAACTAGCTGACTTAAGACTAAACCATTGAGTTGTACATATAAGAATGGGGGAGCTTATTCAAAATTGGACTCTAAACTGAAACTATTAATTACCACTCCCTAGATTTCAAAGGGTGACAAATATTCAATTGACTCTAAATGCAACTCGAAAAGAAGAAGAGTTCAAGTTGGATTATGACTTTGTTGTAATAGATTGAAACGTGGAATGCTCAAAATCAGTTATCTTAGAATTCCAATCATAGCAAGGTTCTTTCTTCTCCATTGTCTTTATTGAACACCATAATGATGCACTATCTCCTTCATTAAATGTCTCCATGTTCTAGTCATCGTGTTTAGTTTATTTTGGGGCATCCCATGTTTTGCTATTTGGGAACTCCTTTGATTATGGGCTACATCCTATAGTTGTTGTAGACGAAAATACCTCCATTCGTTGAAAGGGGTTAGTTCACAAAACATGTACACAATATGATGCTGAGGAAGGAAAAAACTTAATAAAACTTGATTATTGTTGTCACCTAGAAATGCACCCTATGCACAGAGATTGAAACTGAGCTTCCTAGAGCAACATGGGATCATTTCAAGGTTGTGGGTCACCTATAGTTGAAATGAACCTCTAGAGAGGGCTGACTTCCTTTAGTGTCACCTAACTACTGCTTCTTGTGAAAAAGGAAGAAGGAATACATAAAATAAAGATTAAAATCTAAGGTGATACACCGAAATGATGAGGAATTATGAAAAGAAAATAGGATGAACATACACTAGGAAACCTAACTGTAAATGTTTTATGTGCTCAACACAACTTCTTCTAGACTTATGCATCAATCTTAACAGGTTCGATCTACATACACATCTCAGGAAGGAAAGATTAATTTCACAGCTCTAAGATATAAGTGCAGAATTTATAAAACACAGTTAAAGACTTGCATAATCAAAAGAAAGATACAGAAATGAGAACAGTACAAACATGAACACTAGCTTCCAAGGTAAACTCTGTGTTGCATTCCAGATTCTAATTGAATTACAAAATATACATCAGTTGAGGAAGGATAGCTAAAAATCACTAACTCTTCTGGATGCATTACTCGAACTACTTACAAAAAGGCAAAAAATGCCTTATATACAGTGTGTTGGCCCCCCTTAGGGCTTACAAAAATATCAGGCTCAAAAAGAACTATCCTAAGATATTTTGACTGAATTAATGTAAAACCCCTGCGTGTCCATGATGGTGAAGAGTCATCCCCGAGGGAAGCCTTCTTCAGATATTTCACAGCTACCGCATTCATTCTGATCCTGGCATCGTGTCCTGTTTGAACCACCTCGACTGAATGCTTTGAATTCCCTAAGCTCACAACAGATACATTCTACATTCATTCTATTGACATCCTCCATTCTGATTAGACTGCCACAGCTCATCTTAGCTCCTCCTGGTTGGTCGAGCATATACCACGCAAGCTCTGTAGGCGGTCAAAACTCTTTTTGAAAAGAACCGCATCTCAACAAGACACTGAAAGTGTCTCACCAATGCGATTATTCTCCTCTAAAGCCATTGGCATAGCATGGATATATCGATGAGAGTCTTTATCGAGCTTCAGAACTCATACCGATGTCACCTCGAACTTGATATTACAAACCATATCGGCCAGAGTCTGCCGATGTCACCCCGAAGCATTTTTCTCTACTGAGCCCCCTTCATTCTTTGTTGAGACCCCATATTGAGTCAACAGGACATCCATGGGTCACTAAGACCTTTTGTCAAAGGAAAAATCCGTTGGTGAGCTCCCTTTGGTTGGCAAGACCTGCTTGCTTCGCCCAGACCTCACACCGAGGTCTTTTCATTTCGTCGAGCTGCTCATCTTTTGTCGAATAGACAACATCGAGTCGGGGAAACCTTTCTCTGACTTAGAATGTTATATCAAGGCCTCCTTATCGGCGAGACCCCACAGGGTCGCTAAGACCTTTTGCTGAATTCCCCTTGTCTACCTGAGCTCACTTTGTGTTTCGGTAAGAGTCTTGCCGAACTGATTTTGTCTTGGTGAGGGCCCATCCTAGTATCGACAAGAGTCTTACCGAAGGAAAACACATCGAGGCCCCCCATCTAGTCGGCGAGACCAAACATCTTTGCCGAGACATTACGGTGAAGGCATTTACCTTGGCCGAGACCACGAGCAAGCTAGGGAGACCTTTTATAATCGCTGAGACATCTCAATGAGGTCCCTTAGTTGTACCGAGGGCCCTCTTTCTTTTGTGTTGCTCTATCCGTCGGCAAGAGATCATATGTTCGGTGAGAGATCTTACCGAAAGCACAACGCTATCCTGAGACCCCTTTCATCTCGGTGAGACTCCCCATTTGTTGGCAGGACCTCTTTCCAAGCTCATCGATGTCGCTGAAGCACCCCCGGGTCGTCGAGACCTTTTGGTGAACTCAAGTTGCCACACCGAAGACTTCAAAATAAAACACTGTCGGTGAGACTTTGTCTCCTCGTTGGGACTTCTCACCGAGCTCTCTGTGTCACCCCAAAGCCAGTGGTCACCATAAGTCTCATTGACAAATGATTGAATGGCCTATCGGCCAAAGAAATTTGCATGATAAGAGGTCATACCAACCCCTTCCTGTCACAGCGATAGGCTCTACAGCCACATTCGGCAGGATAGAAGCTAGGTCTCAGTGACCTATTCAAGATGGAATGAATCAAAGCAGTCAGTCAGCCAGATAGTAGGAGGGTCTTGCCAACTTTCTCCTTAAAGGAAAATTATGTCAAATTGATTAAGGCATGCTTTTCAACTGAGCTCCCCTGTGAAATGTCATCAGATGCTTGACATAACCTTTAATGGAATTGTCCCATTTGGCCCCTAGAACACCTGTAACATAGATGCCTAGCCTGATTGAGCCTGAGGGTGAAAATTAGGCAACAATTATTTCAAAGTATTCCCTTAAGGACTTCATGGGAAAAAACATATGGAGCATCTCAATACACCTTGTTACAATTGATGACTTGGTTTCTAGGGTATTCATAGGATGGAAAAGACACCAATACAAGATAGGACAAAAAAAATATGGCACAACACTACTTCAATACCCTTCACCACACTAGTTGACTCCATGCACCATGCCACAATGATAACACCCTAACCATGGCTTGTACTCAACCATACTACAACCTATCAACACAACAAGAAAGGGACAGTGTAACAAGGAACTATTTGGGGTTGTCTCTAGCTGGATTTGACACAAGGAAATGGTTTTCAAAGTCTTAAGACTTAGACTTGTAGGAATCATACTCCACCAACTTGTAATTTGTTGCCCTAAAACATGTTTCAACATGAGCATTCAACCAACTCAAGAAAGGTTTACAAATTTGTCACCAATGATCACCCAACTCCTTAGACAGGTTTGTAAGACCTCATACACACTCTCCACAACTTTTCCTAATCACAAAACACAATAAATTTGCATTGAAGGCATACAAAATACCTTTCACTACCTTCACAATTTGATATGTACATAATATCAACCTTCCTACTGATCAAAAGCACATTCAAACTTCTTCTTGAGCCTCTACAAACCTGAAAAGAGGTAAAATACATAAATATAGACCTTTTTTCCCATTGTGGAGATTTTCTACTGGTGGAAGGTCGGATTACATCTTTTTTTCTCTTCTCGGGTTACCCTAAGTAGGGTTTTGACAACTTTTAGAAAAACTATAATAACTTGCAAAATACTCAATGAAATTCAATGCCACAAAAACCAAAAGGAAGGAAATTCACATGCCCACACTATCCAGTCAGTTTTAGATCACTAAATAGGCCATACAAGCCATACCAAATAACAGAATCAGTTGCAACATTAAGAAAACACATAAAACTTGCTTTCATTCACTTCCAAAACTTCAAAATTCAGTTTTCCAACTCTCCATTCAACTTTGGAAGGTGTATTTTTTTCATTTACAACTGATACCAATGATTAGTAATGGTTTCTTTCTTGCATGTAACTATTTCTTGCTTTGTTTGTATCTGTTTCTTGATTTTTGACACTTTTCGAAAGTTGCATGACAACTTTTAGCAACATTTGGCAACTTTTCACTTTTTAAACAAAAACGCAATTAATCACTCCAAAATGAATCCATATGATTCTAAATGGTCATAAATTACCTTATTGGAAACCAAAATGCACAAACAGCCTAAGACTCAAACATAAGAAAAAGTAAGCTAAATGAGGCTCTTGATGCCCCTACACCATACACCCAAGGGGAGGAAAACTCAAGTCCCACTTGAGTGCAGGTCTACAAAAAAATATCCATGCTTGATAATATCAGCTTTAGACATCCAATTAGCATCTTCCATAGGAAGACCCCTCCACTTGAACAACTATTGAAAATAAGTTGTGTTTCTTGTCTTCTTGAGTTCCTTTGTATCAGGGATGCACTCCAACTCTAAAGGTTTGCTGGGAGGAAGGTCTCAGATCAATTCATCATCTGCAAATTCTTGGGAACTTGCTTCATTACCTACAACATTATCCCATTTGAAAGGGTACAAGTCAGATACATTAAATATAGGTGAAATTCCAATCCCACTTGGTAATTCAATCTCATGTGCTAGGACCAAACTTTTGAACAACTCTGCAAGGACCAATCTTATTCATCTACAATTTGGAGTACTATCCCTTAGGAAATATTTTCTTTCTGAGATGGACTAGAACCAAATCCCCAACCTTGAAATTGACTTCTCTCTTCTTCATATCAGCTTGTTGTTTGTATTTGTCCACACTTCTTTGTAGGTGAGCCTTGACTTGTTGGTGAATCTCCTTCAAAGCCACAACAAATTGCTCATCCTCAACACTCATCCTCTCCATTCCACTAATATCCCTCAATCCAAATACCCCTATAGGACTCTTATCCACACTTCTATTCACTAAGTCATTATATGAAATTTTTTCCTAAGGAAAGATTAGATCCCACTGAGTAGAACACTCTTTTGTAAGACATCGTAAGAAGTTAGCAAGGCTCCTATTAACCACGTAAGTCTTCCAATTAGTTTGAGGGTGATAGGAAAAACTAAAACTAAGGTTAGTTCCAAGTTTCTTCCACAAAGTTCTCCAAAAATTCCCAACAAACTTACTATCTCTGTCTAAAACAATACTCAGAGGAAAACCATGAATCCTTACCACTTCTTTGAAGAAAAAACCTACAACATAAGAGGCATCCTTTGTGCTCTTGAATGGGATGAAATGTTCCATCTTGCAGAACCAGTCTACTACAACATAGATGGAATCAAAACCTCTAGGTTTTTTTGGTAAACCCATTACAAAATCCACACTTATAGACTCCCAAGGCCTATTTGGAATAGGAAGAGGCTGATACAAACCTGCATTTGTCCTACGCCCCTTTTCCTTTTGACAAATAAAAAATTTCTCAACAAATTTCCTTACATTAGTTTGCATTTTAGGCCAAAAATAGTGTCTTCTTAGTTACTCCAAGGTCTTATCAAGACCAAAATGACCTCCAAGACTACCACTATGCTTCTCTTTTATCAAATTATCTCTCATGGAAAACTGAGGGACAAAAAATTGTGCTCCCTTGAAGAATAAACCATCTTGAATTAGAAAATCAATCCACTTATCATTATTGATGCTACAAGGCTGCTTACAACATGCATATATTTCTTTGAAATCTACATCTTCAAGCTACATACCTCTCAAGGATTCAACTCCCATGCTTTGCAATTGAATTTTCTGCACTATTAGAGCCCTTCTACTCAAAGCATCTACTACTTTATTAGACTTCCCCAAGTCATATATAATGGTGAAAGTAAAACCTTGCAAATATTCCACCCATTTAACATTCCTATGACTGAGTTTCTCTTGACTATTCAAAAATTGGAGGGAATGGTTATCAATATAGACTATGAACTCTTTGGAAAGGAGGTAATGTCTCTACTTTTTTAGGGATTGAACCAAAGCATACATCTCTAGTTCATAGGAAGAGTATTTCTTCTTATCCCCATTGAATTTTTCACTAAAGAAGGTGTTGGAAACAAGCAACACTGAGAGGGGGGTGAATCAATGTTCTACAAAAAATATTTCTTTTGTCCTGATATTTGTTCCACTTAATACATGTAATCAAAAAAAAAATGCAAAAATAGGAAACAATAAACCACACAACCATAACACAAGGAATTTTACTTGGAAACCCTGTAAGGGAAAAAACCATGGTGGATGGCCAATCCACAACATGTTCTAAGTATACTCAAAAGAGGAATTACAAAATGAGAATGCACTTGCATTCAGGCTCACTGCCTAGAGCTCACTACTCAGAAGATGGGGGCTCACTACCCTTACAATAGTTTGGAATAGATCCAAAAGAAATTGAACTGAATAAATAGCATCTACCAATGCTTGATTGTAGTTCTGGTTTAGCTCTAATCTCAAACTTATAGTCTTGATGACTAGTAATGAACTTCTGCTATGTTCTGCTCAAGTTCACACACAAAATCTCTATGTGCAAGTGAAACTGCACATGATATCGCTCAAATACACCTTAGATATTCACAAAATACACACACATCTTCTTCATCATTCAAAATGATGTGACTGAACATCTAAATATATCCGCTTACCAAGAATTAACTGCCACCAATTGACTCAACAAAACTTAATAATATTTGCAATTAGTTAGCCCAAAAACATAAATAATTTCAATGTGTATCCAAGAAAGTTGGCTACACAATAGCTAAGACCCATAATTAAACATCTAATTAAGATAGTTCAACTTTATACAACCGTTGTACACCCTTGTACCAAGTCAGCTCCAATAAGAAAATAAAATGAAAATGTCCTACCGGACCTCTAAAACCACATAGCCAAAAAGACACCAATATAGGATTCAATGATAAGGTGTTCCACGTGCTTGATAAACAATCTCATTGATCCACAACACGAAGTAATGATCTGGTGAAGGTATTAGACCGGATACCCTGTTCTGTTGGTAACACACAACTCTCCACTTTAACTACCTGTGTGACTGAATGCATAACTGTGGAACAAAATGATGACTACAATTGCCATGAATAACACAGAAACCCAAAAAATACATCCATACGAGCCATATGCCAACAATCTCCCCCTTTGGCATTGATGGCAACACTGAGTGAAAAATGACTAAGTGTCGAAACATATAAACATTCTACCAAAATACAAAATACTGCATCACTACAAAATATTACTCCCCCTAGGAATATGTTTGCATTTTTCACATACACTCTCCCACTTTGACATCAATGACATAATTTAGGGAAAAAAAATTATAAAACTGTACAAGTATATCTAGAGACTTACAAACATGTGAAGATGTCTGCAAAGATATTCTTCAGTCCTTCTAATTTTGAGTCCTAGATACTCCTCAAACTCTCCAGAATGGAAATATGACCACAAAGAAGATAAGCCATGGTTTCAACAGCTTCCAAACTTACAGGATCAGGAGCGGTCAGAGCACTTTTTCCTTCTTTCAGAGTGTTTTCCATTGTCTCAATTTTTGGACTTATCAACTTCCTAAGTTCACTCACTCTGCTAATAACTCTTTCATTTTCAAACTTCAGAGTCTATAATTGGTCAAGCAAGGATATTACTTGACTATCTTGTTGGCACATACTGCTAGTCAAAGGATCAAAGGTGTTGGAAATATTGGCCAATTGTTGCTCAATATCTTTGATCTTCTTCTCATTTTTCACAATAATTTTTGACAAGTTTAGGTAGGATTTTTATATTTTCCCTCCCTCAGTTATAGCCCCTTCGATATTTTGTATACAAGTTGCTAGAAGTTTCTTGTCTTTAGCAATAAGATTGATTAGGCTTCCAATTTTTTCCTGCTTAAATTCCTTTTGCACTTGAACCTGAGCTGAATCCTCAAAAGACTTGAAATGAGAATTCATAGAGCTTATTAATCTCTTCAACTCACAAGAGGGGGATCCAGATGGATCCATAACATGGGTAGGAATCAACTTTTGTAAAGCTTCAGATGCAAGTTTTAGCAACTCACTATCTTCAATATGAGATTTCAGTATTTTCTCATTGGCTTTATCTTGAGCAATGTTAGCAACTTTCAATATCTGGATTGGAGAAAATGTGGATAAGTTGATTGAACTCTCATCGAATTCTAAATCTAATTCTTCCTTCTGCTCCAACAGAGATTCCTTTACCTTTTCTAGACTGATTTCAAAATTCTTTCCTTTGTCAATCTTAGATTGAGCTTCTGAAGTGACTTATGGAAAAACCCTTTCTTCACTAGACACTTCTTTCTCTTTGGCTATCTCTTCACCTTGGTCCTTAGTCACAATAGGTGTCTCAGTGCATACATCATTGGGGAAAGTCAGAGTATCCTCAAATGTCGGAGGATCGGATATATTAATATTCTCATCATTTTCATTTCCTCCTTTTGACTTACTCTCTTCCACATTCACTTCCTCATGAATTTGAGCATGTCCAATATTGACTTCCTCAACATTTACTTTTTCTCTTGATAGGAACTCTTCTAGAATAGTTTTGGTTTCAATCATAACAATATCAATGTCACCAATCATGATTTTATTGACTCTTGACTTGCTTCTGAATTCATTTTTAAATTTTAAGAGGAGTGAATCCAATTCCTCAATTCCCATTTCCGGGCACAAGTTAGCAAGAACTCTTTCCTCATGTTCTCTTCCTCTGTCGTAGCATTCACTCTTCTTGATTCCAAAACTTTGTATAGACTTGTGGGAAACCCAAACATGATTTCAACAAAAGTTCTATTGAAAACATTCAAATGCTTGACAACAACTTCTTCAAGAATCAACTTACTAGAATCATCAAAGAATTCATATAGATCACAAAGTGGTTTGAGATTACCATCAGCTATTGCTACATTCTCAACTTCTTCTACTTATAGGATGGAAATGACAGTTTTGGGCTTCTTTTGAGCTTCTTCATTTTTTTCTGAAGGCTTCCTTTTATTCATTTTGACTTCTTGACTCCTAGTTGCCTTTAATTATCTTACTATTTCTTATGAATCTATCTCTTCTTCTTCTTCTTCTTATGCAGCTTTATAGGTCCTTAAGCTTTTGTTTTTCTTCCCTCTTCTAGAGGCTTTGGGCTTATTTGGCTATGTATTATGGGAACTCCTAGTTGATCTGGTGTTAGGAGCAGATGTTCCCAAACTAGCTATTGAAGCCTTTTCCTTCTTTTGAGCTGCTTCGACTTCATTTCTTTGCCTTCTCATTTCTTTCATTTTCCCAATTGGAAGATCTAGTTGTTCTGCAATGATTTATGTTTCTTTTCTTAATTTCCTAGTTGACTTAGGAATTTTTAGTTAGAATGAAGTTGAAGGATCTTCTCTACATAGGTGCCGAATCTTTCAACATTAGGATCTAGTGGAGAATTCAATAGATGTTCTGCACACATCCTCAGTATATTTTCATCCACTTCATAGCCCATAGGCATGATCAAAATAGTTCTTGGATCAACCGCTTCCATGTGACATTGGTCAATGTCCACCATGAAGCATATAGAGTCCTTATATTGTTCCACTACAGCTTCAGGAATCCTCTCTCTAGCATGCACCTTTTTTTGAAATGTTTTTAAATGGCCCCAAAGGATTGAGTTATGGGTCTCTCGGTCACCAAGACTGCATAGCATGTCTAAAATCTATACAGCCACTGGAACATCATTTCTCCATTGAACTTTGCCGATACTCGGTACCTCACCTGAGAAGTAAAAATATAGGTAGATTAACAAGTTCCTGAATTTGAACACATTCTTTTTATTCTTCTTGATTTTCTTCAAATTTTCCAAGAGTTTCCCTCTGAGCACTTCACATAGATCATATTCCACATTTGTTTTATCATCTCATATGTTGTGTAGATGGCAGTTCTGGATACAGAATTTTACCCACTCAAATGGTAAATCTTATACCCTACGATCATGGATGCAAATCTTACATAGATCTCAACAAAAGGACTTATAGTCATTGCCCTTTTGTCCCAGTGCGAGCTTGTTGCTTTTGTGACATCATCATTCTTTATTGAATTTAATATTGGAAGTTTTTTGAAAGAATTTAAGCTAGTAATGTAGCGCAAATAGCTTCCTTGGTATTTTAAATGGGGTACCAAGCCACATAAATTCATCATGCACTCGACTCAAAATGTATCGAACCCACTCATCCTACTCAAATATGGGAAACCTCATGAAATGAGCAAATTTCTTGTCCACTAGGGTTTTGAATTCAAGTTTCATAGAGAAATCTTCTTGTGCTATATGATTAGAATATAATTCCAATAAGTGCGCACTACCCAAATCTTCAATTTTTGCATGCACATAAGCAATAATATCTTCTATGTGCAGAATACCGTATGACATGGAAGAAAATTCTCCAAAGGGCTTAATGTCTACCGATTTATATGGATTCCATTTGAACTTAGGTCGCAGCCTATCATTAACTTCAACTAAGAGAGGGGTAGACATAATTGCGAATACACAAATTTACGAATTTGCTTATAAATACCTTTTGGAGACGAAATGGAAGATCGATCGCTGAAACTCTTCAATCTCTTCTTCGTTTGGGCAAGAATCACTTCAAAGCACTTCTGAATTCTTTAGCTCAAATTAAATGTGAAAAATGAGAGTGAAAATGGTTCCTTTTATTTTTATTGAACTTGACACTTTAATTTTTGCAATAAATGCCCTTGCCCTAATTTAGCAGATTTTTAGACTTTTAGCATTCCGGGCCAAACAATTTTTGCACGGATCTACAACAATCTTTATTGATACCTTAGATTCATTTCACAATGACTGAAGACTATCCAATTCCTACTGTACTCATCTGAATTTCAATACCAATCACTTGTAATGGGGGGTTTAGATAATTTCCTTGACAAGTCTCCCTAATCTAGAGATCTACAATTAGTTTCCAGGGGTATTACCAGAAGAGGCTTCTGGTGCAGATCCAATTCCTTCTGTAGAAGGTTCCTTTTTCACCCATTTCTTCTACTTCTGCTTCTTAATCTCATCAATAGTGATCTTTCCTTTTCCCTTAACATCTGGTTGATTATTTTGTTTTACCAAACCTTTTCTGTTTCAACAGAATCTAGAGGTGTGGCCAAATTTGTTGTAGTTGTAGCAGACAACACTTCTCTGTTTAGGCCAATTGTTCCACTGACTTTGTCTAGACCTGCATTGGTTAGAAACATGTCCAAATCTATTGCATGGATAACATTTTACATCTCTATGAGGGATATGCATTATAGTTCTACATTCACTTGACTTGTGACCATACTTGTAACAATTAAAGCATTGTCTTGAGAATGATGGTCTATTCGTGTTTACCCTACTCCTACAATGAGAAGCCATATGACCAAATTTATTGCAGGTGTAACAATAACCTTTAAATCTTTGAACATTAGGTTTCCTTACTATATTTCTATTGGGTCTACTCATCTAGTCAGATTGTCCAAAATTTCTTTGTCTAGGATTATTTTGTCCAGAGTTTCTTTGTGTAGATTTGGAGCTTTCTCCTTGCTCATATCCAAGACCTCGTTTGTCACCACCAGTTCTTTGTCCCTTGATTAACTCATCAAGTTTGGCTGAGCTTTCTTTGAATTTCTCTTTGAACTCATTTGTTGTAGCAAGTTCATCCCTAAGATCATCAAGTTGCTTTTCAAGCTCTTCTTCATTATTCTTAGTTTGCTCCAATTCATTCTCTAATCGACTGCATTGTTCATACTATTTTTTCAATGATTGTGCAAGCTTTTCTTCATTTATATTCTTGTCCTCCAATTCTTTAGTCATCTTCATCATGATGGATTTTGTTTCACGCTTCAAGACAATATTCTCTTCAGCAAAATTTTCACATTCTTCTATTTTTTATTTTAGAACTTGAATGATTTGGTCATCTTCATTGGTTTTGTTCTTCTGCTTAGGCTGACCACATAATTCTTTTCTTTTCTCTCTTGATTCACCAATCTTATCTTTCAATGATTGGATGAATTTTTCCACATTTTGAAGATTCTCTTGTAGTTCTTGGATCTCAGACTTTGACTAGTCAAGATCATCAAAGGCCACCATGAGTTTTTGTTGAAGACTACTTGCATCCATGACTTTCCAAGATCTCCTCAAGCTGACAGACTTCTTTAGAGGAACTTGCTCTGATACCAATTTTTGGAAATAAGCAACACTGAGAGGGGGGGTGAATTAGTGTTCTGTAAAAATTATTTATTTTGTCCTGATATTTATTCCACTTAATACATGTAATCAAAAACACTATGCAGAAGTAGGAAACAATAAACCACACAACCATAACACAAGGAATTTTACGTGGAAACCCTATAAGGGGAAAAACCATGGTGGATAGCCAATCCACAATATGTGTACTGAGTATACTCAAAAGAGGAATTACAAAATGAGAATGCACTTGAATTTAGGCTCACTTCCTAGAGCTCACTGCTCAGAAGATGGGGGCTCACTTCCCTTACAATAGTTTGGAATAGATCCAAAAGAAAGTGAACTAAATAAATAGCATCTACCAATGCTTGATTGTAGTTTCAGTTTAGCTCTAATGTCAAACTTATAGTCCTGATGACTAGTAATGAAATTCTGCTATGTTCTACTCAAGTTTGCACAAAAAATCTCTATGTGCAAGTGAAACTGTGCATGATATCACTCAAATACACCTTAGATATTCACAACATACACACACACATCTTCTTTATCATTCAAAATAATGTGACCGAACATATAAATATATGTGCTCACCAGGAATTAACCACCACAAGTCAACTCAACAAAACTTAATAATATTTGCAATTAATTGGCCCAAAAACATAAATAACTTCAGTGTGTATCCAAGAAAGTCAGCTACACAATAGCTAAGACCCATAATTAAACATCTAATTAAGATAGTTCAACTTTGTACAACCATTGTACACCCTTGTACTGAGTTGGCTCCAATAAGCAAATAAACTAAAAATGTCCTACCAGACCTCTAAAACCATGTAGCCAAAAAGACAACAATACAATATTCAATGATAAGGTGTTCCACGTGCTTGATATACAATCTCAGTGATCCACAACACAATGTAATGATCTGGTGAAGGTATTAGACCGGATACCTTGTTCTACCAGTAACACATAGTTCTCCACTTTAACTTTTGGTGTGACTGAATGCATAACTATGGACCAAAATGATGACTACAGTTGCCATGAATGACAATGCAGAAACCCAAAATCTACGTCCACATGACCCATATGCCAACAATCTCCCCCTTTGGCATTGATGGCAACACTTAGTGAAAAATAAATAAGTGTTGAAACATATAAAAAATCTGCCAAAATACAAAATACTGCACCACTACAAAATATTACTCCCCCTAGGAATATGTTTGCATTTTTCACACACACTCTCCCTCTTTGACATCAATGATAGAATTTAGGGGAAAAAAATTGCAAAATTGTACAAGTATATCTACAGACTTACAAACATGTGCTGCAAAGACATTCTTCAGTCCTTGTAATTTTGAGTCCCAGATACTCCTCAAAATCTCTAGAATGGTAATATGACCACAAAGAAGATAAGCCGTGGTTTCAGTAGCTTCCAAACTTACAGGATCAGGAGTATTTAGAGCACTTTTTCCTTCTTTCAGAGTGTTTTCCATTGTCTCAATTTTTTGACTTATAAGCTTCTTGAGTTCACTCACTCTGCTAATAACTCTTTCATTTTCAAACTTCAAAGTCTATAATTGGTCAAGCAAGGATATTACTTGACTATCTTGTTGGCACATACTGCTAGTCAAACGATCAAAGGTGTTGGAAATATTGGCCAATTGTTGCTCAATATCTTTGATCTTTTTCTCATTTTCCACATTAAATTTTGACAAGTTTAGGAAGGATTTGTACATATTCCCTCGTTCTGTTATAGCCCCTTCGATATTTTGTATATAGGTTTCTAGAAGTTTCTTATCTTTGGCAATAAGATTGATTAGGCTTCCAATTTTTTGCTGCTTAAATTCCCTTTGCACTTGAACTTGAGATGAAGCCTCAAAAGACTTGAAATGAAAATTCACAGAGCTTATTAATCTCTTCAACTCACAAGAGGGGGATCCAAATGGATCCATAACATGGGTAGGCATCAGCTTTTGTAAAGCTTTAGATGCAAGTTTTAGCAACTCACTATCTTCAATATGAGATTCCAGTATTTTCTCATTGGCTTTATCTTGAGAAATCTTAGCAACTTTCAACATCTGGATTAGAGACAATGTAGATAAGTTGATTGAACTTTCATCAAATTCTTAATCTAATTATTCCTTTTTCTCCAATAGAGATTCCTTTACCTTTTCCGAATTGATTTCAAGATTCTTTCCTTTGTCAATCTTAGATTGAGCTTCTGGAGTGACTTCTGGAAAAACCTTTTCTTCACTAGACACTTCTTTCTCTTCGGCTATCTCTTCACCTTGGACCTTAGTCACAATAGGTGTTTCAGTGCATACATCATTGTGGAAAGTTAGAGTATCCTCAAATGTTGGAGGATCGAATATAGTAATATTATCATCATTTTCATTTCCTCCTTCTGACTTACTCTCTTCCACATTCACTTCCTCATGAATTTGAGCATGTCCAATATTGACTTCCTCAACATTTACTTTTTCTCTTGATAGGAACTCTTCTAGAATAGTTTTGGTTTCACTCATAACAACATCAGTGTCACCAATCAAGATTTTATTGACTCTTGACTTGCTTCTAAATTCATTTTTAACTTTTAGGAGGAGTGAATCCAATTCCTCAATTCCCATTTCTGGGCACAAGTCAGAAAGAACTCTTTTCCCCGTGTTTTCTTCCTCTGTCCTAGCATTCACTCTTCTTGATTCAAAAACTTTGTATAGACTTGTGGGCAAGCCAAATATGATTTCAACTAAAGTTCTATTGAAAACATTCAAATGCTTGACAACAAATTCTTCAAGAATCAACTTACCATAATCATCAAACAATTCATATAGATCATAGAGTGGTTTGAGATTACCATCAACTACTGCTGCATTCTCAACTTCTTCTACTAATAGGCTAGAATTGATAATTTTGGGCTTCTTTTGAGCTTCTTTATTTTTATCTGAAGGATTCCTTTTATTCATTTTGACTGCTTGACTCTCAGTTGCCTTTAATTCTCTACCTATTTCTTTTGAATCTGTCTCTTCTTCTTCATATTCGGATGCAACTTTATAGATCCTTGAGCTTTTGTTTTTCTCCCCTCTTCTAGAGGATTCGGCCATATTTGGTTGTGTAGTAGGGGAACTCCTCGTTGATCTGGTGTTAGGAGAAAATGTTCCCAAACCAGTTGTTGATGCCTTTTCCTTCTTTTCAGCTGCTTTGGCTTCATCTCTTTGCCTTCTGATTTCTTTTATTTTCCCAATTGGAAGACCTAGTTGTTCTGCAATGATTTATGTTTCTTTTCTTACTTTCCTAGTTGATTTAGGATTTTTTAGTTCAAAATGAACTTGAAAGCTCTTCTCTGCATAGGTGTTGAATCTTTCAACATTAGGATCTAGTGGAGAATTCAATAGATGTTCTGCATACATCCTTAGTATATTTTTATCCACTTCATAGCCCATAGGCATGATCCAAACAGTTCTTGGATCAACCGCTTCCATGTGACATTGGTCAATGTCCACCATGAAGCATATAGAGTCCTTATACTTTTCCACTACAACTTCAGGAATCCTCTCTCTAGCATGCATCTATTTTTGAAATGGTTTGAAATGTCCTCAAAGGATTGAGTTACAGGTCTTTCGGTCACCAAGACTGCGTAGCATGTCCTATATCTGTACAACCAGTGGAACACCATTTCTCCATTGAACTTTTCCAATACCCGATACCTCACCTGAGAAGTAAAAATATAGGCAGATTAACAAGTTCCAAAATTTGAACACATTCTTTTTATCCTTCTTGATTTTCTTAATATTTTCCAAGAGTTTCCCTTTGAGCACTTCACATAGATCATAGTCCACTTTTTTTTTTATCATCTCATATGTTGTGTAGATGGCAGTTCCAGCTACAAAATTTTCCTAACTTGAATGGTAAATCTTATACCCTACAATGATGGATACAAATCTTACATCGATCTTGGCAATGTGACTTACGGTCATTTCCCTTTTGTCCTAGTGTGAGCTTGTTGATTTTGTGACATCATCATTCTTTATCGACTTTAAGACTAGAAGTTTTCTGGAAGATTTTAAGCCAGTAACAGCACAAATAACTTGGTAATTTTAAATGGGGTACCAAGGCGCATAAATTCATCATGTACTCAGCTCAAAATGTATCAAACCCACTCATCCTCCTCAAATATGGGAAACCTCATGAATTGAGAAAATTTCTTGTCCACTATGGTTTTGAATTCAAGTTTCACAAAGAAATCTTCTTGTGCTATGTGATCAGAATATAATTCCAATAGGTGTGCACTACCCAAGTCTTCAATATTTGCATGCACATAAGCCCTAATATCTTCTATGTGCAGAATACCGTACAACATGGAAGAAAATGCTCCCAAGGGCTCAATGTCTACCGATTTATATGGATGCCATTTGAACTTAGGGCGTGGCCTATCCTTAACTTCAACTAAGAGAGGGGTAGACATAATTCTGAATACACAAATTTACATATTTTCTTATAAATACCTTTTGGAGAGGAAATAGAAGATCGATCATTGAAACTCTTCAATCTCTTCTTCGTTTTAGCAAGAATCAGTTCTGAGCACTTCTGACTTCTTTAGCTCAAATTAAATGTGAAAAATGAGAGTGAAAATGGCTCTTTTTATTTTTATTGAACCTAACACTTTACTTTTTGCAATAAATTCCCTTGCCCTAATTTAGCATATTTTCAGACTTTTAGCATTTTGGCCCAAACAATTTTTGCGCGAATCTACAACAATCTTTATTGATACCTTAGATTCATTTCACAATGACTAAAGACTATCTACTTCCTACTATACTCATCTGAATTTCAATACCAATCACTTGTAATGGGGGGTTTAGATAATTTCCTTGATAACTCCCCCTAATGTAGAGATCTACAATTAGTTTCCAAGGGTATTACCAGAAGAGGCTTCTGGTGCGGATCCAATTCCTTCTATAGAAGGTTCCTTTTTCACCCATTTCTTCTACATCTACTTCTTAATCTCATTAGTAGTGATCTTTCCTTTTCCCTTAACATCCAGTTGATTATTCTATTTTACCAGACCTTTTCTCTTCCCTATAGAATCTAGAGGTGTGGCCAAATTTGTTGCAATTGTAGCAAACAACACTTCTCTGCTTAGGCCAATTGTTCCACTGACTTTTTCTAGACCTACATTGGTGAGCAACATGTCCAAATCTATTGCATGCATAAAACTTTACATCTCTATGAGGGATATGCATCATAGTTCTACATTCACTTGACTTGTGACCATATTTGTAACAATTAAAGCATTGTCCTAAGAATGATGGTCTATTCGTGTTTACCCTACTCCTACAATGAGAAGCCATATGACCAAATTTATTGCAGGTATAACAATAACCATTAAATATTTGAGCATTACGTTTCCTTACCGGATTTCTATTGGTTATACTCATCTAGTCAGATTGTCCGAAATTTCTTTGTTTGGGATTCTTTTGTCTAGAGTTCCTTTGTGCAGATTTGGAGCTTTCTCCTTCCTCATATCCAAGACCATTTGTCACCATCAATTCTTTTTCCCTTGATTAACTCATCATGTTTGGCTGAGCTTGCTTTGAATTTCTCTTTGAACTCATTTTTTATAGCAAGTTCATCCCTGAGATCATCAAGTTGCTTTTCAAGCTCTTCTTTATTATTCTTAGTTTGCTCCAATTCATTCTCTAATAGACTACATTGTTCAGAATTTTCTTTCAATGAGTGTGCAAGCTTTTCTTCATTTATCTTCCTGTCCTCCAATTCTTTAGTCATCTTCATCATGATGGATTATGTTTTACACTTCAAGACAACATTCTCTTGAGCAAACTTTTCACATTCTTCTATTTTTTCTTTCAGAATTTGACTGATTTGTTCATCTTCACTGGTTTTGTTCTTCTGCTTAAGCTGACCACATAATTCTTTTATTTTCTCTCCTCTCTTGATTCACCAATCTTATCTTTCAATTACTAGATGATTTTTTTTCATTTTGAAGATTCTCTTGTAGTTCCTGGATCTCAAACTTTGACTGGTCAAGATTATCCAAGGCCACCATGAGTTGTTGTTGAAGACTACTTGTATCCATGAATTTCCAAGATCTCCTCAAGCTGACAGACTTCTTTAAAGGAACTTGATCTGATACCAATTGTTGGAAACAAGCAACACTGAGAGGGGGGGTGAATCAGTGTTCTGGAAAAATTATTTCTTTTGTCCTGATATTTATTCCACTTAATACATGTAATCAAAAATACTGTGCAGAAATAGGAAAAAATAAACCACACAACTATAACACAAGGAATTTTATGTGGAAACCCTGTAAGGGGAAAAACCATGGTGGATGGAAAATCCACAATATGTTCTAAGTATACTCAAAAGAGGACTTACAAAATGAGAATACACTTGCATTTAGGCTCACTGCTCAGAAGATGGGGGCTCACTTCCCTTACAATATTTTGGAATAGATCCAAAAGAAATTGAACTAAATAAATAACATCTACCAATGCTTGATTGCAATTCCTGTTTAGCTCTGATCTCAAACTTATAGTCCTGATGACTAGTAATGAACTTTTGCTATGTTTTGCTCAAGTTCACACACAGAATCTCTATGCGCAAGTGAAACTGTGCATGATATCGCTCAAATACAGCTTGGATATTCACAACATACACACACATCTTCTTCATCATTCAAAATGATGTGACCAAACATCTAAATATATCCGCTCACCAGGAATTAACCGCCACAAGTCGGCTCAACAAAACTTAATAATATTTGCAATTAGTCGGCCCAAAAAATAAATAATTTCAATGTGTATCCAAGAAAGTCAGCTACACAATAGTTAAGACCCATAATTAAACATCTAATTAAGATAGTTCAACTTTATACAACCATTGTACACCCTTGTACTGAGTCCTCTCCAATAAGAAAATAAACTAAAAATGTCCTACCAGACCTCTAAAACCACATAGCCAAGAAGACAAAAATACAGGATTCAGTGATAAGGTGTTCCATGTGCTTGATAAACAATCTCACTAATCCACAACATGAAGTAATGATTCGGTGAAGTTATTAGACTAGATACCCTATTCTATCGGTAACACATAGTTCTCCACTTTAACTTCCAGTGTGACTGAATACGTAACTGTGGACCAAAATGATGACTACAGTTGCCATTAATGACAACACAGGAACCCAAAAACTACATCCACATAAGCCATATGCCAACATAAGGATATGGGTTTTCCCTCTTGGCTCAACACTTCCCCTATGGCATAGCCACTTGCATCACACTCAATATTAAACACCTTATTAAAATCTAGTAAGGCTAATATGGGCTACTCTGCTACCCTCTTTTTCAAATACTCAAAAAAAATTCCAGATTCAATAGTCCAAACAAAATTTTTCCTCTTACCCCCATTTATGGTATCAATGATTGGAGCACAAACATGACTGAAACCCTTAATAAAATTCCTATAGAACTTGACAAACCATAGAAACTCCTTACCTCGACAACTGATTTGAGTGGAGGCCAACTTAGAATAGCTTCAACCTTGTTGTGATCCATTTTCAAGGTTCCTTTTGTAACCACAAAACCAAGATATAGCAATTATGTCTTTATAAACTCACATTTCTTCAAATTAATCATTAGTTTCTCTTCATTCAATCTTCTTAAAACCAAATCCAAATTATGCAGATGCTCTTCCTTAGTTTTACTAAAAATAAGAATGTCATCAAGATAAGCCACTACAAACTTACCAATAAAAGGCTTGAGAACTTCATTCATCAACCTCATGAAGTGTTGGGGTGCATTTGAGAGACCAAATGACATTACAAGCCACTCATAAATCCTTCATTTGTCTTAAATGATGTCTTCCATTCATCCCCTAGTCTGATCTTGATTTGATGATACTCACTCTTGAGGTCTATTTTGGAAAAGTAGCATGCTCCACCAAGAGAGTGCATCAATTCTTCCATCCATGGAATGGGGAATCTATATCTGATTGTAATCTTATTGATGGTCATAGAATAATGCAGAACCTCCATTCACCTCCCTTCTTTGGTGCTAGGACAATGGAAAGTGAACAAGGACTAAGGATATCTTTGATTAGCCCCTTATTAAGAAATTCTTGGACTTGTCTCTTAATCTCCTCATTTTGTTGTGGTGTCATCTTATATGCTACCTTATTAGGAAAACTAGCCCTTGGTATGAAATCAATGTGGTGGCTATATCCCTAATAGGAGGTAATGTGTTTGGGAGTTCATCCACTACTATATCAACATACTTCTTTAGCAAGTTTTGAATTTCCAAAGGCAACTCTTCTTTCTTTGTTGTTGTCCCAATAGAACTAGGCTTGACTATGATGGAAAAACCCATCTTATCCTCTTCCATGGATTTTATGAATTCCTTCTCTCCTACCAACATTACATTGAATTCCACTTTTGGTGCTTTATCCTCATCTTTCAATGGTGTTAGGGTATATGAGACTCCATCCTTCTCTATGACATACGTGTTCTTTCTACCATCACGCTTTGCATTTATATCATATTTCCATGGTCTACCAAGAAGCACATGACAAAAATCCATTGGAATGATGTCACATAAGAACATGTCCTTATAACCCCCTATATGGAATTCTACCCAAGTTTGTTCATTCAATAACACTTGTTTCTCCTTTTTTAACCAAGAAACTTTGTATGGAGTGGCATGAGGCAATCTTTTCAACTTTAACTTCTATATCATTTTAACTAAAACCAAATTGTCATTACTTCCAGAGTCAATGACAACCTTACAACACTTACCTTGACATTTGCATGTAGTTCTAAAAAGTGACTTTCTTTGAGGTGGTTCTTTCTCCATGGACACTTTAATCAAGGTTCTTCTCATTAGTAAGGACTCTCCAACTTTTGGTTCTACATTTCTGATGGTGAATTAACACTTTAAACATTATCTCCACCTTGTGCAATCTGATTTCTCCTCTCACCTTTAAAATAAGGAGATGGATGCTCCTCAAGGCACTGTCATGCTTGATGACTTGAAAATTTATTGCATTTGTAACACTTTCTAGTGAATCCACTTGAGCCTCTTCTATTGACAAATTTTCCTCTAAAATTCGATCTTCTTCCACTAAAGCTACCCCTTGAATCTGATGTTTTTTCTTGTGAGTTACTTGTCTCTCCTTGAGACCTTTGGGACTGTCCTCTACAAACAAAAGTCCCTCTTCCTCAAAAAATTTTCCTTCCCCTACCTCTACTTTATTTTTCTTGTCTCCTTTTCAACTTGTCTTTAGCCTTTATGGCCAACTGATATCACTCTTCTATAGTTCTTGGGCTTGTGAGACTGAGTTCATCTTGTAGGTTATAATTTAGCCCATTCAAATACCTCACAACTTTTTCAACATCTTCTTCCATATGGCTTGACCTTATGCTTAATTTTTATAAATCTTCTATGTAGGTCTTCACATCCATATCCTTTTTCTTCAAATTTTGCAACCTTCTATATAGCTGAGTAGCATAATCACTAGGTAAGAATTTACCTTTCAATTTTTCCACCATTCTGTCCCAAGATGTAATTTTTGCTTTTCCTTTCTTTTTCCTCTCTTCTTGTACATAATCCCACCATAGGGATGCATGTCCTTTTAGTTTTTTTCTTGACAATTTCAATTGTTTCCCCTCAGGTATGTCTTCAAACTCAAAATACTTATCTAATTCTCCTATCCAATCTAGGAGTTCTTATCCATTTAGACTTCTTGAATATCCTAGAAGTTCTAATTTTACCTTGGAACCATCATTCTTAAATTCCTTTAGCACTCTCTCCAACCTCTTCTCTCCAACATTTCTTTCTTCTTCCTGTTCTTCTTCTTCCACTTCTTCTTCTTCTTCTTGGTCATTCAAATCTCTTGTGACCAATCCTCTTCTCTGGTTGGTCTCAACTGATGTGAATCTTGCATCAAGGTTGTCCTTTATGGCTTTCAATTCTAGGGAAAGAGCATCTTTCACCTCTTTTATTATTCTTTCCACATTCAACTTAGGAGGCATCTTGGCGAGTCTTCAAACTCAACTTATTTTGTTACCTTTACTGATCTTCCTTTCTCTGATACCAATTTGATGAAGAGGAAGGACATAAATTAATAAAAATTGATTGTTTCAAAGTATTCCCTTAAGGACTTCATGGGCAGCAACATATGGGGCATCTTAGTACACTTTGTCACAATTGATGAATTGATTTCTAGGGTATTCATAGGAAGGAAAACACACCAATACAAGGTAGGAAAACACAAAATCAAGGGACATCACTACTTCAATACCCTTCACCACACTAGTTGACTCCATGCACCATGCCACAATGATAACACCCTAACCATGGCTTGTACTCAACCATACTACAACCTATCAACACAAAAAACAAGGGACGGTGTAACAAGGAACTATTTGGGGTTGTATCGAGCTATATTTAACATAAGAAAATGGCTCTCAAAGTCTTAAGACTCAGACTTGTAGGAATCATATTCCACCAACTTGTAATTTGCTTCCCCAAAACATGTTTCAACATGAGCATTCAATCAACTCAAGAAAGGTTTAAAATTTGTCACCAATGATCACCCAACTCCTTGGACAGGTCTGTAAGACCTCATACACACTCTCCACAACTTTTCCTAATCACAAAACACAATAAATTTGCATTGAAGGCATACAAACTACCTTTCACTACATTCACAGTCTGATACATAGAGAATATCTGACTTCCTACTAATCAAAAGCACGTGCAAAATTCTTCTTGAGCCCATGAAAATCTGAAAAGAGGTAAAATACATAAATATAGAGCTTTCCACCCATTATGGATATCTTCCATTGGTGGAAGGTCGAATTACACCTTTTTTTCTCTTCTCGGGTTACCTTAAATAGGGTTTTGACAACTTTCAAAAAAACTACAATAACTTGCAAAATACTCAATTAAATTCAATGCCACAAAAACCAAAAGGAAGGGGATTCACATGTCCACACTATCTAGTTGTTTTTATATCACTAAATGGTTTGTATTGGCCGTACCAAATGATAGAATTAGTTGCAACATTCAGAAAACATAGAAAAGTTGCTTTCATTCACTTCCAAAACTTCAAAAATCAATTTGCCAACTCTCCATTCAACTTTGGAAGGTGTCTATTTTTCATTTACAGCTGATCCCAATGATTATTAATGGTTTCTTGCTTGCATGTTGTAGACACTAAAAATTGACCACTTTAGTTTGGTCAATTTACCCCCAATTCGGCTGTCATATCCTCTAGATTAATTAAATAATACCCTATTATTTAATTAATATTCATTATCCCTTATCCTTTCATCCTAATTTATTTCTTCTATCATCTTTAAATCCTAGCCTAAAGTAAATAATTACCTTTAATTATTTACTCCCATCCCTTATCCCTTTTCCTCTAATCACATCCTCCATAACCTTTTTCTAATCCTAGATCAAGGATGTGCACATTCCTAATCCTTGATTAGGGAGGTGTCACATCCTCCATAAAATGCAAGTGGATCATTAATCCTCATTACCCACCTAATCATTTGCCTAAGCCCTCCCTTACATAACCTAATCATTGATTAGCTATCCCAACCTACCCTTTGGTCAACTCTCCCCATGCCCCAAGGAATTTTTAATTCTTTTTTGTCTTCCCAAGGTCCTTTTGAGGAATTTTTAATTCCTCTCCCATCTCCCAAGGAATATTAAATTCCTTTTCTCTTTCCCAAGGAATATTAAATTCCTTTTATATTTTCCATGCACATTAAAAAGGAATTTTTAATTCCTTTGGTCAACTCTTGATCTCAACCCTTGATCTTCCTCCCTCTTTCAATCTCCGCCATACATTCCATATCCCTTGGATAAATGACTAACACTTAGCCATTTTTGCATTCTCAACCATTCTTAAGCACTTAAGCATTCAACCATATTCAACTACATTCACCCTCTCAATCTCTCAATCATACACTACCATCTTACATCCATAGCCAAATCCACCACCCTTGCATCCAAATCAAGCAAAATCAAGTTTTTATGCTACCAAAATCATCCTAGAGCACACATATCAAGCCATCAAAAAGGGTAAGCAAATTCATCAAGCTCAAACAAGGTAATATTTTGGTATTTTATTTACAAGTTTGAGTTTCAACTTTAAGCCCTAATCTTGAGTGTTTTGTTTTGTTTTTATCCTTTTTATTGAGTTTATTTCTTACATTTAAGATTGGGTAAAAACATTACACACACATGTAACTATTTCTTGCTTTGTTTGTAACTGTTTCTTGATTTTTGACACTTTTCCAAAGTTGCATGACAACTTTTAGCAACATTTGACAACCTTTCACTTTTTAAACAAAAACCCAATTAATCACTCCAAAATGGATCCATATTATTCCAAATGGTCATAAATGACCTTATTGGAAACCAAAACACACAAACAACCTAAGACCCAAACATAACAAAAAGTAAGCTAAATGAGGCTCTTGATGCCCCTACACCACAATACTAACAACCATGACTAAGCATAGATATCTAATCAAATCCATACATATTCACACATAGATCATGCATTAACCATCACATCATAATTATATTTCCATATATTTAACCAAGCTTATGGTTTGCATAATAGGTATCAAAGATAGAATAATGTATGACCATGTATATGAGAAATATCTTGTTAATGTCTATAAGCATGTATAAAATCTATAAAAGCTGACTATTATGTGGACTCATCAACAAGTCTTCAAGAGAATAATATAATGGATTCATTGGGAGTAATGAGTCTAGCCAATTTGGATATACACTACCTCCTTGAGGTATTTGGATAGGTCAACCTCAACATAGACATGGTGATTAGGGTGAGTGGAATAAAACTTCTCAATATCTACACAAACAATAGAGCCCATGGAGGAGGAAATATAGGTAAGAAAGTTCCAAAAATCCAAAGGTAAACCTAAGAATTCGATCCAAATCAGGACAAAGAGATAATTTTCATCAATGAATAAAAAGTCACAAGTCCAAGGTTCAAACATGAGGAGAGGATTGAAAAAGTTATGAGCTCAAAGTGAGAAAATATTGGGCATAATGGAATTCAACAAAACAAAAAACAAAAAACCCTTAATGAGATTTTGTACAAAGACAAACCAAATCCCACGTGGGATCTAAGATTTGTTAACCAATTCATGAAGCACACTTTCAGGGAGGCCCTACCCACAAAAATATCTAACAAGAGTGAAATTTTCAAGACATTTGCAGGATTCATCAAACTTTGGAAGTCAAAGAACAATATCCAAAGGTGGGTCAAAGGACTTGCCTCATGAAACACCTTTGGGATGAATTTCCTGGGTTGTTTGAGCAAGGGTGCATGGGATGTCACTTTCAAGCTTTCAACTCTAACAATAATTGTGGAAAATGAATGAAAGGTTGAGGCCATATAAAGGGTCAAAGAATGTCTGTGGGAGGTGTTCATCATGATTTCCCTTGTGAAAACTATGAACTACATTCACTCTTTGACAATTGTTATTCATTACATCATTGATTATACACATTGTTTTATTCTTCTAATCATAATGACTAGGCATAATGCTTACAATAAGATTAATTGTAGCTTAACATATACCACTCCAAGAATTGAGTGTCTAGCTCAAGTGTCTCTGAACCATTATTCTTCATATTTTCATGATGAAATGTTATTATAAGGAACTAGATATGCTAGTAGTGATTTATGCATATTGATTATATCATTAAATCACTTTGATTCACCAATTCAAGCCCTATAATTTTCATTTAGGAATACAATTTGATGTAATCTTTAACCATCTGCAACTCCCTTATAGAACATTGACAAAAAATTCTCACCATGATAGTTGTTAGAATTGTGAATAAATATGAGATGCAAGATCAAACAACGAATACAAACACCTTCCATGCAAATCATGATTTGTTATATCCTCAACATGAAAATACTTATGAAATTAAATAATACAAAAAGAGAGTGCTTTATAAGAGCAACCCTAAATGATAAAGGGATTAGATCATGATAAGTGTTGTCATCCTATGTGATGAGAGATAATGAGAATAAATTAGCCTAATAATAAATTAAAGATTAATTAATTATTAGCTAATGCATGATTACTCTAACACCCCCCTTAAGTGTAGCTTAAGAGTAGCTAACAAACTCTAAAATTCCAATGCATAAAAAAAAAAGCATGAATGGGTCCCAACAACTAGGCCTAATGAGGTACCCATGTACAATCAAACAAATCTCTCTCATAAATGGAGAAAAGGAGAAATCCTCATGGGAAAATATCTTCTATAGATATATGAAAGCATGCATATAAAACATGAATGAAGGGGGCCTAATGAAGACCCTTGAAGGACAAATTCCTTCACCCCAAGCATTGATCACAGTTGGATATAATAAGGCAATACCAAAGGATTTGTGAAGATATTTACAACCTACTCCTCTATAGGCATGTACTCCAAAGTGAGAAAACCATGTTGAATCAACTATTGTATGAAGTGGATGTGGACCTTGATGTGCTTAGTACATTGATGCTCCATTCGGTTGCAAGAAATATGAATTTCACTCTAATTGTCACATCAAATAATAGTGGTACTATCAAGAGGAAAACCAAACTTAGTCAATGATTGATGAAGCCACAAAAACCTCCTAGCTAGCCAAAATCACTGCACAATACTTAGCCTCCATGGATGGTAACGTAATCAAAGATTGCTTCTTGCAAGACATGTAATGGGTCAAATTCAAGGAAAAAAAAAATCCAAAAGTGGACTTCTTAGCTTACATCACCAACCCAATCTAAGTCAGTGAAGCCAACAATCTGAAGATATCCTGATTATAGTGAATACCATAATGTGGGGTGCCATGAATATATGTCAAAATACGTTTGGAAGCTTACCAATGACTCTCATGTGGATCATGTGAGAACCGAGAGACACAGTCAACTAGAAAAGAAAGATCAAGATGTTAATGTGTCAAGTACAAAAGACTACCAACCAACTACCTATATAATGTAGCATTCATTGAAGGAGTAGTACAAGTGGAAGAGAATAGAACACCTAAATGAAATGGTGTGGGGGTAGGATTGTAATCAAGCACACCAAATATTTTATGCATGTCAAGAGAATATTTCTATTGAAATATGAAAATCCCTTCTGAAGATTGAATAACTTGTAAACCAAGAAAGTAGTGCAGAAGGTCAAGATTTGTCATCTCAAACTACTCAATCAAAGCTCACTAAAAACTCTGAATCATGGAGGACAAGCTGTCTATAAGGATCAAATCATCCACATATAGCACAAGGATCAAAATATCACCCTCCTATAACTGAATGTACAATGTGGGATCAAAATGACATCGTGTGAAGCCAAAAGAAAACAAAAAAATATTTTTCTCATACCAAGCCTGAGGGGCCTGTTTGAGATAATATAATGAAAGATGAAGCTTGAAAACCAATGAAGATTCCTCAATAAAATCGTGTGAATACTCCATATAAATCTCCTCATGAAGAACACCATGAAGGAATACACTCTTTACATCCATCTGGAATACTATCCAATTATGAATCTATAAGTGAAAGTACAAGGTGAATAGAATTCATCTTGGAAATAGGGGAAAAGGTCTCATAATAATCAATGCTTTCAACCTAAGAGAAGCCATTTGCAACAAGTGAGACTTAAAATTATCAATGGAACCATCTGCAAAATATTTGGTATGATACACCCACTTGCACCAAACCAACTTTCTTCCTTTAGGAAGAGGAACCACGATCTCAAGTCTAATTTTTTCATCAGGGAAGAATAATCATCTAGCATAGAATTATCCCATTCAAAAATACCAACCGCTTCTAAAAACTTCTGAGGATCATCTAAAATGGTATGAATCAAAATAATAACACCAAATATTTGTGCACGAGTATGATGGGAGTCTAGAGGATCACTTTCCAAATATCCAGCTGCATCAATAGTATTGTGGGCCCATTTGGGTAAAGGCTCAATATTTGGAGGTGGAGGGATAGTTGGAGCATAATCCTCATCCTTAAAAATTGAAGAGAGAGTGGTAAGTAATTAGGGAGAAGTTGATGATGAATAATCGATTTGAGAAAATTGCTCATCAAATCATACATCCCATTGAAACAAGACATCTCTAGAATCATGATCAAATAACCTGTATGCCTTAACATCCTCACAATAGCCAACAAATATGAGTGGTGATCTTCACTAATATTTAAGAATAAATGACCAAGCCTCATTACCAAATACTTTGAATGAAGATACATCAAGCTTGACATGGAACCAAGCCTCCTCAGGAGTCATATGTCAAAATGCCTTGTGAGGCATACAATTTTGAATATAATTCGTACAATTAACTATCTCTTCCCACAAATAAGAATGCATATATCATGTGATTGATTGATACAGTTAGCCATATCCTATAAACACTAGTATAGAAACCACAATATATGATTAAAAAAGCTACTAAAAACTCCATATAAATGACCAAACATGATCATGTGACCATTAATAGTTTATTGCCAATCATTTATAATAGGGCTGAATTGATGACTAAACCATTTTTAGTCATTTATTGGTTGTTTTGATTGATTGATTTGTTAGTATATTTATTCATTGATTGCTATAATCTGGTCACTTAATTAGTCATTTTTTATTCACTAATATATTTAACTAGTCACTTATTTAGTCGTTAATTTAGTCATTGATTGTTGTTAACTGGTTACTTATTTAGTCATTTTTATTCACTGATTTCTATGCATTGGTAGTGTATTTAGTCATTAATTTTAAACATCATGTTGATCAATTTGGTAGTATATTTAGTCATTTTTATTCACCAATTTCACTGGTCATATATTTAGTCATATTTATTCATTGTTCACTTATCTCTGTCAATTGGTAGTATATTTAGTCAATTTAATTATTAATTGATGTCAATTAGTATTATATTTAGTCATTTTAATTGACTGATATTTGAGGATTTAAACATAAAACACAGAAATACGCATCAACCATCAATTGCACACAATAAGACTAATGAGGGCTACACCACTCAAACCTGCAAAACACAATAATAGATTCCAACATAAGATGCGAGACAAAAAATAACCCACTTTCAATTATTTTCAAAAAATTAAATTACAAATTCAAACGTACATGCCACAACCTCATGGGCTTGATTCATTACAACAAAATCAATTCTAGAAGAAAAACTATTATTCGGAGCCATAATCTAGACTTATGGAGCCACCTTCACAACCCCCTCATTTCCCTTTTTATTTTACCTAATAACCTCCCTAGAATGTTCTAAAAAGTGCAACTTTCCCTTTTTTTTTGGTGCCAAAAGTTTTATCGTTTGATTTTTGGCCTAGGAAGAAATTTTTAATGAAATTCACTTTTTAGAGGGGCAACTATAACTTTTGATCCAAGTGTCCAATTTGCTATTATTGTATATTGTTGGAAATCTCTCAAAGAGATCTACAACACATGAACCCACCATAGGTCGGTTTTTCCACTTTTCGAGCTATTTCAAGCCCTCTAAAGTTTTATATTTGAATTTGAAGCTGCATTGGAGAAATTTCTCGAGACGAAAACTTTAATTTCTCCCAAACCATTCAAGGTATTGAGGTGATTCTTTCGTGACTGGAAATTTTTTTCAACTCTGCTCCTTCGGGTAAATTTTTAAGTCCATACGAGCTCGTTTAGATTGACTTACTAAAAATAGTAAGTCATTGTTTTTCACTATTTTTGACTTCTTACTGTCTTATACCCCTTAAGTTCCACCATGGGACTCAAAAAAACTAAAGAAAATATAGAAAATATTTTTTTTGGGTGATGCAAGATTGCCCTACACCACTAGATGCTCCTACATCAGACACCCAGGGTAATTTGAAAAGTGGCCCTATCACTTCTCAATGGTTAGAGGGAAACCAAGACGGTTAACCTCAGCCTCAAACAACCTCAATGAATCTTCAATAGTCCTTCCTCTCCATTTCACCAAGTACTTGGAATATTTCCTATTTCTTGTGCTTCTACCCACACAACTATCCAAAATTTCTTCTATCTCATCCTTTTATGAAGTAGGTGCTGGAATATTCCACTGTGCTTCTATTGTTTCTTTATCAATTCCTCCCTCATGATATTTTGTTAAATCTGAAATGTTGAAGACAAGTGAAGTATGAATTTCATCAGGAAATTATACCTCATATGCATTTCCTAAATCATGCTTCTTCAGGATCTTGCATGGTCCAAAATTCTTCATCTTTAACTTGTTGTATGCACCAACTGGAAACCTCTCCTTTCACAAATGAACCATGACTTCATCTCCTATCTAGAACTCCTTATACCTCCTTTTTTGATCTTCCTTAGCCTTATATTGTGATTTCATCTTATTGATATGGTTCTTCACCTCTTCATGCAAATTCTTTAGGTGCTCAGCAAAATCTTCAACCTCAACACTACTCTTCTACCCCTTATCCATATTTCTAAGTTCAGAAGCAATTCTTGAACT
>VDFB02270651.1:404011827-404178806 GCA_007258455.2 Sequoia sempervirens | reverse complement strand
AAATCATACTCCCTATCATAACTCAACATTTTGGTGAATTTTCATGGCTCAAGGAGAAGTTTTGATCCATTTTTTGACGCAATTCCAGAGGCTACCTGACATATTTGATCATAGTGCAAGTTCTCAAATTTTGATGAATTAGGGGTGTGAATTTAATGCATTATCTCCAATCTCATAATTTTTACATTTTCAACACTTTGGGACTTGTTGCAAACTCAAGAAAGTTATGGAACCTACATGAACTTTTCCAAAGAAATATCTCTTTACCTATGCCATGTTAGAAATTGCTTGAGAACTCTGAGCCTTCCAAGTTCTTAGAGTCACAATTATTCCCAACATTTGAAAACCATTCCTCAATGTTAGAAATTAGTCATTCAACCAAAAGCATCTGAGTACTTTGGAACTAGGGTATCTTTGGAAATGATATGATTTGGGAACTTAGGACCCACCAAGAACTTTCAAAAACCCATATACTTGATAGGAGATTTTTCCAAGTTGAGAGATTATTTAGGCTTCACCTAGTTATCAAAATCTTAAAATCCTATTTCACATCCACTTGGGTTTTATTTCCACTGTCAAAGATTCATACCACGTTGAGAGTTTAAGGTTTCAATTTCATGCATTCCCTGTTACATATAAAATTCCTTTTGTTGGAAACAATGCACCTGAGAGGGGGGCAAGGTTCTACAAAAATAATTTTTACCCCCATACATTCCACTTAATACATGTAATCAAAAAAAAAATGCAAAAATAGGAAACAATAAACCACACAACCATAACACAAGGAATTTTACTTGGAAACCCTGTAAGGGAAAAAACCATGGTGGATGGCCAATCCACAACATGTTCTAAGTATACTCAAAAGAGGAATTACAAAATGAGAATGCACTTGCATTCAGGCTCACTGCCTAGAGCTCACTACTCAGAAGATGGGGGCTCACTACCCTTACAATAGTTTGGAATAGATCCAAAAGAAATTGAACTGAATAAATAGCATCTACCAATGCTTGATTGTAGTTCTGGTTTAGCTCTAATCTCAAACTTATAGTCTTGATGACTAGTAATGAACTTCTGCTATGTTCTGCTCAAGTTCACACACAAAATCTCTATGTGCAAGTGAAACTGCACATGATATCGCTCAAATACACCTTAGATATTCACAAAATACACACACATCTTCTTCATCATTCAAAATGATGTGACTGAACATCTAAATATATCCGCTTACCAAGAATTAACTGCCACCAATTGACTCAACAAAACTTAATAATATTTGCAATTAGTTAGCCCAAAAACATAAATAATTTCAATGTGTATCCAAGAAAGTTGGCTACACAATAGCTAAGACCCATAATTAAACATCTAATTAAGATAGTTCAACTTTATACAACCGTTGTACACCCTTGTACCAAGTCAGCTCCAATAAGAAAATAAAATGAAAATGTCCTACCGGACCTCTAAAACCACATAGCCAAAAAGACACCAATATAGGATTCAATGATAAGGTGTTCCACGTGCTTGATAAACAATCTCATTGATCCACAACACGAAGTAATGATCTGGTGAAGGTATTAGACCGGATACCCTGTTCTGTTGGTAACACACAACTCTCCACTTTAACTACCTGTGTGACTGAATGCATAACTGTGGAACAAAATGATGACTACAATTGCCATGAATAACACAGAAACCCAAAAAATACATCCATACGAGCCATATGCCAACAATCTCCCCCTTTGGCATTGATGGCAACACTGAGTGAAAAATGACTAAGTGTCGAAACATATAAACATTCTACCAAAATACAAAATACTGCATCACTACAAAATATTACTCCCCCTAGGAATATGTTTGCATTTTTCACATACACTCTCCCACTTTGACATCAATGACATAATTTAGGGAAAAAAAATTATAAAACTGTACAAGTATATCTAGAGACTTACAAACATGTGAAGATGTCTGCAAAGATATTCTTCAGTCCTTCTAATTTTGAGTCCTAGATACTCCTCAAACTCTCCAGAATGGAAATATGACCACAAAGAAGATAAGCCATGGTTTCAACAGCTTCCAAACTTACAGGATCAGGAGCGGTCAGAGCACTTTTTCCTTCTTTCAGAGTGTTTTCCATTGTCTCAATTTTTGGACTTATCAACTTCCTAAGTTCACTCACTCTGCTAATAACTCTTTCATTTTCAAACTTCAGAGTCTATAATTGGTCAAGCAAGGATATTACTTGACTATCTTGTTGGCACATACTGCTAGTCAAAGGATCAAAGGTGTTGGAAATATTGGCCAATTGTTGCTCAATATCTTTGATCTTCTTCTCATTTTTCACAATAATTTTTGACAAGTTTAGGTAGGATTTTTATATTTTCCCTCCCTCAGTTATAGCCCCTTCGATATTTTGTATACAAGTTGCTAGAAGTTTCTTGTCTTTAGCAATAAGATTGATTAGGCTTCCAATTTTTTCCTGCTTAAATTCCTTTTGCACTTGAACCTGAGCTGAATCCTCAAAAGACTTGAAATGAGAATTCATAGAGCTTATTAATCTCTTCAACTCACAAGAGGGGGATCCAGATGGATCCATAACATGGGTAGGAATCAACTTTTGTAAAGCTTCAGATGCAAGTTTTAGCAACTCACTATCTTCAATATGAGATTTCAGTATTTTCTCATTGGCTTTATCTTGAGCAATGTTAGCAACTTTCAATATCTGGATTGGAGAAAATGTGGATAAGTTGATTGAACTCTCATCGAATTCTAAATCTAATTCTTCCTTCTGCTCCAACAGAGATTCCTTTACCTTTTCTAGACTGATTTCAAAATTCTTTCCTTTGTCAATCTTAGATTGAGCTTCTGAAGTGACTTATGGAAAAACCCTTTCTTCACTAGACACTTCTTTCTCTTTGGCTATCTCTTCACCTTGGTCCTTAGTCACAACAGGTGTCTCAGTGCATACATTATTGGGGAAAGTCAGAGTATCCTCAAATGTCAGAGGATTGGATATATTAATATTTTCATTATTTTCATTTCCTCCTTTTGACTTACTCTCTTCCACATTCACTTCCTCATGAATTTGAGCATGTCCAATATTGACATCCTTAACATTTACTTTTTCTCTTGATAGGAACTCTTCTAGAATAGTTTTGGTTTCACTCATAACAATATCAGTGTCACCAATCATGACTTTATTGAATCTTGACTTGCTTTTGAATTCATTTTTAAATTTTAAGAGGAGTGAATCCAATTCCTCAATTCCATTTCTGGGCACAAAATTCGAGCCAAGGCTTTCTTTCCTCATGTTCTTCCTCTATTCACAGCATTCACTCTTCTTGATTCCAAAACTTTTTATAGACTTGTGGGGCAATCGGACATGATTTCAACTAAAGTTCTGTGAAAACATTGATAGCGACAGCGACTTCTTCAGAATCAACTCTACCCGAGAATCATCCAAAATTCATATAGATCATAGAGTGGTTTGAGATTACCATCAGCTACTGCCGCATTCTCAACTTCTTCTATTGACAAGCTAGAATTGATAGTTTCAGGCTTCTTCTGAGCTTCTTCATTTTTTCCAAAAGGCTTCCTTTTATTCAATTTGACTGCTTGACTCCCATTTTCCTTCAATTCTCTTACTATTTCTTCTGAGTGTAACTGGATGCATTTTGCTACATCTTGGAGCTTTCTTTTTCCTTTCTTCTTGGAGGGTTCAGTCTTATTTGGATGAGTAAGCGGGGAAAATCCTATTTCATATGGTGTTAGGCCCGAAGTTCCCGGACTGAGGCATTGATGACTTCTCCCTTATTTTGAGTTGCTTCTACTTCATCTCTTTTGCCTTATGATTTCTTTCAATTTCCCAATTGGGAAGAGACCAAGTTATTTTTGCAATGATTTTTGTTTCTTTTCTTAATTTCCCTTAGTTGGCTTAGGATTTTTGCAGTTCAGTAGACATCGAGACTCTTCTTTGCATAGGTAGCCAGATCTTTCAACATGCCGGATCTGATAGGAAATTCCGTAGATTCTTTGCATACATCCTCAATGCATATTTTCATCCACTTCATAGCCCATAGGCATGATGCATCAGTTCTTGGATTAGCTTCACTTCCATGTATTGTTCAATGTCCACCATGAAGCATATAGAGTCCTTATACTTTTCCACTACAACTTCAGGAATCCTCTCTCTAGCATGCATCTATTTTTGAAATGGTTTGAAATGTCCTCAAAGGATTGAGTTACAGGTCTTTCGGTCACCAAGACTGCGTAGCATGTCCTATATCTGTACAACCAGTGGAACACCATTTCTCCATTGAACTTTTCCAATACCCGATACCTCACCTGAGAAGTAAAAATATAGGCAGATTAACAAGTTCCAAAATTTGAACACATTCTTTTTATCCTTCTTGATTTTCTTAATATTTTCCAAGAGTTTCCCTTTGAGCACTTCACATAGATCATAGTCCACTTTTTTTTTTATCATCTCATATGTTGTGTAGATGGCAGTTCCAGCTACAAAATTTTCCTAACTTGAATGGTAAATCTTATACCCTACAATGATGGATACAAATCTTACATCGATCTTGGCAATGTGACTTACGGTCATTTCCCTTTTGTCCTAGTGTGAGCTTGTTGATTTTGTGACATCATCATTCTTTATCGACTTTAAGACTAGAAGTTTTCTGGAAGATTTTAAGCCAGTAACAGCACAAATAACTTGGTAATTTTAAATGGGGTACCAAGGCGCATAAATTCATCATGTACTCAGCTCAAAATGTATCAAACCCACTCATCCTCCTCAAATATGGGAAACCTCATGAATTGAGAAAATTTCTTGTCCACTATGGTTTTGAATTCAAGTTTCACAAAGAAATCTTCTTGTGCTATGTGATCAGAATATAATTCCAATAGGTGTGCACTACCCAAGTCTTCAATATTTGCATGCACATAAGCCCTAATATCTTCTATGTGCAGAATACCGTACAACATGGAAGAAAATGCTCCCAAGGGCTCAATGTCTACCGATTTATATGGATGCCATTTGAACTTAGGGCGTGGCCTATCCTTAACTTCAACTAAGAGAGGGGTAGACATAATTCTGAATACACAAATTTACATATTTTCTTATAAATACCTTTTGGAGAGGAAATAGAAGATCGATCATTGAAACTCTTCAATCTCTTCTTCGTTTTAGCAAGAATCAGTTCTGAGCACTTCTGACTTCTTTAGCTCAAATTAAATGTGAAAAATGAGAGTGAAAATGGCTCTTTTTATTTTTATTGAACCTAACACTTTACTTTTTGCAATAAATTCCCTTGCCCTAATTTAGCATATTTTCAGACTTTTAGCATTTTGGCCCAAACAATTTTTGCGCGAATCTACAACAATCTTTATTGATACCTTAGATTCATTTCACAATGACTAAAGACTATCTACTTCCTACTATACTCATCTGAATTTCAATACCAATCACTTGTAATGGGGGGTTTAGATAATTTCCTTGATAACTCCCCCTAATGTAGAGATCTACAATTAGTTTCCAAGGGTATTACCAGAAGAGGCTTCTGGTGCGGATCCAATTCCTTCTATAGAAGGTTCCTTTTTCACCCATTTCTTCTACATCTACTTCTTAATCTCATTAGTAGTGATCTTTCCTTTTCCCTTAACATCCAGTTGATTATTCTATTTTACCAGACCTTTTCTCTTCCCTATAGAATCTAGAGGTGTGGCCAAATTTGTTGCAATTGTAGCAAACAACACTTCTCTGCTTAGGCCAATTGTTCCACTGACTTTTTCTAGACCTACATTGGTGAGCAACATGTCCAAATCTATTGCATGCATAAAACTTTACATCTCTATGAGGGATATGCATCATAGTTCTACATTCACTTGACTTGTGACCATATTTGTAACAATTAAAGCATTGTCCTAAGAATGATGGTCTATTCGTGTTTACCCTACTCCTACAATGAGAAGCCATATGACCAAATTTATTGCAGGTATAACAATAACCATTAAATATTTGAGCATTACGTTTCCTTACCGGATTTCTATTGGTTATACTCATCTAGTCAGATTGTCCGAAATTTCTTTGTTTGGGATTCTTTTGTCTAGAGTTCCTTTGTGCAGATTTGGAGCTTTCTCCTTCCTCATATCCAAGACCATTTGTCACCATCAATTCTTTTTCCCTTGATTAACTCATCATGTTTGGCTGAGCTTGCTTTGAATTTCTCTTTGAACTCATTTTTTATAGCAAGTTCATCCCTGAGATCATCAAGTTGCTTTTCAAGCTCTTCTTTATTATTCTTAGTTTGCTCCAATTCATTCTCTAATAGACTACATTGTTCAGAATTTTCTTTCAATGAGTGTGCAAGCTTTTCTTCATTTATCTTCCTGTCCTCCAATTCTTTAGTCATCTTCATCATGATGGATTATGTTTTACACTTCAAGACAACATTCTCTTGAGCAAACTTTTCACATTCTTCTATTTTTTCTTTCAGAATTTGACTGATTTGTTCATCTTCACTGGTTTTGTTCTTCTGCTTAAGCTGACCACATAATTCTTTTATTTTCTCTCCTCTCTTGATTCACCAATCTTATCTTTCAATTACTAGATGATTTTTTTTCATTTTGAAGATTCTCTTGTAGTTCCTGGATCTCAAACTTTGACTGGTCAAGATTATCCAAGGCCACCATGAGTTGTTGTTGAAGACTACTTGTATCCATGAATTTCCAAGATCTCCTCAAGCTGACAGACTTCTTTAAAGGAACTTGATCTGATACCAATTGTTGGAAACAAGCAACACTGAGAGGGGGGGTGAATCAGTGTTCTGGAAAAATTATTTCTTTTGTCCTGATATTTATTCCACTTAATACATGTAATCAAAAATACTGTGCAGAAATAGGAAAAAATAAACCACACAACTATAACACAAGGAATTTTATGTGGAAACCCTGTAAGGGGAAAAACCATGGTGGATGGAAAATCCACAATATGTTCTAAGTATACTCAAAAGAGGACTTACAAAATGAGAATACACTTGCATTTAGGCTCACTGCTCAGAAGATGGGGGCTCACTTCCCTTACAATATTTTGGAATAGATCCAAAAGAAATTGAACTAAATAAATAACATCTACCAATGCTTGATTGCAATTCCTGTTTAGCTCTGATCTCAAACTTATAGTCCTGATGACTAGTAATGAACTTTTGCTATGTTTTGCTCAAGTTCACACACAGAATCTCTATGCGCAAGTGAAACTGTGCATGATATCGCTCAAATACAGCTTGGATATTCACAACATACACACACATCTTCTTCATCATTCAAAATGATGTGACCAAACATCTAAATATATCCGCTCACCAGGAATTAACCGCCACAAGTCGGCTCAACAAAACTTAATAATATTTGCAATTAGTCGGCCCAAAAAATAAATAATTTCAATGTGTATCCAAGAAAGTCAGCTACACAATAGTTAAGACCCATAATTAAACATCTAATTAAGATAGTTCAACTTTATACAACCATTGTACACCCTTGTACTGAGTCCTCTCCAATAAGAAAATAAACTAAAAATGTCCTACCAGACCTCTAAAACCACATAGCCAAGAAGACAAAAATACAGGATTCAGTGATAAGGTGTTCCATGTGCTTGATAAACAATCTCACTAATCCACAACATGAAGTAATGATTCGGTGAAGTTATTAGACTAGATACCCTATTCTATCGGTAACACATAGTTCTCCACTTTAACTTCCAGTGTGACTGAATACGTAACTGTGGACCAAAATGATGACTACAGTTGCCATTAATGACAACACAGGAACCCAAAAACTACATCCACATAAGCCATATGCCAACATAAGGATATGGGTTTTCCCTCTTGGCTCAACACTTCCCCTATGGCATAGCCACTTGCATCACACTCAATATTAAACACCTTATTAAAATCTAGTAAGGCTAATATGGGCTACTCTGCTACCCTCTTTTTCAAATACTCAAAAAAAATTCCAGATTCAATAGTCCAAACAAAATTTTTCCTCTTACCCCCATTTATGGTATCAATGATTGGAGCACAAACATGACTGAAACCCTTAATAAAATTCCTATAGAACTTGACAAACCATAGAAACTCCTTACCTCGACAACTGATTTGAGTGGAGGCCAACTTAGAATAGCTTCAACCTTGTTGTGATCCATTTTCAAGGTTCCTTTTGTAACCACAAAACCAAGATATAGCAATTATGTCTTTATAAACTCACATTTCTTCAAATTAATCATTAGTTTCTCTTCATTCAATCTTCTTAAAACCAAATCCAAATTATGCAGATGCTCTTCCTTAGTTTTACTAAAAATAAGAATGTCATCAAGATAAGCCACTACAAACTTACCAATAAAAGGCTTGAGAACTTCATTCATCAACCTCATGAAGTGTTGGGGTGCATTTGAGAGACCAAATGACATTACAAGCCACTCATAAATCCTTCATTTGTCTTAAATGATGTCTTCCATTCATCCCCTAGTCTGATCTTGATTTGATGATACTCACTCTTGAGGTCTATTTTGGAAAAGTAGCATGCTCCACCAAGAGAGTGCATCAATTCTTCCATCCATGGAATGGGGAATCTATATCTGATTGTAATCTTATTGATGGTCATAGAATAATGCAGAACCTCCATTCACCTCCCTTCTTTGGTGCTAGGACAATGGAAAGTGAACAAGGACTAAGGATATCTTTGATTAGCCCCTTATTAAGAAATTCTTGGACTTGTCTCTTAATCTCCTCATTTTGTTGTGGTGTCATCTTATATGCTACCTTATTAGGAAAACTAGCCCTTGGTATGAAATCAATGTGGTGGCTATATCCCTAATAGGAGGTAATGTGTTTGGGAGTTCATCCACTACTATATCAACATACTTCTTTAGCAAGTTTTGAATTTCCAAAGGCAACTCTTCTTTCTTTGTTGTTGTCCCAATAGAACTAGGCTTGACTATGATGGAAAAACCCATCTTATCCTCTTCCATGGATTTTATGAATTCCTTCTCTCCTACCAACATTACATTGAATTCCACTTTTGGTGCTTTATCCTCATCTTTCAATGGTGTTAGGGTATATGAGACTCCATCCTTCTCTATGACATACGTGTTCTTTCTACCATCACGCTTTGCATTTATATCATATTTCCATGGTCTACCAAGAAGCACATGACAAAAATCCATTGGAATGATGTCACATAAGAACATGTCCTTATAACCCCCTATATGGAATTCTACCCAAGTTTGTTCATTCAATAACACTTGTTTCTCCTTTTTTAACCAAGAAACTTTGTATGGAGTGGCATGAGGCAATCTTTTCAACTTTAACTTCTATATCATTTTAACTAAAACCAAATTGTCATTACTTCCAGAGTCAATGACAACCTTACAACACTTACCTTGACATTTGCATGTAGTTCTAAAAAGTGACTTTCTTTGAGGTGGTTCTTTCTCCATGGACACTTTAATCAAGGTTCTTCTCATTAGTAAGGACTCTCCAACTTTTGGTTCTACATTTCTGATGGTGAATTAACACTTTAAACATTATCTCCACCTTGTGCAATCTGATTTCTCCTCTCACCTTTAAAATAAGGAGATGGATGCTCCTCAAGGCACTGTCATGCTTGATGACTTGAAAATTTATTGCATTTGTAACACTTTCTAGTGAATCCACTTGAGCCTCTTCTATTGACAAATTTTCCTCTAAAATTCGATCTTCTTCCACTAAAGCTACCCCTTGAATCTGATGTTTTTTCTTGTGAGTTACTTGTCTCTCCTTGAGACCTTTGGGACTGTCCTCTACAAACAAAAGTCCCTCTTCCTCAAAAAATTTTCCTTCCCCTACCTCTACTTTATTTTTCTTGTCTCCTTTTCAACTTGTCTTTAGCCTTTATGGCCAACTGATATCACTCTTCTATAGTTCTTGGGCTTGTGAGACTGAGTTCATCTTGTAGGTTATAATTTAGCCCATTCAAATACCTCACAACTTTTTCAACATCTTCTTCCATATGGCTTGACCTTATGCTTAATTTTTATAAATCTTCTATGTAGGTCTTCACATCCATATCCTTTTTCTTCAAATTTTGCAACCTTCTATATAGCTGAGTAGCATAATCACTAGGTAAGAATTTACCTTTCAATTTTTCCACCATTCTGTCCCAAGATGTAATTTTTGCTTTTCCTTTCTTTTTCCTCTCTTCTTGTACATAATCCCACCATAGGGATGCATGTCCTTTTAGTTTTTTTCTTGACAATTTCAATTGTTTCCCCTCAGGTATGTCTTCAAACTCAAAATACTTATCTAATTCTCCTATCCAATCTAGGAGTTCTTATCCATTTAGACTTCTTGAATATCCTAGAAGTTCTAATTTTACCTTGGAACCATCATTCTTAAATTCCTTTAGCACTCTCTCCAACCTCTTCTCTCCAACATTTCTTTCTTCTTCCTGTTCTTCTTCTTCCACTTCTTCTTCTTCTTCTTGGTCATTCAAATCTCTTGTGACCAATCCTCTTCTCTGGTTGGTCTCAACTGATGTGAATCTTGCATCAAGGTTGTCCTTTATGGCTTTCAATTCTAGGGAAAGAGCATCTTTCACCTCTTTTATTATTCTTTCCACATTCAACTTAGGAGGCATCTTGGCGAGTCTTCAAACTCAACTTATTTTGTTACCTTTACTGATCTTCCTTTCTCTGATACCAATTTGATGAAGAGGAAGGACATAAATTAATAAAAATTGATTGTTTCAAAGTATTCCCTTAAGGACTTCATGGGCAGCAACATATGGGGCATCTTAGTACACTTTGTCACAATTGATGAATTGATTTCTAGGGTATTCATAGGAAGGAAAACACACCAATACAAGGTAGGAAAACACAAAATCAAGGGACATCACTACTTCAATACCCTTCACCACACTAGTTGACTCCATGCACCATGCCACAATGATAACACCCTAACCATGGCTTGTACTCAACCATACTACAACCTATCAACACAAAAAACAAGGGACGGTGTAACAAGGAACTATTTGGGGTTGTATCGAGCTATATTTAACATAAGAAAATGGCTCTCAAAGTCTTAAGACTCAGACTTGTAGGAATCATATTCCACCAACTTGTAATTTGCTTCCCCAAAACATGTTTCAACATGAGCATTCAATCAACTCAAGAAAGGTTTAAAATTTGTCACCAATGATCACCCAACTCCTTGGACAGGTCTGTAAGACCTCATACACACTCTCCACAACTTTTCCTAATCACAAAACACAATAAATTTGCATTGAAGGCATACAAACTACCTTTCACTACATTCACAGTCTGATACATAGAGAATATCTGACTTCCTACTAATCAAAAGCACGTGCAAAATTCTTCTTGAGCCCATGAAAATCTGAAAAGAGGTAAAATACATAAATATAGAGCTTTCCACCCATTATGGATATCTTCCATTGGTGGAAGGTCGAATTACACCTTTTTTTCTCTTCTCGGGTTACCTTAAATAGGGTTTTGACAACTTTCAAAAAAACTACAATAACTTGCAAAATACTCAATTAAATTCAATGCCACAAAAACCAAAAGGAAGGGGATTCACATGTCCACACTATCTAGTTGTTTTTATATCACTAAATGGTTTGTATTGGCCGTACCAAATGATAGAATTAGTTGCAACATTCAGAAAACATAGAAAAGTTGCTTTCATTCACTTCCAAAACTTCAAAAATCAATTTGCCAACTCTCCATTCAACTTTGGAAGGTGTCTATTTTTCATTTACAGCTGATCCCAATGATTATTAATGGTTTCTTGCTTGCATGTTGTAGACACTAAAAATTGACCACTTTAGTTTGGTCAATTTACCCCCAATTCGGCTGTCATATCCTCTAGATTAATTAAATAATACCCTATTATTTAATTAATATTCATTATCCCTTATCCTTTCATCCTAATTTATTTCTTCTATCATCTTTAAATCCTAGCCTAAAGTAAATAATTACCTTTAATTATTTACTCCCATCCCTTATCCCTTTTCCTCTAATCACATCCTCCATAACCTTTTTCTAATCCTAGATCAAGGATGTGCACATTCCTAATCCTTGATTAGGGAGGTGTCACATCCTCCATAAAATGCAAGTGGATCATTAATCCTCATTACCCACCTAATCATTTGCCTAAGCCCTCCCTTACATAACCTAATCATTGATTAGCTATCCCAACCTACCCTTTGGTCAACTCTCCCCATGCCCCAAGGAATTTTTAATTCTTTTTTGTCTTCCCAAGGTCCTTTTGAGGAATTTTTAATTCCTCTCCCATCTCCCAAGGAATATTAAATTCCTTTTCTCTTTCCCAAGGAATATTAAATTCCTTTTATATTTTCCATGCACATTAAAAAGGAATTTTTAATTCCTTTGGTCAACTCTTGATCTCAACCCTTGATCTTCCTCCCTCTTTCAATCTCCGCCATACATTCCATATCCCTTGGATAAATGACTAACACTTAGCCATTTTTGCATTCTCAACCATTCTTAAGCACTTAAGCATTCAACCATATTCAACTACATTCACCCTCTCAATCTCTCAATCATACACTACCATCTTACATCCATAGCCAAATCCACCACCCTTGCATCCAAATCAAGCAAAATCAAGTTTTTATGCTACCAAAATCATCCTAGAGCACACATATCAAGCCATCAAAAAGGGTAAGCAAATTCATCAAGCTCAAACAAGGTAATATTTTGGTATTTTATTTACAAGTTTGAGTTTCAACTTTAAGCCCTAATCTTGAGTGTTTTGTTTTG
Organism: Sequoia sempervirens; assembly: GCA_007258455.2. NCBI lineage: Eukaryota > Viridiplantae > Streptophyta > Pinopsida > Cupressales > Cupressaceae > Sequoia > Sequoia sempervirens. The sequence continues at coordinate 404,165,974 of VDFB02270651.1, read as the reverse complement.
TTTTTATCCTTTTTATTGAGTTTATTTCTTACATTTAAGATTGGGTAAAAACATTACACACACATGTAACTATTTCTTGCTTTGTTTGTAACTGTTTCTTGATTTTTGACACTTTTCCAAAGTTGCATGACAACTTTTAGCAACATTTGACAACCTTTCACTTTTTAAACAAAAACCCAATTAATCACTCCAAAATGGATCCATATTATTCCAAATGGTCATAAATGACCTTATTGGAAACCAAAACACACAAACAACCTAAGACCCAAACATAACAAAAAGTAAGCTAAATGAGGCTCTTGATGCCCCTACACCACAATACTAACAACCATGACTAAGCATAGATATCTAATCAAATCCATACATATTCACACATAGATCATGCATTAACCATCACATCATAATTATATTTCCATATATTTAACCAAGCTTATGGTTTGCATAATAGGTATCAAAGATAGAATAATGTATGACCATGTATATGAGAAATATCTTGTTAATGTCTATAAGCATGTATAAAATCTATAAAAGCTGACTATTATGTGGACTCATCAACAAGTCTTCAAGAGAATAATATAATGGATTCATTGGGAGTAATGAGTCTAGCCAATTTGGATATACACTACCTCCTTGAGGTATTTGGATAGGTCAACCTCAACATAGACATGGTGATTAGGGTGAGTGGAATAAAACTTCTCAATATCTACACAAACAATAGAGCCCATGGAGGAGGAAATATAGGTAAGAAAGTTCCAAAAATCCAAAGGTAAACCTAAGAATTCGATCCAAATCAGGACAAAGAGATAATTTTCATCAATGAATAAAAAGTCACAAGTCCAAGGTTCAAACATGAGGAGAGGATTGAAAAAGTTATGAGCTCAAAGTGAGAAAATATTGGGCATAATGGAATTCAACAAAACAAAAAACAAAAAACCCTTAATGAGATTTTGTACAAAGACAAACCAAATCCCACGTGGGATCTAAGATTTGTTAACCAATTCATGAAGCACACTTTCAGGGAGGCCCTACCCACAAAAATATCTAACAAGAGTGAAATTTTCAAGACATTTGCAGGATTCATCAAACTTTGGAAGTCAAAGAACAATATCCAAAGGTGGGTCAAAGGACTTGCCTCATGAAACACCTTTGGGATGAATTTCCTGGGTTGTTTGAGCAAGGGTGCATGGGATGTCACTTTCAAGCTTTCAACTCTAACAATAATTGTGGAAAATGAATGAAAGGTTGAGGCCATATAAAGGGTCAAAGAATGTCTGTGGGAGGTGTTCATCATGATTTCCCTTGTGAAAACTATGAACTACATTCACTCTTTGACAATTGTTATTCATTACATCATTGATTATACACATTGTTTTATTCTTCTAATCATAATGACTAGGCATAATGCTTACAATAAGATTAATTGTAGCTTAACATATACCACTCCAAGAATTGAGTGTCTAGCTCAAGTGTCTCTGAACCATTATTCTTCATATTTTCATGATGAAATGTTATTATAAGGAACTAGATATGCTAGTAGTGATTTATGCATATTGATTATATCATTAAATCACTTTGATTCACCAATTCAAGCCCTATAATTTTCATTTAGGAATACAATTTGATGTAATCTTTAACCATCTGCAACTCCCTTATAGAACATTGACAAAAAATTCTCACCATGATAGTTGTTAGAATTGTGAATAAATATGAGATGCAAGATCAAACAACGAATACAAACACCTTCCATGCAAATCATGATTTGTTATATCCTCAACATGAAAATACTTATGAAATTAAATAATACAAAAAGAGAGTGCTTTATAAGAGCAACCCTAAATGATAAAGGGATTAGATCATGATAAGTGTTGTCATCCTATGTGATGAGAGATAATGAGAATAAATTAGCCTAATAATAAATTAAAGATTAATTAATTATTAGCTAATGCATGATTACTCTAACACCCCCCTTAAGTGTAGCTTAAGAGTAGCTAACAAACTCTAAAATTCCAATGCATAAAAAAAAAAGCATGAATGGGTCCCAACAACTAGGCCTAATGAGGTACCCATGTACAATCAAACAAATCTCTCTCATAAATGGAGAAAAGGAGAAATCCTCATGGGAAAATATCTTCTATAGATATATGAAAGCATGCATATAAAACATGAATGAAGGGGGCCTAATGAAGACCCTTGAAGGACAAATTCCTTCACCCCAAGCATTGATCACAGTTGGATATAATAAGGCAATACCAAAGGATTTGTGAAGATATTTACAACCTACTCCTCTATAGGCATGTACTCCAAAGTGAGAAAACCATGTTGAATCAACTATTGTATGAAGTGGATGTGGACCTTGATGTGCTTAGTACATTGATGCTCCATTCGGTTGCAAGAAATATGAATTTCACTCTAATTGTCACATCAAATAATAGTGGTACTATCAAGAGGAAAACCAAACTTAGTCAATGATTGATGAAGCCACAAAAACCTCCTAGCTAGCCAAAATCACTGCACAATACTTAGCCTCCATGGATGGTAACGTAATCAAAGATTGCTTCTTGCAAGACATGTAATGGGTCAAATTCAAGGAAAAAAAAAATCCAAAAGTGGACTTCTTAGCTTACATCACCAACCCAATCTAAGTCAGTGAAGCCAACAATCTGAAGATATCCTGATTATAGTGAATACCATAATGTGGGGTGCCATGAATATATGTCAAAATACGTTTGGAAGCTTACCAATGACTCTCATGTGGATCATGTGAGAACCGAGAGACACAGTCAACTAGAAAAGAAAGATCAAGATGTTAATGTGTCAAGTACAAAAGACTACCAACCAACTACCTATATAATGTAGCATTCATTGAAGGAGTAGTACAAGTGGAAGAGAATAGAACACCTAAATGAAATGGTGTGGGGGTAGGATTGTAATCAAGCACACCAAATATTTTATGCATGTCAAGAGAATATTTCTATTGAAATATGAAAATCCCTTCTGAAGATTGAATAACTTGTAAACCAAGAAAGTAGTGCAGAAGGTCAAGATTTGTCATCTCAAACTACTCAATCAAAGCTCACTAAAAACTCTGAATCATGGAGGACAAGCTGTCTATAAGGATCAAATCATCCACATATAGCACAAGGATCAAAATATCACCCTCCTATAACTGAATGTACAATGTGGGATCAAAATGACATCGTGTGAAGCCAAAAGAAAACAAAAAAATATTTTTCTCATACCAAGCCTGAGGGGCCTGTTTGAGATAATATAATGAAAGATGAAGCTTGAAAACCAATGAAGATTCCTCAATAAAATCGTGTGAATACTCCATATAAATCTCCTCATGAAGAACACCATGAAGGAATACACTCTTTACATCCATCTGGAATACTATCCAATTATGAATCTATAAGTGAAAGTACAAGGTGAATAGAATTCATCTTGGAAATAGGGGAAAAGGTCTCATAATAATCAATGCTTTCAACCTAAGAGAAGCCATTTGCAACAAGTGAGACTTAAAATTATCAATGGAACCATCTGCAAAATATTTGGTATGATACACCCACTTGCACCAAACCAACTTTCTTCCTTTAGGAAGAGGAACCACGATCTCAAGTCTAATTTTTTCATCAGGGAAGAATAATCATCTAGCATAGAATTATCCCATTCAAAAATACCAACCGCTTCTAAAAACTTCTGAGGATCATCTAAAATGGTATGAATCAAAATAATAACACCAAATATTTGTGCACGAGTATGATGGGAGTCTAGAGGATCACTTTCCAAATATCCAGCTGCATCAATAGTATTGTGGGCCCATTTGGGTAAAGGCTCAATATTTGGAGGTGGAGGGATAGTTGGAGCATAATCCTCATCCTTAAAAATTGAAGAGAGAGTGGTAAGTAATTAGGGAGAAGTTGATGATGAATAATCGATTTGAGAAAATTGCTCATCAAATCATACATCCCATTGAAACAAGACATCTCTAGAATCATGATCAAATAACCTGTATGCCTTAACATCCTCACAATAGCCAACAAATATGAGTGGTGATCTTCACTAATATTTAAGAATAAATGACCAAGCCTCATTACCAAATACTTTGAATGAAGATACATCAAGCTTGACATGGAACCAAGCCTCCTCAGGAGTCATATGTCAAAATGCCTTGTGAGGCATACAATTTTGAATATAATTCGTACAATTAACTATCTCTTCCCACAAATAAGAATGCATATATCATGTGATTGATTGATACAGTTAGCCATATCCTATAAACACTAGTATAGAAACCACAATATATGATTAAAAAAGCTACTAAAAACTCCATATAAATGACCAAACATGATCATGTGACCATTAATAGTTTATTGCCAATCATTTATAATAGGGCTGAATTGATGACTAAACCATTTTTAGTCATTTATTGGTTGTTTTGATTGATTGATTTGTTAGTATATTTATTCATTGATTGCTATAATCTGGTCACTTAATTAGTCATTTTTTATTCACTAATATATTTAACTAGTCACTTATTTAGTCGTTAATTTAGTCATTGATTGTTGTTAACTGGTTACTTATTTAGTCATTTTTATTCACTGATTTCTATGCATTGGTAGTGTATTTAGTCATTAATTTTAAACATCATGTTGATCAATTTGGTAGTATATTTAGTCATTTTTATTCACCAATTTCACTGGTCATATATTTAGTCATATTTATTCATTGTTCACTTATCTCTGTCAATTGGTAGTATATTTAGTCAATTTAATTATTAATTGATGTCAATTAGTATTATATTTAGTCATTTTAATTGACTGATATTTGAGGATTTAAACATAAAACACAGAAATACGCATCAACCATCAATTGCACACAATAAGACTAATGAGGGCTACACCACTCAAACCTGCAAAACACAATAATAGATTCCAACATAAGATGCGAGACAAAAAATAACCCACTTTCAATTATTTTCAAAAAATTAAATTACAAATTCAAACGTACATGCCACAACCTCATGGGCTTGATTCATTACAACAAAATCAATTCTAGAAGAAAAACTATTATTCGGAGCCATAATCTAGACTTATGGAGCCACCTTCACAACCCCCTCATTTCCCTTTTTATTTTACCTAATAACCTCCCTAGAATGTTCTAAAAAGTGCAACTTTCCCTTTTTTTTTGGTGCCAAAAGTTTTATCGTTTGATTTTTGGCCTAGGAAGAAATTTTTAATGAAATTCACTTTTTAGAGGGGCAACTATAACTTTTGATCCAAGTGTCCAATTTGCTATTATTGTATATTGTTGGAAATCTCTCAAAGAGATCTACAACACATGAACCCACCATAGGTCGGTTTTTCCACTTTTCGAGCTATTTCAAGCCCTCTAAAGTTTTATATTTGAATTTGAAGCTGCATTGGAGAAATTTCTCGAGACGAAAACTTTAATTTCTCCCAAACCATTCAAGGTATTGAGGTGATTCTTTCGTGACTGGAAATTTTTTTCAACTCTGCTCCTTCGGGTAAATTTTTAAGTCCATACGAGCTCGTTTAGATTGACTTACTAAAAATAGTAAGTCATTGTTTTTCACTATTTTTGACTTCTTACTGTCTTATACCCCTTAAGTTCCACCATGGGACTCAAAAAAACTAAAGAAAATATAGAAAATATTTTTTTTGGGTGATGCAAGATTGCCCTACACCACTAGATGCTCCTACATCAGACACCCAGGGTAATTTGAAAAGTGGCCCTATCACTTCTCAATGGTTAGAGGGAAACCAAGACGGTTAACCTCAGCCTCAAACAACCTCAATGAATCTTCAATAGTCCTTCCTCTCCATTTCACCAAGTACTTGGAATATTTCCTATTTCTTGTGCTTCTACCCACACAACTATCCAAAATTTCTTCTATCTCATCCTTTTATGAAGTAGGTGCTGGAATATTCCACTGTGCTTCTATTGTTTCTTTATCAATTCCTCCCTCATGATATTTTGTTAAATCTGAAATGTTGAAGACAAGTGAAGTATGAATTTCATCAGGAAATTATACCTCATATGCATTTCCTAAATCATGCTTCTTCAGGATCTTGCATGGTCCAAAATTCTTCATCTTTAACTTGTTGTATGCACCAACTGGAAACCTCTCCTTTCACAAATGAACCATGACTTCATCTCCTATCTAGAACTCCTTATACCTCCTTTTTTGATCTTCCTTAGCCTTATATTGTGATTTCATCTTATTGATATGGTTCTTCACCTCTTCATGCAAATTCTTTAGGTGCTCAGCAAAATCTTCAACCTCAACACTACTCTTCTACCCCTTATCCATATTTCTAAGTTCAGAAGCAATTCTTGAACTACTCCCATACAAAATATAGAATGGTGATTTACCAATGCTCCTATTGACATAATTGTTGTAAGCAAATTTTTCCTATGGTATAATAAAATCCCATCCCTTGTGCTTATCTCCTACTAAGCATCTTAGCAGGTTACCCAAACTCTTGTTCACCACCTCTATTTGTCCATCATTCTATGGATGGTGTGCAAAACTAAACTTCAAATCTATCTTCAACTTATTCCATAGTGTCCTCCAAAAATAACCAAAAAAATTAGTATCTCTATCTGAAGCTATACTCTTTGGTAGACCATGTAGTCTCACCACCTCTCTAAAAAAATAACTCTGCAATATTAACATCACTAGTCTTATGACATGGAATGAAATGTGCCATCTTTGAAAATCTATCCACCACCAAAAATATGGAATCATGCCCTCTCTGTGTCCTTGGTAAGCTAATAACAAAATCCATGCTATTATCCTCCCATGGCCTCTTAGGTATAGGTAATGGCTGATACAATCCAATATTCTGACTTGTTCCTTTCGCCATCTGACATACTCTACAACTTTTTACAAACTTCTTCACATCTTTTTGTAACCATGGCCAATAATAATTCTCACTAACAAGAGAAATGGTCTTATCTCGACCGAAATGTCCAACCAACCCTCCACCATGCTTCTCCTTGATTAGATTCTCTCTAATAAAACTCCTTGGAATGCACAATTGGATTCCTCTAAACAACATCCCATCTTGGGTTAAGAAATCCAACCATCTTGTCCTATCCAATCTAACAGGTTCCAAACAAGCCTTCCAAGCTTCTGTAAATTATGGATCTTCTGGTTACAAACTCTTGAGTTCTGTTGGGACTATAAATATAACATCTTTTTTACTGGCCTTCACTCATGTACCCTAGAAAGTTTCCACATCTCAATTTCATAAACAATAAAAATTGTTAAAATTTGTGTAACAAGATCCATTTCCCAATCCGTTTTCATCAATGATCCCATTAATTTATCCTTTGATACATAAGCATTCCTCTCGTCATCACCGAGCAAGATTTTTTAAACAATTGGTCCATATTGGCAAGATCAGGGAAAGTCTTTCCGATAAAAAAGTTCATAGCTTTTCAATTTGAACATTATATACATATTGAAAAAGGATGAGCCAAGTCACAACAATCAAAAACCCTGAACATTACACTACCGGGAAGACAATGCTTGTCATCTAACTGATGGAGGCTTATCAAAAAGAATAAAGTGATTGGAGCGAAGTTGTTTAGACTATGTCGAGCTCTTCACTCATGCCAATGGAAGCCTCATCGGTGAGACACATATTTTATTTTTCCAACAAAAGAAGAGAACAACTATTGGGGAGACTTGTATAATCAGAATGAATCACTCTGATCTCATTGACCATATTGCATACGCCAATGAAGGAAATTTTGGGAGGAGTCTTACCAACGTAGTAAAGTGATAGATTGAGCATATCGAGGAGACCCAAATATATCGGAGAAACATTCCATTCTCTTAACGATGATTCTTGTCATACCAATGGTAATGAGAAAGGATCAAAATTCATCAGAGTGACACTAGGCAATGATCAAAAGGACTTCTAGTGGTCCAGAAAATGGAGAAACTCCACAATTTTCTCCTTGAAGTAGTATGACCTGAAAAACATGAAGAAAGCTAGTTATATAGCATCGATAAGAGAATTATTTAGTCTTCCTAACCAAGAATGATAAATCAAAAGGACACTCCACATTGAAAATACATTCAATTATGTCTTGGCGATCAAATTTGAATATATAAAACAAAGGTGGCGACAAGTTGGACACATAGATTGGCAAAAAACTGAAGAAGTCTCAATTATATAATCTTTTTCGTTCTAACATTGCAAAATTCAAAAAACCTACTTGCATTCATGCTCATAAGTAGACATTAATGGCCGCATGAATGTACATTATGTAAATATTCTCTGATTGAAAGATGGATGAACAAAAGGAATTTCTAGAATTTGCAGCGAAAAGGATGAGAGGTCAAACAGAAGCCAACGAATTTAGTGCAGATGAAGACTCACAAGTAAGCTTAGAAATTTTTTTTGCAATTGAAATTATAATTCTGTTTTGTCACCTTAGAAAATTATGGAAAGTTCAAGCTCTGGGAAAATAAAGGGAAGAAAACAACAAGGTGAAAGTAGTCAACGTAGAGGTAATTTTTTTTTATTAAAATAGGGGAGGATCCCAAAACAAAAGAAAGAAAACTAAACCAAGAACTTATCAATTAGTTACTTGGTTCAGGGCCAAAGGCCAGAAGGTCTGCACAACTAAGGTCCAATGTAGAAATATTTGAAGACAAATGCAGACACATAGGAGATGCATGGACCCCTGTTAGAGGTTATGAATTTTTCATTTTTTCACTATCACAAGAGAAATAGGTTTGAACTAGTGTGCAATCCCTGGAGTTTCAATTTGGGGAAACTGGTCATTCCAAATGTATTTGTGAATGTATAACTTGTGAAGCTTATGTATAACAATTATAACCCAGACCCGAAAGCCATCTGCAACTCACACGATGAACCCTTTATACATGTGTCCAAGACTGCTTTGTGAAGTCTTTAACCTAAGTGACTCATGTGATGAACCTATTGTACATGAAGATTTGGAAAGGGAATATTGGAGAATGGAAACAACCTATAAAGGATGGAGATTGCCACTACATAGACCAAGAAAAGATGGAGAGCTTGTTCCACTCAAAGACAATGATGGGCCTCCTTTTCATGTGGACTTATTTGAACCCTACTTAAAACACACATATTTCTCAGTGTGTCAGGTATTAGGGATTGAAGCCTCTGAATTCATGACAATAGGTCCAATAGTGATTGTAGTAGATATCCAATGCCACAATGCAAGGCCATTTGATTATGCCCCACATATTTTCAAAGGGATTGATTCGGGGTTAATGGCAATAAAAAATGGATCTCCCACACTGCACTTCAAGCATTATTTTATCTTCATACATATGATATTGTATTATGGACAAGAGATAGGGATGTGGCTAGAAGAACTGAAAATTTCACAATTTTACAATGAAGATCAGCCACTTCCAGTGCAACTGTGGACTGCTATTTGGGACAACAGATTTGTGAGTTCTAGTTATATTCATTTTGAGGAATATTTTTTCAAGATATTGTATAAATTTTTTAACCACCCTTGGGATTATTCATTGACTGAGGAGATTAAAAGATTTCTAAGGCCTAAAGATTTCAATGGACCTACAACTGTTGGTCACAATTGGGGTGATTGGTATTGTTATATTGAGGCCACCATGATTAGGGTGTATGGTTTTGAGGATACACTTTTTCTTCTCCAAAAAATAGTACCAAATAGAATTGCATATTTGGAAATTTTCAGACAAATGGATTATTCAAGTGTTATGAATCTGAGTGCTTATGAGAAACAATCATTCATGCCAAGTACTTTGTGTTTTGGAGACTTTACTGTGATGTCTAAAGAAGGGTATGATTTAATCTTAAATAAGTTATCTCATTTCAATTTGAAGAAGGAACCACCAAAAAAAGCATTTGATCCTGAAGGCTACATTGATTTTTCTAGAAAGAAAGTAAACTTGGGTGGATATAATCTTATACCCTATCCACACGATGATATAATCAAAAACATGGAAGAGAGGGAAGCAGAATTGGACATTGATGAATATAATAGGAAGATGGAGTAGAGAATGTGGTGCAACCATGGTAGGAGGGTCCCCAAAGAGAACAATCCAAACCGTGCAGCAAGAGTCACACAACAAAAGCAACACAAAATATAGAGGAAAATGTAGATTCAATCACTCTCATTAACATGAATCTTAATTACAAACAACCAACAACATTCGAGCTTACAGATTCGACACACGAGCCTGATCTAACATGTTCAAAAATACAACATTCCTATATGCTCCTTAATATGAGCGAAAATATTACATATCAAACTTATCTTTCTCTAATCTAATCAAATTTTCCCTTCTAATGATTTATTACAAGCTTTATATCATATCCGCAGATCTAGAATCATCTGCATCGGCCAAAGATTATTACAATCTCCAATGAAAGAAAATGTAATGTTTGCATGAATAGGTTGGCCTCAAATTTTAATTACTCCTCGGTGAATGCTTAGGATGAAGTGTGGACCTATAATTAATGTCGAGGACAATCCATGGAACAATTCAAATCACACCATCGAGATGCACAAGTTACAAGAAAGATCCACAAGCGATCGAACTAACCATTAGGCTTGAAAATTATTTTGGTGTGGGTTCAAGAAACTGCCATCAAATTCAAAAGTGATAACTTGCTTGAAAAAAATCCAATAGAGCTCAAATCTTGGAATAAGGAAAATAAACATGTCCACGATGTACACATAGATCCGCAAGGTCTAGTAAGAAAATATGATGAATCCACCAACATGAACTAAACAAGAACTAAACAAGAACAAAACTAAAAGAAAATATTTGTTTGGTTGATGCAAGATTTCCAAGAACCAAGGATGCTCCTGCATTAGACATCCAGGGTTGTTTGAAAAGTGAGTCCCTCACTTTGCTAGGGCTAAAGGGAAACCAAAATTTTCTACCTCAGCCTAAGAAATCCAAGAAGAATCCTCCACTGGTCTACCTTTCCACTTCACAAGATATTCTTTGTATTGTCTTCCACGAGTTTTCCTCCCATCTCTAATATCCATAATCTCTTCTATCTCATCTGTTTATTGTTTAGGAAACTTTTTCTCCAATTTTGCTTCATGGTACTGATGTAGATCTACAATGTTAAATATAGGTGATATACCCATGTCAACTGGTAACTCCACTTCATATGCATTTCCTTAATCAAATTTCTTCAAAATCTTACAAGGTCCAAACTTCCTCATCTTCAGCTTATTGTATGTGCCAACTAGAAATATTTCCTTCCTCAAATACACCATCACTTCATCTCCAACTTCGAACTCCTTATGTCTCCTCTTTTCATCTACTTTCTCCTTATACTTTCGGTTCATATCTTCCAACTGTTCCTTCACTTGAGTATGCACTTTCTTCATATATTCTACAAATTCCTATGCTTTTGCACTCCTTTTATCTTCCATACTGATGTCTCTCAACTCTAATATACCTCTAGGATGAACTCCAGTAACAATCTCAAAAGGTGTCTTTCTAGTACTCCTATTCACTGAATTATTATAAGCAAACTCTACTTGTGCAAGGACTAAATCCCAAATTCTAGTCTTCTCTCCAACCAAGCATCTCAGAAAATTTTCCAAACTCCTGTTTACTACTTTTTTCTATCCATCAATCTGTTTGTGAAAATTAGAACCAAACTTCAAATCTATCTTTAACTTTTTCCAAAGTGTCCTCCAAAAGTAACCAACAAACTTTGTATCTTTGTCTGAAAAAATACTCCTAGGTAATCCATGCAATCTGACCACTTCCTTGAAAAATAAGTCTGCTACATGTACTGCATCTGTTGTCTTCTTACAAGGTATGAAATTTTCCATTTATAAAATCTATCCACCAACACAAATATAGAATCATTACATCTTTGTGTCTTTGGTAAACCAAGTATGAAATCCATGTTGATATCCTCCCAAGGTCTCTCTAAAACTGTCAAAGGCTTATACAATCCAACATTCTAACTAATCCCCTTTATAACTTGACAAAATCTACAACCCTACACAAATTTCCTAACATCCTTATGAATATGTGGCCAAAAGTAGTTCTCACTTACCAATGTCGTTGTCTTATCAATCCCAAAGTGTCCTGACAATCCTCCACTATGTTTTTCTTTCACCAAGTTATCCCTCATTGAACTTTGGGGTATACACATCTGATTCCCTCTTAACAACATATCCCCCTGAATGAAATAATCCAACCACTAACTTCTATCCCCAAAAACTGGTCCTTTACAAGGTCTCCAAGGTTTTGCAAAATCTAGGTCTTCCTCATACAAGTTCTTCAATTCATCAAATCCTAATACCTCCACTCTCATCTTTGCCAGTAAATTCCTTCTCCTACTCAAAGCATTATCAAATCTATTTGAATTTCCACTCTTATGCTTCAAAAAAAAAGTGTAACTACAATAATTCTACCCATCTCATGTGTCTCTGGTTCAACTTACCCTGACTATTCAAATATTCCAAATCCTGATGATCTGTATACAACAAAACCTCCTTAGGCAACAAGTAATGTCTCCACTTCTTCAAGGCTTGAACTATGGCATAAAAATCTTGATCAAACACTAAATGTCTTCTCCTAGCATCATTCAATTTCTCACTGAAATAAGCTACAAGTCTCCCTTCTTAACTTAATACTGCTCCAATTTCCTTTCCAGTTGCATTACAATCTACTTGAAATACCTTATTAAAATTTGGTAAAGTCAACACAAGCTACTCAGTCACCTTCTGTTTCAACAACTCAAAACTTTTATCTGCTCCAAATGTCCACCTAAAATCCTTCTTATCTCCTCTCATTATTTTTGTCATACGACTGCAAATAGAACTGAAATTCCTAATGAACTTTCGATAGAAACTAGCCAATCCATGAAATGATCTTACCTCTCCAATGCTATCCGATGTAGGCCATTCCACAATTGATCTTACCTTCTCAGGATCCATCTTCAATCCATCCACATATATCACAAATCCCAGATATACCAATTCTTCCTTCATGAAACTACACTTCTTAATGTTTATCAACAATTGTTCTTCTTTCAACCTCTACAAAACTTGTCTTATATGCAACAAATGTTCTTCTCTAGTCTTACTAAAAATCAAGATGTCATCCAAGTAAACAATCACAAACTTACCCAATAATTTCTACAATACCTCATTCATTAACCTCATGAAAGTACTTGGTGCATTTGTTAGTCCAAAAGGCATCACAACCACTCATACAATCCTTCATTTGTCTTGAATGTTGTCTTCCACTCATCCCCTTCTCTGATTTTGATTTGATGATATCCACTCTTCAAATCTATCTTTGTAAAGTATCTAGCTCCAATCAAACAATCCATAATGTCATCCATCCAGGGCAAAGGAAATCTATACTTCACCATGATCTTGTTGATGGCTCTAGAGTTTCTACACATCCCCCATTATCCATCCTTCTTAGGTGCTAGCACAACATGTACTGCACAAGGACTTAAGCTTTCTCTAATCAAACCCTTCCTCAACAACTCTTGCACTTGTCTATTCAACACTTCATTCTCTGCAGGTGTCATCTAGTGTGCCACTTTATTAGGAAAACTAGCTCTAGGAATCAAATCCATCCAATGACTAATACTCCTCACAGGTGGTATTCCATCAGGTACAGTATCTGAAATGATCTCTTCATACTCTGTTAGCATCTCCTTTATCTCTTCTGATTGTTCTTCCACATGCTTCAAGTCTTAAACCTTCTTAAGAACCAAGGCATAGCACATGTTCTCATGTCTCAATCCATCCAAAAATCTCCTTCCATCAACCAAACAAATTCTAGCACTCGTACAAACCTCAACTCTAGGAACATCCTCCAATGGCAACAAATTTTGCTTCATCCCATTAGCAACAATGGTATATGTATTCTTCTTTCCATCATGGATAGCTTGTATATTATATTGCCAAGGCCTACGTGGCATACATCCATAGGCATGATATCACACAAAACTTCATCATGATAATTTCCTATCTTCAATTTCACCAACATTGTTCACTTACTAATATCTTATGCTCATCTTGAATCTAAGCTATTTGATAGGGCTTTGGGTGTTTCAATCTCTCCAACTTCAATTTGGTCACCATTTCTTCAAAAACCAGGTTCTCAGAACTTCCACTATCAACAATCACCTTGCAACATTTACCAATTACCTTGCATCTGGTCCGAAACAAATTCTTTCTCTGCAACGGTTCTTGGTCCATCTCACTTTGACACAATACTCTTCTATTCACCAACACTTCTCCATCTTTTGATTTATTAGATGATCCGACATGATCTTCCTAAATAAAGCTTGCTCTTCTATTATTATTTTTCTTTCCGATTGTCTCTCCTTGATTACATTCAAATGCTCTATGTCCTCCACCACACTTAAAACAAGTTCCCCTTAATACTATTTTCTCCTTATCATCTCTTCTATAACCTTCATTCTGGTAACCATCACATCCTCCTCTTTGGTAAGAATTTTCATCATCTGTACGGTATGAATTATCATTCTTACCAACTTCCTTATACTTATTTTGATCTGCAAAATTTCATGTTCCTCCTCCAGTAAAAATTCTTCCTCTTCCTCTTTGTCTTTGCTCATGTATTTTATTCAACTTTTCTTCTGCTTTTAGGGCACATTGATATGTCTCTTCCACACTTTGAAACTTAATAAAACTAATCTCATCCTATATAGATGGTCTCAATCTATTCACATATTTGGCTACTTGCTTGATCTCATCCTTCTAATGTCCAGATCTAATATTAAACTTGTAGAAATCCTTAGTATACTCTGTCACACTTAACTCCTGCTTGAAATTCTACAACTTCTAGAACAAATTGATCTGATAGTCTACTGGCATAAACTTTGTTTTCAACCTATTCACCATCTGATCCCATGATTTTATCTTTTATTTTCCTCTTCTTTGCCTATCTGTCTGCAAATGTCCCTGTTGGCATATGGCTTTGAGAGATCATTTTTGTATACTTTTTTTGTCATTGATGGCAATTGGAGTAAAAATTATGATCCGCATTGTTAGTATTTCTCCTACTAGCAAGGGAAGTAAGATTTTTTAATCTACCAACAGAAAGAATAAAGAGTAGAACATCTGGTTGATAAGCTAATCTGATCATTTCACCAGATCACTATTTTATGGTGTGGATCTCCATGGAAGCCTTCCTAGTATGTATACTATCCTACTGGTGAGTTTTGTGGTTTTACATTAGTCAAAGTTTGAGTTAAGAGGTTTAGTAATATGATTCATGGTTTATTTTCTCACCTTGGCCGACATATTTTACTTGGCATATCATGGATGTATGTGGAGTATGTATTTAGCTATTTCTTATGTTTGGAACTTTGTTTTGGGTCCCTACTGTAGTCTAGCCAACTTGTGAGAGTATGCATCACTTTCAATTAATTATTTGAGCCGACATCGGCAAGAATATTATATTTTCTTATGAAGCTAACATACAATGAATTCCTGATTAGCGGGTATATAAAGGAGATCGGAAAATAATTTTGAAGGTGGAAGTAGTTTTGGTAGAGATAGAAGTGTATGTGTATCAAGAAGAGAGTGAAAAAGGATAGATCAGTTATTTGAGGGTAGAAAAGGGTTTTTGTATGCTAAGTAGAGTATAGCAGAAGTGTGAACTGGTAAAAAGATCTGGAATCTGATTGTGTGCTTTATTGGAACCGATTCCAAGCATTCATAGATGTTGTATTCTCAGTTCAATTTTTTTTTGTAATTTCAATTATGCTTTGTAAGGTAGTGATCCTTTCTCTCTTGAGTAGTGAGCTATAGGCAGTGCGCCTAAATGCAAGTGCATTCTCCTTTTATCATACTTTTAACAGAGTATACTTTGTGGATTAATCTCCACCGTGGTTTTCCCCCTAACAGGGTTTCCATGTAAAAATCCTGGTGTTATGGTGTCCATTAATGTGTATGCATGTTTCCTTCTTTTTATATGTTGTGAATTCTATTGTGGGTTTAATTATTGTTGTTGATGGTTTAAGAATCTAGTTTGAAATTCAAATATTATCAAACACTGATTCACCCCCCTCTCAGTGTTCCTAGTGTCCAACAATTGGTATCAAAGTTGGTTCCTCTTCTGGAGTTTAACAACTTGAGGTGGATCTTGAATTACAAAGGACACTGGTGGTCTTCAATAGCAGCTTATGGTGGCACTTGATGATCCTGATCAGTCCAAAGCAGAGGTCATGGAACTAAAAGAAAATCTTGTGGCTACTGAAAAATTCATTCAATCACTGAAGGATAAGATAAATGAGTAAAGGGAAAAGAGGAAGGAACTATGTGATCAATTGAAGCAAAAAGAAAGAAAAGGTCCAAAATATGTCCATCTGAATCAAACCCTAAGGGAAATAACAGAAGAATGTGAAAAAATTGCTAAGGACAATACAACTCTAAAGCTTGAAATGGAATCTATGGTGATGAAGTTTACCAAAGAGATTGAAGAGAAAAATAAAATGAGGAGAATCTGGCCCAGTCCCTGAAAGAAAAATCTGAAGAATGCAATAGAATTAATAGTGGATTCATTCAGTTGGAAATTGAGTTGCAAAAATCTAGAAACAATGAACAAGAGATTGAGAGACAGATAGTTATCCTTGAAAATGAGCTTGCTACTACAAATGGATTCAAGGAGAAATTCAAGATAAGCTCTACTAGGCTTGATGAGATAACCAAAGGAAAAAAGGATACAAATGACGAGTGAGGTCTTGGATATGAGAAGAGTGAAATTTTGAATTTGAACAAAAGAACCTTGCAAAGAAGAACAAAGGTTGAAGACATCCGGTTAGGCAACCCAATGCTCAAAAATTTAATGGATATTGTTTTGCTTGCAATAAATTTGGACATATAGCTTCTCAGTGTAGAAGAAAGATAAACCCCAGTATTCCATCATTTTATGGTCAGTGTTTTAAATGCAAAAAATTTGGTCATAAGGCATTAGAATGCATAAGTATGTCTGTCAGTGTAATTAAGATTAAATGTTATACCTGTGGAAGATTTGGACATGTTTCTAATCAATACAGGTCAGGAAGAAATTAGTGGAAAGGATGGTATAAACTGAAAATTTTGGTATGCTACAATTGTAACAATTTTGGGCACATTGCAAAGTTCTACAAGAACAAAAACATGAATAAAAGAGGTCCAGTTTATCAAGGAAGAAATTCACATAAATACAAAAAAGGAAAAGAAAAAACATATGTGGAAGAGATAAGAGATCAAATGAAGAAAACATGGGTAAAGAAAAGTGAATCTGATGAAGGAAACAAGGTTGTATTGAAAGCTCCCACTGGTAACTCTTCCGACAATTGACTTCAAGCCAGAGGCCTAGGGGGAGTTTCTCATGAAAAATCCTTGTCCCCCTATGTGTAGTTAGCTCTGAATCACTGGATGCCATTAACAGTTGTGTTATTCTTTGACAAATGCATCTGCAATCATTTGTTGTGTTGGATGAAATGTTGAAGGACCAAAGTTAGATTCTTTGCTTACTGTCTAAGTTTGCAAAGTAACCAAAACTTCTAGGGGCAACACATTTAATGCGGCATAAATTTAAATTATAAAAGGGAATTTGCAACCCTAATTCTTCATCATGCATTGAAAGAGAATAGTTGGAGAGCCCTTTTAGCAAAATTCCAAAGGTGTGAAAGGTTAATTTAGCAGCAAATTCTTTAGGTATTTCTGTTGCCTATTAATTACATATCTATTTGGCAATCGGTAGAACCCTGTTCGGCATGAAATGAAATAAATCAAAGGAACAGTAAATCTGGATGAGTATAGCAGTCAAAAAGTTAGGGATGAAATAAATTAGTTGTCTCCCACTAAATTAAGGAAGCTTGAAGGATCAAATCATAAGAATTTGGATATTTGAAATGAATTCCCTCATTTTGTCAATGTGGAAGTAATTTGGTTTATCTTGAAAAGAGTGGAAAGTGATATCCTTACTCTAGATAAACCCTATCAAATTTATGAGGATGTAATCAAGAATCTAACAGGTCTATGCAATGTTGGTAATATTCTAAAGAATAAATTGATTCGAAATGTTGAGGTCAAAGCCCTAACCAGAATAAGGGGAGAGCAGAGAGCTCTGATAATTGCATCGATTAAAGACCCATTGAAAAGGTATGTTGCACATGGAATATCATATAAGATCTTCTTCATAATAGAGAAGGATGAACCTCCACAGGTGTTGTATATATCACTCATAAAATTATAATAGAAAATGAAGACTTTGACCTATGTAGTCAGATGAAGGATCAACAGATGGAGAATGTAAAATTAATGAAGGATATTGACTACTCCTTCAAGTTTGGCACCCTTGCAATGTGCATTATGATGTATTTTCTAAATTTCTTGCCTCTGAATGACAATGTGGTGTGGAAGGAAAATATATTGGTCTGCAAGCAAATCTTTGAGCATTACAACTCTTTTGAAAATGGGGATCGAGTTTATGAAAATTTATTTAGAAAGGTGTTCGAAAAGTTTGGTGTAAGTGTTTTCCCTCTTCCAGTAAAAATAACTGAAGTTTGATCATCCTCGAGAAAGACAGAGAAAAATTAGAAGAGAGGAAGAGATTTGGTTGGTGTCACTCCTCCAACACCCAAGTTAGCAAAAGTTGAAGAAAAAGGGAAAGGACAGTTGGTTGTGGATGTAGTGGATGAAGATTTTGATGAATATACTCATAGAGATCAACCAAAACTAGGTGAACTAGAATAAGAATAGCTGAAGACAGTGATGAAGAAGGTGCTCTGTTCAAATCAAAGATAATTCAAATTATTTAGGATGAAGATGGGATGCTAAAGATATCTGACATATGGTTGAATGGACCATCTTATGAGTAGGATCTCATTGAGAACACTTTGGAAGATACTTTGTTGATAACAATATTGAATTGGAGAGTTAGCAGGATGTTCTCCCAGAAGAACTAATTGAGTGTGTTAAGGAGGCTATGGAATTTGTGCCTCTGGATAGGAAAGAGGAGGAAATAATTTCCCATTTGAAGATGCAATTTAGGCTATCTCTTGCTAAGCTGAAGAAGAAAATGAATATGCTAAGAAAGTGCATTGATTCAGCCAATAATGGCTTCAATTATTGTCTAAAGTGGCCTCATGTGGTTGGAAAGTACAAGGATAAGTTGGAGGAAATTGAAAAAGAGCTTGTCAGAATTGGAAAAGACTACAATATGTTTTTGGATAAGGATGGAAAGGTTAAGAAGAAGGATCATGATCTGCAGGCTAAGCATGCAAAGGTTCACTTTGATAGAAATACTCTCATGGATGCCTTTTGGAGAGTAAAAGACCTGATTGAAGGAAGACTACAGCAAATGATTGAAGTCCTTAACACAGGAGAAAAACTGGAAGAAGAAATCACCATTCTTAAATCCCTTGTATAGATTATCAATAGGACATTAGAAAATAACAGCTTGATCATAGCTATTGGGATTGTGGTGGACTCTTAGAAGAAATTCCTTCCAAAAATTAAAGCTAAGTATAAAATAATCTTCTAATTTTTGTAGCAGTTTCTCAAATTTTGATCCAATTCTCTATTTTGCTAAAGGGGAGAGAATAGAAGAATTTTGAAGGAAAGAAGTGCAACGAATGTAGTAGAAGATTTTTCATTGATGTCAAAGGGGGAGAGAATGGAATGAAAAATTCCTCGACATCCTAAGCAGGAGCAGTAATTTTGGTTTTTGAGTTTTGACACTTAGTCAATTTTCGCTAAGTATTACCATCAATGCAAAAGGGGGATATTGTTGGCATATGGATTTGAGAGATATTTTTGGCTACTTGTGTTGTCATTGATGGCAACTAGAGTCAGCAGTATGATCTGCAATGTTAGTATTGCTCCTACCGGCAAGGGAAGTAAGATTTTGTAATCTACCGGCAGAAAGAATGAAGAGTTGATCTGATCACTTCATCAAATCATGATTTTATGGTGTGGATCTCCAGGGAAGCCTTCCTAGTATGTATACTATCCTACTAGTGATTTTTGTGGTGTTGCATTAGTCGGAGTTCAAGTTAAGAGGTTCAGTAATATGATTCATGGTTTATTTTCTCACCTTGGCCAACATATTTTATATGGTGTATCGTGGATGTATGTGGAGTATGTATTTAGCTATTTCTTATGTTTGAAACTTTTTTTTGGGTCCCTACTATAGTCTATCCGACTTGTGAGGGTTCACATCAATTTCAATTAATGATTTGAGCCGACATGGGCAAGAATATTATATTTTGTTGTGAAGCTGACATACAATGAATTCTTGCTTAGTTGGTATATAAAGGAGATCAAAAAATAATTTTGAAGGTGGAAGTAGTTGTGGTAGAGATAGAAGTGTATGTATATCAACAATAGAAGGAAAAAGGACAGACAATTATTTGAGGGTAGAAAAGGGTTTTTGTATGCTAAGTAGAGCAGAACAGAGTAGAGCAGAAGTGCAAACTAGTCAAAAGATCCAAAATCTGATTGTGTGCTTTATTGGAACTGATTCCAAGTATTCGTAGATGTTGTATTCTCAGTTCAAAATTTTGTTGTAATTTCAATTATACTTTGTAAGGTAGTGAGCCTTTCTCTCTTGAGCAGTGAGCTCTAGGCAGTGTGCTTGAATGCAAGTGCATTCTCCTTTTATCATACTTTTAACAAAGTATACTTTGTAGATTAATCTCCACCGTGGTTTTTCCCCTAACAGGGTTTCCACATAAAAATCATGGTGTTATGGTGTTCTTTAATATGTATGCATGTTTCCTTCTATTTATATGTTGTGAATGCTATTATGGGTTTAATTATTGTTGTTGATGGTTTAAGATCTAGTTTTAAAATCAAATATTGTCGAACACTGATTCACCCCCCCTCTCAGTGTTCCTAGTGTCCAATAGTTCCCACCAAAGGGATGCATGTCCTTTCAACTTTGTACAAGAAAATTTCACCTTCCTATCTTCAGTGGTACCTTCAAAATCAAAATATTTTTCCATCTCTATTATCCAATCAAGCAATTCATCTGAATCCAGCTTACCTCTATAATCTGGTGGATTGAAATGTGGTTTCCTATTTTCTCTAGTTAGGGCTCTTATGAACCTCTCTTCTCCCTAATCCAAGCTAGGTTGATCTTCTCTTCCCCTTTCTTCCTGTATTTCTACCTCTTCATCACTCACATCATCAACTAGTCGACCTCTCCTTTGGGCCATTTCAACTGCATCTAATCTAGCATCAATTCCTCTCAACATCTCCATTAAAGTTGGGTCTACATTTCCACGCACTCCATTTCCTCTAACATTTCTTCTTCCCACCATCTTTACACAAGTCCTTTGTAGCTACAGGTCAAATCCTCAGTCCGCCACCCCACAACAAATTTTCAACAAGACTCTACAAATTTTGGCAATCTCTCACAGATCGAACCTCACTCTGATACCAATCTCGTGCAGCCACAGTGGGAGGGTCCCCAAAGAGAAAAATTCAAACAGTGCAGCAAGGGTCACACAACAGAAGTAACATGGAATATGGAGGAAAATTCATATTCAATCATTCTCATTAACAATCTTAATTACAAACAGTCAGCAACATTCGGGCTTACAAATTCGGCTCACGAGCCTAATATAACATGTTCAAAACTACAACATTCCTAAATGCTCCTTAATGCAAGCAAAAATATTACATATCAAACTTATCTTTCTCTAATCTAATCAACTTTGTGCTTCTAATGATCTATTACAAGCTTTATATCATATGCGTAGATCTAGAATCATCCACACCGGCCAAAGATTATTACAATCTCCAATGAAAAAATGTAACATGTGCATGAATAGGTCGGCCTCAAATTTGAATTACTCCTGAGTGAATGATGAGGATGAAGTGTGGACCTATAATTAATGTTGGGGACACTCCATAGAAAAATTTGAACCACATCGTCGAGATCTGAAAGTTATGGGAAAGATCCACAAGTGATCGAACTAACCATTAGGCTTGAAAATTATTCGAGTGTTGGTTCAATAAACTGCCATCAAATCCAGAAGCAATAACTTGCCGAAAAATGATCCAATCGCGCTCAAATCTTGGAATAAGGAAAATGAACATATCCACAATGTACACATAGATTTGAAAGGTTTGGTGAGAAATTATAATGAATCCATCAACATGAACTAAATAAGAATTGAAGAAGAACAAAACTGAAAGAAAATATTTTTTTGGTTGATGCAAGATTGCCAAGAACCAAGGATGCTCCTGCATCAGAATGAAGGAAATAGAGAAGCAAAAAAAAATTCTTTTGGAATTGAAGAGTCTATTGGGGAAAAGGATAAATTTCAAATGGATAAAATTTCTAAATTGAGAGTAGAGAAGTATCAACATCCTAATAGAGAGCAAGAAGCTGAAGAAACATTTGATACAGATATTAGGCAGTTAGCCTATAAGTCTTTTGTTTTTGATGATGAATTTATAAAGTCTTCTAAATTTTGATCATTTTTATACAAGAAAAAGGGGAAAGCAATAAGGGAGTCTGTTACAGATGTTACACCTAGCAATAAAGCCTAATTACTGAAAACTTTGAAATTGGATGTGGAAAATGAGATGAAGGATATGACTCCAAAGAGAGGGAGGAAATTGTTAGAGGAATCTGTTGTAATGATTTTCCCTAGTTTGGATTTAAACTCGGCTCTTGTTTTTGATAGTTTCTTGCATAATAATGGTGCTACACATAATCTAAGTTCGGAAGGAGTTATAGAAGTGTATACAAGATCAAAATATAATCCTGATCAAAATTCTCTCATGATTTGGGCCCTATATCCTCCACACAAGAAATATGTGATCATTGACACTAAGAAGGCATTTGGCCATGTAATGAAATTGAAGGTCGGAGTTGTTCGTGTGGCTACTGCTGATATTGGCATAAATGTTTCCAAATTAAATAAAGCACAAATTCAGATGTTGATCAAGGAAATAGACATGTACAAAATGAATAATGAGAAGATCCTCAAAGAAAATGATTTCCTTAAGGACATGGTCAAGGATACACTGAAGGGACCTACCAAATTACTAACTCAAGGAGAAGGTTCCCAATCCAAGGATAAGAGTGAAGAATCAAATATACAAATTCAAGTGAGAAAAGCCAGATTTGATACACTCTCTGCAACATTCTAGAAAAGGCACACAAACTTAATGCTTTGGATGAACAAGTTCTAGGGAACCCATTCTAAGAGTTATACTACAGTCCATGAGCATAAAAGGATAAATGATCGAATTTAGGGGAAAATATACGAAATACAAAAGAAAGATACTTCTGACAATGGATCCATCGCCACTACTAAGGATATTATGAGAAAACACCAAGGTTACTATAAGGACCTTCAAGGAGATGCAAAGGAATTCATTGATGCTACAAAGGAAGGGGTGATTTCACTATTCAGAAATGATGGAGAGTTGAAAGACCAGAACGAATGGATAAAGGAATGCAGGTTGATATTACATGGAGCCTTGGAAGTAGCTAAAAGCGAGGATTCATCACTGGATGAGGCATGTGAACATTTGGAGAAAATGGTGATTATGGAGATAGCTGCAAGAAATGCTTTTGAAGATACTATTAATACACATTTGAGACATGATTATTTAGATCACATAACATAAGTTCATTTATCACTCACTAGAGCTTAATTGTTTAGGTTTAATTGTTGCTAATTTCAAAAGACATTAATGAAAGGGTGTGTCCTCTTCAAAAAATTGGTATATAAGTTGGATATGTAGTGATAGGAAAGAAAGAGCAAATAGGAAGAATATAGGAGATATAGAAGAAATTCTTTCAAAAAAATTATCATATAGATTTTATTGTATGGACCATGATGCATGCATAAATTTTGGCTAAAATCAATGGAAGATCTTTAATTCGGTATGGTTCAATATTGGTGTCCATTATTTGTTAATTTGAAGCAATTATCTGGCTATCTCCACATTACTACTTCTCTGTTATTTGAAGTTGTATATGCAAGTTTATATTTCAATTTCATCAAGACACATTTGTTGTTATTGTGTAATCAAGTTAATTGGTTTATGTCAAGGAATTAAAACCCTTTTAATTGATTACAGTAACTTGGGGGTAATAATTGGATCAATAAGAAGAGTTAGGTAATTGATATGATTGTCATATTGTCTCCACATTGATGTTATCTTGTTATTCAAATTAAACAAATACTTTTTTTTTTCAATACACATTTGTTGTCATTATGTGATTCTGTTAATTGGTTCCTTCAAGGAAGGATTAAAAATCCTTTTAATAAATCACAATAACCTGATAGGCTCAATTGGATCATTAAGAAGAGTCTTTCAATCACATCCTTGCATGTTTATACAAGTTATAAACAAAATTAAGTATCAAACAATTAAAATTATAACCAATACCAACCACTTATTATAGAACTTCATTGACTCCTCATACCCAATAGAGCACTGGTCCATCTCATTCATACATTAGTATCCAATTTCACATCATAAAATACCAATAATTGTCACATTAGAAGTATATTAGTTATCAAGCTTTCATCTATTCCACACTTTATGCCACGGTAGATAGATTTTTAAGCCCAATTAAATCACACAGTTCTCAATCTCCTTCGGTAGTCAAGGTCTACTCACCTAGGTCTAGCAGAGCTTGAAGTGCAAGGAGTTATCAACCACATAGGTTACTCCATTCATTGGTTCAAAAATGTTGCAAGTTTGATCATAGAGCCTGGCATCCTCTTAGGATTTGTAACCTGCATTTTTGAGATCCAACAGATTGGAGACTCTGCTGGGGACAAGTTAATTTTGAATCCAGACCTTCATCATAGAATCAATACCTTAGACTATACTGGGAATAATAAACTATATTATTTTCTCACTTTTCCAAAAGGCGAGTGACGACTCTATAAGAAAAGGTGCATGATTGGGAAGTACAAATACACATAAATAAAGACAAACCCTAGAAGTCAAAGTATTAAAGCATCTTACGATATGAATGGTAGGAGATATTTACACCAAGAAAACCCAAAGAAGAACAGTGGTAGGTGGACAGATAAAAATGGGTTCTCCCCTTCAAAGAATGATGCAAATAAGAGCAGAGGTAAAGTAACAGATATAACTAATGAAGATAGGGAGAACTCGACAGAACAACTCCTTACAATAAATAATAGTTTTGATCCACTGCATGGATCAGAATCCCATCTTGATGACTCAAATAGAGACCGTTTTACTCCTTTTGAACAAGAAAACACTAGTAGACCTACTTTTCGATGGAAAGAAGATGCTAAGAAAGAAGAGGAATTCAAAGCCCGATTTGAAGTAGAACAAAATCAAGTACAAAGTGTCACCATAGCAAGAAGAAAAAAACCATGAGGGATTTTTTGATTACAGTACTAGTGATTTTGAGGGTATGAATAACCAAGAATTTCAAATACATTTGGAATGGAAAAAATAGAAAATTAGAGAGAGGCAACAAATGATACAAGAGGCTCAAGAGATATTCCAAAAAATGGCACAATTAAATATCCAGGCACCGAAACCACTAAAGTATGTTCCTCCACATAAACAAGGTGGTAATTTCAATCCATAGGGAACATCTCATAACATAGGTGCTCCAGGAACTTTGAAAGTACCTCACAATGCGGGTGGAAATCCAAGACAACATACCTAGCATAATGTACCATCACAAAGATCCTAGCCTCCAAATACCTACAATGTCCCTCAGCACTATCCACCACCAGGCCAATAATATGCCCCACCACGTCAGCAACATGTGTCCCATCAAAATGTATATCCTCAACAACATATCCAACAAAATGTCTACCATCATCCTCAATATGGATATCAATACCCACCCAATCCAACTTTGAACTTGCACCCACAAAACCCCATGAGCACATGTAGGCAATTTGATCTGACAAGACACCAACTATATCCATACCCAGTGGACAACAATTGGAGAAATATGGTTCCCAAATTCACTAGGAATAATGTGATATTAGCTGAAGAACATATTAGAAATTTTAATGCCTTCATACAAGATATTTCTATGGTATATGAGGATATACAAATGAGATTGTTCATGATGTCACTAATTGAAGAAGCAAGAGATTGGTTCAATAGTTTACTTGATGCTTCAATTGATTCTATAGCAGACTTTCACAATCAGTTTCTAAAACAATATGGGAACCAATGTGCCCCCGAATATTCCCATCATGAACTACTAAGTATTCAAAAATATCAAAATGAGTCAGTTTATGATTTCAACCAGAGGTTCTCTAAATTGTACAATAAAATACCACATGGATCCAAACTCAATGATCTTGCAGCCTTAGTCTTTATTTGAAATCCTTTGATCCAAAAATAGGATATGAACTTAGAAATAGATGTCATAGGATTTTGGCTGAAGCACAAAAGACACATTGACAATTGAAAACAACAGAAAAGTTCCAGGGATGATTGGAAAAAGGGACAACCTTAGAGTTCCCCAAAACTTTAACAATTCCCAGAATAAGCAAGAGAATTCATACAGAAATGAAAGACCAAGGTTGCATGACATGCCATACAACAAAAACTAGAAAGATGGAAAACCCATAACTAACAAACCTAAGTATAAGGAAACCCTTGGTCCTTTAAAGAAGAAAGGATCCTACATGGTTAATAACATCCCTTGGTGTCAAGTTTTCAATTTCCCCCATTCCCAAGATCATTGTGTTGTAGTACAATCAATACAAAAAGAAGAGCTTCCATATGAAAATGAAGAAGATACTACAATATATCTAACTTCACATACCCTACATCTAGTTGAACAAGAGTATTCATCCTCAAGGGATGAAGGTTATGAATATGATGTAAACAATCAGAGATACAATATTCACATGGAAGAACAAGTCTTCTCAAACCAGGAAAATGAAATCAATGATGAATCACAACCTCCTTATACACCACCCAGACCAAGTAAATATAAATTGAGGAGGCCAACAGAGGAAGAAATCAAGGAGTTAACCATTACTACAGTAGAGCAAGAAAAAATCAATTATAGGCTGAGAAATAAAACAACAAATGCAAATGATGGCACTCCAAGAGGATTGTTTGTGAAAGACAAGGAGACAACGCAAGAGAAACCCAAGAAGGTGGAAGTAAAAGAACCCAACAAAAAGGAGAAAAAGCATGTCCCAAGAGTACAAGGTAAATAGTTATTTAAAAACAAAGACATGATGAGACAAACAAAAAGAAAAAGAGGAAAAAGGAGAACCATTGGAACAAAGGAAGATTGTCAAAGCATAAAATGCTTCCTCATTTGATTTCACAAAAGTGTTGTCTTAGGTAAATATGTTTGTGCCACTCATGGAGATGATGAAGATAAAGGAATATAGAGATAGTGCTATTCAACTAATATCCAATGGAACTAATAAAAGAACAAACATGGAGAGAAGAGAAATCACTAAAATTAGTGGTAACAAACAAGGAGATGTGAAGGTCCCTGAAGTTTTTCTAGGTGATACACTAATGACCCCTCCACAAGTTGATCCATTCTTTACTACTTTGCTCATAAACAACAAGTTGGTGAGGAATTGTATGATTGATTAAGGTGATGCTATTAATATCATGCTAGTAGGGGTCATGAAACAACTTAGCATTTGGGTGAATACCATGGGTGGAAAATGTTATGCAATGGATAGTAGGCCTATCCTAGTGGTAGGAATAATGAAATATGTAGAAGTAAAGTTGGTTGCTTACCCACAAGCAGCATATACAATTGGCATCACTGTGATAGACACTCCCCTTAATTTTGGAATGCTTCAGTCAAGACAATGGGCTACTTCAGTGGGAGGGAATGTGCAATTTGATTTTTCCTATGCCACAATACCAATAAATGGTGAGGAAGCTAAATTGTATAGAGAACCAAGAGTGAACCAAATTGTGGAGTATGTTGACCAGAATCAGATGAATTGCTTTTGTGATGTGGACTTGGGAAGTTTCATAATAGAGCCTTCACAACTTGAATTAACGAACACTGATCTAATTGATAAGGATGTCTCCAAGAATGAGCATGGTGTGTGGCAAATGTATTTTGATAGAGCATGTAGCAGAGAAGGTAATGGAGCAGGAGTGGTCTTCATCTCACTTGAAGGTACTACATTCAAAAATTCATTTTTATTGGCATTTGAGTGTACAAATAACATAGTAGAGTATGAGGCCCTACTGATTGGACTAAACATGGTTGTCAAACACAAAATCAAACTATTGACTGTTCTTGGGACTCTGAGTTGGTCATTTCACAAGTGAGATCAGAATATGTTGTAAAGAACAAAATGCTAAAACAATACATAAATTTTTTATGGGATACTATTGAGTTATTTGATGCTTTCTCCATTGATTGGATAGATAGGACCAAAATTTGATGGCAGACTTCTTGGCGAATGTAGCCTTGAAAAGAGATGATGTCACCTTGGTGGGAATTTCACAAATTGAACTCAAAACAAGACCCGAAATCCCTAATAATATTTACAATTGGAAAAAAATTAATGATGAAACTGATCTAATCAAATTCTTACATTGTATTGATCAATATGAAGCACAAGAAATTGATTTTAATGCATTTTTGGAAGAGATAGATGGGAAACAAACTGTGTTTGGAAAAGAGGTCATCCAACTTAAGACTAATAAGATTCGTAAGGGACTTGTAGCATTAGAGAGAGTGTTTGATGGAAATGATTGAGCCCTGATGAAGCAAACACCAATAAAATGGGAGGATGTTGAAGAGATCAACCTTGGGAATGAACTTACCCATAAAAGGGTGTATATTGGGAAAAAGATAAGTCCAACAATTAGGAGGATGTTGATTGCATTATTGAGGAAATACAAGCATGTATTTCCATGGCCTTATGATGATCTCAAAGCATATAGAGAGGATCTATTCCAACGTGAGATCCCATTGAAACCAGATGCTAAACCTTTTAGACAAAAGCAAAGGCCCATAAATCCTACCTTAGAACCTAAAATGCATGAAGAACTTATGAAGCTTAGGGAGCGGGGTATCATCAAGCCTATCAGACATTCATCTTGGGTTTCTAATTTGGTACTTGTCAAAAGGAAAAGTGGAGATATAAGGCTTTGTGTACATTTTAGAAAATTGAATGTGTCCTATCTTAAGGATAAATACCCACTCCCAAATATGGAGGTCATGTTACAAAGGGTCACTGGATGTGAACTATAATCTATGATGGATGGATTTTTTGGTTATAACCAGGTGAAAGTTAAGGAGTCAAAGCAATACAAAATAGCCTTTACCACACCATGGGGAACATATTTGTATGTTAGAATGCCATTGGACCTCACAAATGCTGATGCAAATTTCCAAAGGGTTGTGGATGTTGCATTTGCTGATTTGATCAATGTAATAATGGTCTTGTACCAAGATAACTTAATTGCATATTCAAAGAAGGTAGAAGACCATGTTGAGCATTTGGAGAAGAATTTTATCAAATCCATTGAGTATGGCATTTCTTTAAATCCTAAAAAATGTCATTTTTTAGTAATAGAAGGAAAGTTACTAGGGCATATAGTATCCAAAGAAGGCATAAGGATTGATCCAGAAAGGGTGGAATCCATAGAAAAAATTCCCATTCCTAAGACAGTTAAAGCTATCCAGTCCTTCTTTGGGAAAATCAACTTTGTGAGAAGGTTCATATCAAACTTTGCTAAAATAGTAAAACTAATATCAAGAATGCTAAAGAAAGGTGCAAAGAGTGACTGGACATTTGAAGCCATAGATACATTCATATCTATCAAGAGAGAAATAAAAGAAGCCCCAATATTGAAGTCCCCTAATTTCAGCAAGCCCTTTCAAATATTTTCATTTGCATCCTTTAACACAGTTGCAGTAGTCATATTACAGAAAAATGAAGGACATGAACAACCTATTTCTTTCTTCAGTAAATCCCTCCAGAATGTAGAATTAAAATACGATATTGTAGAGAAACATGTGTATGCATTAGTAAGAGTTTCCAAATCATTTAGATCATAATTGGTAGGAGAAAAAGTGATAGCCTATGTACCTAATGCTGCAGTGAAAGATGTATTTGTGCAATAAGAAGTTTCAGGCCGTTGATGTAGATTGATAAATATAATTCAAGAATTTGACATTGAGTTCCAAATCACCAAACTTGTGAGAGGACAAGGACTAGCCAAACTTATGGAAAAGAAAAATATTGAAGCTACTCAAGTATGCAATCTGAATGATGAAGATAATATGGTTTCTAGTATTGAACACACACCATGGTACATTGATATTGTGTATTATCTCAAGCACATGAAATGTATTGAAGGATTTAGTGATAAAAAAAAGAGGACACTCAAGTTACATGCTTCAAGGTATGTATTCATGAAAGGGGACCTCTATTGGAAGAATACATATAGTGTTCTATTTTTGTGCCTAGATAAAGATCAAGCTAGACATGTTCTCAAGGAAATGCATGAAGGAGTGTGTGGAGGGAATTTTTTAGAAAAAACCACTACACATAAGGTGTGAAGGGCAGGCTACTATTGGCCTAGAGTTTTCAATGATGCTTATAATTACACTAGAAAATGTGAAGCATGTCAAAAAATTTCTAGGACACTAAAGTATCAAGGGGAATTGCCTTTGAGACCTATGTAGGTTGAAGCTCCATTTCACCAATGGGGAATTGATTTCATAGGAGAAATTGCAGAAAAATATAGTAGAGGACATAGATGGATATTAGTGGCCACAGACTACTTTACAAAATGGGTAGAATTTGTACCTACTAAATAGGAAACTAGCAGGGTGGTAATAAATTTCTTATTGGAAAACATTATCACCAGATCCAGAGTGCCTGAAAGAATTGTAACTAATAATGGGATGTGCTTCAGATCAGATGAATTCAAGGGATTCTTCCAATCTTATGGTATAGTAATCTCACACTCCTCACCATATCATCCACAGGCGAATGGGCTAGTTGAATCTAGAAACAAGAGCATCCTGAAGATTATCAAGAGAATGCTAGATAATAACAAAAAGGCTTGGGACTCCAAGTTAAGATTGGCTTTATGGGTAGATAGAATTACTGTAAAGAAGGCCATTAGAAATTCACATTTTGAACTTGTGTATGGGACTCAAGCTAGGCTTCCTTTGCATAATCTGTTACCAGTATGTAAGTTCATCTTGCAAGAATACTTGGACATTCTTGAACCTATGGAGGAGAGGATGGAAGAGATGATGGAACTTGATGAGGTTAGAAATCAAGCTCAACAACACAATATGAAGATGTAGCTACAGATGAAATACTTGTATGATAAAAAGGAAAAAAATAAAAAAATTGAAATGAATGACATGGTTCTCATGTGGAATGCTAGGAGTCAAGATAAAGGAAAGCATGGAAAATTTGAGTCCCTATGGTTAGGACCCTTTGTCATTGTTGGCAAGGCTAGAGAAGATTCATATTATCTCCAGAACATGACAAGAGAAGAACATGAATTGCCAGTGCATGGACAATTCCTGAAGAATTTCTTTTCTTAAATTTTCCATGCACAGTAGTCTAGGTGAGGGTCAAGTATTTCCAGTGCATGGACAATTCTTGAAAAACCTTCAAAAAATAAATCCTTTTCCATGCACAGTAGTATAGGACTTCATATCACTTCCACTCCCCACCATTTTTAAATTTACCTCCATTCCCATCTCATATCAAAAGATACTTGGTATGCTTCCCCAGGGACATGGATTCTTGTTATACCCACAGGGGGTATACATCCTAGATGAAGCCACTATTGGGACTATAAAAATATCATCTTTTTTACTAACCTTCACTCATGTATCCCAAAAAGTTTCCATGTCTCAATTTCATAAACAATACAAATTGTTGAAATTTGTGTAACAAGATCCATTTCACAATCCATGTTCATCAATGATCCCATCGATTTCGCCTTTGATACTTAAGCATTCCTCTGGTCATTAGTGAGCAAGAGTTTTTAAACTACTGGTCCATATCAGCAAGATTAGGGAAAACCTTTCTAATCAAAAAGGTCATAGCTTTTCAGTTTGAATGTTTTCTACACATTGGAAAAGGATGAGCCCAGTCATAGTGATCAAAAACCCTAGAGATTACACTATCAGGAAGACAATGCTTGTCATCTCACCGATGAGGCTTATTGGAAAGAACAAAATGATTGGAGCAACGTTGTTAGATCATGATGAGCTCTTCACTCATGCCAATGGAAGCCTCATCGGTGAGACACATTTTATTTTTCTGATGAAACAAGAGAATAGCTATTGGGGAGACTTGTATAATCGGAATGAATCACTCAGATTTCACTAACCATATTGGTTATTCCAATGAAGGAAATTTTGGGAGGAGTCTTTCTGACCTAGTAAAGTGATAGATTGAGCATATCGAGGAGACCAAAATACATCAGAGCAACATTCCATTCTCTTAACAATGATTCTTGTCATACTGATGGTAATGAGAAAGGATCAAAATTCATCGAAGTGGCACTAGGCGATGATCGGAAGGACTTCTAGTGGTCTAGAAATTGGAGAAACTCTATAATTTTCTCCCCAAAGTAGTATGAGTTGAAAAATATGAAGAAATCCAATTATATAGCATCGGTAAGAGAATTATTTAGTCTTTCTGGCCAAGAATGATAAATCAAAAGGAAAATACACATCAAAAATACATTCAGTTATGTCTTGGTAATCAAATGTAAATATATAAAACTAAGGTGGTGACAAGTTCGACACATAGATCGGCCAAAAAACTAAAGAAGTCTCACCGATATAATCTTTTTCGTTCTGACATTGTAAAATTCAAAAAAATTGCTTTCATTCATGCTCAGAAGCAGACATTAATTATCGCATGAATGTACATTATGTAAATATTCTCTGATTGAAAGAAGAATAAACAAAAGACATTTCCAGAATTCGCAGCGAGAAGGACAGGAGGTCAGACAGAATCCAAAGAATTCAGTGCAGACAGAGACTCACAAGTAAGCTTACAAATTTTCTTTGCAATTGAAATTATAATTCAATTCTGTCACCTTAGAAAATCATGGAAAGTTCAAGATCTAGGAAAATAAAGGAAAGAAAACAAAAAGGTGAAAGTAGTAAACCTAGAGGTAAAAAACTAAAAAATTGAAATAGGGAGGAGCCCAAAACAAAAGAAAGAAAACTAAACCAAGACCTTATCGATCAGTTACCTGCTTCAAGGCCAAAGGCTAGAATGTCTACACAACTAAGGGCTGATGTAGATAGATTTGAGGACAAATGCAGACATATAGGAGATGCATGGACCCCTGTTAGAGGTTATGAATTATTCATGTTCCACTATCACTGAAGAAATAGGTTTGAACTAGTGTGCAATCCCTGGAGTTTCAATTTGGGGAAACTGGTCATTCCAAATGTATTTGTGAATGTAGAACTTGTGAAGCTTCTAGCTAACAATTATAACCCAAACCTAAAATCCATCTAAAACTTGCAAGGTGAACCCTTTATACATGTGTCTAAGACTGCGCTCTATGAAGTCTTTAACCTAAGTGACTCATACAATGAGCCTATTGTACACAAAGATTTGGAAAGGAAATATTGGAGAATGGACACAACCTATGAAGGATGGAGATTGCCACTACACCAACCAAGAAAGGATGGAGACCTTGTTCCACTCAAAGACAATGATGGGCCTCCTTTTTATGTGGACTTATTTGAACCCTACTTAAAACACACATATTTCTTGGTGTGTAAGGTATTAGGGACTGAAGCCTCTAAATTCATGACAATAGGTCCAATGGTGATTGCAATAGATATCAAGTGCCACAATGCAAGGCCATTTGATTGTGCCTCACATATTTTCAAGGGGATTGATTCAGAGTTAATGGCAATCAAAAATGGATATCCCATACTGCACTTCAAGCATTATTATATCTTTATGCATATGATATTGTATTATGGACAGGAGATAGGGATTTTTCCAGAAGAACTAAAAGAATTCACAATTTGATAAGGAAGATCAGCACTACAAGTGCAACTATGGACTGCTATTTGGGACAGTAGATTTGTGAGTTCTAGTTATATTCATTTTGAGGAATATTTTGTCAAGATATTGACTGAGGAGATTAAAATATTTCTAAGGCCTAAATATTTTAATAAACCTACAACTGTTGGTCACAATTGGGGTGATTGGTATTGTTATATTGATGCCACCATGATTAGGGTGTATGGTTTTGAGGATACACCTTTTCTTCTCCCAAAAATAGTACCAGATAGAATTGCATATTTGTAAATTTTTAGACAAATGGATTATTCAAGTGTTATGAATCTGAGTGCTTATGAGAAAAAATCATTCATGCCAAGTACTTTGTGTTTTGGAGACTTTACTATGGTATCTAAAGAAGGGTATGATTAATCTTAAATAAGTTATCTCATTTCAATTTGAAGAAGGCTCCACCAAGAAAAGGATTTGATCCTGAAGGCTACATTGATTTTTCAAGAAAGAAAGTAAACTTGGGTGGATATACCATATACCCTATCCACACAATGATATAATCAAAAACATGGAAGAGAGGGAAGAAGAATTGGCCATTGATGAATATAACAAGAAGATGGAGCAAAGAATGAAGGAAATAGAAGAAGCAAAAATGTTGTCTTCTAGAAGTGAAGAATCTACTGGGGAAAAGGAACATCAAGGTCAAATGGATAAAATTTCAAAATTGAGAGTAGACGAGTATCAACCTCCTAATAGAGAGAAAGAAGCTAAAGAAACATTTAATACAAAAACTAGGCAATTAGCCTATAAGTCTTTTGTTTCTGATGATGAATTTATAAAGTCTTCTAAATTTAGATCATTTTTATACAAGCAAAAGGGGAAAGCAATAAGGGAGTCTGTCATGGATGTTACACCTAGCAATGAAGCCCAATTGCTGAAAACTTTGAAATCAGATGTCAAAAATGAGATGAAGGATATGACTCCAGAGAGGGAAGAAATTATTAGAGGAATCTAGTGTAATGATTTTCCCTGATTTCGATTTAAACTCAGCTCTTGTTTTTTATAGTTTCTTGCATAATAATTGTGCTAAACATAAGCAAAATCTGGAAGGAGTTACATAAGTATATACAGGATCAAAATAGAATCCTGATGAGAATTCTCTCATGATTTGGGCCCTATATCCTCCACACAAGAAATTTGTGATGATTGACACTAAGAAGGAATTTGGCCATGTAATGACATTGAAGGTAGTAGAAACTGATCCTGTGGCTACTGTTGATATTGGCATAAATTTTTCCAAATTAAATAAAGCACAAATTCAGATGTTGATCAAGGAAAGAGACATGTACAAAATGAATAATGAGAAGATCCTCAAAGAAAATGATTTCCTGAAGGACATGGTCAAGGGTACACTAAAGGGACCTACCAAATTACTAACTCAAGGAGAAGGTTCCCAATCCAAGGATAAGAGTGAAGAATCGAATATACAATTTCAAGTGAGAAAATCCAGATTTGATGCACTCTTTGCAACATTCCAGAAAAGGTACACCAACTTGATGGTTTGGATGAACAAGTTCTAGGCAACCCATTCCAAGAGGTATACTACAATCCAGGAGCATAAAAGGATAAGTGACCGAATTCAAGAGAAAATCTAGGAAATACAAAAGAAAGATGCTTCTAACAATGGAGCCATCACCGCTGCTAAGGATATTATTAGAGAACACCAAGGTTACTATGAGGAGCTTCAAGGAGATGCAAAGGAATTCACTAATGTTGCAAAGGAAGGGGTACCTGCACTATTCAAAAATGATGGAGAGTTGAAAGACTGGAACGAAGGGATAATGGAATGCAGGTTGATATTGCATGGAGCCTTGGAAGCAACCAAAAGTGAGGATTCATCACTAGATGAGGAATGTGAACATTTGGAGAAAATGGTGATCATGGAGATAGCTGGAAGAAATGCTTTTGAAGATATTGATACACATTTGAGATAGGATTTCATTTATGGCTCACTAGAGCTTAATTATTTAGCTTTAATTGTTGTTAATTTCAAAAGACATTAATGAAGGGGTGTGTCCTCTTCAAAACATTGGTATATAAGTTGGATATGGAGTGATAGGAAAGAAAGAGCGAATAGGAGATCTAGAAGAAATACTTTCAAAATGTTTATCATATAGATTTTACTATATGGACCATGTTGCATGCATAAATTTTGGTTGAAATCAATGGAAGATCTTTAATTCTATATGGTTCAATATTGATGTCCATTGTTTGTTAATTTGAAGCAATTATTTGGCTATCTCCACATTACTACTCTTTTATTTGAAGTTGTATATCCAAGTTGATATTTCAATTTCATCAAGACACATTTATTGTTATTGTGTAATCAAGTTAATTGGTTTATGTCAAGGAATTAAAACCCTTTTAATTGATTACAGTAACTTGGGGGTAATAATTGGATCAATAAGAAGAGTTAGGTAATTGATATGATTTTCATATTGTCTCCACATTTATGTTATCTTGTTATTCAAATTAAACAAATAATTTATTTTTTCAATACACATTTTCTATCATTGTGTGATTCTGATAATTGGTTCCTTCAAGGAAGGATAAAAAATCCTTTTAAATTATCATAGTAACCTAATAGGATCAATTGGATCATTAATAAGAGTCTGTCAATCACATCATTGCACATTTATACAAGGTATAAACAAAATTAAGTGTCAAACAATTATAATTATAACCAATATCAGCCATTTAATATAGAACTGCATTGACTATGCATACCCAATAAAGAATTGGTCCATCTCATTCATACATTACTATCCAATTTTACATCATAAAATACCAATTTTTACGTTAGAAGTAGATTAGTTATCAAGCTTTCATCTATTCCACACTTTATTCCATGGTAGATAGATCTTTTAGCCTAATTAAATCACGCGGTTCTCAATCTGCTTCAGCAATCAAGGTCTACCCACCTAGGTCTAGCAGAGCCTGAAGTGAAAGGAGTTATCAACCACATAGGTTACTCCATTCATTGGTTCAAAAATGTTGCAAGTCTAATCATAGAGCCTGGCATCCTCTTAGGATTTGTAACCTGCATTTTTTAGATCCAACAAGTTCATTGAACCCAACAACCTCTATATTCATCTCTATCAAGAAATTTTTCCTTCTACTGAAGGCATCTACAACTCTATTTGACCTTCCACTCCTATGCTTGAAAAAAAAAGTATAACTCTACAAAAATTCAACCCATTTTAAGTGCCTTTGATTTAACTTTCCTTGACTAGATATTGCAAAGCCCGGTGATCAGTATATAAAACAAATTATTTTGGCAACAAATAGTGTCTATATTTCTTCAAAGCCTAAACTATAGCATAAAACTCTTGATCATAAACATAATATTTCTTCTTAGCATCATTGAAATTCTCACTAAAATAGGCAACTAGCTTACCTTCTTGACTAAAAAAAGCTCCTATGGCAGTGCCACTAGCATCACAATCTACCTGAAATACCTTATTGAAATATGAAAGTGCCAAAATAGGCTGCTCTATAACTTTCTTCTTCAACATATCAAAACTTTTGGCTGCTCCTGTAGTCCACTTAAATTGTTTTCTATCCCCTCTCATTGCTTCAATTAGAGGTGCACAAAGACTACTAAAATTCTTAATAAACTTTCTATAAAAACTTGCTAGACCATGAAATGATCTGACCTCTGTAACACTCCTCAATGTAGGCCATTCAATGATAGCTCTCACCTTCTATGGATCCATTTTAAGACCCTCTCCTGAGAAAACAAATTCCAGATACACCAACTCTCTCTTCACAAACCTACATTTCTTCAAATTAATCAATAGCTTCTTCTCCCTTAGATTCTCAAAGACTCTTTGGATATGCATCAAGTGCTCCTCCAATGTCTTACTAAATATCAAAATATCATCCAAATAAACAATAACATTTTTTCCTAAAAATTCTTTCAATACCTCATTCATAAGCCGCATAAATGTGCTCGATGCATTAGTCAGCCTAAAAGGCATGACTAACCACTTGTACAGGCCCTTCTTGGTTTTAAAGGTTATCTTCCATTCATATCCTTCTCTAATGTAGATCTGGTGATATTCGATCTTCAAATATATCTTCTTGAAGTACTCAACTCCACTCAAACAATCCATAATGCCATCCATTCTCGGCAAGGGAAATATATACTAGATGGTGTTCTTGTTTATGGCTCTAGAATCTATACAAATCTGCCATTCCCCATCCTTCTTTGGTGCTTGTACTGTAGGTACTACACATGGACTCAAACTATCTCTGATCAATCCCTTCCACAACAAATTTTTCACTTGTCTATTCAACTCTTCACTCTTTATTTAAGTCATACGATGAGCTACCTTATTCAAAAAACTGGCTCTAAGAATCATGGGTCCATCTGATGACTAATCTTTCTTACTGGAGGCAATCCTTCAGGAACGTTATCAGAAATAATAGCTTGAAACTCATTCAAAAAATATAAAACCTCTACAAGTACCTCATTAGTATCTTGTTTATCAACTATAGGGATCAATCCAAAACACATATGCTCATGCCTCATACCTTCTAGGAACTTTCTTCCATCAACCAAACAAATTCTTGCATTACTGCATAACTTTTCCTCTACTTCTTTTAAGGGCTTCAACTTATGACAAAATACATCCTTTGTCAAAGAATAGGTGTTGGCATGTCCACCATGTACTGCTCACTGATAAAATTGTCATGGTTTTCCTAACAACATATGACAAGCATCCATAGGCATAATATCACACAATACCTCATCATGGTAATTTCCAATCTTGAACCTTACCAGAAATTGTTCATTTACCAAAGCTTTATGTTCCTACAACCAAGAAATTCGGTATGGATTCAGATGCCTTCTCTCTAACTGCAACTTACTAACCATCTCTTCTGAAAGAAGGTTATCAATACTACCTCCATCAATAATAACATTGCAAACTTTACCGTCACACTTACATCTGGTGTGAAACAAATTCTTCCTTTGATTTGGTTCCTTCTCATTCAACAAGGCTCTTTTGGTAACATGAACCTCTCCTCTTTGTACATCTTCAGAATGTGAATACTCAACATCTTTATCTACATGTGCAACTCATGCATGTTGAGGACACTCATAGGCTCTATGTCCTTCTTCTCCACACTAGAAACAAGTTCCATGAAAGCCTCCTCTTCCCATTCCTCATCTATATCTTCCTCTTCCTCTTTGATCTCCATTATTCTGATGATGAGGATGGTAGGTGTTATCTCCTTTCTGGTTCTGGTTACTATTGGATCCTTCACCCTTCTTTTGATCTTCATTTCAACCACTATTCTTTCCACCACAACCCCCACCTCTTTGCTTGCTTTCAAATCTTCTATTTAACTTTTCTTCTACCTTCAAAGCAAATTGATATGCATATTCAATGGTATACATTCTTACCAGACTCAACTCTTCTTGAATGCTTGACTTCAATCCATTTATGTAACCAGAAACTTTCTCCTTGTTGGCCTCAAAATGACCCGTTTTGATCAAAACTCAGTAGAATTCTTTTGTATACTCCTTAACAAATTTTCTTGTTTGTTTCAACCCTTGCATCTTCTTCAACAAATCTAAATCATAGTCCCCAGGAATGAACCATCTCTTCAATTTTTCCACCATCTGATCCCATCTTGTTATTTTCTCTTTTCCTCTTCTATTTCTTCTAATTGGACTTCTTTCCACCATATGCTAGCATGTCCTTTCAATTTGGCCTTTCCAAATGTGACCCTATCTAGGTCTTCCATTTCCTCATACTCAAAATAATCTTCCATGTCATTGGTCCAATCAATCAACTCCTTTGGATTTGGGTTTCCATAAAAATTAGAAACTTCTATCTTTAGCCTCTTTCCAATCTTGGAAATGGCCCTAATCAGTCTAGGTTTTCTAGAATCCATTACATCCAATGCTTCCTCTTTGAATGGCTCCTCATCTTTAGCCTCATCCTCACTTTCATTTCTTATTTTGAAATTAGCTCCTCTTGCAATGCTTGAACTTGTCTCTGGAGAGATCTGAAACCCTCTTCTATTACCCCAAAATTTCTTCCACCACGGTTTCTTCATGGAGGCATCTTTTCTCACAAACCCACAACCACAAGTCCTGGTGTAAATTGCCTCATGTTTGACTTTCTTCTACACAATCAAGAACTCCTACTCTGATACCACTTGATGAGGGCTACACCACTCAAACCCACAAATCACAACAATAGATTCCAACACAAAAGATGTGAGACAAAAAATAACCCACTTTCAATTATTTTTAGAAAATGAAATTATAGATTCAAACTTACATGCAACAGCCTCATGGGCTTGATTCATTACAACAAAATAAATTACGAAAGAAAAACTATTATTTAGAGCCATAATCTGTACTAATGGAGCCACCTTCTACAACCCCCTCATATCCCTTTTATTTTACCCAATAAGTGCCCTAGAATGTTCTAGAAAGTGCAACTTTCCCTTTTGTTTTTGGTGCCAAAAGTTCCACCATTTGATTTCTAGCCTAGGAAGGAATTTTTAATGAAACTCAATTTTTAGAGGGGCTACTTTGCGGGGCCATAATTTTGATCCAGGTGTTCGATTTGCTATTATTGCATATCGTTGGAAAGCTCTCAAAGAGATCTACAAAGTGTGAACCCACCATAGGTTGGTTTGTCCACTTTTTTGAGTTGTTTCAGGGCTTCTAAAGTTGTATAATTGAATTTGAAGCTACATTGGAGAAATTTCTCAAGACCAAAACTTTAATTTCTCCCAAACCATTCAGATTATTGAGGTGATTCTTTCATGACCGGAAATGTTTTTTTAGCTCTGCAACTTCGGGTAAATTTTAGGTCCATACAAGCCTGTTTAGGCTGACTTTCTAAAAATAGTAAGTGATTGTTTTTCGTTATTTTTTACTTTTGATTGTCTTACACCCCTTAAGTGTCATCATGGGACTCAAAACAACTAAAGAAAATAAAGAAAACATTTTTTTTGGGTGATGCAAGATTTCCCTACACCACTAGACACACTTGCATCAAAGACAACCATTGAGAAGGAAAAATCACTAAACTTTATTAAAATAATGGTGTTCTTACAACTTGCACAAGTCTGAAATATCTATCTTGCTTGAAAAATGCTTAAAAATAGAGTATTACAATTTTTATTTTCAGTCACAAGATTGAAAATCTGAGTAATAATGCACAAAAATGACAAGAAAGAAACTTCTCCAAAAAACTTTTTCAATGATGGAAATGCATGATTGGAGCCCTTCAATGTGAGCACATGCCCCTTCATCTCTTAAAACTTCAACAACATGGGAAATCTTCTTGGATCAAGTTGTAACATGTAGAATCCAAGAAGGAGAGTGTTGATCGTGTCCCATAGATGAAGCTCACTTCTTCAACGAATTCAACAATAACCCTAGAATCTTTCCTCCTTTATATGCAATGTTCTATCTGATATGAGCAACAGGGTGCTTCCTTTTCCACCATGAATGAAGTTGTGCCTCAATACAACCAAAAAAATTACTATTAGTCTCAAGTCAGAAAGAATAAAAGTGTATTGTATATTGCAAGTTTACAAAAGTAAGTCCAAACATAGCAGAAAGATAAATCAATTAAAAAATTGTATCCTTTTCAACAAATGTCTTAAATAGTGTGTTCAACATAGGCCTGAAATATGCAGATTAAACCATTGATTTTAGAACCTTGTTCAAAGTTTAAGAAAGGTGCTACGCTCATATTATAGAATGAAGGATATCAACACTAACCAAACTAGAACAACATTATCAAAAAAAAATTCTTGGAAACCAAGCCCAAGAATGTCATCAAACTTACACAACAAAAATGTCAACCCTCGTTCATGTGTTGTCTCAGTAAAGACCTGCACCATGAAAGAATCCATTTATACATAAATTCGAATTAATTAAGTTGATGAGAAAAGATCTTTGATATCTAACTAGGAAGCTTTAACATCTAAAAATTAGTAACTTGATGTTTCGCAACAAGTTTCCCAACTGTGACATCATCTTTACTTAAGAAACCAAATATTGATCCACTGCCATCTTGAATCTCATAGGATTCTCCTTCACAAAAAATAAATGATATATATTAATTGTTTAGAAACTTCCTTAATATCCCCATGTAAGCAAACTAAACTAAGTGAAATTGAGAGTTTGAAGTAGAGTACCATCTTCTTGGTATGTTCTTAACTTTGATGACTTGTATCTTGAATGAAAATAGCAAGCTAGTTGCACTGTAAAATCATTGTTACAAAAATAACAACAAAATCCTCGTTAATTAAAATAATCCTTCTAGATATTTCAAGATAAAATATTTTAGCTAGTTTGTAAGAGAGCTAATTTCACTATCCAAACAACCATCAATCTATTTACTATATATAATTTCCCAGAATTCAAAATTTGAATGTAATGAAATTAACCATAATTACCAAAGATTTGAAACTAAAATGTAGTACAAAATGAATTGTTTGATAGCAAATGTGTTTTGATAAACCAAATATACCCTCAATATATTGATTTAAATAAAAGGTAAAGATCAAATTGGAGACAACAAGATAACATTCATTAATTAACTTCAACAAACAGTTGAAACCAAAATTCAACCACCAATTATAAATTCATTCTATTGATCTTGAAAAATATTTTACAATATGTTTCAAAATTTTATCTTGACTAACATGTCAAAAAGTGTCTTTTCAATTACCCACTTTTAACATAAATCAAAAACTCTTAATTATTGTTCTTTACATAGGATTACATAAAATCAATGAAAGATGAGAAATGAAGAGAAATGATCAAATGTTGAAGTCCAGAGCACTCACAAGATATAGAAGTATGTTACTCATCATAAGGTACCCATGATCATTCAGATCTAGAAAGGTTATCTCTCCATGATAGTATCTGCAAGGCTTGGTACTTCACTACAAGGCCTATTCTTTTGGGGGACCTAGATATGTATGATTCCATTGGTACATTGTGTAAGCATGAGGCCATTTGTACCCCTATATTTTTGTGTGTTGGCCAAGTGACTCTTCCATCTACTATCTAATAACCATTTGCTATCCATGATGAATTTTGAGTATCCAACATGCAATGCAATTATTCCATCCAAGGTTAAATTGAGGTGGTGAATATTTATGTCACCATCGTGTATAAGAGTGAATTTGCACCTCTTATGCAAATTCCCCTTGTTTCCTTTCTCCACCTTAGAAAACCAAGTTTGGAGGCTTAATTACACCTAAGCCCGCTACTATCATTCCACTTGGCACTTGTTTTGAGCATCGGTGGGGGAATTTTTGTCAGAGATGCCTGCACGGCTCATAGACGTCCATGTGGTGCACCTACATCCCTGGAAAATTCATGTTGCTGAACCTACAGAGGCGTTACACTTCTCATTGGTGGTCAAGTTGTAATGACCTCTTCGGCCAACCAACCCAAATATGGTTGTTTTCTTCATCTCCTCTTCAAATTCACTCCTTCATCAAGCATTTTATCTTCTACAATCTCTTCACGAACTTCTACGACATCATCTAAGCTTTCAACTCACTTCACTCACACTCTCTTGCACTCACTTCAAGCATTTTAGTATCACTTTTGCACTCCATTACAGAAATATCTTCACTCCATCACTTCAATAAAGCAAGTTTGGGACCACACCATTTCAACATAGGCTTGAGTACTCTCAATCTCTCCCCTATTATCCTTGAGTGCTTTTGGTGGAGGTGGTAAGCTTCCCATTCCTCTCCTCTATTACTTGGTAGAGTAAACACATTTATTCTTTTGTAGTGCTTTAGTGTTCTTCAATTACATTATTTTCTTCATCTCGCTTTCTTGGCTATCCATGGAGGTGGAAACATCTAAACGATGGTTTGATTGAGACAGGCCCCTATACATCCACCCAACATTTTCCTCCTCTTTGTGTGTAGGTGAACATGCTTTCGAGGAGCTAGCTGGCGAACAAGTTTCTTTGTGAGATCCTTCTTTCCACCTTAACTCTTGCATTTTTTCTTTACCACATTAGAGAGTATTTTGTTTACTTAATCATGTTATTTTGGCCCTTTAGTAGTAGTTAGCTGGGTTGTTAGCTTGGTTTCTTAGGTTCAACCTTGTCTCTTTAGTTGTCTAGTCGTACAGATGCCAACACACTGTTCTTTTGTCCTCAGGTAGAGAGCTTCTTGAGGTGTAATCTTGAACCTAAAAACTAGTTTTTCTATCCCCATCTTGCATTTCAAGTCTGTAGGTTATTGAAGCACTTTATAGTCCTCATCATTCTCATCCCGCATTCTCCAACATCTTGCTAAGTTGAGGTAAGTTATGGAAACCTTCCGCTCTTGGCCCTCTATGACCTGGGGCTTTGAAAGTGGTTGGTCCCCCTCTCTTACATTTTTGGTGAACTTGACGTGAACCATTTTGGTTCCATTTTACAATACTGATAGTTCCTTTCCTCGTACTCTAGGAGTGTTGTAGGTGCGAGTGTTGTGAGGCTGTCACCTTACAACCCAACCTACGACCCCTAGTTGGTGTAGCTAGAAGGTTCCAAAGGTTTTGCATAATGAAACCTTAGTTGGATCAATATCTTACCCTTTAACCTTTAGGGACTCTGTGAAAGTATTGTCTAGTGTGTGTAATGGCCTCCTTATTGCATCAGCCTACCCCCTATGTGCAACCTATGGATAGTGGTATTGGTATAACCTTCACTTCAGAGGACCTAC
The DNA here is from genome assembly GCA_007258455.2 of Sequoia sempervirens. Taxonomy (NCBI): domain Eukaryota; kingdom Viridiplantae; phylum Streptophyta; class Pinopsida; order Cupressales; family Cupressaceae; genus Sequoia; species Sequoia sempervirens. The sequence continues at coordinate 404,121,152 of VDFB02270651.1, read as the reverse complement.
CTATGGGTTTTAACAAGGAACCATCTCCTCTCTATATTCCTATGTAGATCAATGGAAACATCGTAGTGGGTGTTCTCTTTGATCCGACATCACAAGTAAACATAATAATTGAGGAGATTATGATGATTAATTTCTTACATAAAGATGGGTATGTTGAACCTGTGAGTACCATTTGCATGCATGACGAGCTTTATGTGCCCCCTTTGGGTAGTATTCTCCTGTCGGTCTTGGTTGGACCTAAAACTGTGAAACTCTTGTTTGACATTATCCCTAGGTCTAAGCTCTTTAGGGTGAATTTGGGTATCCCTTGGTTGGTTGCGATGAGCACGATACCCTTGGTCATGCATAAATTCTTAAAATTTATCCACGGGGGTTCCATACACATAATCCACAACACCGGTTATAGACCACCAGTTGCTCATGGTAGCGAATCCCTGGATTACTCTTGGCCTATGCCTGTTGGTCCTCTCCCACCTAGGACAAACCTTTTGCACCAAACATAGCATAATTATAAGAAAGGGCCTCTAAGGCCAAAAGTGAGATACCCTTCATTGCCTTATGTTGTTTCACATAGGGCCTGCTTAAAATTTGAAAGTAATGCTACTAAGGCATGAAGGAAGGAAGAAGAGAAGCGGTTCTGAGATCCTCCTTCTTCCTCTTTTGCTAGTCAGTCTGATGCTTCTTCTTGCTCTGATGTGGTACCATCAAACTCTTCTTTGTGATTGCGGGATAACACTATGGTCTACGCTTGGTAGAAGCCTAAGCATCTTGCATTCAAACTTCGTGTTCTGCTGACGAAGCCTAGACACATTCGGTATAATGAGAAGAAGGTATCCCATGGAGAGTCCTCTTTGTCTCAACCTCTGAGGCCTCCCACTGATCTTACACCTAAAGAAGTGAAGAGGAAGAGGCCCGCTGTCAAGGCTCTTGAGCCAACTCCCCCTACTGCTCCTCAACCTATTCCTCTTGCTCCCATTTAGGAATCCACTCCTTTGTCGAATAAGGTCGTAGTGGATGTTCCCATGGTTGAGTAGGATCCATCTACTCCTTTGCAGTCTCCAACCTCCAACTCAAAGAGTTGTAGAAACTACCTTGTGCATAAGCGCAAGTGCTCATGAAAGGATCTTTTGGCTGAGCAAGCCGCCTCGCAAAGAAGGAGGAAGAGACGACCAACCCTACTTCAAGGCACCCTACAGTGTCATCCTCTTCCCTTCCTTCTGCCTCTCTTCAGTATCTTCTCATGTTGCTTCTGACTTCTGTTGCGAGTGTGAATGCACCTAACCCCAAGGGGGTATAGGTGTTCATTTCTCCTTCAGTGGATCCACCTTTACTAATGTTTGTTTCGGATATCCAACCTTTCCCAAAACCTATGGATATGACTAATACCTCGGTTGTATCCACTGCAGTTCCCTCCTCCTCTTCCTATGTGCCTCTAGCCTCGTCTATGGGGAGTTCATCTCCTCCAAAAAAGAAAAAGGTGGAGTGTGGTCCTTCTAGCAGTGAAGGACATAAGAGGATCCCACCTTCTTCACAATGTGGTCTTGTGTTGACTTATTTTGTCCTAGCAACAGAACCGGTCCCTGCTTCCCCTAAGTTCATCACCGCTCTTGAGTCATTCGACGAGCCTAGCGGTGAATCTCAGGTGCAACCTGCCCCATCCATTGAAGTTAAGCATGGCACTCCTATGGGGTGCATGTTTAACTTTGTGGATGAAGTTCCAACCTTATCAGCGATCTTTGCAAAATCACTGACCTTAGCTCCACAAGAGCTCAGAGAGGAAGACCGTGTGGGTCCTTCTTCCTTGGCCCTTGTTGCAGGAGGTCCAGATGCTCCTCCTCTTAACATCCCACCACTCAAGCTCATCCCCCTTCCCCCTACGATGATCTAGAGTGGGAAGCAGACAACTCTTGTTCAATCAGTGTTAGGAGGAGGCCTCTTCTTGATCTTGTGTGTGTGTGTGTTTTGCAATGTGTTCCCCTGTGATTGTGATATGTGTGCCTAGATGACCCTTGTCACCCTTGTTGGTGCTTGGATATAGGTGTGTTTTTTGTGTCGTAAACCTTCCTCTATTTGTATCATCTTTCTTCCATGTTTTTGCTTGATTTTTGACAAATTGGGGATGATGAAAAGTGTTGGGGGCATTTAGGCTTCCCTTTCATGTTGACCCAATTTTTTCTTTAAAACTTTGTTTTCTGTGCATTCTTCTTGATTTGGTTGGGGATTGATGATCTTTCATCTTGCACTGAGGTTACCTATTATTTATATGAGCATGGATAGATCTTACCCCACTAAACCATATCCCCCTGTGTCCTTTGTTTTTGTTTTCTCTTTTTCTTTCTCTTTATCTTTCTCTCTTCTTTGCTTGAGTTTTCCCTCTCATGTGTGACAATGATTTTCTCCAACATTTCAATTTTCAGAAAATGCATTCATTTTCAACAAATATTTTCTCAAAAATCTTCACAAATATTTCTTCAGAATCGCATTCTCAACTTGGAACCCTAATAGAACATGTTTCCTTTGTCACAAGTTCGTAAAGAAAGGACTTAAAAACATTCCTTTGAACTAGGAACAACATTGATCTTCCCCTCGCGTGGGGGCATATTCTTCCTTTCAAATTCCTTGATGAAGTGAACATCTTTCAAAAGGATCCCTTGATGATGGATCGATTTAGGAAAGAAAAACATCTACTTTTGAACTATACGTCCATTGAGTGGACCCCCTCTTAATGACGGGTTCCCAAGGGACCCCTTTGAAAGTCTTTCAAATTGTTGACAGTCTGTGTGACTGTCTGCCTACTTGCCTATGTGGTTACTTCCTAACTCTGTGGAGTCCACTTTCCTAGGTTTCCTCCATGTGAGAGATCTTGGGGGATACCTCCCTGCAGGATTGAGAGCCTACAAGGTGCTTCCTTTGATCTTACTCCATGCGATAGATCTTGGGGGTGGCTCCCCTATAGGTCTACAGGTCTATAGGGTGCTTCCTTGGGCTTCCTCCATGCAATAGATCTTGGGCGTTACCTTCCCTATAGGTTTTCAGGTCTATAGGGTGCTTCCTTAGGTATTCTTCATACAAGAGATCTTGGAGAATACCTTCCCTATAGGTCTGCAGGTCTGTAGGGTGCTTTCCTCTCTTCCTCCATGTGATAGATCTTGGGGGACGCTTCCTGAGTATCCATGTGAGAGTTCTTGGGGAGTACCTTCCTTGTAGGTCTGCAAGCCTATAAGGCACTTACTTCATAGGGCTTCCTTCATGTGAGAGATCTTGGGGGTTGCCTCCTTGCAGGCCCACGGGTCTACAAGATGCTTTCTTTCCTCAACTTCATAGTTTGAAGAAGCTATGAAGTCCTTTGCTTGTCTTGTACCTTCAGGTTTGTCAGATCGTGGTCTACTTCCTGATAGTTTAGGTATACATTTCTAGCCTTACTCTCTCCTTGATATACTTTACCAAAGCACTCATCAATACTCATGCTCGCTAAAGTTGGGGAAAAATGTATAAGAGTGAATTTGCATCCCTTATACAAATTCCCTTTTTTTCCTTTTTCCACCTTAGAAAACCAAGTTTGGAGGCTTAATTACACCTAATCCTAATGCTTTCATTCCACTTGGTGCCTGTTTTGAGCGTCGGTGGGGGAATTTCTATCAGAGACACCTGTGCAGTGCGTAGAGGTCCACATGAGGAACTTATGTCCTTGGAAGATTCTTGTGGCTGAACTTGTAGAGGCGTTACACTTCTCATTGGTGGTCAAGTTGTAACACCCTCTTCAGTCGACTAACACGAATATGATCATTTTCTTCATCTCCTCTTAATATTCACTCCTTCAACAAGCATTTCATCTTCTACAATCTCTTCATGAGCTTCTACAACATCATCTAAGATTTCAAATCACTTTACTCACACTCTCTTGCACTCACTTCAAGCATTCTAGCAACACTCTTGCACTCCATTGCAATAATATCTTGGTAGAGTAAGCACATTTACTATTTTGTAGTGCTTTAGTGTTCTTCAATTACATTATTTTCCTCATCTCACTTTCTTGGTTGTCCGTGGAGGTGGAAACACCTAAATGGGGGTCTGACTGAGGTAGGCCCCTATACAGCCACCCAACATTTTCCTCCTCTTTGTGTGTAGGTGAACGTGCTTTCGAGGAGCTAGCTAGTGAACAAGTTTCTTTGTGAGATCCTTCTTACCACCTTAACTCTTGCATTTTTGCTTTACCACATTAGAGAGTATTTTGTTTACTTAATCATGCTATTTTGGCCCTTTAGTAGTAGTTAGCTAGGTCATTAGCTTGTTTTCTTAGGTTCAACCTTGTCTCTTTAGTTGTCTAGTTGTATAGACACCAGCGCACTTGAGAGATGTTAGCACGTAGCACTGTCATCCCAGGACCACGCTTTCATCCTCAGGTAGAGAGCTTCCTGAGGCATAGTGTTGAACCCAAAAATCAGCTCGCCTAGCCCCATCTTGCATTTCAGGTTTGTAGGGTGATTGAAGGACTTTATAGTCCTCATCATTCTCATCCTACATTCTCCAACATCTTGCTAAGCTGAGGTAAGTTAGGGCAGCCTTCCACTCTTGGCCCTCCATGACCTAGGGTCTTGAACGTGGTTGTTCCCACTCTCTTACACATCCTTCTATAAATTAGTGAGGAAGTTGGGAACAATTTTGTTAAACTCATCTATCCAATCCTTGGAGCCTTTCAGTTGATCATCATCCCTTAGTATCTTAGGCACAAACCACTTCTTTAGTGTGTGAAATGAATCCATTCTTGCCTTGATCATTTGGTCTTCTGCAGATATGTATTGAAATTCATTTATGACCATTGAGATCATTTTCTTAGTAGTTTTTAAAGTCGTGGGGCCTCAAAACTCCTTTGTTAAATTCTACACAAAGTTATTAAAGTGTGATGTACAGGTTGCCATTTCTTAAATAAGGGTTCCAATATAGGTACATGGGCCTTTATCTAATCAACTACTTGTGACAAGGAAACATAACATTCATACACATTTCCAAATTGTCCACAATTAGTTTAACCCTATGCTCCAAGATCTTTTCCAATACCCTAAGGGTTTCTCTCTTTGCTCCTTCCTTTGTTTCGTCATTAGTCTTTTTCAACTTCTCAATTTCTTGTTTTAGCACATTTACTTGTTCAATAGTGATTGCACTTGTATTAGTCTGGATGGTATGGGGTTGGTATACTATTAATTCTATGCTTTGGGAAGGACCTTCTCCCTTCAAATGCTCTTTCAATTTCACATTTTCCATGAATAAGCTATTCACTTCATCATTCAGATCAGTCTATGCTTTCTCATATTCTACCAATCTAAGCTCCATACCTTTAACCACAACCCTAGTAAAAAAAATTTAGTGTATTTTCATAGTAGCTACCTCCAATGTTGATGTTTCTTGAAGTGTCTTTACCATGGCAGCCTCTCTCATTTCTTGTACAACATCAAGCAATATTGGTTTTTCTATTTTTTTTGCTTTGTCCAAAAGGCTAGGGTTTCAATTCTTGGATTGTAACTTGTTCAACTCATTCTCTCATCTAAATTGAATTCAGAAACCAACATGGGATCTTCTTGGCTTCTTACTTGATCTAGTAAGAATATCTTTTTTAACTCCATCCTAGGAATAATTAATATATTTCTTTCTAAGACCAATTTTCTTTCTTCTTGGGGGCTGACAATAATTTCATTAATCCTGAGTTGTTCAAAAGTATGGGCAACAATCTGCTCATGTTGTGACTCCTCAATGCCTATCTTTTTAATTTGGAGTCTCTCCTCAAATTCTTTCATTTTCATCTTAATCCAAAAATCCTTAAACTTGGGAGTTTGAATAAAGTCATCATCTTCAATAAATCTAAGGGCAACAATCATTGTTTCATCATCATGCACTTCTTGATCATTATGCCCATGTACATCCACTCTTTCTTTTGGTTTGTGAGCATCAATTGCAAGCTTGGGAGGTGTCAACTTCATCATCTTTAAAATTCAAAAGTACATCAGCTACCTCTTCAATATCCCCTACTCCTTCACTTATTTCATATGCCACTAAGGGGGCCACTCCATGTGTCTTTTTCCTTTTATGACTCGGTTGCTTAGGAGATGCTTCTGATTGTATTGTGGTGGTGTCTGGTAGGGGCTCTATGATTACAATACCACTTATTTTGATGGGAAGCTTGGAGGGTTTTGAAGACTGACCCTCAAGTTTTTTTTTCTGGTTCAACATATAATCTTTCAAAGTTGTCAATTATTAAGTTCATCCTTTTGATAGGAACCCCTTCTTCAACATAGAATCCTTGGAATCCAATGTACTTTTCTTCTTCTCCTCCTCAAGCCTCTTTATGATTTCCCACTTCCTCTAAAAAACTTCATGAGGTGTTAAGAAATTTCTTATTACATCTTCTTTGTAATCCATTACATGGGTAATCCCAGCTCTAGTGAGAAGTGTCTACTTTATAAAATTCATATGCCCTTCAGGACCAAAGACCCTCTCTCCTCATGAATTCAATGGATACCTCATCTTCAAATACTTTTGAAATTATTTAAGAGTGTCAGACCCTACGGATAGCTCCTCACATTCAATTAGGTCAAGGAGGAATGTCCCCTTTTTCTATCTTTTCATAACATCCTGCTTCATCCATAACATTTTCCCCATAAATTCTAAAAATTTAATTTGAATAGAAACAAATCTAGGTAAAACATGTGGGGCTTGAGGACACCTATAGACCCTTATTACTATTTGGTTTGCTAAGAAGAACCAATCACCAAAATTGTGATTTTGTCCCTACTCTAACTTCAATGCTAAAGGTCTTAATACTTGCACGATTTTATTCGAAAATCTTGGTGAAATATGACCACCAAGATTGGCCATGACCTTTATTACGAAATCATCATAAAATATTACATAATCACTATTTTTACATCTACTATCCCAGATGTAACACCAATTTTGTATAGGAAACCTATTCCCTTGCTTATCAGTCATTCCAAAACACATTCTTTTATACCATCTCTTTTTGTTTTGGTATAATATTCAATGACACAAGAAAGATTATTTCATGAAATTGTTGGGAGCTAAGTTCTCTCTTACTTGCAAAAATCCCTCATGTAGCCCTTTCTCAATTTCAGCAACAAAGTCATACTCAATGTTCACTTCAGGATTTTGTATCCTCATTTCCATCATCATGAGATAGATTGGCATCCTCTCTTCAACATCTATTCCAAGCACTTGGCACAGAGAAAAATAAGTTCCTTTGAAATATACTTAGAATTATTCTATGGTAAATGACTCAATTTGGGAGGGGGAGATAGGTATCCTCCTATTGTTTACACCCATTTTCATGTGTAAAGGAAGTTCATCATTCCTATACTTTTTCTCAATCTCCTATAATCTTCCTCACTTCTTTCCAAGTCGATCTTAGTGATAGCTTGCTTGTTTAACATAAAACACTCTATAATTGCTTCTTTAGTTAGCACCACTAATGGTGAACCATCTAGAATTCTTATAGTCCTAGTAGTTGGGTGATAATATTGTACCAATACTCTAATAAACTAAACATCTACGAAGACATTTGGGACTATCAATTTGGCCAAATCTAAGGTCCAAGGATTCGAAACTAGAATCTTGTCATCCCTTTTTTCATAGAAATACCAAAACATATCCCACCCCGAGATAGGGATAATGGGGTCTCTACATCCATGGGTTGTATCTTTAAACACCTTTTTGAATCCTTTGTCTACATAGTTAGGTAACACATCTAAAATGGATTGTTGCAAGGACCTCTTGTTTGATTTAGAAACTACAGAATCTTCCTTTTTACTCACAAGTTGACTTCTTTTGGGTGGCATGATGAATAATTTACTCCTACTTGATTTATTTGAGTTTCTACTTGTAGGAGAAAATCTAGTTCTTATACACTTGCTATAGAGGTTTTTTGTGAACTTACCCAGTGAAATAATAGTTGCAGAGTCTTCCCCCTTGAACTCCTTTGCCTCTAGTATGTTTAGTTGTGTGAATTATTGCAAAAATGTCATTGAGTCCCAAGTAATATTTTCTATTGAGCTTGGTCGCGTCACTATTAATTTCAATTCGTGCAAAATATTTCATAATCTATCCATATTTTGAGTTTGAATACATGCCTTTTATCTTGGGAAATTGAATGGCTCATGTTTAGAGGTGTAATCATTGCCACTGATGATTTAAATTCTTTGACAACTTGTACCATAGTACCGCTCTGTCATATCAAGACCATTGCGAGGTAGAAGTATGGTAGGGTTAGCAATACTGCCACCCCACACACACCCCTTTGGACTCCTGTAGGATGGAAGGTTAATTCTAGTGGTTGAGTGATTGTTCACCGACATATTTCTCTGTCATATCAAGACCATTATGGGGTAGCAGTATGGTAGGGTTAGCAGTACCACCACCCCACACACACCCCTTTGGACTCCTGTGGGATAGTGGGTTAATTCTAGCAGTTGAGTGATTGTTCACAGCCATACCATAGTGTCATTGTTTACCCCTTGTGGGGTTGTGATTTACTGTAGTTGTTAACATGTTCTCACCGCCACCCCACACTATTCATATTTGGTTGTTGCAGTATTCCAGTAAGAATTTGTACATTGACCTATATGTCTCGCCATCCTGTACATGCCTCTATTGACTATTGTGGTAGTGTGGTATTGGATTTTATTATGAATATAGTATTTTAGATATCATTTTATTGAAAAAATTTAACAATTTTCTAATTTTGTAGTCTCTCAATTTTAGTTTTCAACGTTAGTTAGACCTAAGAGATCATTTATTTGTTTGTAATGAGGAGGCTTAGTTCACCTAATGTTAAGATATCTATATGTATTATTAAATCACAAATTTTCATTATATGTTTGCATCTAAAAAACATATAGGACATACAAGAAATTATATTCTAACTAAACAAAATTAATTTCAAATTTTCAACCAAAGTAAGAAAACTAAGAAGAATGATTGAACCTAACTTTAAATGCACTTCAAATCAATAGTGTACATATCAAGTTTTGTATACAATGTACCAAAAAAATAATGATGATTACATTCAGAAATGTATAGTAAAACAATAGTGAATAAGCATACCTATACTCAGATCTTTATTACATTTAATAATAACTTACACCATAATATAACCAAAGTTTAGATGACAAGCTAACCTCTTAAGGTGACAAAACATCATCATAATCATCTACATTCCCAACAAGATTAGAATCCTGATCACTCGTTCCTACATCTACTTGATTTTATTCCTCATCCTCATCTTTAACATGCAATGTATTCTCTCTCCTAACTCTTCATTGGTAATCAAAATCTCTTCTTCAAACACTCCATCATCATCTTCATCCACTTCTTTGAATGTTTCTTGTAAATTAACATATTTCCCATTAGACATTATATCAACAACTTCCATGAATTTTCATTTTGAATGAGACTCTTTCTGAATGACATTCAACCATCTTGGGCCTCTTACATCATCAATTGGAAATGATTGGTTAATTTGAAGAGGGGAAACATACGGCTCATCCATCTTTGATAAAAATTGTCTTGCATTTTCACATACAAATCCATACTCATCAAATTGTACTACGGATGGTTGGATCCACTTACAATTTAATAATATAGGACTATTTTCACCATAGTCCACTTGAATAATTTCTTGGATGAATCCAACATAAAATTTCTTCTCAGTTTCATGAAGAAATTCAACACTAATAACACAATCACAATTTGTCTTTCCCTTGTCTTTTTCTTCCACTCTTAAATGACTATCATAGGCCCACATTCCACTAAAACACATAGCCCATAAATGTGGAGATTATGAAAGCTCACTTTCCTCTATTGTTGTATCTTGACCTTCTTCTTTTGCATCACTGAATGCATTATCAATTCATTCTTCAAATTTTGGAAAAGAATCACCTTCAATTAAATCAGTATGACATATGTGCTTTTGAGGTCGATGTTGCATCCAAGCTTGATTGTCTTCTTCATATTTTCTACATAGAATATTAGCGTACAAATAGTAATATTAATAATATAAATGTGTAAATACAATTGAGTAAATAAATTCTTGCATAAAGTTTTCTTTACTTGTACCACTTATCGAACAAAGATGTGTTTTGAAGAATATAGGCATGTATCACACTTCTTTCTTGATGTGATAGCTTGAAGAGACATCCATTTACTTCTAATACTTCACCTACAACTCTCTCTTCTTCGTCATCATCCCATACACATCGATTGACATTTATAAAATCCTTCATATATCTTTTACAAAATCTCATGGCCTCTTGCATTGAATATTGATGCAAAGGAAAGATAGAGCTTAGAAAAAAACTTGACTAACTCAAGGAATTTCCTCAAGGATTTCATAGGCAGTAGCAAAGGGGCATCTTAGTACACCTTGTCACAATTGATGACTTGGTTTTTAGAGCATTCATATGAAGGAAAACACACCAATGCAAGGTGGGACAACACAGCATCATGGTACAACACTGTTTCAACACCTTTCACCATCCTAATTGACTCCATGCACTAAATAACAATGGTAACACCCTAACAATGAAATCCCTTAGAGACCTTGATCTAACATGCTTTAATACAATGCAAAAGTTTAGTAGACTTTTCTAAGGGCTTGAGAGGACCATGAACAACTCCTATATGTTGGTTCAATAAAGCAACAATGTTTGACAACTTTTGTATTCCAAAGCTACATGCACTGTACTCTTGGGACAATCATAATATATCCTATTACAATCGTTCAAAAAAGTTGAAGACTATATTTTGGTCTGCATGACCACCTCCTACATTCCTCTACCATTCCCAATGATTAACAAACAAATTTTTAGACCTTGATTCACTTATTCCTCCTTTCCTTTGTTGCAAACAACCTAAAACCTACAAATTTCAGACCTATTATCTTTTCAAAGCACGTGCAAACCTCAATATCCTTCCCTGTAACTTTGAAGTATGATAGAATACATGATTACAGACCTCTCTACCCATTTTGGTGAATTTTCACTAGTGGAGGGTCGAGTTACACATTATTTAAGCTCATTGCTTACCCTAAGTAGGGTTTTCAACAGTTTTTAGGAAAAATGCAATAACTCCCTCTAAACATAATGAAAATCAATGAAAAAAAACCAAAATAAAGTAGATTCACATATCCACACTATTCAATTTATTTCAAACTCTCATTTAGTCTTTACAGGCCATACCAAATAATAGAAGTTGTTGCAATGTTGGAAAATACAGAAAAAACTTGCTTCTATTCACTTCCAAAACTACAAAATCAACTTCATTCTCTCCTTTTTTACCTTGGAGAGTGTATACATTCATTTAAAATAATTTTTCCCTTGATTATAATATTTATTTTCTTGTTTATAATAGTTTCTTTCTTTTTTTGCAACTTGGACAACTTTCTTGCTTTTTGCATGACAACTTTTTCACATTTGGCAACTTTTTACACTTTTGATCAAAACCCAATTAACACATTAAAAATGAACCCCTAAGCTTATAAATGGTCATAAATTACCTTATAAGACATCTAAACACATAAACAAACCAAAACCAAAAATTACACAAAAATATGCATATAAGGTCCTAGTGACCCTGCACCATATGCCCAAGGGGAAGAAAAACTCAAGTCCCACTTGAGTGCAGGTCTGCAACTGTAAATGCATGCTTTATAATATCAACTTTAGACATCCAAGTAGCATCATCCATAGGAATACCTTTCCATTTGACCAAGTATTGAAAATAGTTTGTGTTTCTCTTCTTCTTGAGTGCCTTTGTATCAAGGATGCATTTCGACTCTAAAGTTTTGCTAGGAGGAAGGTGTTGGATCCATTCTTCATCCTCAAATACTTGGGAACCTACTTCATTACCTACAAAAACATTCCCTTTGAAAGGGTACAAGTTAGATACATTAAATATAGGTGAAATGCTAATCCCACTTGGTAACTCAATTTCATATGCATTAGGACCAAACTTATGAACAACTCTGCAAGATCCAATTTTCTTCACCTGTAGCTTGGAATATTGTCCCTTAGGAAATATTTTCTTCCTTAGATGTGTGATATAGGGGATTCGCTACTCACAAGTTCTCCTCATTCAGAGAGCCTCATGGGGTTAACTTCCCTATATTACCTCAATCGAACAACAAGGGAGTTTCAGAATCTGAAAGAGAAAGTCATAGAGATTTTTTGGACAAACTGTCAAGCTCTCAACCAAAGGACGTCAGCATAGAATACGGACAATAGCACGGCACACTGGCATCTTGTACAGACTAGAGAATGATTTTATCACAGAAAATAGCCACAAGACCACTTCTACTCCGAATGCTAAAAACCACAAAATATAGTAAAATAGCAGGAAGTGATAGAACTGAGATAAAGAAGTAGAAATGACAAAGGTAAGGAGGAGAAAGGAAAGAAATACTTACAACCGTGCACGTGATGAAGCCTCCACCAAACAAATGTCTTCAAAACCTTCACACAAGAGGGAGAGAGAAATTGTTGGGGCTGTATAGGGGCCTGCCTCAGCCATACCCCATTTTGGTATTCTCACCTCCACTGACAGCCAGATAGATAGAGAAGTAGAAATGAAGTAAAGAGCACTAAAGCACTACAAAACAATGTTATGCTACTCAACCAAGTAATAGAGGAGGGGATTGAAAGCTTACCACCTCCACCAAGAGCATTCAAGGCTAATGGGGGAGAAAATGAGAGGAACTCAAGCCTCTGCTACAATGGTGTCTTGTTCCACACTTGCTCTACTAACGTGGTGGAGTGTTGATGTTGCTACTGTGAAGTGTAAAGTGCTTGGAGTGAGATTTTGAACCTTGTGTATGAAGTCTAGAAGTGGTGAAGAGATCTTCCAACCCCCAAATGCAAGTTCAAGGACTGAATATAAAGGAATGAGGAAGAAAATGGCCATATTCAGATCGGTCAATCGAGGAGGGCATTACAAATCAACCCCCAATGGGAAGTGTAATGCCTCTACAAGCTACAGACGTGAGAATTTGTCAGGGACGTAAGTGCACCACACGGGCGTCCCCGAAAGAAACACCTCCACCGACATTCAAAACAGGAACCAAGTGTGATGCAAGCAATGGGCTTAGGTGGAATTAAGCCTCCGAACTTAGTTTTCTAAAGTGGATAAAAGAAAAAAGGGAATTTTCACATGGGGTGCAAATTCGCTCTTATACAAGATGATCTAGAACCAAATCTCCAACCTTGAAATGGACTTCTCTCTTCATATCATCTTGTTGTTTGTATTTTTCCACACTTCTTTGTAGGTGATCTTTGACCTGTTGGTGAATCTCTTTCATAGACTCAGAAAATTGCTTAGCCTCAGCACTCATCCTCTCCATTCCACTAATATCCCTTAGCTCAAAGATTCCTCTAGGCTACAAACCATAAACAACTTCAAATGGACTCTTACCCACAGTTCTATTTACTAAATCATTATATGCAAATTTTTCCTGAGGCAAGATCAGATCACATTGAGTAGAATGATATTTTGTAAGATATCTTAAGAGCTTACCAAGGCTCCTATTAACCACTTCAGTCTGCCCATTAGTTTGAGGATGGTAGGGAAAGCTAAAACTAAGATTAGTGCCAGGTTTCTTCCACAAAGTTCTCCAAAAATTCCCAACTTACTATCTCTATCTAAAACAATACTTAAAGGTAAACCATGAATCCTTACCACTTCCTTGAAGAACAAAATTACAACGTAGGATGCATCATTGCATGGAATGAAATGTGTCATCTTAGAGAACAGGTCCACTACAACATAGATAGAATCAAAACCTCTAGGTGTTTTTGGTAAACCCATTACAAAATCCATGCTTATTGACTCCCAAGGCCTATTTGGAATAGGAAGAGGCTAGTACAAGCTTTCATTTTTTCTACTCCCCTTTGACCTTTGACAAATAATACATTTCTTAACAAATTTTCTCACATCACTTTGCATTTTAGGCCAAAAATAGTGCCTTCTTAGCTGCTCTAAGGTCTTATCAAGACCAAAATGACCTACAAGGCTGCCACTATGCTTCTCTTTTATAAAATTATCCCTCATAGAACATTTAGGCACACAAAGTTGAGCCCCTCTAAATAACAAACCCTCTTGAATCAGAAAATCAGAACTTATCTCATGAGGAACACCATTATATTGGCTACAAGATGCATAAATTTCCTTGAAATCAACATCATCTACATACATACCTTTTAGTGCTTCAACACCTCCACTTTGCAATTGGATTTCTTGCACCATGATTTTCCTTCTACTCAATGCATCAGTGACTTTGTTTGACTGCCCCTTCTTATGCTTGATGGTGAAGGTGTAACCTTGCAAGTATTCTACCCATTTAACATGCCTATGACTGAGTTTCTCTTGACTATTCAAAAATTGGAGGGCATGGTTATCATAAAGAATATGAACTCCTTTGGAAGTAGATAATGCCTCCATTTTTTTTAGGACTGAACCAAAGCATAAATCTCTAGGTCATGGAAAGAGTATTTCTTCTTATCTTCATTAAATTTTTCACTAAAGAAGGCTATGCGTCTACCCTCTTGACTCAACACCAACCCTATGGCATAACTACTTGCATCACACTTAATAGTAAACACCTTATTAAAATCTAGTAAGGCTAACATGGGTTGTTGTGCTACCCTCTTTTTCAAATATTCAAAACTCTTTTCAGCTTCACTAGTCCAAACAAACTTCTTTCTCTTATCCCCTTTTATAGTATCAATCATTGGAGCACAAACATGATTGAAACCCTTAATAAAATTTCTATAAAAACTGGCCAAACCATGGAAACTCCTTACCCCAACAATTGATTTGGGTGTATGCCAACTTAGAATAGCTTCAACCTTTTTGGGATCCATTTTCAAGGTGTTGTTTGTAACCACAAAACCAAGATACACCAAATCTATTTTCATAAACTCACATTTCTTCAAATTGATCATTAGTTTCTCTTCATGCAATCTTCTCAAATCCAAATCCAAATGGTTTAGATGCTCTTCATTAGTTTTACTAAAAACAAGAATGTCATCAAGGTAAACTACAACAAACTAACCAATAAAAGGCTTGATAACTTCATTCATCAACCTCATGAAGGTGTTGGGTGCATTTTGTTGGAATCTGTTGTTGTTGATTGTTGTCATTAAAGGTTTTCATTGATGTCAACATATCTTGGTTGATTGGCCGAGGTTCTGTTTTAATGCTTTGGTGATCCGGATTGGCATAGTTCTGGATGTTGTGTTGTAATGATCTATCTTTGATCGTGCTTGTTTTGGTTCCATTCATTTTACAACATAATGAGATACACTCGTATGGGTCTGGACGGATCTGGTAGTTGGTTAATGTGCTTCGGCACATTGTTTGCATTGTAACGTGTATATCTTATTCTTTGGTTCTAGATATCATGATAAATGTGTAGCGTGTTGATTTGAGCAAGGAGGTTTTGTATGGTCCACATTTCATTCCTCTCCACCACGTGAATGTTTTTGTGGTGACCTAATTCAAAATTGTGTTTGGCCGACTTAGGGGTTTTATGGAATGGTATAAGTAAAAGATGATTATGTTCGATGAAAGCAAGTGTGATGAATGCGAAAGTGTACGACTAGAGGTAGAAAAAAGTGAGATTCTATCTGGTGTCATTGTTGGTGATAGTTACTTCAGCGGTGGATTCCCTTTCATCATTCTTCTAGAAATGATCATTTTTCTATTAGAAATGAGCCTTTCTCTTTTGGTAGTTGGCCATTTTATCTATGGTTGTAATAGCCAGGCAGTGAGCCCACCAACAGTGAGCCTTACCTACAATGAGCATTTTTGGCAGTGAGCCCTTGTAAAAGTCACCTTAATTGGTGTTCTATAATTCAGAATTAGCATTCTCTGTGGTTTTTCCCTTCTTGGGTTTCCACGTAAATTTCGGTGTTCATTGTGCATGGTGTTGTTATGTGATTTCATGTTCATATCTAATTGATTTAAGTTTTCTCTTGATTAATTAAAGTCAAAAGAATTGTTTTATACTAATTGATTCACCCCCCTCTTAGTTATCCAGACTGTTCAACAATTGGTATCAAAGCTTTGGTTCCTCAAAGAAGAGCTTACTACTTGGGGTAGATCTAATGGCACACAAACTAACAATTCCTATGTTTGATCAATCTGAGTATAGTTTCTGGAAAGTACAGATGAGAGGCTACCTAATTTCTCTAGGCTACAAGACTTAGAAAGTTGTTGAGAAAAAATATGTTGAACCAACAAGTGGTCCTAGTTTTGCAGATGAGATTTCAGCCTATGAAGATAATGAAAAAGAAAGGTATGCAATCTTTAGTGCTTTGTCTAAGACTGAGTTAAAAAAAGTTATTTCATTGGGCACCACTTATGAAGTTTGGGAAAAGATGAAAGAAATCTATGAAGGAAATGATAGATTCAAATTATCAAAGAAGTTGATAGCTAAGCATAGATATGAAAACTTGATGATGGAAGAAGGTGAGGATATAGCTAGCTACTTTTAGAGAGTTAATAGTGCAGTAAATGAAGTCAAAATTCAAGGAGGCACTCTGACAAATGAAGATGTAATGGAGAAGATTCTGATGACCCTATCGGAGAGCTACAGTGACAAGATCTCAGCTATTGAGGAAGTTTATGATCAGAAGTAATTCACCAGAGAGAAACTATTTGGCATCTTGACCATGTTTGAGATGAGAAAAATTGGAAAATAAAAGGAGAAATTTGAAACAGCCTTCAAAGCCACAAAGACAGAAGAAGATTTGGATAGTGAAAGTTCAGATCACTTGGAAGCAAACTTCACAAGCAAACTGAAGAAACATACCAGAAAGTATAAAAGTATGTTACCTCTTAAATGTTTTAGATGTGGAAAGATTGGTCATTTAGCAACTAAGTGTCCAGAAAAAGGAACAAGGAAAAAGTTTTAAAAGATCAATAAGAAGGCCTATTATGTTAATGAGAATGCCAGTATTTCAGATAATGAATGAAATCATGAGGATTGCTTGTTTTTGGTGGAAAAGGATGATCCTAGATTTGATATCTCTTATATTTGTCTGAAATATAATGATAACACTGAGGCTACATTATTTGTTAAAAGAAACAGAGATGAATGGTTGATTAATAGTGGATGTTTGAATCATATGACTGGTGATAAAAGTAAGTTTGTGAAGCTTGAGAAATATGATGGGGGTTCTATTAGATTTGGAGATGATAAAACAACACAGATTGTTGGAATTGGTTCTATTACCTTTGATGGAAAACATAACAATGGCAGTGTTTACTATGTGAAGGTTTTATATCATAATCTTCTGAGTATTGTACAGATATGTGAAAATGCCTATAATGTGGTATTTCAGGACGATGGTTGTGAGATCCGGAAGAGATCCAGAATTTTTATTGCAGCAGGAAAAAGAACAAGTTGGAATATGTATCAACTGGAAGGAGCCACAAAGAGATGCTTATTCTCTAAGTCCAATGACATTTGGCTCTAGCATCGAAGGATGTGTCACATCAACTTTGAAAACTTGGTAAGGATAAGTTCAACAAGATTAGTCAAAGATTTTTCAAGACTAACCAAACCAGACAGTACTATTTGCAAAGGATGTCAAGAAGGAAGGTAGACCAAAGAAACGTTCTGAAGAAAATAAGAATCATCTCCCAATTTGTTAGATCTTGTACACACAAACCTATGTGGTCCAACTAGAACAAGAATCTTATAAGGTGAGAAATATTTCATGCTTTGAATAGATGATTATTCCAAATTAACCTAGGTTGCATTTTTAAGAGAAAAATCAGAGGCCTTAGAAAAATTCAAGATTTTCAAGGCAAGAGTTGAGAATGAAGTTGACAGGAGAATCAAATGTTTAAGATCTGACAGAGGAGGAGAGTTTACTTTTGATGAATTCAACAAATTCTATGAAAAACATGGCATCAAAAGATAGCTATCTGCCCCTAGAACACCATAGTAGAATGGTGTAGTGGAAAGAATGAATAAGATAGTTCAAGAAGTGGCTAGAACAATCATCATGGAAGAAAGTTTACCACAGTTCTACTAGAGAGAAGCAATACATACAACAGTAAACACTCTTAATAGAGTACTATTCCAGAGGAAATATGGACAAACATCATATGAGATATGGCATGGAAGAGCTCCCATGGTAAAGTACTTCAAAAAATTTGGAAACAAATGCTACATCCGGAGAGATTAGGACAATCTTGGAAAGTTTGACAGTAGAGCTGATGAAGGCATATTTTTTGGTTACTCTACAAGAAGCAAAGTGTACTGGTGTTACAACAAGAGACTGAACATGATGATTGAAAGTGAAAATGTGAAAGTAGATGAAGATGTTCAAAGAAATCCTGATAGGAATATTGAATATGAATCAAAGAACTTAGATGACAAAGGAGAAAAGGATAAGAAAGAAGAAGAAGAGACAAAGGAGGCTCCAACAAGTACAACTAAAACCCACACTCAAAAAATCAGATTATTGGAGATAAGAATAAGGGAACCATCACAAGAAGCAAAGAAACTCAAGAGAAATTATTATTGTGTCTACTCTCAGAAATTGAGCCAAAGACTGTGGAAGAAGCATGCAATTATCAGAATTGGGTGAAGCCAATGAAAGAAGAGCTTGATCAGATAGAGAAAAATAAGACTTGGGAACTTGCACCCAGACCGGTAGAAAAAAATGTAACAAAGTGGGTATTCCAAAACAAGCTGGATGAAAACGGAAAGGTAATGAGAAATAAGAAAAGATTGGTTTGCAAAGGTTACACTCAAATTGAAAGTATTGATATTGAACAAACATATGCCCCTATTGCCCAAATGGAAGTGATCTGGATATTCTTAGATTTTGTAGCTTTTAAGGATTTCAAAGTCTATCAAATGGATGTAAAATCTACATTTTTGAATGGAGAACTGAAGGAAGAAGTCTACATTGAGAAATCAGAGGGATTTAAGTCCAAAAGTAACCCGAATGTCGTTTGCAGGTTAAAGAAATATTTATATAGATTGAAGTAGGAACCTAGAGCCTGGTACGGCGAATTAGACAAGTACTTGATTGGACAAGGATTTCAAAAGGGATATGCTTATAGTAATGTATACTACAAAATTCACTCAGATCAAATGTTGATTGTTGTGGTTTGTGTTGATGAAATAATCTTTAGAGGAAATGATGATATGTGCAGAAATTTTGCAGATGAAATGTAGAAGGAATTCAAAATGTCTATGATAGGTGAGTTAAATTTCTTCCTTAGATTACAAGTAAATTAGAACAACAAAGGAATTTTCTTTTCTCAGTCCAAGTATACCAAAGAATTATTGAAGAATTTTGAATTGGAGAATTCCATACCGGTTTGTACACCTGTTGTTACCAGATGTAAGTTGACAAAAGAAGATGATTCACCTAAAGTTGATACAAGTATGTACAAGTCAATGATTGGAGGATTGTTATATTTTCCTACTAATAGACTAGACATTATGTATGTTGTTTGTTTAGCAACTAGATTTTAGCAAGAACCAAAGGAATCACATGTTGCAGTAAAAAGGATCTTTAGATATTTGAAGGGTACAAAAGATATGAGTTTATGGTATCCAAAGGACTCAAATTTTACTTTGACAGTTAAACTAATGTTGATTGGGTCGAATGTGTTGATAATGGGCAGAGCACAAGTGGTGAAGCTTATTTCCTTTGCTCCCAGTTGGTTGCTTGGTCAAGTAAGAAACAATATTTTGTATCTTTATCTACTGTTGAAGCTAAATACATTACAACATCCTCATGTTGCACTTAGGTATTGTGGATGAAACAAACACTGAAGGACATTGGCATATCATTTAATGAACTGATCTCAATTATGTTTGATAATACTAGTGTAATAGACATTTCTAAGAATTCGGTACAACACTCTAGAAAAAAACATATATCCATTAGATATCATTTCTTGAGAGAGAAGGTTTTAGACAATTAGGTAAAACTTGAATACATACCTACAAAAAAGCAGATTGTAGATATTTTCACAAAACCATTGAGCAAAGATACTTTTGAGTATCGCTGGCAGAAGTTAGGGGTTCTTCCCCCTCCTAGTCTACAATAATTTGCACAAGGGTGTGCATTGGTCTAGGGTGTTATATGCTCACTCGTATCTAGATCAATGCTTGGTGGCTTCCTCATAGGGGGAGCGGAGTAAGTTTTCAAGGGGGAGTTTTTCCCTTTGTCCTTGATGTCAAAGGGGGAGAAGAAAAGAAGAAAAGAAGGTCCTTGATGCTATTGATGCTAGCATTGAGTTGTTTGGTTTGTTTTTGATGAATGTTACCATCAATGACAAAGGGGGAGATTGTTCGAATGTGATGTTGATTTTTGTCATTAATGGTTGTCATCGATGTCAACATATCTTGATTGATTGACTGAGGTTCAGTTTTAATGTTTTGGTGATCCAAATTGGCATAGTTCCAGATGTTGTGTTGTAATGATCTATCTTTGATAGTTCTTGTCTTGGTTCCATTCATTTTGCAACATAATGAGATACACTTTTATGGGTCTAGACTGATCTGGTAGTTGGTTAACATGCTCTAGCACACTATTTGTATTGTAACCTGTATATCCTATTCTTTGGTTCCATATATCATGATAACTATGTAACATGTTGATTTGAGTGAGGAGGTTCTATATGGTCCATGTTTCATTCCTCTCCACCGCGGGAATGTTTTTGTGGTAACCTAATTCAAAATTATGTTTGGACGACTACCTAATTCAAATTGTGTTTGGTCGACTTAGGAGTTTATGGAAGCATGAAATGGTATAAGTAAAAGTTGATTCTGTTCAATGAAAGCAAGTGTGATGAATGCAAATTTGAAAATCTAGACATTGTGAAGTATGCAAAAGTATACGACTGGAGGCAGGAAATAGTGAGATTCTATCCGGTGTCATTGTTGGTGATAGTTATTTCAACAGTGGATTCCCTTTCATCATTCTTCTGGCAATGACCCTTTTCTATTGGCAGTGACCATTTCTCTTTTGCTAGTGAGCCTTTTTATCTTTGACTGTAATAGCTAGGCGGTGAGCCCACTGGCAGTGAGCCTTACCTGCAGTGAGCATTTTTGGTAGTGATCCCTTGTAAAAATCACCTTAACCAGTGTCACCTTAACTAGTGTTCTATAATTGAGAATTAGCATTCTCTATGGTTTTTCCCTTCTTGGGTTTCCACGTAAATTTTGGTATTCATTGTGCATGGTGTTGTTATGTGCTTTCATTTTCATATCTATTAGATTATTATTTGATTGATTTAAGTTTTCTCTAGATTAATTAAAGTAAAAAAATATGTTTTATAATAATTGATTCACTCCCCCTCTCAATTATCCAGACTGTTCAACACATTTGAGAGACCAAAAGGAATTACAAGCCATTCATAAATCCCTTCATTTGTCTTAAATGTTGTCTCCCATTCATCCCCAGGTCTGATTCACTCTTGAGGTTTGTTTTGGAAAAATAGCATGCTCCACCTAGATAGTCCATCAAGTCTTCCATATGTGGAATGTGGAATCTATATTTGATTGTAATCTTTTTGATGGACCTAGAATCAATGTTCATCCTCCACTCACCTCCTTTCTTTTGTGTTAGAACAATGGGAACTAAACAAGGACTAAGGTTCTCTTTGATTAGCCCCTTATCAAGCAATTCTTGGACTTGTCTCTTAATATCCTCATTTTGTTGTGGTGTCATCTTATATGTTGCCTTACTAGGTAAGCTAGCCCCTAGTATGAAATCAATGTGGTGGATAATATCCCTCATAGGAGGAAAGGTGCTTGGGATTTCATCCACTACTATACCAACATACCTCTTTAGCAAGTTTTGAATCTCCAAAGGCACCTCTTCTTTCTTTGTTGCTGTCCCAATAGACCTAGGCTTGACTATGATGGAAAACCCATTTTCTCCTCTTTTACAACCTTTATGAATTCCTTTTCTCCTACCAACATCACATTGGATTCTACTTGTGGTGTTTTATCTTCATCTTTCAATGCTGTTAGAGTGTATGAGACTCCATCTTTCCCTATCACATATGTATTCCTTCCTCCATCATTCTTGGAATTTCTATCATACTACCATGGCCTTCCAAGATGCAAATGACAAAAATCCATCTAGATGATGTCACACAAAACCTTTTCCTTATAGCCCCCTATATGGAATTCTACCCAATTTTGTTCATTCACTAACACTTGCTACCCTTTGTTTAACCAAGAAACCTTGTATGGAGTGGCATGAGGAAATCTTTGCAACTTTAACTTCATTTCAACTGAAACCAAATTATCAATACTTCCAGAATCAACAACTCTAGAACATTTACCTTGGCTTTTACATGTAGTCCTGAATAGTGACTTTCTTTGAGATGGTTCTTTATCCATGGGCACTTTAATGAAGGTACTTCTTATCAACAAGGACTCTCCAACTTATGGTTCTACATTTTGTGATGGTGAATTAACACTTTCAACATCATCTCCACCTTATGCAATCTGATTTCTTCTCTCACCTTTAAAAGAAGTAGATAGTTGCTCCTCAATGCACTACCATGCTTGATGGCATGCAAATTTACTTAATTTGTAAAACTTTCCAGTGAATCCACTTGATCCTCCTCTATTGCTAAATCTCCCTCTAAAATTTGGTCTTCTTCCTCTAAAGTTGACCCTTGATTCTGATGTTTGTTCCTATGAGGTACTTGTCTCTCCTTGAGACCTTTGGGACTGTCCTCTAGCAAAAAAATCCCCTCTTCCTCTAACATTTTTCCTTCCCCTACCTCTACTTTATTTTTCTTTTCTCCTTTTCAATTTTTCTTCATCCTTTATGGCCAATTGATAGCACTCTTCTATAGTTCTTGGACTTGTGAGACTGAATTCATCTTGTAGGCTCTACTTTAGCCCATTCAAATACCTTGAAACTTTGTCAACATCTTCTTCCATGTGGCATGATCTTAGGATTATTTTGTAGAACAATTCGATGTAGGACTTCACATCTATGTCCTTTTGCTTCAAATTTTTCAACCTTCTTTTTAATTGTATGGCATAATCACTAGGTAGAAATTTACCCTTCAATTTTGCAACCATTCTATCCCAAGATGTGATCTTTGATTTACATTTATTTTTCCTCTCTTCTTGCACATAATTCCACCAAATAATCACATGCCTTGTTATCTTCTTTCTTGCTAATTTCACTTGCTATCCCTTAGGTATCTCTTCAAGCTCAAAATACTTGTCTAATTCTCCTATCCAATCTAGGAGTTATTCTCCATTCAAACTTCTTGAATATACTGGAAGCTCTATTTTTATCTTGGAACCATCATTATTAACTATCTTTAGCAATCTCTCCAACCTTTTCTCTTCAAAATCTCTTTCTTCTTCCTATTCTTCTTCTTCTCCCACTTCTTCTTCTTCTTCTTGGTCACTCAAATCTCCTATGACCACTCCTCTTCTCTGGTTGGTCTCAACTGTTGTGAGTCTTGCATCAAGGTTTTCCTTTATGGCTCTCAATTTTGGGGCTAGAGTATCTTTCACTTCTCTAATTATTCTTTCCACATTCAACTTAGGTTCCATATTGGCTTGGATTCAAATCAACTTATTTGTCACCTTCTTACTAATCTTCCTTCCTCTGATACCAATTTGATGCAGAGGAAAGACAAAGCTTAGAAAAAAGCTTGACTAACTCAAGGCATTCCCTCAAGGATTTCATAGGTAGCAGCAAAGGGGCATATAAGTACACCGTTTCACAATTGATGACTTGGTTTTTAGAGCATTGATATGAAGGAAAACACACTAACGCAAGGTGGGACAACACAACATCATGGTACAACACTGTTTCAACACCTTTCACCATCCTAATTGACTCCATGCACCAAATAACAATGGAAACACCCTAACAGTGAACTCCCTTAGAGACCTTGATCTAACATGCTTTAAGACAATGAAAATGTTTGGTAGAATTTTCTAAGGGCCTGAGAGGACCATGAACAACTCCTATATGTTGGTTCAACAAAGCAATAATGATTAACAACTTTTGTATTTAAAAATTGAATACAGTGTACTCTTGGGACAGTCATAATATATCCTATTACAATCCTTCAAAAATAGTCAAGACTCAATATTTTTTTCTACATGACCACCTCCTGCATTCCTCTACCATTCCCAATGATTAGCAAACAAATTTTTAGACCTTGATTCACTTATTCCTCCTTGCCTTTGCTGCAAACAACCTGAAACATGAAAATTTTAGACCTACTGTCTTTTCAAAGCACGTACAAACCTTAATATCCTTCCCTGTAAATTTGAAGTATGATAGAATACATGATTACAAACCTCTCCACCCATTTTGGTGAATTTTCACTAGTGGAGGTTCGAGTTACACATTATTTAAGCTCATTGCTTACCCTAAGTAAGGTTTTCAACAATTTTTAGGAAAAATGCAATAACTCCCTCAAAACACAATGAAAATTGATGAAACAAAAACCAAAATAAAGTAGATTCACATGTCCACACTATTAAGTTGATTTCAGACCCTCATTTAGTCTTTACAGGTCATACCAAATAACAAAGTTTGCTGCAACGTTGGAAAATACAGGAAAAACTTGCTTCTATTCACTTCCAAAACTACAAAATCAACTCCATTCTCTCCTTTTTGACCTTGGAGAGTGTATACATTCATTTCCAATCATTTTTCCACTAATTGTAACATTTCTTTTCTTGTTTACAATAGTTTCTTTCTTTTTTTACAACTTGGACAACTTTTTACACTTTTGATCAAAACCCAATTAACACATTAAAAATGAACCCCTAAGCTTCTAAATGGTCATAAATGACCTTATAAGACACCTAAACACACAAACAAACCAAAACCAAAAATTACACAAAAATATGCATTTAAGGTCCTAGTGACCCGACACCATAAACTTTTATGGAGGCATTAGGAAATGGTGTTTTGCCTCTACATAAATCTATGTGGTCAGTTTTGTGCATTTTTTACTTGTAGGATTCTCATTGTTATTGATAAAGGTAGTTTTCATGAAGGAATGGAAAATATGTGTAAAGCCTTTGAATTATACCCATACTGTGCAATGGCATTGAATCATTTAGCAAATCATTTTTTCTTCATAGGGAAGCATTTTCCTGTGGAACAGTTGATTGAGATAGCTCTTGTTTCATTTGACCCCCCTCTCATGAAATCTCATTCATATTATAATATTTCACGATATTATCATAGTAAAGATGATTATGGCACCACTGGCCGCTACTACATGACATTAGTAAAGGAAATCCAAAGGCCACTAGATTTTGTGGATAGATTCAATTGAAGCTGGGAGATCTTAAGATTTCTTTCTCAAATTTTGAAAAGGTTATGGAGGTCCACCCTGAGAATGGTGAGAGCTTAAAATTTGTAGGCCATATATATGTTTAGCAAGGGCATGTAGACAAGGCTTTAGAAATTTTAAGAAAGGAAACTCGCATAAATCCATGTGATTCCCTTGCATTTATCAAGATGGGTGAGTTATTAATATCATCAAACCCCAATGCAGCATTAGATTCTCTAAGGACAACAAAGGCTCTTCTGAAGAAGAGTAGAGAAGAAGTGCCCATTCAATTTTTAAACAACATTTGGGTTCTTCATTTTGAGTGTGATGAACTAGAGTTGGATCAACAAGCTTTTATGGAGGCATTAGGAAATGGCATTTGGATTGAATTCATAAATAAAATCCCGAATGCCAATTTTGCAGTTTTTCTTGTGCTCTTTAAGGATATGGAATTCTTCCATCGACTAGAAGAAGGTGGTGTTTCACTTGAGTTACCATGGGATAAAGTCACAACACTATTTAATCTTGCTAGGCTGTTTGAACAACTACATGATACTAAAAAGAAAATATTGTATACAAGCTAATATTGTTCAAGTTTCCTAATTATGTGGATGCATATGTACATCTTGTAGCCATGGCTCATGCTCATAATGAGATCCAAATAAGCCTAGAATTGATTTGGGGTGCACTTTATAAGGTGGATAAAAACTCATCAAATTCTTTATATACGCTTGAAAAAATGGAATTTAAAACAGATGATTGGCTTAAAGCAAAAGAAACAACTAAAGCTACACAAAGTGAATCAGATGCAAAGAATTCTTATGTTGACATTTCACTTGGAAATTGGAATTATTTTGTAGCTTTTCACAATGAGAGGAGGGATCCAAAGGTGGAGGCACAACATCTTGAGAAGGCTATAGAACTATATTGTAAAGTGTTGGCATAAAGACTAAGAAATGTTTATGTTGCAAATGGGGCAGCCATTGTGCTAGCTGAAAGTGGTCAAATTGATATTGCAAAGGAAATTTTTACACAGATACAAGAAGTTGCAGCAAGAAACATCTTTGTTCAGATGCCTGATGTGTGGATAAATCTATCACATGTTTACTTTGCACAACGATAGTTTGCACTTGCAGTGAAATTGTATCAAAATTATTTGAGGAAATTCTATTATGGCACTAACACCCAAATTTTATTATATTTAGCTCAAACACATTATGAAGCAGAACAGTGGCAAGATTGTAAAAGAACATTATTAAGAGCAGTAGATTGTAACTACTGTAAGTTTCCAATCAGAAAGCTATAGATTTTTTGTTTAATGTAATGAGGGTTTCGAATTACCTTTGAATTTGTTGCAAAGGGCGTCCCCAAATCTGACTTCACTGTAGACTTTAAATACTTTACAGTAAACATCGAAGTCATTGCCCGCACTTTCGGAATTCTATAGGCCCTCTCCAAACAATATTTATCACCCATGCAAGTAGTTGTTGTAACTCAAAATGCCTCAATGTAGTTGTCAAGTGCCAAATTCTAAACATGAATAATGAATCGAGCGCCCACCAATCATTTCCCCAAATATTTTTAAAATTTTGTCCAATATGTATTAGTGTGACTAACTATTTAGTCCATTTTATTTGTGTGACTAAATAATTTTTTACCCTACGACCAAATTAGTCATTTATTTACTCATTTATAGTTGTGTTGCAAAAATTAGTAGAATTTAGTCAGTTTTAGTTGTTGTGACTAAAATTTTTAGTCACCTAGTCATTTATTTGCCAAATTCTACTAGTGAAATTTTTATTCTTTCACTCAACAACACCATTATGTTGAGGGTTGTATGGAACTATAAGTTGATTCTACAAACCATGCTCAGTACAAAAGTCCTTGAAAGCCTGATTAACATACTCCCCTACATTTTTTATCTGTACAAATAAATTTCTTCTCCACAAACTCCCTAAATATCTTGAAAAAATCAAAGACATCACTCTTGTACTTAAAAAAGTACATTGATGTACACCTAGAGAAGTCATCAATAAATGTGAGCACATATTTAGCCCCAAAAAAATGAAATAGTCAAAAATGATGTGAGGTCACTGTGGCAACGAAAAAAGTGTCCCTTTACTTTTCCTTACTTGTTTGGGTCCTCCTTGTTAAACTGAGCTTATTGTTGCCTTGATTTAGTGTTGTAATGGGGTGATCCCACAATACTGGTTTATAATTTTTGGCCAAATTGGACACTGAACTGATTTTTTCTAACTAAATCTTCACTTTAGGACAACTATAGTGGCTAAACCATGAGGAATTTGAAGATGATGCAAACTAGTGATTTGTGACATTTTGTCTGTAGATTTTAAATATATTTTTTTCAAAAATTTTGGAATCATATTGCACTTCTTTTTCCATCTCCTTTGAAATCTAGTTTTTTTAGTAAACACCATTTTAAGGAGTGATGCTCACTATATACAACATAACTTTTTTCCATGAAGCATAAAATCCTAATTTTTACGAATTTATATTTTTAACTACGATATCTAGCACTTTCATTTGGTTTCATAGTGTTTTATTGAATATTTTTCCTTAATCAAGTTTTGAAGTCAAACCAATTACAATTCAGACATAGGCGAACTGTATACAACATAAAAAAAGTTGTATGTATCGAAATTCAATTTTTTTTTGTTGGATTAAGGACTTCAATATCTAGTACACTAATATTTTTGAAAAAAAAAATTGATAATCTACTATTTTTTCACATGTGCAGAACAAAGAGCTTGATTTTCGATGAAAACCCTACATTCACAAGAAATAAAAAATAAATATAATAATTAAATTAAATTTATTTAAAATTATACTTTTTGAGAAGCTTATCATAAGGACTACATACTTACAAAAAATAAATTTTAAATGAATTCATTTGATGCCCCAAAAGGTAAATCAAAAGTGGTTTTTTATCAACATTTTGATAGATGTAAAGGAGACTCGGTTATAGGTATGGTTTAAAACTAGTAGGGTTCTATCCAAGGGGGTTTTCTCTAAGGTGGTTCGATCAAAACCTCTTCAATTGGAATCCTTTAAATGGAACTTTTCAAGGCTTAAATCATTATATTTTCTAAAAATATGTGATTTCAACAAAACTCAGGATCTCCTGGAAATTGTAAACCAATATTGTGGGATCACCCAGTGTTTTTGACACATTCACACTAGGTCTTGGGGCCTTGTGAACTAAATGATCTTATTGGTGTCTTATTTAGAGTGTTGTAAAGTGTTGTAACACACTTTCACACTTTTCTAGGGTTTTTATTAAATAATTGGGTTTCTTTATGCTTTAATTGGCCCTATTTTGTATCCACAAGCCTTAATTAATGCATCTGTTTTAGGATAATCCCAACATAAATTAGCATCCAATCATAATTTAGTTGTTTTTAGGTTGTGTGGCCTATATTTAGTGATTTAGGACTCATGCGCCACTCTGGGTGTATGATTCCCACCTAGGGTTTTGGGTCCTGATCTAGATTTTACACCTTTCTAAGCATTTTTGAAAATGGTCCCATAAATTATGAAGAATGGGAGTCATATGCCACCTTGGGCATATGAGTCTCGTATGGCCCAAAATTAAAATTAATTCAAATTCTTGGTAGGATTTTATCCTCCTAGATTTGATGTCGACTTGTAGTGTTGTAATTTTGGAAAATTTTGCATAATTAAGATAAATACAAGGTTCTTTCACTCATTTTCACCTAAGACTTTTGTGAGAGCATTCATAATAGCAAATTGGAGTTCACAAGATAATTCAATTGTTTACAAGAGCATTCAAGAGAATTCAAGTGCATATTATCAAGCATTTTAGAGCATTATTCAAGCATCAAGCATCATGTCAAAATCATAATGCACCATGTTTGTTTTTGAGCCAGCAATTATGATGTAGGGTTTCATTATTCAAGCTAGAATTCAATGCAAGATCCATCCTATTCAAGCAAGAGTCAAGGTCTACATCCATTGGAGCCATCTCATACATGTTTGTAGCACTTTATTGCTAGGGTTTGGTGAGTTGCAACATCATATTTCATTCATTCATCATTCTTCATTCCTATTTCATTTCATTTCAAGGTTTGATTACCAAAATAGGGTTTGACCAAGGAAAACCCCTTTCCACTAATGAAACAACATTTTTCCCTCTCTTTAGTGTGTGATTTGTAGGTTTTGATTGAAGACATATTGAAAACAAAGTTTGGAGAAAGTTGTCATACTGCCCAAAGTTGTAAAAGTTGTCACCTTGCATTAGAGACACTTGGAAGACTTCTACAGATTGCAAATCAGGGTTTTGGATTTGAAAATCAATGGGGAAGGATAGAGCGGACATTGAAGACCATATTCAGAATTTGAAGCTTCAAAAAACCCTAACTAGACTAATACACCAGTTCTAGTGTATGAGTCTTAGTTTAGGTCATTTTTCAAGTTTTTGCAGTTTCAAATACCCATTTGCCAGATTTCAGTTTTTGCACAGAAACCCAGATCTGGGACTAAATCACCCAGTCTGACATATGAGTCCTAGTTAGCATTAAAATCATCTTTTTTAGCATTCCATACCTTCATTCAATCTCCTTCAATTTTCCAGGTGCACACATTTCATCTTGCAATTTTCTATTCTATTTTACATACTTTTCTAGGTCATTTAGTGAATGGTTGCATCAT
This sequence comes from Sequoia sempervirens, assembly GCA_007258455.2. NCBI lineage: Eukaryota > Viridiplantae > Streptophyta > Pinopsida > Cupressales > Cupressaceae > Sequoia > Sequoia sempervirens. The sequence continues at coordinate 404,091,089 of VDFB02270651.1, read as the reverse complement.
ATTAGGGTTAAGCATTATATCTTGCACTCCATTTGTCTTTCCAAGTACTAACTTGGTGGTGAACCCCTCATTAGTTTACAATCATACCCTATTGCAAGATCTCTTTCTCCTTTGCATATATTAGATTGAGATCTTTAGGGTTTCCCTTCAATGAGATAATTGGAAAGTGGGATTTTCTCTATGTTCTAAACCATACAAAAGCATCTCCCCCATTTTCCATCATTTCATTTTGGTGAACCTGCATTTAGATCATCATAATTCTAATTTGGAGTGCATCATCATCCTAGATCTTGCTTGCTTTAACATTGCATTAGGGTTTACACTAGTTAATTGGAATTCAAGTGTTTCTAAATTTCGCATTAGTGAAAGTGCATATAGCTTGCATTATTGCATCTCATATCATTGAAAATTATATAAAATCTGCATTTTCACTTAGGTTACAAATCATACAACATAAAAGCATGAAAATCACTTGAAATTTTTTGAATTTTTTGAAAAAATCCTCACTAGGACTCATACACCCATCTGGGCGATTTAGTCCTAGTGCAAATTCTGCACTGCATTTTCTAGAATTTAAAATTCTATTTTTGTTCTCTTATTTGTTGTTTATAGATTTTTGTTTCATTTTATATATTTTTTGTTTTAGTCATTTCATTGTTCTTAGCTTAAATTGCATTTGCATTCATTTGCATTTAGTATCCCTTGCATGATTATTTGGTGTCCTATTTCCAATACTATAGTGAGACAAAGTTTGAGACTCATGTCATCCTATGATAGCACAATCATCGTGGATCTTGGGTTGTTTATTTCTTTCACTCCTAGTATTGACACTAGTACACTAGGTATGGACCATACCCTTAACAATACCATTCCTTCAAGTATTGTGATGCATGTTGAAACAATGGTTGCTAGTTTTTTGTAAGAAAACATAATCCAAATTTATGAAGACTTAGAAAAATTAGAAAATCAAATTAGTACTAAGAAAATTTCAACTACTGCAATCCCTACCATAGATAACATTCATCACATGCTTGAAAGTGAAGATGGACTTGACCTTGTGAGAAACATAGTTCAAATCTTTGGAAAACACTTCCCCTCAAACACTAGTTGTCCTTTATCTATGAACAATGTCACAAGCCAAGGGGGAATTCAAATTCCTCCTCCCACAACAACGACCTCTATTCCTACCTATACCAACCCTCAAGTCACAACAACAATGTAACCGACTAGTAATGTGATTCCTTCCTCGAGTATTTCTGCTAGCATCCCTAGTACCTTTGTGGCATCACATGTCATATCTCCTACCACTTTACCACCTATAATCATTCCATTCACTTGTCCTTCAAACACATACATGCATCCACCATTTTCACCTCCATCTCATAATACAATTAATGATCCTCTCATAAATCAACTCTTCCAAACCATTTCATCCCTTCAAAAGCAAGTTTCCACCATCAACCAAAATCAAAATGGCCCACCTACATATTATGTCAAAAGTAGTCATTTTTCCTTGGAGATATTGTAAACACCAATGCCACAAGGTGTAGAGGTTCCTAGGTTCAAGAATATGGAGGAAAGGGAGATCCTTATAACCATGTTTCTACCTATACTGCCTTATGTAGTGACTTTATTTTTTACGATAAAATCTTAGCTAAGCTTTTCCTTACGTCCTTGAAAGATACTGCCTTGGAATGGTTCTCTTCATTACCAAACAACTCAATTCATTCATTCAATGAACTTGTTGAGGCCTTTATAAACCATTTTCAAGTGCATATGACCCCTAATATGACCTTGGACAACTTAATGAGATGTAAGCAAAAAGAAGAAGAAAAGATTACAGATTCTATCTCGCGTTACCAATCGCTTTATTCCCAAATAAATGTTAAGGTCCTAACCCTCACCTTCAAAATATGTTCATAGAGAATTTGCAAAGTAAGATACAGGACAAACTTACCATGATGAAATTTCCCTCCTTCATGCACTTATGCACTGCCCTCTATGATTATCAAAATTTGGTTAGTAGTCAAGATACAAAATCCACTTCTAACCATACTGAGAAGTCTGATTCCACAAACCAAAAAAATTCTCAACCTTTTAGAAAACAAAATAAAGGGTTCCTTCAATTCAATTCCCCTCAACAAATAACTCAGAATGTCAATAACCAAGTAGTTTTTGTTCAATTCGTGATACCCTTTAGCTATGGGGACCCGAAAGGTCAATTCACTCCCTTACCCAATATGCTTCACAACACAATGTCACAACTCTTAGAACAAAAGATTATTACCTTGCCTCCCATTAAAACTCTTGATCCTAATAAACCATTTCCCGCAAATTATAGACCAAATTCTTATTGTCATTATCACCAATAAAATGGACACAATACAGAACATTACAAGCATCTTAAACATCTTGTGCAAGACCTCATTGATTTAAGTCATATTTCCATTGATACGGTAGGAGTGATAGACATCATTCCTTATAAATTCCAAACTAAAAATCCTCTTGAAATTGATTTATCCTCATAAGATATACTTAAACATGCACCTGATGGTCCTCTTTACATAGTCGGCTGAATCTTTGACAAGCCCACTAATGGGATATTAATAGATCACGTCTGTGGAGAAAATGTGATCACCGAGGAATTATTATTTCTACATGAACTCTATCAAAATATATACGATAAATCAAAAGCATGGATCAAGACACATAATGGTTTTTCTTGCCCTACGATGGGATCGATCACCTTACCTTTACAAATTAGACCAAAAACATTAGATATCTCATTCTCCATCAACTCGCAGTCAAATGAATTTCGTGTGAAGCTAGGCTATCCATGGATTCACTCTATGAATGTAGTCCCTGTAGGAAACATAGGGGTAGACAACTGAGAGGGGGTGTGAATCAGTTCTCATAGAAATTAAACTTATTAAACTTATTCTCAGATCTGATCAATAAGCATGAAAGCATAAACCATCACCACATTAGAAATACACATAACACCAATATTTTTTTACATGGAAACCCTATAAGGGGAAAAACCATGGTGGAGGTTAGTCCACAAGATTATACTTTGTTAAAATTATAAAGGAATTGTAAATTGGGAATGCACATGCATTTAGGCACACTACCTAGATCTCACTACTCAAATACAAAAAGGTTTACTCCCCAAAGGAAGACACTATATCTTACAGAAACATTCGGATTACATCCACAAGATTTTGAACTGAGAAAATAGCATCTGCTAATGCCTAACTATAGTTCCACTTAAGCTCATAAAATTTTCTCACTCTTCTTCACACTTTACTTTTTCCTTTAAAATATTAGATCATTATTCGCACATAGGACTCATACACTTCACACACTCACCTCCAAATGGTATAAACAATCATTCATATATATCTGCAGCTAGGGATAACATCATCTACATGTCAGCTTCAACAAAATATAAAATGAATACAAACTATCAGCCCAAATCATAAAAAATTATTAATGTGCACCAACCAATGTCAACCAAAACATAGTGAAGACCCAAAACAATATCCTCGAACATGAACCTCCTTCAAAAATTATGCCTTGAAGATCCACAACACGCTACAATCACCCTGTCGTACAAGATCATGAAAAACATGAGCTCAAAGAAGGAAATCACCAATCGCGAGCACAACGATCAATGCAGATGTACAAAACAGATAAAGCACAATCTAGAAACATCCACGAGCATCATGAATCACTATAGAAGCATCTGCAACAATTCAAATTACTAGAATCACATCATCTTCTTTCAGGAACACCAACTAAAGCAACAAAACAACTCTCAGAACATAGATACTCATAGCTCAATCAAAACTTCATGCGGATCTCTAAAACTTTACGTGGATAAACTAGGTATATTTGACAACAAACCCTTTAATCCACAACCTCTAGTCATCAATATACTGAGCTAGCCAACAACATGAACTTCACTACATCACTGACAACCTGCAACTTATTTTATTACAATTTTCTCAATATCCTCGACATATACAACCTTAAATACATTAATGCCAATAGTGTTGGCATCAATGAAAACCACATAACAATATCCAACAATATCCCCCTTTGGCATTGATGGCAACACATGATGTGAAAAACACCATCAACATAACTATCTCTTAGCACTTTCTCCCCCTTAGATTTTGACTCTTCTCCCTAGATAATTCACAGTTTTTCGCATGACTCTTCTCCCCCTTTGACATCAATGAAAAAGATACACATTATCTTTCTCCACACAAGCTCTAAACCACATTTCTTAACATCTAACTACTCCCCCTGAGTAGCAACCACCACAACATCAATCTGGATCAAGATAGACTATGAAATGCACAGATTGATGCAAGTCAATGCATCTTAATTATGATTAGGAGGGGTAATCACCCCTAGTTTTCCTCTGAGATACTCAAAATTATCCTTAGGAAAGGGATTGGTAAATATATTTGCAATCTATTCCTTAGTGGGCACATACTCCAATCTGACTTCCTTTTCACTCACCCTCTCTCTCAAAAAGTGAAACTTGATAGATATATGCTTGGTTTTTTAATGCAGCACCAAATTCTTTGAAATGTTAATTGCACTCGAATTATCATAGAATGTAGCAATAGGTTAATCATATACAACTCTGATATCTTTCAACATTTGCTTCATCCACAAAACTTGAGTACAATTGTTAGCAGTAGCAATGTATTTTGCCTTTGCAGTAGATAAAGAAATGGAATTTTTCTTCTTCTTAACCATGAAATTGACTTCTTTCCCAAGAAAAATGCACCACCACTAGTACACCTTTCATTCACATCTCCTACCCAATCATCATCAATAAAATCACTCAAAGTACAGTCATCATCTTTAGGATACCACAGACCAAAATCAATTGTCCCCTTTAAGTACCTAAAAATCCTCTTCATAGCTGTCACATGAGATTCCTTAGGATCATCTTGAAATCTTGCAACAATGCATATGACATTTATGATATCAGGTCTAGTTTGAGTCAAATAAATCAATCCACCAATCATGGATCTGTATCTAGTCTTATTTGCTTTAGGATAATCATCATCTTGTGTCAACTTACATCCGGTCACCATGGGTGTACCAACTAGCTTTGAATCTTCCATACTAAACTTCTTTAACAATTCTTTCCCATACTTGGAATGAGATATAAATATCCCTTTATCTAGCTAAGTAATTTTCAATCCCAAAAATAATTTCATTTCTCCAATCATAGACATCTCAAACTCATTTTGCATCTCATCAGCAAACTTCATGCACAAACTATCATCTCCTCCAAAAATGATATCATCAACAAAGGCTTCAACAATCAAATCTTTATCATGATCAATCTTGAAATATAAATTACTATTAGCAGTACCTTTATTAAATCCAAGCTTCAACAAATACTTGTCCAATCTGGCATACCATGCTCTTGGAGCTTGCTTAAGTCCATACAATGCTTTCTTCAACTGACAAACCATATCTCCCTAATTAGTCAATTGAAATCCATCAGGTTGCTCAATATACACTTCTTCCAGTTCACCATTTAGAAATGCTAGCTTGACATCCATCTGATAAACCTTGAAGTTTTTGTAAGCAGCATAAGCAAGAAATAGTCTCACAGCTTCAATCCTAGCAACAGAAGAAAAATTTTCTTCAAAGTCAATTCCTTTCATTTGAGAATATCCCTTACATACCAGTCTTTCTTTGTTTCTAAAAACTTCACCTTGCTCATTCAATTTGTTTCTAAAGACCCATTTAGTTCCAATTACATTTTTGTCCTTAGGTCTAGGAACAAGAATCCATGTATCATTATTCTCAATTTGCAATAATTCTTTCATTGCTTCCACCCAATGTTCATCTTTGCATGCTTCATTGACACTATTAGGCTCAGTGTTCAAGATCAAACAATATTCTTCTACAATTCTTCTCCTAGTTTGAATACCTTTGTTCTTATCACCAATAATCTGATCTTCTGAATGATTTAGTCTTACATACCTTGGAGTCTTAGGATGTTCTTGAACTTTAGGCTCTTGTGATCTCACTTCTACACTTTCACTAGTTCCTTCCTCTTGATTTTCCTGATTCACCGGAATGATCTGAACTTGATTTGTAGCCTGAACTATCATTCTAGTCATCTAAATCATATCCATAGGTTCAGGATGGTCTAATTGTGTCTTCATCAACCTTGAAATTATCATTTTCAACTAATTTCCTCTGTTGGAAAAACAAGAACAGACAACTAAGAGGGGGGGTGAATCAGTTGTCACAGAATATTTAAACTTTTCAAATTTAACTTTACTTAATCTCATATTTGATGAATTAAAAATTAACCATAGACAATCAGCACATCAAAAACATAGAGAGAACCAATATTTTTTACGTGGAAACCATGTTAGGGGAAAAACCATGGTGGATGTCAGTCCACAATATTATACCCTGTTAAAAGTATAATGAAGAATAATGGGAATGCACATGCATTCAAGCACACTACCTAGAGCTCACTACCCAAAAAAGACACATTGTCTTACAACAATTTGGATTAGATCCACAAGGTATGAACTAAGAAAATAGCTTCTACAAAAGCCTGATTACAATTTTGGTTAAGCACAAAAACACTCCTTCACACTTCGCTCAAACTTCTTCACACTCTACTCTGCAATCAAATGATTAGATCGCTATTTGAAAACTTTCTCTTCTGCTGGCACTTCTTTCCTTCTATGCACACTTTAACTTCACACAAAAAACCGCTCTTATATACCCACAACATGGATTAACATCAACAACTTCGTCGGCCAAAATATAAAACATATACACAATGTCAGCCCAAATTTACAAGTAATTTACAATGTGAATCAAACACCATTGGCCACAATATAATAAATACTTAAAACAATATCCTCGAGCACGCCAAACATTCAAATTTTAATCTCCAAGGATCCACAACATGCTACAACCACCATGTCAGCCAAGAACTTAAAAACTTGAACACACAAGAGAAAAATCACTGACCACGAGCACATTGATCAATGTGAATGTGCAACAAAGATAGAGCATGATCTAGAAACATCCACAAGCACCAAGAATCATTAGAGATGCATCCGTAGCAACTAAAATTACTAAAATATCATCAACTTCAATCAGGAACACTAACTGAAGCCACAAAAAAATTGTCAAAACACAACTATTCATAACATGATTAAATCTTCACACAGACCTCTGAAACTTTCAATGGATAAACTAGATACACTCAGCAATAAACCCTTTAGTCCACAATGATTGATCATCAATGTACTGAGCAAGATACCTTCATGACCTTCATTGTTCCACTATCAACCTGTAACTCTTTCTTTAACAATTTTCTCAATATCCTTGACATATATAGCCTATAATACATCAATGCTAATAGTGTTGGCATCAATGAAAACCACATATCAACAACACAACCACAACATCCAACAATCTCCCCCTTTGGCATTGATGGCAACACATGATCTGAAAAACACCATCAACGCAACTATCAATCAACACTTACCCCCCCTTAGATTCTGACTCTTCTCCTCAACTCCTACATGATCTTCCATAAGGCTCTTCTCCCTAGATAATTCACATTTTTTCACATGACTCTTCTCCCCCTTTGACATCAATGACAAAGATAAGAATTATCTTTCCACATACAAGCTCTGAACCACATATCTGCACATCTGACTACTCCCACTGAGTAGCAGCCATGAAAACATAAATCCAGATCAAAATATAGCTATGAAACACATGGACTAATGCAAGTAAATGCATCCTTAGTTCATATAAAGAGGGGTAATCACCCATAACATCCCTCTAAGATACTCAAAATTATCCTTTGGTAATAGCTTGGTGAAAATGTCTACAATCTATTCTTTGGTAGGCACATACTCCAGTCTAACTTCTTTATCACTGACTTTCTCCCTTAGGAATTGAAACTTGATTGATATATGCTTGGTCTTAGAGTGTAGCACCAGATTCTTTGATATGTTTATTGCAATTGATTTGTCATAGTATATGGCAATAGGCTCATCATATGCTACTCTGATATCTTTTAGCATTTGTTTCATCCACAACACTTGAGTAAAATTATTTGTAGCAGCAATATACTCTGCCTCAGTAGTAGATAGGGATATGGAAATTTTCTTTTTACTCAACCAAGACACCAGCTTATTTCCTAGGAAGAAGGCACTAGCACTTGTTCTTTTCTTGTCATCTACATCTCTTGCCTAATCCACATCAGTATAGGCACTCAAGGTAAGATCATCATCTTTAGGATACCAAAGCCCAAAATCAATTGTTCCTTTCAGGTATCTAAAAATTCTCTTTACAACAATCACAAGAGATTCTTTCAGATCGGCTTGATATCTAGCAACCATACACACAACATTCATGATGTCTGGTCTAGTCTAAGTTAGGTAGAGTAATCCACCAATCATTGACCTGTATCTTGTTTGATTTTCCTTATGGGAATCATCATTCTGTGTCACCTTGCATCCAGTTACCATGGGTGTACCAACAGGCTTTGATTCTTCCATGTCAAACTTTTTCAGCAACTCTCTCACATATTTGGACTGAGATATGAAAATTCCATTGTCTAACTGAGTGACTTGAAATCCTAGAAAGAACTTCATCTCTCCAATCATACTCATTTCAAATTCACTTTTCATTTCATCAGCAAACTTCATACATAGATCATCATCACCTCCAAAAATAATGTCATCAACAAAGACTTCAATAATCAACTCTTTATCATGATCCAACTTAAAATAAAAGTTGTTGTCAATAGTACCTTTATTGAATCTAAGCTTTAGTAAGTATTTATCTAGTCTAGCATACCAAGCTCTAGGGGCTTTCTTGAGTCCATACAAATATTTCTTCAATCAGCAAACCATGTCTTCCTTATCAGTCAGTTGAAATCCATCCAGTTGTTCAACATATACCTCTTCTTCTAACTCACCATTCAAAAAGGCTGACTTCACATCCATTTGATAAACTTTGTAGTTCTTATATGCAGCATAAGCAAGAAATAATCTTACAGCTTCAATCTAGCAACAGGGGAAAAGGTTTCTTCAAAATCAATGCCTTCCATTTGTGAATATCCTTTACATACCAAGCTTGCTTTATTCCGAACCACTTCACCTTTTTCATTCAGCTTATTTTGAAAGACCCATTTAGTACCAATCACATTTTGATCTTTAGGTCTAGGAAGAAGAATCCATGTATCATTCTTTTCAATCTGCATGAGTTCTTCCTTCATAGCTTCCATCCAGTGTTCATCATTACAAGCTTCATTGACATTGTTAGGCTCAGTCTTGGAAATCAAACCATATTCTTCTACAATCCTTCTTCTATTTTGCACACCTTTATTCTTGTCTCCTATAATTTTATTTTCAGAATGATTTAGCTTTACATACCTTAGAATTTTAGGATTCTCTTGCACTTTTGGTTCTATTCTTTCTTTTGCACTTACACTTGTCTCTCCTTCCTAACTTTCTTGATTTACTGGAACAACTTGATTATGTGTCTAAGCATTGTTCCCTTTGTCTCTACTATCTTGTTGTTCATTTGAATCATATCCATAGTATCTGGATGATCTAGCAGAGTCCTCATCAACTCTGACATTTGCACTTTCAATCATTTTTCTCAATCTTCTATTATAGCACAGGTAAGCCTTGCTTTTAGTAGAGTAACCTAGAAACATTCCTTCATCACTCCTTGCATCAAACTTACCTATGTCCTCATCTCTCTTGATATAACACTTGCTTCCAAAGATCTTGAAATATTTAATAGTAGGCTTATAACCAAACCACAGTTCAAAAGGAGTCTTACCAGAAATACCATTGACATTTACCCAGTTTAGAGTGTACACAACAATGTTTATAGCTTCTCTTCAATAGATGTGAGGCACATTTCCTTCTATCATCATTGTTCTAGGAGCATCTAGAATTGTTCTATTCTTTCTCTCTACAACTCCATTTTGTTGAGGGGTTCAGGGAGCATATAACTATCTTCTGATTCCATGGTCTTCACAAAAATAATTGAAGTCTCGGGAAGTGAGCTCACCACCTCTATCTGACCTTAGGCATTTGATTTCTAGACCTATCTCATTCTCTACCATAGCTTTGAAAATTTTGAACTTCTCTAATGCTTCACATTTTTCTCTTAAGAAAGCAACCCATATCATCCTAGATTAATCATCAATAAGCAACATAAAGTACCTTTCTCCTTGTGGACTTTTGATTCTGGAGGGACCGCATAGATCAGTATGCACTAGCTCTAGTACTCCATTAGAATGATGTTGTTTGCTCCAAAAAGAAACTCTAGTCTGCTTTCCCATCTAACATTCCTTGCATATTGTGTTAGTAGGCTTCACTAGCTTAAGTAGATCTCTTACTACTTGAGTGGAGCTTACCTTGATAATGTTATCAAAATTCACATGACACAACCTCCTATGCCATAACGAGCTTTCATCTACTTGAGCAATTAAACAACTTACATTAGTAGCACTTAGGTGAAAAATATTACCTTTTGTCTTTGTACCTGAAGCAATCATATTTCCAGAGCTTCCAAGTATCTTGCATCTTCCATCTTTGAACTGAATATCATAACCCTTGCCCACCATCTGTCCAACACTCAACAAGTTATGCTTCAAGCCTTCTACATAAAGGACATCATCAGTGTTATGTTTACCACCAAGACAAATAGATCCTCTACCATGAATCACACCAACATTTTTATCTTCGAATCTTACAACCCCGCCATCATATTTCTCTAGACTTGAAATTTTTATTTTGTCACCAGTCATATGATGTGAACATCTATTCTCAATAACCCACTCATCCTTTTCTTCAATTCAGGTTGCAAGATCTTTCTCAACTTTAGCAGATTCAGTAGCCACCAGACCATTTTCCTTGATAGCAATGAAAACCCATTCATCTTCATTTCCATTTTCTTTATTAGATTCTTCATCAGTCACACCTTCTTCAGCATAATAGCATTTCTTTTGAAATCTAGGTTTGTTAGGCTTATAAGACCTAAGAACTCCTTCAAGACACCTTGAAGAAAAATGACCTATTTTACTGCAAGAGAAACATTTAATAGGTAGCTTTCCTTTATACTTACCTTGTCCTATGTCTTCTTTCTTTACAATCAATGCTTCTAGCTCTTGTACCTCTCTTTCTTCATCTTCAAGTTGTTTCATCTCTTCCTCATACTTGAATGTCTTTCTAGAAATCTATCCCAAATCATATTTTTGCTTGTTTCTTCTAGATATAGAGGCCTTAAATGCAGATTCATTCTTGGGGGTAGAATCACCAAATTCACTCAGCTCAAAGGCAGCAAGTTTACCAATCAGCATATCTCTTGTCACATTGGTTACTGTTTTGAGCTCTTCAACAGCATGAGCCTTTGATTTGTAAGAGGGATGCAATGATCTGAGCACTTTAGCTACAATTTCTTGTTCATCCAAGGTATCACCCGCACATCTAATACCCATCACAAGTTCATTTACTCTTTGCATAAGAGAAGAAATATTTTCATCTTCACCCATCTTCAAAGTTTCATACTTTCCTTTCAAACTATGTAGCTTAGCAACCTTCACAAGTGCATCTCCTTCATACAAAGTCTCCAATTTCTTCCATATCTCATGAGTTGTCTTCAGATCCATCACATTTTCCATTTTTGAATCCTTCAGAGCACTCAGCAAAGCTTCAATAGCCCTAATGTTAATCTCAACCTCTTTAATCTCATCAGGAGTGGAAGGACCATTTTGAGGAATAACATATATGTTCTTTGTAATATTCCAGAAGGGTTCACCAATACACCTCAAATGACATTCCACTCTAGCTTTCAACAAAGATTAGTTTGTCCCATCAAATCTAGGGTTGTCCTTGTAATATGCCATCTCAGATCACCTCAAGTTTTTAAACTTCTTAAGAGGAAGCATCTATGATACCAATTGCTAGAAAAGAAAGGATAGAAAACTGAGAGGGGGGGTGAATCAATTGTCACAGAATATTTAAACTTTTCAAACTTAACTTAACTTAATCTCATATCTAATGAATTAACAATTAACCACAGAAAATTAACACATCAAAAACACAGAGAACACCAATATTTTTTATGTGGAAACCCTGTTAGGGGAAAAACCACGGTGGATGTCATTCCACAATATTATACCCTATTAAAAGTATAATGAAGAATAATGGGAATGCACATGCATTCAGGCACACTGCCTAGAGCTCACTACTCAAATACAAGAGGGATCACTTCCCAAAGAAAAAAAATTGTCTTACAGCAATTTAGATTAGATCTATAGGGTATAAACTAAGAAAATAACTTCTACAAAATCTTGATTATAGTTTCGATTAAGCACAGAAACACTCCTTCACACTTCGCTCAAACTTCTTCACTCTGCTCTACAATCAAATGATTAGGTCACTATTTGCACACTTGATCTTCCTCTGGCACTTCTTTCCTTCTATGTACACTTTAAATTTTCACAAAAACCTCTCTTATATATCTGCAACATGGATTTACATCAACAACTTCGTTGGCCAAAATATAAAACATATACATAATGTCGGCCCAAGTTTTTAAGTAAATTTTCAATGCGAATCAAACACCGTTAGCCACAATATAATGAATACTTAAAAAAATATCCTTGAGTTCACCAAACATTCAAATTTTAATCTCCAAGGATCCATAGCATGCTACAACTAGCATGTCGGCCAAGAACATAAAAACTCGAACAAACAAGAGAAAAATCACCGACCACGAGCACACCGATCAATGCAAACATGCAACAAAGATAGAGAATGATCTAGAAACATCCAAAAGCACCAAGAATCATTAGAGAGGCATCTGCAACAACTGAAATTAGAAAAATCACATCAACTTCAATCAGGAACACTAACTGAAGCCACAGAAAAATTGTCAGAACACAACTGTTCATAACATGATTAAATCTTCACGTGGACCTCTAAAACTATTGGTGGATAAACTAGATACACTCAGAAATAAACCCTTTAGTCCACAATGATTTATCATCAACGTACTGAGCAAGACACCTTCATGACCTTCACTATTCCACTGTCAACCTGCAACTCTTTCTTTAACAATTTTCTCAATATCCTCGACATATACAACCTACAATACATCAATGCTAATAGTACTTACATCAATGAAAACCACATATCAGCAACACAACCACATCATCCAACATCCTCAATCTCTTATTGTAGCATCGGTAGGATTTTCTTTTAGTAGAATAACCAAGAAAGATTCCTTCATCACTTCTAGCATCAAACTTTCCTATATCTTCATCTCTTTTGATATAGCATTTACTCCCAAAGATTTTGAAGTATCTAATAGTAGGTTTATGACCATACCATAGCTCATAAGGATTCTTACCAGTATCATCTTCGATTTCTACCCGGTTGAGAGTGTAAACGATAGTACTCACAACTTCTCTCTAGTAGATATGAGGAACATTTATTTCTAGCATCATAGTCCTAGAAGCTTCTTCAATTGTCATGTTCTTCCTTTCCACAACTCCATTTTGTTGAGGGGTCCACGGTACAGATAATTGTCTCTTTATCCCATGCACTTCACAAAAATAATTAAACTCACCGGAAGTGAATTCACCACCTCTATCTGATCTCATACATTTAAATTTCAGACCTGTCTCTATCTCAACCATAGCCTTAAAAATATTGAATTTCTCTAGAGCTTCAGATTTTCCCTTAAGAAAGCAACCCACATCATCCTAGAATAATCATTAATAAGTAACATGAAATAAATGTATCCTTGTAAACTTCTGACTCTAGAAATACCACACAAGTCAGTATGCACAAGCTCCAACACTTCATTTGAACAATGTCATTTGCCCCAAAATGAAACTTTAGTTTGCTTCCCTAACTGGCATTCCTTGTATATAGTATTAGTAGATTTTATCAACTTAGGAAGATATCTCACAGCTTAAGTAGAACTTATCTTGATAATATTTTCAAAGTTTACATGACACATTCTCCTATGCCACAACCAACTTTCATCAACTTGAGAAATTAGACAAATTTTACTAGAAACATTCAGGTGAAAGATATTACCATTTGTTTTTGTGCCAGATGTAATCACATTTCTGGAACTCCCCAATATTCTACACTTTCCATTCTTGAATTGAAGATTGTATCCCTTGTCAACCATCTATCCAACACTTGAGAGATTATGCTTCAAACCTTCCACATATAGAACATCATCAGTATTATGCTTAGCATCAAGAGAAATGGATCCTATGCCACAGATTACACCAACTTTGTCATCACCAAATCTTACAACACCACCATCATACTTGTCCAAGCTCACAAATTTACTTTTATCACTTGTCATGTGATGAGAGCATCCATTTTCAATCACCCATTCATCTTTTTATTCAACTCTAGTAGCTAGGGCTTTCTCCACATTTTTGCAACTAGCAGATTCAGTAGGTACGAGATCATTTTCCTTGATAACAATAAATACTCATTCGTCCTCACTTGCATTCCCTTTATCAGATTCATCATCTATCACACCTTCATCAACAACAAAATAACACTTTCTTTAGAATCTAGGCTTGTTAGGTCTTGGCTTAGGAACTCTTTCTGGACACCTTGAGGAAAAATGACCTATCTTATTGCAAGAAAAACATTTAATAGGAAATTTCCCTTTATACTTACCTTCTCCTAGGGCTTCTCTCTTGAAAATAAGTGCTTCAAGCTCATCAAGTTTTCTCTCTTCTTCAATTTCTCTCATTTCCTCCTCATACTTGAACACCCTTCTAGAAGAAATTTCATTCGGATCATATCTTTGGTTATCTTTTCCAGAGATAGTAGCTTTGAATGTAGATTTTTTCTTAGGAAGAGAATCACCAAACTCACTTAACTCAAAAGCAATAAGCTTACCAATCAGCATGTCTCAAGTTACATTTGTCATATTCTAGATCTCCTCAATAGTTATAGCTTTGGATTTGTATGCAACAGGAAAGGATCTGAGCACTTTAGTAACAATCTTTGATTCTTTCAATGTTCCGCCAACACATCTAATACTACACACAAGTTCATTCACTCTCTGCATAAAAGAAGTGATGTTCTCATCATCACCCATTCTCAACATTTCATATTTCCCTTTTAGGCTTTGCAACTTAGCAATTTTCACATGGGCATCACCTTCATACAAAGTTTCCAACTTTTTCCAAATCTCATAAGCAATATTTAGATCCATACATTTGTCATCTCATAATAAGTCAGAGCACTCAACAATGCTTCCTTAGCCTTGATATTGTACTTAGCATCCTTAATCTCAGCAGAAGTAGAAGGACCATTCTTTGGAATGATATATCTATTCTTTATAATTGTCCAATAAGGTTCACCAATGTATCTCATATGACACTCCATTCGAGTCTTTCATAGAGAATAATTTGTTCCATCAAATCTCAAACTATCCTTCTTATATGTCGCCATCTCGGATCATCTCAAGCTATTAAACTTCTTTCGAGGAACCTACTCTAATACCAATTGTTGGCAACACAAGGGCAAACAACTGAGAGGGAGGGTGAATCAGTTGTCACAAAAATTAAACATAAAACTTATTCTTAGATCTTATCAATAAGCATGAAAGCATTAACCATCACCACATCAGAAACACACATAACACCAAGATTTTTTTACATGGAAACCCTGTTAGGGGAAAAACCGTGGTGGAGGTTAGTCCACAAGATTATACTCTGTTAAAAGTATAAAGGAATTTTAAATGGGGAATGCACATGCATTCAAGCGCACTACCTAGAGCTCACTGCTCAAATACAAAAAGGCTTACTTCCCAAAGGAAGACACACTTTCTTATAGAAACATTCAGATTACATCCACAAGATTTCAAACTGATAAAATAGCATCTGCTAATGCCTGATTATAGTTCTGGTTAAGCTCATAAAATCTGCTCACTCTTCTTCACACTTTACTTTTTCCTTCAAAATATTAGATCATTATTCGCACACAAGACTCCCACACTTCACACACTCACCTCCAAATGGTATAAAAAATTGCTCATATATATCCGCAACTAGGGATAACATCATCTACATGTCAAATTCAACAAAATATAAAATGAATACAAACTGTCAGCCCAAATCATAAATAATTATTAATGTGCACCAACCAATGTCAGCCACAACATAGTGAAGACCCAAAACAACATCCTCAAACACGAACCACCTTCAAAAATTATGCCTCGAAGATCCACAACACGCTACAATCACCCTATCGGCCAAGATCATGAAAAACATGAACTCAAAGAAGAAAATCACCAATCACAAGCACAATGATCAATGCGGGCGTACAACACAGATAAAGCACAATCTAGAAACATCCACGAGCATAATGAATTACTATAGAAGCATCCACAATGATACAGGAGCATCCTTGGTTCTTGGAAATCTTGCATCAACCAAAAAATATTTCCATTTAGTTTTTGTTCTTGTTCAATTCAAGTTGGCAGAATTAGTGTTTCATCATATTTGCTCACCAGACCTTGTGGATCTAAGTTTACATTATGGACATGCTAATTTTCCTTATTCCAAGATTTGAGTGTGATTAGATCTATTTTTGACAAGTTAATGCTTACAAATTTAGTGGCAATTTCTTGAACGGACACCGGAATAATGTTAAATCTAATGGCTAGTTTGATCATTTGTGGATCTTTCTCGTAACTTGCAAATCTCAATGATGTAATTTGAATTGTTCTGTGGAGTTTTCCCAACCTTAATTTAGGTCTACACTTCATTATATGCATTCACCATGGAGTAATTCAAATTTAAGGTCAACCTATTTCATGCTCATGTTACATTTTCTTTCATGGGAGATTGTAATAATCTTTGGCCGATGTACATGATTCTAGATCTCAAGATGTGATCTAAATCAATATAATGGATCACTATAAAGGTAGTTAGATGAATATTAGTTTTGTATATGTAATATTTCACTCGAGTTAAGGAGCATATAAAAATATTGTATTTTGAACATGTTGTATCAGGCCTGTGAGCCAAATTTGTAAGCCCAGATGTTACTAGTTGATTGTAATTAAGATTTTTGTTAATGAGAATGTTTGAATCTACATTTTCCTCCATATTGCATGTTACTTTTTTTGTGTGACTCTTGTTGCACAGTCCATATTGTTCTCTTTGAGGACCCTCCTACCATGGTTGCACCAGATTGGTATCAGAGTGATATTTGATCCATGAGAGATCACCAAAATTCGTGGAGTCCTGTTGAAGATTTGTTGTGGGGTGGTGGACTGAGGATCCAACCTGTAGCTATAGAGGACTTGTGTAAAGATGGTGGGAAGAAGAAATGCTAGAGGAAATGGAGCACGTGGAAATGTAGACCCAACTTTAATGGAGATGTTGAGACGAATTGATGCCATATTAGATGCAGTTGAAATAGCCCAAAGGAGAGGGCAACTAGTTGATGACGTGAGTGATGAAGAGGTAGAAGTACAGGAAGAAAGAGGAAGAAAAGATCAACTAGGCTTGGATCAGGGAGAAGAGAGGTTCATAAGAGACCTAACTAGAGCGAATACAAAACCACATTTCAATCCGCTGGATTATAAATGTAAGTTGGATTCAGAAGAATTGCTTGATTGGATAATAGAAATGGAGAAGTATTTTGATTTTGAAGGTACCACTGAAGACAAGAAGGTGAAATTTTCTTGTACAAAGTTGAAAGGTCATGCATCCCTTTGGTGGGAACATTTACAGAAAGATAGGCGAAGAAAAGGAAAAGAAAAGATAAAATCATGGGATCAGATGGTGAATAAGTTGAAGACAAAGTTTATGTTTATAGATTATCAGATCAGTTTGTTCTAAAAGTTGCAAAATTTGAAGCAAAAGGAGTCAAGTGTGACAAAGTATACTGAGGAGTTCTACAAGTTGAACATTAGATCTAGACATTCAGAGGATGAGATCGAGCAAGTAACTAGGTATGTGAATGGTTTGAGGTCATCTATATAGGATGAGATTAGTTTGATTAAGTTGCAGAGTGTAGAAGAGGCATATCAATGTGCCCTAAAGGCAAAAGAGAAGTTGAATAAAAGACATGAGCAGAGATAGAGAGGAAGAAATTTTACTGGAGGAGGAAGAGGATCTTTTGCATATCAGAATAAAGATAAGGAAGTTAGTAAGAATGATAATTCATACCATAGAGGTGATGGAAATTCTTACCGAAGAGGAGGATATGGTGGTTACCAGAATGAGGGTTATAGAAAAGATGATAAGGATAAAAGAGTATTCAGGGAAACATGTTTTAAATGTGGTGGAGAAGGACACAGAGCATTTGAATGTAATCGAAGAGAGAAAAGCAGAAAGATAGATAACAATAGAAGAACAGCTTTTGTTGAGGAGGATCATGTCAGATCATCTAACAAACCAGAAGATGGAGAAGTGTTGGTGAACAGAAGAGTATTGTGTCAAAGTGAGATGGAGCAGGAATTGTTGCAGAGAAAGAATTTGTTTTGAACCATATGCAAGGTAGTTGTTAAATGTTGCAAAGTGATTGTTGACAGTCGAAGCTCAGAGAATTTGGTTTCTGAAGAAATGGTGACCAAATTGAAGTTGGAAAGATTGAAACACCTGAAGCCCTATCAGATAGCATGGATTCACGATGAGCATAAGATACTGGTAAGTGAACAATGTTTGGTAAAATTGAAGATAGGAAACTATCATGATGAAGTTTTGTGTGATATCATGCCTATGGATGTATGCCATGTTTTGTTGGGAAGGCCTTGGAAATATGATAGACAGGCTTCATGATGGAAAGAAGAATACATATACTATTGTTACTAATGGGATGAAGCAGACTTTGTTTACATGGTAGAATGTTCATAAAGTTGAGGTTTGTACGAGTGCAAGAATTTGTTTGGTTGATGGAAGGAGATTTCTGAATGGATTGAGACATGAGAACATGTGCTATGCCTTGCTTCCTAAGAAGGATGAAGACTTGAAGCATGTAGAAGAACAACTAGAGGAGATTAAGGAGTTTTTGATAGAGTATGAAGAGATCATTTCAGATAGTGTACCTGATGGTTTACCACCTATGAGGAGTATTAGTCATTACATGGATCTAATTCCAGGAGCTAGTTTTCCTAATAAATAAGCACACCAAATGGCACCGGCAGAGAATGAAGAGTTTAATAGACAAGTGCAAGAGTTGTTGAGGAAGGGTTTGATCATGGAAAGCTTAATTCCTTGTGTAGTACCTCTTGTGTTAGCACCTAAGAAGGATGGGGAATGGAGGATGCATATAGACTCTAGATCCATAAACAAGAACACTATGAAGTATAGATTTCCTTTGCCCCAAATGGATGACATTATGGACTGTTTGAGTGGAGATAAATACTTTACAAAGATAGACTTGAAGATTGGATATCATCAGATCATAATCAGAGAAGGGGATGAATGGAAGACAACATTTAAGACAAATTAAGGATTGTATGAGTGGTTGGTGATGCCTTTTGGACTAACAAATGCACTGAGTAATTTCATGAGGCTAATGAATGAGGTATTGGAGAAATCCTTGGGTAAGTTTGTGATTTTTTACTTGGATGAAATCTTGATTTTCAGTAAGAGTAGAGAAGAAAATTTGTTGCATATAATACAAGTTTTACAGAGGTTGAGAGAAGAGCAGTTGTTGATCAACATTAAGAAGTGTAGTTTCATGAAGGAAGAATTGGAATATATGGGATTTGTTATATCTGTGGATGGATTGAAGATGGATCCTGAGAAGGTAAAAGCAATTGTTGAGTTGTCTACATCGAAAAACATTAGAGAGGTAAGATCATTTCATGGATTGGCTAGTTTCTACCGAAAGTTCATTAGGAATTTAAGTTCTATTTGTAGTCCTATGATAAAAAAAATGAGAGGAGATAAGAAAGATTTTAGGTGGACATCTGTAGCAGAGCGTAGTTTTGAGTTGTTGAAATAGAAGTTGATTGAGTAGCCTATGTTGGCTATACTATACTTTAATAAGGTATTTCAGGTAGACTGTGATGCAAGTGGAAATGCAATTGGAGCAGTATTAAGTCAAAAAGGAAGACCAGTAGCTTATTTCAGTGAGAAATTGATTGATGCTAGGAGAATATATTCAGTGTATGACTAGGAGTTTTATGCCATAGTTCAATCCTTGAAGAAGTGGAGACATTAATTGTTTCCTAAGGAGTTTGTATTATATACGGATCATCAGGATTTACAATATTTGAATAGTCAAGGTAAGTTGAATCTGAGACACATGAGATGGGTGGAATTCTTGCAGAGTTATACTTTTTTTTTGAAACATAGGAGTGGAAAGTCAAATAGAGTTGTTGATGCTTTGAGTAGGAGAAGGAATTTACTGGAAGAGATGAGTGTGGAGGTATTAGGCTTTGATGAATTGAAGAACTTGTATGAGGAAGACCCTGATTTTGTAGAACCTTGGAGAGCTTGTAAAGAACCAGTTTTAGAGGATAGGAGTCAGTGGTTGGATTATTTCATTTAGGAGGGTGTGTTGTTCAGAGGGAATCATTTGTGTATACCCCGAAGTTCAATGAGGGATAACTTGGTGAAAGAAAAGCATAGTGGAGGATTGTCAAGACACTTTGGAATTGATAAGACAGTAGCATTGGTAAGTGAGAATTACTTTTGGCCATAGATTTATAAGGATATTAGGAAATTTGTGGGGAGTTGCAGGGTTTGTCAAGTTGCAAAAGGGAGTAGTTAGAATGTTGGATTGTATAAGCCTTTGATAGTTTTGGAGAGACCTTGGGAGGATATCAACATGGATTTCATACTTGGTTTGCCAAAGACACAAAGAGGTAATGATTCTATATTTGTGGTGGTGGAATTTTTTTCTAAAATGGCACATTTCATACCTTGTAAGAAAACAACAGATGTAGTACATGTAGTAGACCTATTTTTCAAAGAATTAATTAGATTGCATGGATTACCTAGGAGTATTGTTTCAGGAAAAGATGCAAATTTTGTTGGTTACTTTTGGAGGACACTTTGGAAGAAGCTAAAGAAAGATTTGAAGTTTAGCTCTACTTTTCATCCATAGACTGATGGATGGACAGAGGTAGTAAACAGGAGTTTGGGGAATTTTTTGAGATGCTTGGTTGGAGAGAAGACCGAAAGTTGGGATTTAGTTTTTGCACAAGCAGAGTTTGCTTGCAATAATTCAATGAACAGGAGTACCAAAAAGACACCTTTTGAGATTGTTATTGGGGTTCATCCTAGAGGTATATCAGAGTTGAGAGACATCAGTATGGAAGATAAAAGGAGTGCAGAAGTAGAGTAATTTGCAGAACATATGAAGAAAGTGCATACTCAAGTGAAGGATTAATAGGAAGATATGAACTCAAAGTATAAGGAGAAAGTAGATGAAAAGAAGAGACAAGGAGTTTGAAGTTGGAGATGAAGTGATGGTGTATTTTAGGAAGGAAATTTTTCCAATTGGCACATACAATAAGCTAAAGATGAGGAAATTTGGACCCTATAAGATTTTGAAGAAATTTGATTCAGGAAATGCATATGAAGTGGAATTACCTGATAACATGGATATATAACCTATATTCAACATTGCAGATCTACATCAATACCATGAAGCAAAATTCAGTGAAGGTAGTAAAGCAAAATTGGAAAATCAATTTCCTAAACAACAATCAGATGAGATTGAAGAGATTTTGGATATTAAAAATGGGAGGAAAACTCGTGGAAGACAGTACAAAGAATATCTTGTGAAGTGGAAAGGAAGACCAGTGGATGATTCTTCTTGGATTTCTCAAGATGAGGAAGACCATATTGGTTTTCATTTAGCCCTTGAAAAGTGAGGGAATCATTTTTCAAATAACCCCAGATGTCTGATTCAGGAGAATCCTTGGTTCTTGGATATCTTGCATCAACCAAAAATATTTTCATTTAGTTTTTGTTCTTGTTTAGGTCATTGTTCAGTTCAAGTTGGTAGATTCAATGTTTCATCATATTTTCTCACCAGACCCTATGGATCTAATTTTACATTATGGACATGTTCATTTTCCTTATTCCAAGATTTTAGCATGATTGGATCCTTTTCCAGCAAGTTATCACTTCAGATTTACTGGAAGTTTCAAGAACTGGCACTGGAATAATGTTAAATCTAACAGCTAGTTTGATCACATGTGGATCTTTCCCGTAACTTGCGGATCTCGATGATGTAATTTGAATTGTTCTGTGGACTATCCCTAACCTTAATTTAGATCCACACTTCATCATATGCATTCACCATGGAGTAATTCAAATTTGAGGCCAACCTATTTCATGCACATGTTACATTTTCTTTCATGGGAGATTGTAATGATCTTTGGCCAACACAGATGATTCTAAATCTCAATATGTGATATAAATCATTATAATGGATCATTAGAAAGTTAGTTAGATGAATATTAGTTTTGGATATGTAATATTTCACTCGAGTTAAGGAGAATATAAGAATATTGTATCAAGCCTGTGAGCCAAATCTGTAAGCCCAGATGTTGTCAGTTGATTGTAATTGAGATTTTTGTTAATGAGAATGTTTGAATCTGCATTTTCCTCCATATTTCATGTTTCTTTTTTTGTGTGACTCTTTCTACATGGTCTGGATTGTTCTCTTTGAGGACCCTCCTACCGTGGTTGCACCACGCAACAATTCAAATTACTAGAGTCACATCATCTTCTTCAAGGAACACCAACTGAAGCAACAAAACAATTATCGGAACATAGATACTCATAAATCAATCAAAAATTCATGTGGATCTCTAAAAATTTACGTGGATAAACTATATATACTCGATAAAAAACCCTTTAATCCACAACCTCTAGTCATCAATATACTTAGCTAGCCAACAGCATGAACTCCACTGCATCACTGACAACCTACAACTTATTTTATTACAATTTTCTCAATATCCTCAACATATATAGCCTTAAAGACATTAATTCCAATCGTGTTGACATCAATGATAACCACATATCAACAATATCCAATAGTCCTTTTGGTTGTACATAAATGATTAAAGTTTCCCTTTGACAATGAAATTTTCAACATCAATCATAGTGGCTTTAACCCTTTGTCTTCTCGTGGAAACTTTTCCTTAGATTTCTTTTGGCCTGAGCCTATAGAACCTATCAAACCATGAGAAGACTTCTTTTTCAAATCCTACTAAAAGTTCAAGGCAAAGAAAATAGCAAAATTATCCCTCCAAAACATGCATCAACCTACAATTGAGCCTACCATCTTTGACAAAACCATGATTGAACCTAAATAAATTTTAAATAACCAAGACCAACCTAAGACAAAACCTTCACCTACTTCCTACAAAATACCAAGAGACAACAAAAAAAATCTTGTTACACCTCCTAGAATAAAACAAGTTTACAAAGTTAAAGAGAAAGTGGTTGAACAACCTTCCATGGTTCCTTCTATTCCTCCCCTTGGGGAAGAAAAGAAACCTATGGTTGATCAAACCTCTCCTACACAAACGCAACTTGAAAATATAACTAAAATAAATAGAGGTACTAGAGAGCGTAGGCATAGACGTCATGCCCTTGCTCACAGGTTAAATGAACAAATAAACAAATAAAATCAAGATCTAGACTCGACTAAAGCAATGCATGATGGGTCTAGCCCCACCCTAAAATAGAAAGATCCTATAACACAATCGAAAAAAGAGTTGAACTCTTATTTGGACATTATTATTCGACCTCCTGTTGTGATTAATTTAGATGATGATGAGAAAATTGCTAAAATTGATGAGGAAGTGCATAATGAATTGAATACATTATTTTCCTCTTCTATGAGCTTAAACGACAATTCTCCTAAGAAGAGTCTTCAACCTAGTGATGGCACTAGTTTGGCACTTGTTGTTGTCCTTTTGGCTAGTTGTCTGCCTTCGGTATACAATGAACATGATTGGGATGTGGATGACCTACTTTAGGTTGACTTGCATGTGCCCTGCTAGTCTTTTTTCATTATTTATTTTTTCTTTTTTCTTTTGTGTGATTACATGTGCGTAATGTGATCCCCTGTGATGTTTTGTTTGATGTTGTCTCTCTTTGTGACATTCCTCTATTTGTATCTTCATTCTTCTTTATGTGATAAATCTTTTATCTTTTCCTTTTATCTTTTTCATTTGTCTTGTGCTTTCCTTTTGGGGATGATGCAAGGCCTCAAGACATTCATGTCTCTTCCATGTTGACCCAAAAAAATTCCCTTGTCTTTTTCTTTGTCTTGTGTTTTCCTTTTGGAGATGTCACAAGGCGTCGAGACATTTAGGTCTCTTCCATTTTGACCTGAAAGGTTTTTCTTTGTTTTCGCTCTCTTTGTGTCATTCTTCCAATTCTATGAGTATTTGGGGAATGATGGTAGTTTTGAGCTCTCTAAAAACATTGTAGCAAGAACATACTGACCCCAAATCCATAGATCCCTCATGTGTTTGGAGTTTCATTTTGGGGGCAACCCATTTTCTCTTTTCTTTTCAATGACGTAGCTTCATTTGGAAACATATGACTTGGCATAGGGCTTTTCAAGTTAGCTCTCATATTGTTAGCATTTATCATTTGCTACTTTAAAGTAATTCTCACAACATGGTGCTTAGCAATTTCTTTAAAGTGGGGGCATACATTAACATTATTCTTTTGCATTTCATGTTTCATGGTGTAGTTTTCTTACTTCATGTGATGTGTCTCTAGCTTTATGGTGACATTGGGTGTGATGTCCTTCAAGAGCGTGATCTCTCTTAGTATATTATTTTCCTCTTAGTGGCTTGATGCAACACACTGCATACCCTAAGTTGTGAATATTTTATTCTTTGATTGGTCCTCTCTTGGAGACATTAGGCACAATGTTCCCTAAGTTAAGAGCTTGTATGAATTAAGCAAGAATCCTTTGAACATTCCATACTATTACAATTGCATTTTCAGTTATATGGCCACCTTTCATAACACACTTTGCATGTCTATGGAGCCATCTTGTTAGTTCATGAGTTCCAAGCATATGAAGTTTTGCTTGTCTCATGAAGCTTGAATTTCATTGTTATGTTGTGCCTTATCAAAGTTATCAGGAGGTATAACCTTGGCATGGTTTGACAAGAAGCCTGACCAAGGCATGAATTTCCCTTATCCACTCACACGTGTGTGTGAGTACATATCGGCCATGTGTGTATGTGTCTCACCTACTTGGATTACTCACCCAACGAACAACCTGAAGTTTTGTTGCCTCGAAGTGAGCATGCATTTTTTTGGACAAATAGCCTAGATTTGATCCACATCGCGATGGAAAAATGATCGAAGCTTGATCCACCCCTATTTTTCCTTTAATCTTATTTTATATTTTTTCATTGGCAGTGTATGCTTGTTCCTAGTTATTGCTCTTTATATCATTGTCATGTGTGTCGTTTTGTCCCTATGTTGGTTTGTCATGGGATCTTGATCACCCCTCTTGATCATTGTCATCCTATCTCACCGACATTGGTGCATTGGGCCCCTCTTGATGCATGTTTGTCTACTTTAGTGTGAATTTGAAGCAAGTTCATCCTCTCACTAAAGTGGGGACTAAATGTGGCAACGGAAAAGGTATCCCTTTACTTTTCCTTGCTTGTTTAGGCCCTCGTTTTTAAAATAAGCTTAATGTTGGCTTGATTTAGTGTTGTAATGTGTTTGACACATTTATGCTTGATCTTGGCCCCTAGATTTAGTGATCTAGGACTTATATGCGACCTTGGGCATATGAGTCCCACCTAAGGTTTTGGGTCTCGATCTAGATTTTACACCTTTCTAAGCATTTTTGAAAATGGTCCCATAAATTATAACTAATGGGACTCATACACCACCTTGGGTTATGAGTCCCGTGTGGCCCAGAATTAAAATTAATTCAAATTCTTGGTAGTATTTTATCCTCATAGATCTGATGTTGGCTTGTAGTGTTGTAATTTCAAGAAATTTTGCATAATTAAGTATAAATGCAAGGTTCTTTCACTCATTTTCACCTAAGAATTTTGTGAGAGCATTCATAATAGAAAATTGGAGTTCAGAAGAGCATTCAAGTGTTGGAGTGAAAATGACACTAAGAGGGGGGGTGAATCAGTGTCTTAACAGATTTAACCATTTTTCAATTAGAAAACCATAGCTCAGATTTGATCTCAATATAAAAATGATTAATGCATTCATGAGTTGAATGTAATCATTCATAAACAAAATTGAGAAATGAAATAACCAAACAGTGAACAAAGCAATAACATCTCAGTAAAGCAATGAAACCACAAAAGAACAAAGAGACACAAGATTTTTTTCGAGTGGAAAACCCTCCTGGGGTAGAAAAACCACTCCTAAATTGCTACCTTTTAGGCTCTTATTTGAAAAACCATTGGTAACAATTCCTTATAGGCTAATTTATGAGCACCAACTCAAGGAGCACCAACCCCTCATTTAGAGACATCAATCTCAAGGGGCACCAACCCCTTCTTTAGATTTCAGAATTACAATAGCATAGAGGATCTCTTTGTTTCTCAAATAAGCTCAGTCATACCTCTCTATCTAATACCTTAAAGATTCAACAAATGAATCCTTAAAATATTAAATAAATAAGGTTTACATCAGTGCTCTGCAACATGTTTTCAATTTTTAATAACAGAGCTTTTTACACATTTCATTTTTGATACAATAGCTAGTTATGATATCACAGAATAACCTCTCTTCTATTCCACAGTGATCACTCACTTTATATCCCTCTTTTACAAAATGAATATTCTACTTTTTAGAACCTTCAACGAAGGTTTTGAGATAATACAAATACTCTGTCGGTTACAATGCAAGATTCCCAAAAATACACTAAAGTATGCATAATAAAATGATTTCATCTGACAATGTAGAAGAGATTAATAGGAAATGCATTTTAAGAAAATGTCTCAGAACCCTTCAAATGTCATGGGAGGTGAAACTGCATTTTTCTTTTTGAATCTACACCCAAGGGTTTTCATCAGAAATAGGCTAAGTGTCATTTTTGTTTTTGATATCAGAACCCTGAAAGAATAATAGATCTACACCAGTAATAACCTCTATTAAAAATGTATGCACCAATAATACCATTTTTTAGTTTTGAAGGTTTTTGATAGAACCATAATACCCTTGAATATCACTGCAAGAATTTGTAATGAAACTCATATCATCATAGAATACTAAAATAACCAATGCTTTCAGAATACCCAATAGAGAAAATGAAGTGATTGATGCCATTCTGATAGAGATATGCAAGCATCTACATATGCATTTTATGTTTTGAATACAAAACTGTAACTGCCATTCCATTTTGAATTTGAAAATTTTATTCAAGCAAGGAAGAATAATACCTAATGGAATGAGCCTGAAGATAAAAAACAAAATGCATGAGATTTTGTATCAAGTGTATTTACCAACCCAGCTGAAAAATTCCATCGAATCTCCTTCTTGATTGGAGCTTCCAGCCAAAGGAAATGCATCAAATAGAGCAGCCAAACCCATCATACATAATCATTGATAATGCATTCTATCAAAGAAACGTTTCAGCTAGCAGAACCAATGAGAACCAGTAGTTACAAAGAATCCATGGCGGCAGCTAGGGTTCCATATCCTAGCAAAATAATGATAAACAATGTTTTCCCTAACTTTTCTTCAAACCTTTTGATGCCTTAGTCAAAACATAATAACATTTGAAGTCTGAAAAGCAAACATAATTATTATCAAATAATCATAGCTCTTTTAAGTCTGCAGTCAAACATTTTACCAAGGAGGCTGACAATATAATCACTGCCACATTGATTCAAATCAACAATTGATATCACATAATATTGTCATCAAAAGTCAAATTTTGCTACACATTATCACTTGAAACACTATTACCAAGTTGTCGATGCCATGTCACTTCATAGTGACTTTTAAATAATCCAAATAAACATTTATCCCAATGATAATTTAATATCATATGCAAAATGTGAAGGGATCGATCAAAAATAAAGTCAAGTATTTGCTTTTGGATGTCAACCATGAAGACTAGGCTCGAGCATTGGAGACTCTTTTGATAACAAGTATAATGTTAAAATCATATGCCATGAGTACCAAGAAATACCATCAAACAAATGAGTTGCCAAAACCAAAATAAATTCAATGCCACCAAATAATGTGAGTTCAGGATGTAACCAAATGGCTTTAGATTCTTTAAGAAATACATGAGAAAGTTGATCAAATTGAGATACTACAAGAGTATGCAAGATAGAGTCAAGATGTCCAAGCAACCAAAATGATCCATAAAGATGTCAATGAGCCAAAGATAATGCACTGATATATCATTCCTAATAACAACCAGCTGATAATACCTGAGTTTGAAACCAAGAATGTTCAATCTGAACATTGTCCAAAAAATTATGAGATACCTAAAGCACATCATATCATCATATAACCCTAGAATGATAAGAACGGATATTCTTCCGAATGATGAAAGACCTGTAGCATGATCATAATCAACACTGTCAGTCCACTTAAGAAACATATACATCTACAAAGGAGATATCTAAAAAGAATAGTTATCAAGATCCCATAAGTGAACCAACTGAAAACAACTTGAAACAAAGTAAGCTAAAATCTGAAATAGACATCATCAAGAGCCATCAAGAGTGTATCATGTCAAGACAAATGAATACTGAATATGGAGAGCATAAATATCCTGAGAGACCAAATCTAAAGTAGTCAAATCATCATATCCAAATAAGTGATTTTTTCATGAAGGACAAACTATGAACACAACTGAGATCCAACAAACTCCCCCTTTGTCCTTGATGGAAAAACACAAAGGACTCTCCCCCTTTTTGCCTCAATAAAAAAGGATAAAAGAGAAGAATGTGAAATGCCATGAAACACAACTGAAACTCCTTGAGTATACCTTTCCAAGTTGTCTTACCACTCTCCCAACTCTTCTTTGCATTAATCAACATTTTGTTCAGGGATTCCAATTCCATCAGACTTTCCTCTGCATCATCCAGAGTACAAGGAGTCAAATGTATCTTCTCAATTTTCTCTGCACTTGCCAAAGCATTGGCAACCATGGTGTACTCCATTCTTACAAGGTCACCTAACTGACCAAATCTTTTGATGATTCCTTCCTTTTGCTTTTGTAGAATGAAAAATTATCCCTGTGAGTAGAGATGGCATTCCAAGTTGTCCTATCTTTATGCTTAGATTCATTGTAGGTACTGAACACTATAGTCAACTAAGACTCAATGGAGTCCATGAGATCCTTAATATTATGAGTGTCATTCAGCCACTTTAAGCAATAACCAAAGACAACATTTGCTTCAGACTCACAATTCTACACAGCTTCCAGATTCTTCTCAACATTTGTGTGTGTCAGAGCACACTTATCATGAAGTTCCAAAAGCCTTTTCTCTGCCAACTTCTCCCCCACCCCAAGCTTTGTCTTCTCACCAAGTCTGGAGGCATACTCCTTAAAGGAGTCCAATAATAGTCTCAAATTCTCTACCAGAGTGAGAGATGTATCCATTGAAGTACCGAGTGTTGCCTTCTGCAAGGCTTTAAGAGAATATTTAATAAGATTGTTCCTTTTTGGTGTGTCTCCAGAATTTATCTTCTATCTGATGCATGCAATGCATCCCCCAACACCAACTTATGAACAAGAGAAATTTTATCCAAGTCCACACAAACTTGAATCATGGGAAGTTGTAGAAGCTCTAGAGGAATCACTGGCTGGAATCTAATCTTCTTGGATTGAAAGCCTTTCAATCCATCATCACTAGAGGAGGATTCTCTAGGAGATCTATGAGATTCTACAACCTACCTTTGATTTTCTTTATTCTTCTTGAAAAATTCCCCATTTTTCCCTTCTTCCTCTTCCTTTTCTTTTTCATCTTCCTTCTTCTTCTTCTTTCTCTTCTTCTTTTTCATCTTCATCTTTGTCTTTGTTTCCTTCTTCATTTCCTTCACCTCCAGTTTTTATCTTGCTCTCTTTCAACATTATCTTTTTATCCTTTTCCATTACCCTTTTCTTCTTCAAAATTATCTTTTTCACCTTCAGCATGCTCTAGAGGGGCATCATCATGTTTCTCTGGCTCAACTTCTCCCTCATTTTGTTTCTCCATCTCTAGAGGATCATTTGCAATACCTATATCCAAAGGGATATATGCATCATTTGTTTTCAAAGGAGTGTCTATATCACCTGTAATGGAAGGAAAGTCTTCCTCAACTTCTTTTGCAGAGACATATTCACTTGACTTGGATGAAGAATAGGATGGTAGTGCACCAAGTGTGCCATATTTCTCAGTCGTATCTATGATTACTTCTGCAGTTTCCTTCCTTATTTTCTCTATCTGCTTCTTGTCCTTTGTCATTAAAGTATTCACTCTTTTCTTCATTCGAAACATTTTTGCACATATCTTCTTCAGGGTTTCCAAATCATTTAGGGTCAAAGAAGACCCATTTTTTTTAAATGCATCATTTATTATCTTCTCATCTAATTCAACAACCTTTGTTCTCCTTTTCATTAGGGCTACCCACATTTTCTCAAGTACGTTATTCTTTACATCATTCCAACTGACATCCAATGTGATAGCATACTGAATAGTGGCTAGAATTAATGTTTTTTTGTTCTATCTACCTACTTGATCATAGTACTCTACTATAGGATTCAACATATCTTCAAAATGTATCAAGGAATTGAATATTGCTTCTAATCTAAAATGGGAACTAGGTCTTACTAGAGAGTCCTTTTGTTCTTCCTAGTTTGGAGAGGCTTCTTCAAACATCTTTGCTTTCTTTGATTCTAGTTTGGTGTGCACATGAACACCAAGATCTTGTTCTTCATCTTCCTTAAAGGATGGTACAACATGCACTCTCCTAGAACCAACACTAGCTTCCTAAGAAGCACCTTCACTAGAGGACAAGCTTCCTCTTCTCTTCCTTACCAATTTTGTTGTGGGGTCCTCCTCCTCTTCCTCTTAATCATCAATGATGTTGAGGTTCTTCTCCCTTGTATCCTTTTTCTTTCTTTCCTCTCTTGATAGGTGCCACTAGAGAAGTCTCTTTTCTTTTCCAGAATCTAGTATTAAGTTTGGAAGGAGTCAGGCATTTTCCTTTTCTAGTAGCATTGGGTTCTTCCTTCACTGTAGGAGCTATGGAGGGTTTAGAAGGAGCAATCATGTCAGATCTCCTTGGTCCTGATGATTCTCCCTCCACCTACTCTCTCTTAGCCCTACCTTTTACAATCTGCTCATCAGTGAAACCTACCTCTCTAAGCTTCTTATCTACATTCTTCCTTATTATAGGTTCTCAATGCTTCAAGTGAACTTCCAATGATTTTTTTGCATAGGTGCCAACTCTAGATTCACTGGCATCTTTAGGAATTTTCAAAAACACTTGCACATACCCTTCAACTTCACTCTTTGTAATCTCATAACCTAACGATTGAATCCATATAGTCCAAGGTTCAACAAATTCAATTACGCACTCATCAGAGGAGACATGAAAAATGATATCATCTTTGTACTTCTCAACAACCTTCTTTGGGATCCTTTCTCTGTCATTCATATTACTCTTGAATATAGCAAAGAAAGTTGTTAGAGCATTTTCCTGACTTTTCAAATCACCCAAACTATACATATAGTCAAAGATCTGATGTGCAACTAGAATTTTCATAAAAAATTCTAAGTATTTTATTATTTGAAATTCAAAATTCCCAGTCTTATTTTCATGATAAATCACATTATCGCCTTTCAAGGTCATTTTTACCCTTTACCGCATTACCGCTATAACATTAGCCACCCCTCATAACACCCATATCATACCTCCCTACCACAGATCATCCCCAAGTAGCTCACACTATGACGGTGAGAGCAGCCACTACTATATACCACAACCTTCACACTATATTGCTATACCTTGGAGGGTCAAGACATAGCCCGCGATAGAGCAGTACATTGAAGATAGGTACCAAGGAGACACCGCGGTACTGTAGGGGAGAAAATTTTGACACAAGGTAGTGAGGTAACCAAGTCGTTGGGTCATTTAAAACACACCAATCACATCATTCAACATCAAAATATAAAATTGAGCTCGATACAAAGATTTGAATTGTGCGAATTTATGAGTCAGGAGTAAATGCATCTTGGTGTTAAAATACATGAAATAAGTTGAGATTTTTCACTCATAATAGCTGAAACCAAGTTGCAGACGAGCTCAAATTGTGGCAATGAAGGGAATTCTTTGGAGCAAGTTCTATTCCCGGGTAATCTTTGCTCATCATTTTCTGTGAATTTCATAAAATGGCACCAAAGAAGGCTGAAGTAGGAGTTAAAAGGGATGAAACTAAAACCATTAAACCATCATTGCAATCCCCGTTGCTTTCCTTGTTGCCTGGTTCAATAGACAAAGGACCTAAAAAGGTTTTCAAAGACTTAGCTCAAGGATGTAGGGACCCCATTATACCTCAGTTAGGTTGGAACCTTTATTGGTACTTCTATCAGAAGAGGAACGACAAGGTTTTGGCATCAAACCCATGGACCCTAGATTTGGCTAAATTGATTGTCCCTAATAATTTAATCATATTGAGATAATTAAAATCCTTTCCCACAACTACCATGCCCCAACCAAAATTGTTAGACTTCCAAATGGTGGGTGCTTAGTTGATATCACAAGAGATACCATTATAAAATGTTTCAACCTAAATAAACAAGTTGTAATAGAGGTGAATTTATCGAAACTGGAGCAAGAGTATAAGAGGTTGAGAAGAACATATCGAAGTGATGAGCTCCCCCTACACATGAATAGGGGTGATGATAATAGAAAACTCCCCATCCCTTCCTCTAAAATGGAACCTTTCCAGGCCTCAGAATTTCAAGTTTATTTCAAAAATACCTATCATGCATTGTGTCAAGTCTTGGGGATAGATGCAGAGGAGCATATTCTAATAGGATTGATGAGAATGGCCATGATAATTCAACATTCTGAGTTGAATGTAGAGTTTGATTTTGCATCTATAATTGAGGAACAAATATATGAGGGCTTGTTGCAAGTTAGGGAAGCTAAGGCCCCTATTACTTTTAGGAAATGTTCTTTATTATGTCAATCATGTATCAAAATGAAGTGAAGTGGACTAAAAGAATGAAATTGTGTACACAAGATAGTGGAGTAAGAATCCCTGTGAAAAATCGGTGTTACATTTGGGATAGCAGATGTCCATAATGTGATTTTGTAGTATTTCAAGATGATTTTGTTGTTAGACTAATAGCTGCCCTTGGTTACCCAACACCAAGATTTTCTGAATCATTGATGAAAGTAATGAAGCATGTACAATATAGGCCAAATCAGAGCCATACCCGTAATTATGTTGACTAGTTTTTTATGCCTCAAGACACAATTATCAGAGTATATGGATGTGACCAAGCACCACATATTTTTCCTAAGTTTGTACCTACAAGGGTATGTTTTCTGGAGTTTATGTGGTAGATGCTTTGGATGGAGCATGATTTGATGAGAAATCAAAGGAAAGGTACATTTTTGCTTGATTTGACTATATTTGAAGAGTTGGCCATTGGGTCTGATATGCTAGAAGAATTGCAGAGGTTCATGAGGGTTAATTATCCCCTCAAATATGGAAAAGAGAGAGTATGTGACCCAGAGGGTCATATCAACATTATTAGAAGAACCTTGTTGACAAAGAGGACCATCTCACATGAGTTTGAACCTGAGGAGGATGTTATCAGAAATTAGGTGTATTTTTCTTTTGTAATGTAGACCTAAAAGAGGTGGATAATAATGATGAAAGTGGGAGAATCGGAAGAAGGAGAAGGATAGAAGTTTTAAAGGGTATTTTGCAAGCGAACCCAACCTTCTGAAAAGGATGCAGATGATCCTTGATAAATTTGATGAATTATACAAAATGGCCCAAGATGAGGGGTTCATTCCACTCCCCACACCTCACCAACCATCACATGAAGCATCCACATCATAGAAACCACCCCCATCACCTACACATCCATCCCCTCCATCTCCTACTCATAAACCACAGGCTAAAAGATAGAAGATTGAGCCATTGGTTGAATATGACTCAAGTGATGATGAAGAACAAGAAGCAGTCCTAGCTCTTACTAAAATAAAGGAGGTAGTAGAACAACAGAGAATTCAAAAGTCTCATGATCCCAAGGCTAGGATTTCAGAGGAAGGAGCTGACAAAATTCAATAAGATGAGAGGGTAGTGGCCTCTCTAAGGTTCATGGAAGATGATAATTTTATCCATACCAATAAATTTAAGGACTTTTGGATTAAAATGAAGATGAAAAAATTTGATGAAAGGTTGAAAATCAATCTTATTAGAGCTTATGAGTCGAAGCAAGCTAAGATCCAGGCTAAAAATTTTGTAGAGTTAAATGTTGATAGCATTAATGTCACCCCCTAGGAGGTGAGAGAGATGGTATTGAAAAGTGATATGCTAATTATACCAGGGATGGAGCTATCTAAAATGTTTCTTCTAGATCAGATCAAAGAATAGGATGACCCTATGTTGGTAGTAGAATTTGATTTAGAAGAAGGTGTCTCAGGAACAAAGTATAACCCTACTACCCAAACACTTGCTCTATGGACAAAATAGAAAAATACAAGGAAGCCTTGACTTTTGGATGTAGTACAGGAAATGAGGGGGTCAGCTATGGTCAGAGCAATGAGAAACACAACTCCTATAGAAGTTGCCACTATGACCATGAATTCTACAATGTTCACCAAGGATGTTGTAGAAAATATGAAGAAGATTAATGAATATGAGAAGAGATTGAAATTATCAAATGATGAGGTGAACAGGTTGTTTATTGAAAATGTAAAGCTAAAACAATAGTTGTAGATGGCCACCATAGTGAGAGGAGATGAATTAATTGTCTATCACCTACCTATCCAGGCAGAGGACCCATAGATAGAAAAAATGAGAGATGAAATTGATAAGCTAAAGAAACATAACATGGAGGATGTCAAGCATCATATCATAGACTTTGAAGAGGATATTAGAGCATAGAGTTGGGATATTAAAGGAGAAGATAAATGGGGTACATGAAAGCTTCAACAATCTGATTAAAGCTTTGGAACAGATAAACACTAACTCACCCATCCTTGAGGAACTCCAAAAGAGATGGCAACCCACCTTTCACATACTGACCACTTTATGCAAAGCTACACACAAGGATACAGAGGCCCCATCAAGGCTTAAACCTACACAAGAGATGGTGAAAGGTGTGATCGATGAGTATAAGTATTTGGTGGATATAAGGAAGAAAGTGGAAAGTAGGAAGAGTACATTTTACTCCATCAAATACCTCTTCATCCCATCAATCCTCAAAGGTGAAAATTAGTTGAAAGGTATCGATGAATGGAGAGAAGAATTTGATCAAATGATTCCTAAATACTTGAAACATATACAAGAGGATGGGGAGATCAATCTCAACAAGTTCAATACTTTGCTCAATGGGATCATCATGCTAGACAATGGATATACAAAATTCATGGTGGATGTCAGAAATCTTCTGGATAATAGGTGGAAGAGTCACCTTGCAAACTTCGCAGCTACACAGGAATTCAAGTGGTCAAGCGACTTGACAATTAATAAATGGAAAGAAAAATACTTGGGCTCTGAGGAAGATTGATTATATCATACAATAAAAGATTTGAATAGGTCTTAGATGACCACGGGATTTTACTTGAAGATTAACGGATGGATACACATGTTTATGATTAAGTTTCATTAGTTTTTTTTAATTTCAAAATCATGTTTTTTCATCAAAATTCATGTCGTTTGGTCTGAAACTTGTTGCCTCTTGTATATATAAGAGAGACCAAGACCAAAAGAAATTATGGGATATAGGAAAAAGAAATAGGCGAATAGGGATAGAAAGATAACAGGAGGCTGTCATAATGCTTACATTTCAAAAGACCATGACACATTTATAAAATTTGGAAGAAGTCAATGAAATATATTTGATTTTGTGGCGTAATCTTGATATCAAATGTTTTTTGGAATTATTCAATTATCTGGTTGTCTCCATCTTAATACTTTTGTATTATTTAAATTGATATATCAAGTATATATTCAATTTATCAATGCACATTTGTTGTACTTGTGTGATATGATTGATTTTTTTCCCCAAAGGAATTAAAATCCTTCTAGTCAGTCACAGTAATCTGGAAGTGTTATTTGGATCAATAAGAAGAGCCATATAATTAGGGTTGTCAATATGTCTCCAATTTGGTGTTATCTGTGTTCTTGCATAAATTATTCAATTGGTTCTTTCAAGTAAAGATCAAATCCTTTTGATAAATTATAAGTAACCTGGTTGTGTCAAGTGGATCCATAAGTAGAGTTTTTCAATCACTTGCATGCATGTTTATACAAGTTATAAACCAATATTAGTGTGCCAAACAGTTAGAGTTACTACCAAAAAAAAGCCACTTATCTTAGACTTTCATTTGACTCCATCTACCCAACAAGGCACTAATCTTATCCATTTCATCATTCAATTTTATCAAACTTATTTCAAACCTCACATCTGTTAACTAAACATATTAATTTTCACTTTGATATTGCTTATACAATTTATACCAAATTAAGATTACATATCTCCACTCCCAATTGCCATTGTGGATAGATTGCTTAAGGAGGAAACACAGTTTAAGTCTGCTTCATTTACATAGGTACACGCGCCTAGGTCTGGTAGAGCCTGAAGAGAAGAAGGTTCAAGTGCACCATTTGGCCTTGTTTGTTAGCCTGAAACGTATCAAGTGCTTGGAAACCTCTTGTGGTTTCTAACCACCATTTTTGAGAATTAACACAATCAGGGAGCCAAATTTAAATGCATACTTCTTCACCTGGGTCATCTTCAAGTTCTCAAACAACTGTTGTCGAAGAAGTTCACATAGATCATAATCCACACCATTAATTGCCATATCAAAACCAATATAAATAGTTGTAGAAGATACAGAGTTCTCTTTGTTAGTGAAGTAGATTTTATGTCTAATCATTATTGCAACATAATTCACAAGATTAGTGGTATACTTTGTAGCAAGAGCCCTCTTGTCATATGTAGCACCGGTAAGTTCCATTACTACTTCATTCTTTACAGACTTCAACACAAGTATCGGTTTGGTATCACAAAGTTCAATAACAACCTTAATCACTTCCTTAGAAATAAGATGAGAACTATCAATCCACAAGAATTTTTCATGAATTATGTTGAGAGTTGGTTTTACATACTTGTCATCGAGTGTGGAACTAAAGTTAGAAAATCGATTCCACTGATCCAACTTCTTTGAAACTAGGTTTTTATACTCTGGATTTACCAGGAAATCATCTCCAGTGAGCTCACTCTGCCACATGTCAATCAATTTATTGTGATTGAATTCATTAGTTTTGACTCAAATGTACATTCTTGTATCTTCAGTCAGCATAACCCCATGAGGAATTGATGAGAACGAACCCATAGGGTCATCTTCGAAAACCTTCACAGAATACTTCCTATATGACAGTCTAGGTCTTTTAGACACATTTACAACTACAGGGGTTTCCATTTCTCCACAAGTTGAGCTCAACAATTTCAAAAGGATGATACCCACAATAGCACAGATAAGCAAAATACCTTTTTCTTCGTGAAGGACCAAAACTAGGGTTTGCACAACTCGCACTTCAAATTGCCTCAAGAACGCTCCAAAATGCTCTCCAATTTCTTCAAACGCACAAGTGATTAAAATTCACTACACAATCACTTTATGAAACAATGATCTGCCCTAATTCACATTAAATATGATAGATTTCAAAAAGCTGTTAAAAACCCTTCTTCCCTACACTGAAAAACCCTAATTTTCTCTACAAATGATCATGCCTGCACCTTGTCTTCTGGTTCCTTTTGCATAACCTCTGACTATCCATTCCTCACAACATATCTTTGTCCCAACGACTAACATGCCAAATATCCAGGGGGTTCAAACAATTTTCTATTAAAGCTCCCCCTAAGACCCTACTAGGTCTAGTTCCCAGAGGAATTATCTACACCGGATGGGGGAATAGACACATCTGGTGTCTCTGACTCTTCTTTCTTCCTCCATATCTTTTTCATTTCTTTCTTAACTTAATTTTTATCAATTTTCTTCACTGGTTCATTCTTTTTTATTGGATCAAACTGCTTTCCCCTTTTACTTCTACATACCCTTGAAATATGTCTCGGTTTGTTGCAATTGTAGCAGACAACACTTTTCTAATTAGTTTCTCCTCCATTAACCCTTGATCTGCACTGATTAGCTTTGTGTCCAAACTTGTTACATGTATAACAGTATCCAGTAAAACATTGATTCATTCTACCTCCATTAAACCAATTCATCATTTGAGTTCTACATTCACTAGCTCTATGTCCAACTTTCTTGCATGTAAAACATTGACCGAAAAAGGAACCAGGAAACTGATTCATCCTACTCCTATATTTTGTTGCCATGTGACCAAATTTATTACATGAAAAGCAAACACCATTGAAGGATGGGTACCTTTGAGCATTTTGGTTGTCTAACAGGCGGTCTTCTAGAAAAGTTTCTTGGATTTCTTTTTTGCTTCCCTTTATCTTGAGTCTTTTGATTATCCACTGGATTCTACACAACCTTATAACTTTCACCAACTTCATTTCCCAAACCACCTTTTTTTTTAGAAGGTCTCTTCCCTACAATCAACTCATCAAGCTTGGTGGAGCTTGTCTTGAAATTATCTTCACAGAGTTTTTCTTTCTCTAGTTCTACTTTCTTATTCACCACTTCTTGTTCAAGCCTAGAGCATTCATCAGAATTTCTTTGCACCATTTTATTCATGCATTCTTTAATTCTTTTCTTTTCCTCCACTTGCACCTTCAATCTGGTGATCTCTTCATTTGCTTGTTTCAATTGCTCACTTACATCTCTCTGTCTTTCCTTGAATTTCTTCAATTTCTCTTTCAATTTCCAGACACATTCATTTGCCTCATGAATATTTTCTTTCAAATCTATGTTTTCACTTTCAACCTTGTCAAGATCTTCAAAAGCAGCCCAGAGCTCTTCTTTATCATCCATTTGTTCAATCTTAGAATCTTCCTCAAGCTGTTAAGCTTCTTTGAAGGAACCAGGCTTTGATACCAATTGTTGAGTACTCAAGATACTAAGAGAGGGGGTGAATCAGTATCTTGTTAATCTTATTGAACAAATACCATCCAATTACACCAATACATATAACAGTAAAGATAAGCAAGAGCATTAACATAACATGAAATCACACAACACATGAACACCAAGATTTTTATGTGGAAAACCCAAAATGGGAAAAACCATGGTGAGGGTTAGCTCATAATATAGTATAACCGGTTATAAGATATTACAAAAGGGTGACTCACTACCAGGACTCACTATCCAAAATGAGAGGCTCACTACCTACAGAAATACAATGACTAAATGGCTTACAGCTAGAAAAAGAATTGATAATGTACACCTAACAAGTGTTGATTCAGTTCCTTTGATGCTCAATAAACTAACTTGACACACTTCATCATTTTTACACTTCTTCACATTCGCACACCTACTCCTCCCAATAAAAAAAAACTATTCAACATATATATCTGATACATCCATAAGCATCAATTAGGTCAGCCTAATTAGATGCAACCCTTATTCACAAAAAATCAATTGTCGGCTTCAAGCATTTACAAAATATTTCCAAAAACAATTCAAACATGTAGCACACTACATCATGTCAGCATGGACCTAAGATAGGTCACACATACATCCGCAACACAAAATTAATTTTCCATAACACCAACTATCAATGAGGTCGGCCAGAGATAAACCTAATAGAAAAATGCAACAACAGAGTAATACCAACTCATCGTACAAGCACCTGAACACATGAGATTTTGAACATACACACTTCCAACATCCATAGACCATTTCCCAAAACCGCAAGCAACAACAATCAACAACGGGGGAATTGGACATAAATATCAAAGGATGATAACTACATTCCAATTTAGATACCGGTCCAGAATAGCGGATCAAACAATGACTTAACCTTGTAGTTTCAACTCATATAACATGGTGACATCAATGACAACACAAAAATTATATAATAAGATGTTCCTCTTCATTCTTCCAACATTATGGTCTGACTTTTGAGATAGTTTGGAGGAACACTAACTACTTGATGAAGTATATGTCTTGGGCTTTTGTTTCTTGTTTTATTTGTCTTTTGGATGTTTGTGCTACTAATGTTTGGGTGTTGGAATTGGAAATAAAATCAAATCGAGTCAACTTTTCCTGTTCATGAGTCAAACACTCACAAAGAGCCTCAAATTTTGGTGTGGTAAATGTTGTGCCCAACGTATACATAGTAGATTAGAAAGTAGAAGAGAAGACTTGAAATAACCCTCTAAGCTTAGACATAATCAGATAAACACATTGTTTGTTAGTTTTAATCTTCCCATAACCCTACAAAAGAGATCTGAGTGACTTAAACTTTTGTAAGAAGTTCTCAATGGAGTGGAAAGAATAAGGTACAAGTGATGTCAATTATGCGTCAATATGTAGAGCTTTCAACTTATTGATGGTGCCAAAAAATATTGAACTTCACCTAGATATCTCTAGGAGAGGTGCAAGACTCACTATGAAACAAGAGATTGTTTGAAACTTGCATTGAAATCAATCCCATAGTCTTGTCTATCTTGTTCCTATATTGAAGTATGTGAAATTGGTGTGTCAATGTTGGTTGCACTTCATCTAATGTGGATTCTAAACCCTTTGACATGAGCAATTTGGTCTTATGAGCTTTTCATATATGATAGTTGTGTGGCATAGAACGTTAAAATGAAGAGGTGTCCACTATGATGGTTGAGGTTTTCAAAGTAATGTGTGGAGAAGATTTTTTTTTCTCTGATGTATATACATACTAAAGCTGAGAAATATTTCCCCCCACAACAAGAAAAACCAAACCTTAATGTAACTTTGAGAGCATAAAAGCTTTTTAAAAAATCACATTAGATAAATCTTTGTGTACCTGGTGAATTTTCTAGAAAAATGGACTACATGGTTGTGTAGAGAAATGAAGCAACTTTCCAACGTCTATTTGTTTGCAAAAATAGTATCGTATGCCCAAGTTATGACCCCAAAAGTGCAAAGAGGTAGATTTGACTTCAATGACTTGTAAAAAAAAATTGATGCATAATATGAAAAAAATACTAAATCATAGAATTGAGCCTAGAACCAACTTTTCAACGATATAAATTTTCAAAAACCAAAGATCAGATGCCAAAGTTATACCTGATTTCGTACAACTTTCCCAATATATCTTGGAAGGTAAATTGGGGCTAGAAAAAGGCCCCTAGGCATATGGGTGCCTAGTTGTTGGGCACTAGGGCTATATCGCTAGAATCCTTGGTCATGTGGGTGATTGGGGTGGGTGCTAAAGGGCCACAGGGGGGTCGTTGGGCGCTGGGAATGGTTGTTTAAGTAACCATGGTGAAGGGTTAATAGTCCTCGGAGATGGAGCAAAGGGCAGGGATAGTGTAGTAAAAGGATGTTGCTTGAGCACCACTCGTGTGTGGTTCACTATAAGTGGAGCACTCTTAATATAGCATTGTGCACTTTTTAATAATTTCGTATAGTATAGACTGATAGGGGCCATGTAAAGGCCCTTGTTAATTTTTTTTCCTTAGAAGCTCTTGACACCAAAATTGGGAAAATTTATAGTCAAAATTCATTGAATTGACCTCTTGAATGCAATGGTGAGGTCATTTTCGCCCCCAAAATGCACCAAAAAATTTTCCACCTCCAAAAATTGCAAAAAACAATGAAGATTCCAAATTTGCTCTTGTAATTGTTATCCCCTGAAGTTGCACCCTATTGAACCTGATGTCCAACGCCTCAGTGTAACATTGGAAGACCTCCAAAGATGTGGGTTTCTTGTAAGCAAAGGTCAACCTCCGAAGAAGGCCGACTTCCTTTGGTGTCACCTAAAACTACTAATTTTTTAAAGGAAAAGGGAGAGAGATAATGCATAAAAAATGAAAATTAAACTCTAAGGTGATGCACCAAAATGACAGGAACAATGAGATACTCGAGCTACACTTGAATACTGGTGACAGCCATGAGACTGCACAACAAGATCCTGTAGATCACACATTCAAATAGGTTTGACATGCACATGCCTTTAAGTAGGAAAGGCAGATTTTCACAAACTGGAAGCTCATGTGTAGGATTAAATAAATACAGTTTGTAACCTACATGATACTACTTCTACAAGATAAGGCAAGACATGAAACAAAAGCTATAAGGAAAGAGAAAATTTCACTAAGTAGCTCAGTGAATCACTTAAAAGAATGCACTATACTTGACAAGAATCAGAAGGCAGAATGATGGACCAACAATAGTAACCAAGGTAGATTTTGTATATTATGTTCCAAATATAGTTACAAAATCCTACTAGTCTGAGAGAGGACTGCAAAAAGGGTCACAAACTTCAAAAGAGAATACATCGGCACCCTTTACAAAAAGGAAAAAAATACCTTATATACACCAGTGTGTCAGCCCCTTAGGGCTTACAAAAAATATCAGGCTCAGAAAGATCTATCCTCAGATATTTTGATTAAAATTAAATGTTGCATTCGGTTGAATCCTTGTTGTCCATGTCGGTGTGTCGGTGAAGAAACATTCCCGGAGAAGCCTTCTACAGATATTTTTTGCAACCACCACATTCACTTTCTGGTATCATGTCCATCTTTGAATTCCCCCCAGTCGAGCTACTTTGAATGCTCCTGAGCTCATGTTGCTTTTCCTTTTGTTAATCACCTTCTCCTGGCACCTGGTTCTACTGCCACAGCTTGCTTTGGCTTTCTCTTATTGGTTGAGCCTACCCCTGTAGGCGGTCAAAACTCCTTTGATCAGAATCGCATCTCGGCGAGACACTGAAAGTATCTCGCCGATGCGATTATATCATTCTACAACTTATCAGTCAGATCCTTCTTTGGTCGGCGAGACCTCTCACCGAGCTTCTTCTTGTCTCCTTTTTCTTTTCATTTCACCATCTCCCCCGAGCTCCTCTTCAATTGGCAAGACTCTACCAAGTCGGCAAGACATTTTACCGAAGGCAAAACGTTACCCTGAGGCCCTTCGTCTTTGGTAGGAGTTGATTGATGTCACCCCGAACGCACCCCATTCTATCGAGCTCTTCATTTCTTTCAACAAGACTCTACTAGTCAGGAAGACTTCATAACGAGGTCCCCCAGTCATATCGATATCTGCTTTTTTCACTGAGACACCCTCCATTCGCTGAGACCTCTTGTAGACTCCTTCCTTGTGTCGAGAGCTTTTAGAGTCGCAGAGACCCTTTGTTGGTCGGTGAGACCTTCTGCTTTGTTGGATCTTTCTTCCCGAGCTAGTCCCCCTTTGGCAAGACTTCATATGATCATTGGGACCTCATGATGATGGCTTCAAATCTTGGCAATCTCCTTTGTTGTCGGCAAGACATCGGAGTCGGGGAGACCTCTCACCGGGCCCCTTATCTTTTGGTGATGAGCTACTTTCTCTTCGGTCGGGGAGACATCGTCGGTCGCTGAGACTTCATAGCGAACTCCTCCTGTCTGCCTGAGCTCTCCTCTATTCGCTAAGACTTTGGCTTGTGGGCCAGACATCATACTGAAGGCGCTTTTCTTTGGCGGGGGTCTTTCAGTTGGCATGACCTTCTTTATCGCCCAGACGTAATGTAGAATTTCCTTCCCTTTGGCAAACTTTTTTCATTTTGGGAGGCTTCACTAGTCAGTGAGACCCTTGCCGATGATGCTTCCTATGTTGCCAAGACCCACCAGTGTTGTCGAGACCTCTTAGCGAGCTCCCTCTCTTTCGCTGAGATCTCCTTGTCTTTCGTCGTGACTCTCACCGGTTGGGAAGACATCTCCCCGAGCTCCTTTATCTTCGGCGAGACCACCGGCCTTTGGCAAGACCTTGCGCCGAGCTTCAAATCTTTTGTTTTGCTGAGACTTTCTAGGTCACTGAGACCTTCTGTAGACTTCCCTTACTTACCCCGAATGCAAGCAGTCGATGTGACTTTCTCACATCGCTGAGACCTCCCGCCGAAGGCAAAACCTTATGCCGATAGTGAAACCCCTGCTAGTC
The DNA here is from genome assembly GCA_007258455.2 of Sequoia sempervirens. Lineage (NCBI taxonomy): Eukaryota > Viridiplantae > Streptophyta > Pinopsida > Cupressales > Cupressaceae > Sequoia > Sequoia sempervirens. Next base: position 404,046,787 of record VDFB02270651.1, on the reverse strand, counting down.
GGCAAGACTCTATATGATCGTCGAGACCTTCTGCCAAAAGCAAACCATTTCCCCAAGATCAACTTTGTGGGCTACTGTCGGTAAGACATCTGCACTGGAGAGACACACAAGACTTATGGCGACCCGAATGTCTCGGCGACTAGTATTTCAGACAAATGGAATGCATTACAAGTCGGCAAGACACTAGAGGGGTCTTGTCGACTTTCTTCTCTGATGGATTTTATGCCGAAACTGACTGAGGCATACTTTCAAATGAGCTCCTTGTGACCTAGCATCAGATGCATGATTTAATCCTGCACAAAAATCCCCCATCTGGCCTTTTGAACATATGAAACACAACTTTTCCTTGCCTAATTGAGCCTATAGGTGAAAATTGGGTAACATTTTTGGCGACCTTTGCTGGATGTTTTCCTGCTAAACATGAAGACCAGTAGCCTAGGCCTATCCATTGGGCATGGATTCATTGGGAAAATTTAGGAACAAACTTGGAATGGCTTTGTACATTGTAACTTGAGACACAGCTCACCTGGAAACTTATTGAAAATAAGAAAAATTGCAAAAGGGAAACTATTTAACTGTTCTGAAAACAACACTTAGGGAATATAAACTACATCTAAACCTACCCTACACTAACCAATAAGAAATTGGTCAAAAAAACCCATTGACAGGTTGGGTAAAATAACTACCCTTTCTAAAAAAATTACAATGTTTTCCATGCTGGAGAACAACTAAAGAGAAATGAAGCATGCATGACAATTCAACAGATGGCTGCAAGATCTCTGGCAGAACATACTCAAGCTTACTAACCTTTTCATATGGAATGTAAACATTCACGTTCTGAGGTTGAAAGATAACTTGAGTGCACTCCTCCTGAGTAGTACCCTCATGCTTGGGTGTAAGCAAGGTATCAATATCTTTGTTGGTCTCCATTTTGGCTAGATGCCTAATAGGGCAGCCTTTAGTAAGAGAAAAGCTTGCACTTTCCTTGTTGATCTTTTGCTCATGAACTGCCATCTGAACACCTATTTCTTCAATAGAGAACAAAGAGATAGCTTCCTCCATCACATCTTCAATCAATTCATCAACCTCAGGCTCTTTTATAGACCAGAATGGAAGCTGCTCATAATTCTCATCATCACTGGAAGAGTTACATTTTGATTCAGGCTTGTCTTTTTCAATGCAAGAAGACAACAATTCAAGTGGTGATGAAGTCTCAAGTCCCTCTGTACAATGAAATGGAAGCTCCTCCAACCAGTTATAACCTTGCAAATCAGGCTCATTAGGCTCCTCCTGATGTTTCAGCATTTGTTCAAGTTCATGAACCCATTGTCCTAGTTCATCATGACTATCAACTTCTTTTGAGTCTTCGCAAGGATCAAAGTTAGATTCCTCCTCCAAAAACTCAACAGTAGCTTTTCCAACCCCAACATGTTCAAAAACATCAAAGTTCCCACCTTGGCGGATAATATCAGGTTCAATCTCAGGCTATTCTCCCTGAATTGAGGGCCTATTGTCTTGCTTATTATCGTCAACAAGCAACCCACCCATGCTTTCTTGTTGTTCAATCATTTGTTGTTGTTGTCTTCTATATTCCTCCATAGCTAGATGTAACATATTTGGGATTCTATCCTCCCCCATAATGACTGAACCAACCTGATCATTGGGCTGCTCTTGAGGGATGATGGACTAAGTTTTCTCAACTGTAGGCTTTTGCACTAGATGATAACTCCTAAAATTTGGAATTTCAAACTTAGGGAGCTTAATTGAAGAATCAGAAGACTTACTTTGTTGATCTTGCTAATTGGTTAGAACAGTCAAGGATTCTTTGGAACAAGTGTCCTCTTGCTGCTCAATCCTTTGTTGCTGCAATTGATAACACTTAATCGATAAATGCAAAGGATTCACATTCTTAATCTTCTCCAAGAGGATTAAATCATCTTGATCAATAAGTTTCTCCTCCTCTACTTTCTTTTTGATAGAAGTTTCATTCTATTCAAAGCCTCAAACATTGAATCTCGTGTAGTGAAGTCCTTCCTCAAAGAAAGGATTTGAAAAGGAAGCAGTTGATTGGGGCATTTGAGAAAGTTGTTCTTCAAGAGAGTTAGACTGACTTTGCTGAAATTCTTGTACTAAATGGGATCCTCTTTGTGTCTCAACTTCCTACTGATGAATATAAGCTTGATAATCAAGCTCCTCCTGCTGCCTATTATACTCATTTTCCCTTTCTATTTCTAACATCCGCCTTTGAAATTGCAGCAAAATCTCCCTGATGCTACCCAACTCAGTATTCGGATTGTTAGAATTTTGGGACTAACTCAGGAGGCTACAAGGCTGGCTCAAAGTGGAATTAATATGTTGCGAGGGGAATTGAGCAGGGGTGGGAGGGTGGAAAGCGTGATAGAATTGTTGATAATGTTGGTTGCAATGAGAAGGACCGTTTGGAGACCCAGAACTTAAATTTTCATAAAATGGAGGAGAATAACCACTATATTGTTGATAACTAGACATTGCAAGGTAAAATATAAAGCATAACCAAGTCTAGATAGCAAACCTCCTTAACTGTAGGTACCTGGGCTGCAGAAACTGGCTGATATTAAATCGGAGTCACCATGGTGCTATTTGTGCTACCTTCAAAGGCTGATATTATTGAGAAAAACACCAGATCTCTCAATATTTTGAATTCCTCAATGATGCATTGGTACACGGAGTCACCATGATATGCCGATGTTAACCTTTAAAAGTCCTAAATCCTATTGGTTGCATATCAAAAACAAATAATAGACATGTAATTTTTAAATTGTTTATTCGACTGTCCCACCAAGCGTGCTAGAAACTGTTATCCCCTGAAGTTTCACCCTGTTGAACTTGATGTCCAACGCCTCAGTGTAACATTGGAAGACCTCCAAAGATGTGGGTTTCTTGTAAGTAAAGGTCAACCTCCGAAGAAGGCCAGCTTCCTTTGGTGTCACCTAAAACTACTAATTTTTTGAAGGAAAAGGGAGAGAGATAATGCATAAAAAATGAAAATTAAACTCTAAGGTGATGCACTGAAATGACAGGAACAATGAGATACTCGAGCTACACTTGAATACTGGTGACATCCATGATACTGCATGACAAGATCCTGTAGATCACACATTCAAATAGGTTTGACATGCACATGCCTTTAAGAAGGAAAGGCAGATTTTCACAAACTGGAAGCTCATGTGCAAGATTAAATAAACACGGTTTGTAACCTACATGATACTACTTCTGCAAGATAAGGCACGACATGAAACAAAAGCTATAAGGAAAGAGAAAATTTCAGTAAGTAGCTCAATGAATCACTTAAAAGAATGCACTATACTTGAAAAGAATCTGAAGGCAGAATGATGGACCATCAATAGTAACCAAGGTAGATTTTGTATATTATGTTCCAAATTGAGTTACAGAAACCTGCTAGTCTGAGAGAGGACTATAAAAAGGGTCACAGACTTCAAAAGAGCATACATCGGCACCCTTTACAAAAAGGAAAAAAATGCCTTATATACACCAGTGTGTTGGCCCCTTAGGGCTTACAAAAAATATCAGGCTCAGAAAGATCTATCCTCAGATCTTTTGATTAAAATTAAATGTTGCATTCGGTTGAATCCTTGCTATCCATGTCGGTGTGTCAGTGAAGAAATATTCCCAGAGAAGCCTTTTGCAGATCTTTTTTGCAACCACCACATTCACTTCCTGGTATCATGTCCGTCTTTGAATTCCCCCCAGTCAAGCTGCTTTGAATGCTCCTGAGCTCATGTTGCTTTTCCTTCTGTTAATCACCTTCTCTTGGCACCTGGTTCTGCTACCAAGGCTTGCTTTGGCTTTCTCTGATTGGATGAGCCTACCCCTGTAGGCGGACAAAACTCCTTTGATCAAAATCGCATCTCGGCGAGACACTGAAAGTATCTCGCGGATGTGATTATATCATTCTGCAACTTATCAATCGGATCCTTCTTTGGTCAATGAGACCTCTCACTGAGCTTCTTCTTGTCTCCTTTTCCTTTTCATTTCGCCATCTCCCCCGAGCTCCTCTTCAATTGGCAAGACTCTATTGAGTCGGCAAGACGTTTTACTAAAGGAAAAACATTACCCCGAGGCCCTTCGTCTTCAGCAGGAGTTGATTGATGTCACCCCGAATGCACCCCATTCTACCGAGCTCTTCATTTCTTTCAACAAGACTCTTCTAGTCAAGAAGACTTCATAGCGAGGTCCCCCAGTCATACCAATATCTACTTTTATCACTGAGACACCCTCCATTCGCCGAGACCTCTTGTAGACTCCTTACGCCGAGAGCTTTCAGAGTTGGGGAGACCCTTTGTTGGTCGGTGAGACCTTCTACTTTGTTGGATCTTTCTTCTCGAGTTAGTCCCCCTTCAGAAAGACTTCCTATTATCGTTGGGACCTCATGGTGATGGCTTCAACTCTTGGCGATCTCCTTTGTTGTTAGCGAGACATCGGAGTTGGGGAGACCTCTCGCCGAGCCCCTTATCTTTTGGCGATGAGCTACTTTCTCTTCAGTCGGGGAGACATCGCCGGTCACTGAGACTTCATAGCGAAATCCTCCTATCTACTCAAGCTCTCCTCTATTCGCTAAGACTTTGGCCTGTGGGCCAGACATCATACCGAAGGCACTTTGCTTTGGCGAGGGTCTTTCAGTCGGCATGACCTTCTTTATCGCCCAAACGTCATGTAGAATTTCCTTCCTTTTGGTGAACTTCTTTCGTTTCAGGAGGCTTCACTGGTCGGTGAGCCCCTTGCCGATGACGCTTCCTATGTCACCAAGACCCACCAGTGTCGCTGATACCTCTTAGTGAGCTCCCTCTCTTTCGTCGAGATCTCCTTGTCTTTTGTCGTGACTCTCACCAGTCGGGAAGACATCTCCCTGAGCTCCTTTATCTTCGGTGAGACCACCGGCCTTCAGCAAGACCTTGCGCCAAGCTTCAAATCTTTTGTTTCACTGAGACTTTCTGGGTCACCGAGACCTTCTGTATACTTCCCTTACTTACCCCGAATGCAAGCAGTCGGTGTGACTTTCTCACATCGTTGAGACCTCCCATCGAAGGCAAAACCTTATGCTGATAGCGAAACCCCTGCTAGTCGGCAAGACTCTATATGATCGTCAAGACCTTCTGCCGAAAGCAAACCGTTTCCCTGAGATCAACTTTGTGGGCTACTATCGGTGAGACATTCGCATCGGGAAGACACACAAGACTTATGGCGACCCGAATGTCTTGGCAACTGGTATTTCAGACAAATGGAATGCATTACTAGTCGGAAAGACACTAGAGGGGTCTTGCCGACTTTCTTCTCTGATGGATTTTATGCTGAAACTGACTAAGGCATACTTTCAAATGAGCTCCTTGTGACCTAGCATCAGATGCATGATTTAATCCTACACAAAAATCCCCCATCTGGCCTTTTGAACATATGAAACACAACTTTTCCTTGCTTGATTGAGCCTATAGGTGAAAATTGGGTAACAGTAACCCTAATTGAGAAAAAAACTCAAAAATGGAGAAGGGGTTCACTGAATCCATGCTTTGATACCATGTTAGAATTTTGAATAAACATGAGGCACAATACCAAACAATGAACAAAAACACCTTCCATGCAAGAGAGTTGCAAATAATGATTTGCTATATCCTCAACAAGAAAATACTTATACAATGAAATAATACAAAGAGAAAGAGAGTGCTTTATAATACCAACCCTAAATGATAAAAGGATTAGATCATGACAAGTTGTTGAACACCCAGAATAATGAGAGTGGGGGTGAATCAATATTTTTCTATCCCAAATAAACATAACCCATCCAATTAAAAAAATAGAAATAACTGCAATGAAGAATGAAAGCATGAATACAACCACAAAATCACAACACATGAACATGAGTATTTTTATGTGGAAAACACAAAAAGGGAAAAAACACAGTGAGGGTTAGCTCACAATATATTATATCCAGATATAAGATATTACAAAAGGTTCACTACCAAGACACACTATCCAGAAAAAGAGCTCACAGCCCACTAAGTAAGAACAAAGAAAGGTTGGAAACACTACCTATTTGACCTGATAGAATAAAATCTATCATATACTAGATTACAGTTCCATTGAAGTACAAAAATGATCTTCACACTGTCTGAATTGATACTTTTCTTTGTTCATAGTCTACTCAATACAGCATCGCACACATATAGGTGAATCACCATACATGTCATAGATTGCATACAATCTATTCTACTCTACTATATTTGCATATATTATACTTATTTCCTTTTCCTCTCTCTACACCACTCTCTAAAAACTTTGGTGATGATCTCATATATATATCCACATCAGGTGAAACTTCAATTAGGTCAGCCTAATTAGAAGTAACACACAAAAATTAAACATGTTGTCCTCAAAGCATTTTATCCACATCTAGCGCCTAAATTCAAAATACAAGTTGCATCAAGATAGGTCAACGTGGACCTAAATATAAATCCCACTAAGATAGAGATGCTCAAATATTCTCCACAAAACATCAAATGTGTTAGGTCGTCTCAAAATAGACCTAAACACAAAGTCTTTAAGAGTTCATGCAATTCATCAATCATGCAACCTCAAAACTCAATCTCCCATTGAATTCCCATTAAACCAACATTTATTAGCTTATCTTCATCATTGCAAGATAAAATAATTATTCATGAAGTACAGAATCTCCCACACTGGTACACTGTACAAAAGATAACTATGATATACAGAGCTACACACTACCATTCATAATTCTCTGGAAATTGTATAGCATGTCACAAAAAATTGAATACTATTGCATCTAATGAACTCAAAATTATAGTTATGATTTTAGAATATTATACCATCGTACAGTGAAGTGCAGACCCAAAAATTGATGCACTGAATCACAACACTGTTAGAGGAAACACTTAGCCAAATTCTTGATAAACCATACTTTTCGGATCGATTTGCACTGTTCATAAGACACCAAAAATACTTCCACACAATGCTAGGATGATCATAACAATGTTTACATCAATGCCAACACTAGATCAAACATTTTTGATAGCTTGATTCAAAACTTGTCTCCCCCTTACACATCTCTCCAAGCATTTTGACCAAAAGGTTTTTCTTCAGCTAACTCTCCCCAAAATTTAATTATCACTTCCCAAGTGTTTTGACAAAAATATTTTTCCACTATCTCTCCACCTTTGACATCAATGGAAAAGGTTTTCCAAAGGCTCAATATACTTCCCTTACATATATGTGTTGACTCCCCCTCAACAAAAAAAATTATGCAAATAAGGGATTATGAAAACTTAGTAAAATGCATAGAAGTAAGAATTATAACCTTGAAGATGTTGATCCTTTGAGCTTCTTCAGAATGCCCTGCTAAGAAGATCTGCCTTCTTCCCAAAGTATTTTTGCTTCTGCTAGATTACTACACTCTCCATTAGAATCTCTTCTCCTTCTTCCATATTACTAGGGTTGAGGTTTATTTCTAAGAGTTTATCAACACTGGCAAGGGCACTAGAGATAGGAGTATGCTTTATCTTCACCAAGTCCCTTAACATCATATATTGTTTGATTGTCTCTTCTCTTTGATTCTATGAGGCAAAAAAATTGTCATGCAGCCTCATAATTCCATTCCATTTATGATTGTTATTGTCTCTTGATAAATCATAAATATATGATTCATAGCCTATTTGACTTTCAATTAAATTGATGGAATTCTTTATACTTCATGAGTTGTTCGGCCATTTCAAGCAGTATGAGGGTAAGTTTTGTGCTTCTTCTTCACAGGTTTGAGTATCCTTCAAACATTTCATAACTCTATGACGTGCATTTGTACATTTCCTTGTGATATCCTGATCTAGACTCTTCTTTTTAGGCCTTGCCTCATATTCACTTATAGCTTATCATTTTAATTTGAATACATATGCTTTCAACGAATCAACCAAGTTTCTAAAATTTTCTATAGTAGACAATGATGTATCAATGCTTGTTCTGGGGGTTACCTCTTGTAATGTTTTCATGGCTTCATCCATGTCTTGTGCACTTATAGTTCTAACTCTAGTTTCATGCTCATGTTGAGCATCATCTGTGTGCACCCTTCCTTCTTCCATATTTGTAGCTTCTTGCTCTGCAAATTCTTGTTTAACTTCAATCGAGGCAAAGACAGTGCTTTTTCTTTTCCTACATGTTCTCCTAGAACTTACTGACGCTTCAGTTCTATTATTGTCCTCTAATCTAGATTTGCTAAGGTTTTTAGGGCTTCTTAGAAGCACTTCTACATAATGAACAGCTTCTGCCTCAGCCACTTCATAGTCTGACTCAAAAATCCAAATGGTTCGGGGCTCAATTGCTTCCATGAAGAAAAAGTCAGTAGAGACAAGAAAATTAATGTCTCCTGAGTACCTTTCCAACATAATTTTAGGTATTCTCATTCTTTCATTCATTCTCATTTGAAACATTCCAAAGAATGTCGCAAGAGCGTTGTCTTGAGCATCTAGACCTCCAAGTCTTCTCAGGTGATGTGTTATCTAATGTGCAATCAATTTTGTATTTTCCCATTTTACCTTCCCAATTACTGGTAATTCCTTCATGAAGTATAAAAGCAAATAGATTACCAAAGTATCATACCTGAATGTATGTTTTTTTCTCTTTTTGATTTCCTTCAAGTTCTTCATCAATGCAGTCAAAGTAACTCACAAAGGTCATAATCAACACCATTTTCAATCATGTCATGTGCAATGTGAACAACAATGGAAGAGACTATATAGTCATTATTTGGTCGACATATTTTGTGTCTAATAAGCATTGAAACATACTAGATAGCCGGATTTGTAATTGAATTCAAAGTGAGTTCCTTTTCTTCAAGAGTAGCACAAATCTTCTCCATTATCTCCTTAACCTTAATAGATTTTCGGTCTAGAACTAGTCTGGAGGACCAAAAACTAGTTATATCCTTAATAGCTTCCTTGGTTATTGAGTGTGTGTCATCAATCCAAATGGATTCATCATGAATTCTTCTTAACACCACTCTGGTGTACTTCTTGACTTTAAGCAATAGAAACTTTTTTCACAAATCTAATCTCTTCTCATTTAGGTTTTTGTATTTCGGTTTTACAGTGTCACCATTTCCTTCCAATTCTCCTACCCATAGAACACATAACTTAGCATAAGAAATTTCTTCTATTTTCTAGTGAATGTATGCATTCATATCCTCAGTCAGTAAAACTCCAAAGGGAGTGCAAGAAAATTCACTTGCCGGATCTTCCAATAAAACTTTCCAAGAATTCCTCTTAAGTTCAAGTTGTGGTATCTCTGAGACATTTACAACCTTCAGTCCTTTCATTACATCTAAATTTCTTTCAAATAATTTTTTTGGAAAACTAGAGTACGTAGAATACCTCTTAAACCACTCATCAAAATTAGGGTTTTGATGATCTTCTATCAGGAGACGCTTCAAATCCTTCCACTTCTTCTCCTTCACCTCACTTCTTCACATGTATTCAATGAATTTAATTTATCTACCCAAGAATGCTTTTAACTCCTTGATTTGACCCATTTAAGCAATAAATGCTTTAAATAAAAAGGTGGTAAACTTTGAAACCTTGTATGCATAGTCAACTTTTAGAAGCTCCACAAATTTCTACATTAAAATATTTTCTCCTACAGTTTTCACCAATAGATTCACAATATTCATCTCCATCTTATCTCTTCATTTCAAGCCATGACACAACATGTCGGCAAAGGGGGCTATATTATTTTTGGTAAAGCTCTCCCTAAGCCATAGCTCTGGGCTTAGTTACTAGAGGAAACATTTGCACTGGAAATAGGTAGAGATTCTCCCTTTTTAGTTTCTTCTTTCTTTCTCCATAATTTTTCCATTTCCTTCTTTACTTCATTTAGATCAAATTTCTTGACCAGTTCACCTTTGTTTATAGGATCATTCTTCTTTATGTTCTTATTCCTACAAAATTTTGCAATATGTCTAGGTTTGATGCAATTGTAGCATACAACTTTTTTTGACCAATCTGTTCTCCATTCAATCTTGATCTACACTGGTTAGCCTTATGTCCAAATACATTTCATGTATAACAGTAGCCACTAAAGGATTGAACCATTCTACCAGTATTAAATCTATTCATCATCTGACTTCTGCACTCAACAGCTCTATGTCCAAATTTCTTGCATGTAAATGTCTAGTAAAAGATGAAACATTTTGATTCATTCTACTTCTACATTCCACAGATTTATGTCACAAAAACTTGAATATTGTCGTATCTGATGAACTCAAAATTGTAGCTATCATTGTAGAAGATTATATCATCTTGTAGTGAGGTGTGGACCCAAAAATTGGCACACTAAACCACAACACTATCAAATAAATCACTTAGAAAAATTCTTGATAAACCATACTTTCCAGATACATTTGCACTGTACATAAGTCACCAAAAATACTTCCACACAATGCTAGGATGATCATAACAATGTTGACATCAATGGAAACAATTGGATCAAACAATGTATATACACTTCATGCTCATGTTTCCAAACTGCATCATCAGTGACAGACTTTCAAACTTCCAACACAAGTGTCGTCATCTTGTGTGATGAGAAAAAATGATATAATAATAGCTCTCTAGTTAACATAAAAAACACTCCTAAGTTTAGCTTAAGTGCATGAATAAAGTAGCCTAATAATCAATTAAATATTAATTAATTATTAGCTAATGCATGATTACTCTAACAATAGTTTGCAACAATATGACTACTACAAAACATAGAGGCTATTTCTAGTTTTCTACAAAATGGAGGTCATCTTGAACTCTAGAGAAAGGAGGTCATATTGGTGGTCTACTGCATGAGAGCAATCTATAATTCTTTGTGTTGATTGTTTGTATTTTTTTTCAATATCATGTAACGACTTATGGGAGTTTCAACATAATTGAGTGGGCGGTTATGATGATGTGTGAATTTTATCATTACCAAGCTCATGTTCCAAACCCATTTCAATTTATTCACCATCAACTTCAAGTTTCATTATTCATTTCAATTTTACTATTGCCAACTTAATATTTCATTAATATTAAGATATTAAATTAGCTATTCATCGATTGGCACTCTAGTTTTGGTAATTCTTTGTGGTAAATTAGCACTAGTTTTCAATCTTATCATAAAATGGGCAGTAAAAGTGATTTTTAATTAAAATTGGCATATCTCTTCGTAGATTAATTTTATCAGAGCGCATACTTGTTTTTATCTATTTTCAAAAGCATTGCATGCCATAGATAAATGGTAATATATTAAAATGACAATGTTTTAGAGGGTTATTGTAATTTAAAGTTGGTTTTTAGAGCTTGAGTTTTATTATCTTATGATCAATTATATTTGGTAGATTGAGATATGGTCATTAACCCTACTCTTTGACTACAGGGTTTCATTCAATAGTTTTTAACCTGGTGTTGTCTTTATTGGCTACTTTTGTTGATAAATTAGTGTTTATATTGATTTATGTTTTAATGGTGTTTTCAGGATTGATATGTCTGAAAGTTCAAATGGACAAGTATTTCCAAAGTTACAAGGTCCTAATATATTGCTAGAAGAGAGAGAGAGCTTGGGATAGAGTGTATTAAACATGGAAATATTCAAATTTATTGAATACAGATGTTTGGTAATATTTGCAATTGTTGTGGTCATAATAATGTCTGAAACCTACCGTTCTAATAGATATGGAAGACAAAAGAGAGGAATTTCAACATAATAGAATGAAATAAAACACACAAAAAATGATAACAATCGCTAACAAATTCCAAAAAATAAAACTCCTTATGACCATTGCAAGTAATTTACCTCAAGATTCTACACAAATTGTGTCGTGTTGTCAACAATTTGATGAGAAAAAATGGAAAGATTTTGTTGGAAAAAGTACCTCAAGCTTACTGACGTGGAACTCCTAAAAGAGAAAAGTTGGTGAGACCTTTGGAATGTCTTGTCGATAAGCAATTGTGTTCTAAAGTCTTGAAGGGATCAGATCGGTGTCACCTTGGATCTATCTTGTTGACGAAAGTCATCGGTATGACTTGAACTGTCGAAGTGAGATTCCAATCTTGTTCTGATGGTAGATTTCTTGCCGAAGGAGATCATCGGGGAGACTCTTATCGATGGACATGTCGGGGTGACTTGAACTATCGGTTTGACATTTCAAATTGTTGTCGATGGTGTTACTCTTGTCGACGGGTCTGGACATCGGTGTGACTCCTGCCAATGAGGTAATCGGGGTGACTTGGTTTGTCGATGAGACTTTCTGATCTGATGTCGATAGTATTACTCTTTCCAATGGATCTTCTCTTGATGAATGTCAGTGTGACTCTTATCGATGTGCGCAATCTTGGTGTTCTTTGGGACATAAGGGAGACTTGAACTATCGGTATGATATCTCTATTTTTCATCGATAGCATTGGTCATGTCGATGGTCCTGTGGTCAGGGAGACTTCGTCAAGTCGGAGCGATAGACCAGTAGAAGGTTGTGGAGCGTGTGATGGTCAATGGATAGTTTGGCATTGGTGAGACACATTATGTTGCCTCACCAATAAGCAATACATTTGAGAATCGTTTGACCAAACAACTATCCTATGTGGTTTGTCATTAAGCAATGAGAGAAGCATAATGCGAATTGGTTGACAATTGAACTCTTGTGATTGTTCTCTTGTGGGAAATGAACAGACTGCTTGTGAAAGAAGAACAGTTCAGTTTTGAGAAAGGATTGATCGATTGAGCAGTGGATTGTTCTGAGTGTGTGAATTTCATTGTATGTTGTAGAAGAGCATTGTAATAGTGATGTTCTATACAAGGTTGATCAGGGAAATGTTGTTGCTATAAAAATTGACATTTGAAAGTGAAGTTTGATCTTTATATGTAATTTTGTTTACTGTAATACAAAGAGGCTTTACTTGGTGTGGTGGGTTTTTTTTCCTGTAAGGGTTTTCCCACGTAAATTTGGTGTCCAATTGTGTATGTGTTCATTTCTCTATTATGTTATTCTTTTCATGTGTATCTTATTGAATTGTAATTGAAAAATTTGTAATCATATCTGCATTCTTCTCTAATTTTTGGCATAGGACAGTTTTTTCTGCACCTAAGATTTCCTTACAAGTGGTATCAGAGCATGGCCAGTTGTGTTATCCTTGTGGGTAGGTTGGTTTTTTGTGTCAATTATGTTCAGTGGGAGTCTTGTAGAAGTCTGGTAATTTAAATTACAGATTAAGATGACAAGCACATTAGGAAAGATTGAAATTGAGAAATTCAATGGCAACAATTTTGAGTTGTGGAAACTCAAAATAGAAGATTTGTTGGTTGATCATGATCTTTGGCTTGCTATGTCTGGAATGAAACCTACAAGCATGAAGCAAGAGAATTGGGACATTGCAGATCAAAAATCAAAGGGGTTGATAAGGCTCTATTTGGCTGACTTTGTTCTTCTAAATGTTCATGAAGAAAAGACTGCATCTTCTTTGTGGAAAAGATTGGGAGCTATTTATCAGGGCAAGTCCTTGGTGAATAATTTATTCTTGAGGAAGAATTTGTACTCTTTGAAAATGCAGGAAGGAGCATCTATTGTTGATCATTTGAATGCTTTCAATATGGTGATTGCTTAGTTAGCATCTGTGGGTGTGAAGATTGATGAAGAGGATCGTTGTATGCTATTGTTATGTTCTTTGCTGAATTCTTGGGATCACTTGGTGATGGCTATTGGGAGTATGAAATCCGCTTTTTAGATGGAAGATGTTGTTGCTTCTTTTTTATCAGAAGAGATGAGAAGAAAATCTTTTGAGATGGTGAAGGAGGCTCTTGTTGTTCAAGGAAGATCGAAATAAAAAGGAAAGAAGAAGGACAAGAAGTCCAAATTGAAATAAAAAGGGAGATCAAAGTCTCCTGGTAAGAAGTCCAAGGTGAAGTGTTGGAATTGTGGGCAACCTAGTCATGTCCGAAAGGATTGCAAAGAGGAGAAAAAGAAGAATTCTGACAATGATTCTTCTCAAAGTGATGCAGATGCCTTCATTGTAGCCTTGGCAACTCAGGCATCAAATGATGTCTGGCTAATTGATTCTAGAGCATCTTTCCACATGACATCTCATAGAGACTGGTCACTAAGTATGAAAAATACAATGATGGAAGGGTGTATTTGGAAAGTGATTCATCTCTGGAAATAGTTGGTCGTGGAAGAGTCAGAATTCAATTCCTTGATGGAAGAGTGAAGGGAATCAATGATATAATGCATATACCAGGTCTGGCTCGAAATTTACTTTCTATTAGTAAGTTGAACGATGTTGGAGTGCAAGTCACATTCTTTGGAAATGGCTGCAAAATGACTAGAGGCTCAATGGTTCTAGCTAGGGGTGCTCGTATTGGTATGTTGTGATGCACTTATTGTTCAATGCAACAGTGTCTTTGCAAAGTCACAAAAGGCTACTCGTGGAAAGGAGGAAAAAGTTCTTGATAGTGCAAACTCTATTGAAATTAAACTTCCAGCAGAAAAGACTATGCTCTGGCATCCTAGGCTTGGCCACATTGGAGAAAAAGGTTTAAAACTTTGAAAAATAAAATCTAGGTTGAAGGGCTTGATGACTGTAACATTGAATTCAAATTTTGCAAACACTGTATAGATGGCAAACAACACTGTGTTTCATTTTACTCCAGTCCTTATAAATCTTCTAGTTTACTTGATTGCATACATTCTGATGTCTTTGGTCCAGTAAATGTTCCTTCTTTGTCTAAATCAAGATATTATGTATCATTTATTGATCATAATTCAAGAAGGGCATTTGTTTATTTTTTGAAAAGTAAATCTCACGTATTCAGTCATTTTAAGGAATTTAAAAACCTTGTGGAAAATCAAACTAGAAGGAAAATAAAATGTTTAAGGAATAACAATGGTGGTAAGTTTTGTTCTAATGAGTTTGAAAGGTATTGTAAAGAACATGGAATTAAAAGACATAAAACTACACCCTACACTCTGCAGCAGAATGGAGTTGCTGAAAGGTTCAACAGGATAGTGATGGAAAGAGCACGAAGTATGCTGAGAGTGTTGGCTTGGAGGAGAAGTTCTGGGCTGAGGCAATTGCAACAGCATGTTATTTAATAAATCATTCTCCAAATTCTACTCTTGTTGAGAAAACACCTTTGGAAGCATGGTCTAGAAAGAAGCCCTCTCTGAGACACATTCGTGTCTTTGGCTATGAGGCATATGCATATGTGTCAAATGAAAAAAGATCTAAATTGGAGAACAAGGTTGTTAAATGTATTTTTATTGGCTATAGTGCTGGCATAAAAGGATACAAGCTTTGGAATCTTGATACAGAGAAGGTTTTGTACATCAGAAGTGTTGTTTTTGGTGAGTTGAAGCCTACTACTTTAGATCTGCAATCAGAGACAAAATCAGAAAATAAAAAGGATGTAGTTGAAATTCCTCTAACACCAGACAAAGAGGAATTGAAAATTCAAAATGTATCTAAAAATGAGGAGAGATCAAGTAGTTCTGAGAGTTCTGAAGAAGAACAACAACCTCAGCCTCATCCTGTGAGGAGGTCAACACGTGAAAGAAAGCAACCTGATAGGTATGATAGGTATTGGTTTTCTATGTTAGATTCTACGTGTGCCTATGCTTTAATCTCTAGCACTGATGAGCCTAGGACTATCAAAGAGGCAATTAGAATGCCCAATTCAAACTCTTGGTTGGAAGCCATAAATGAAGAAATGGCATCATTGGAAAAGAATGACACTTGGAGTTTGGTGCCCTTGCCTAAAGGAAAAAAAATTTTTGGCTGCAAATGGGTATTTAAAAAGAAAATAGGACTGGATGGTAGTATTGAAAAGGATAAGGCGGGGTTGGTTGCAAAGTGTTTTTCCAAGGTAGAGGGAATTGATTATGGAGAATTTTTTTCTCCTATAGCTAAGCTAACGTCTATCAGATTTATTTTGTCACTTGTAGCAGTGTATGACTTAGAGATTAAACAAATGGATGTGAAGACAATATTTCTTCATGGTGATCTTGAAGAAGAAATTTATATGTCTCAGCCTGAGCACTTTGTGGAAAAAGGTAAAGAAAATTTGGTTTGCAAGTTGAAAAAATCCCTGTATGGATTAAAACAATCTCCTAGAATGTGGTACCAGAAGTTTGACACGTTTGTTTTTTCATTGGGATTTGTAAGATCAAAATTTGATCATTGTGTGTACTTCAAAGCTAAAAATGATCGTGTTCTTATTATTTCTCTCTATGTTGATGATATGTTGTTCATAGGCAATAGTAAGTTAATGATTTCTAATCTAAAATCTTAGTTGTCTACAAAGTTTGAAATGAAAGATCTTGGTGCAACTAGGTATATTCTAGGAACAAAAATAACTAGGGACAGAAAGAGTAGAAAACTTTGGCTCAGGCAGAGTAAGTATATTAATACTATTCTGGAGAGATTTTGTATGACTGATTGCAATCAGCTAGTTGTTTCAGTTTTGCAGGGAACGAAGCTATCTGTTGAAGATTGTCCAAAATCTCCTACTGAGATGGAGGACATGACCAGAGTGCCTTATGCTAGTGTAGTTGGCAGCTTAATGTATGCAATGGTTTGTACAAGGCCAAACATTTCCCAAGCAGTGGGAGTACTTAGTCATTTTATGGTGAATCCTAGGACACATTGGGATATTGTGAAAAGAGTGTTTAGATATCTGAAGGGCACTTCGGAATATGCTTTGTGTTACCATGGTAATTTGGTTGAATCACAGAGGACTCTCAGCATTCGTGGGTATGTGGACTTTTATTGGGCAGGGGACATTGATAGCAGAAGATCCACCAATGGATATATTTTCATGATGAATGGTGGTGCAGTTAGTTGGATGAGTAAGCGGCAGACTATAGTTGCTTTGTCCTTTATAGAGGAAAAATACATGGTAGCTGCACATGCATGTAAAGAAGCAATCTGGTTAAAAATTTTGTGTTCTAACATTAGGTTTGATGCAAGGAAAATTACAATTTACTGTGACAGTCAGAGTGTTATTCTCCTGGTGAAAAATCCTACTTTCCGTGCCAGGATGAAACATATTGATGTGCAGTATCACTTTGTATGAGATATGGTGGAGGATGGAAAGGTCTCTTTAGAAAAAGTGGATACTCTAGAAAATGTTGCAGATGCATTGACGAAACCAGTGAGCACAGACAAGTACAGGTGGTGTGCCAGTTTAATGGACCTTGGTGCCCATGAATTTTATTAGTTTTGTTATGCTCTAGAGGAGTTAATAAGATCTTCATCAAGTGGGAGATTGTTGGAAAAAGTGCCTCAAGCTTACTGGCGTGGAACTCCTGAAAGAGAAAAATTGGTGAGACCTTTGGAATGTCTTGCCAATAAGCAACTATGTTCTAAAGTCTTGAAGGGATCAGATCGGTGTGACCTTGGATTTGTCTTGCCAACAGAAGTCATCGGTATGACTTGAACTATTAGAGTGAGATTCCAATCTCGTTCTAATGGTAGATGTCTTGCCGAAGGAGATCATCGGGGAGACTCTTGCCAATGGATGTGTCGGGTTGAATTGAACTATCGGTTTGACATTTCAAACTATTGTCAATGGTGTTACTCTTGCTGATGGGTCTGGACATCGGTGTGACTCCTTCCAATGAGGTGATCGGGGGTGACTTGGTTCATCAATGAGACTTTCTAATCTAATTTCGATAGTATTACTCTTGTTGATGGATCTTCTCCTGATGAATGTCAGTGTGACACTTACCGATGTGCACGGGCTTGGTGTTCTTTGGGACATCAAGAAGACTTGAACTATTGGTATGATATCTCTGTTTGTCATCGATAGCACTGGTCATGCCGATGGTCTTGTGGTCGGGGAGACTTCGTCAATTCTAAGCGATAGACCAATAGAAGGTTGTGGAGTGTGCGATGGTCAATGGATAGTTTGGCATCGGTGAGACACATTATATTGCCTCATCGATAAGTGATACATTTGAGAATCATTTGACCAAATGATTGTCCTACGTGGTTTGTCTTGAACCAATGAGAGAAGCAGAATGTGAATCGGTTGACAGTTGAACTATTGTGACCATTCTCTTGTGGGAAATGAACAGACCGCTTGTGAAAGAACAATTCAGTTTTGAGAAAGGATTGATCGATTGAACAGTGGATTGTTCTGAGTGTGTGAATTTCATTGTATGTTGTAGAAGAGCATTGTAACAGTGATGTTCTATACAAGGTTGATCAAGGAAATGTTGTTGCTATAAAAATTGACATCTGAAAGTGAAGTTTGTTCTCTGTATGTAATTATGTTTACTATAATACAAAGAGGCTTTACTTGGTGTAGTGGGTTTTTTTTTTCCGTAAGGGTTTTCCCATGTAAATCTAGTGTCCAATTGTGTATGTGTTCATTTCTCTATTTTGTTATTCTTTTCATGTGTATCTTATTGAACTATAATTGCAAAATTTGTAGTCATATCTACATTCTTCTTTGAGTTTTAGCATTACAAGAGTTTGTTTCGCACCTAAGCTTTCCTTACAAATTTTGCAAGAAAAGTTTACGAAGCCCTACCATAGCAGAGTTTTTAGAAAATTAGACTAACTAAAACTATTCTCCTTACAGTTGTTGCTTCAATATATTCACATAGTAAAGAAAAAGTTGATATGAAAATATCAAGGTTTTAGGATTAGAAATATTTGATGCATGACTAAAATCCAATTCTATTCAAAGATTTAATATTAAATGTGATTCAAACTTTTTTTTCAAGCATTATGCGAGAAATGTTTAACTAGTAAAGTAACAGTAAACAATGTTCAACAAACTGTTTAACAACCTGTTTCCAATTATATGTTTTAGGCTCAAAGTTCATACTATATGTAGTCTATCAACTAATAATAATAACTATCAGCTAATAAGTTTGGCACTGGTAAGTTGTTTCTTGGAAAAGAGTTTTCAGGTGTGAGACATGTTTCCGGTTGAAGCTCCACACTATATATAATCTATTAGAAAATTATATATTTTGAATTAGCTAATTATATATTTAATTTGTCAATATTTTATTATTTTATAACCACATGTTTTCTCCCAACACGAAAGCCTCAAAAATGACTCAAACCTCCTCAGCCAATCAGATTGCCCATAATTGATTTTCTAAATATTTTTTGTTAAAATATTTACATCTTAACTTTATAAATATATATATATAGATCTTCCATAAAAAAAAATATATTCCTTTTCATTTGTTAATAGGTACATCAGTTAATCCCTTGTTAAGCAATTTGGATTCCATAGTTCCTTCTGTCGAGGAAGTATTGAAAATAATTACATAATATTGCAAAATCAAATCTACGACAGTAACTTGAGGCCAATCAATATAGTCTGGTCGAAGTGAATAGTAAATGATATATATGGGTTTTTTTTTGCACTTTGCTATAATATTCTAAGTTGGTAAAATAATTATCACAAACATTTAGCTATCTCAACTTGCAAGTAGACTACTATTGAGACCATCCTCTAGCATCCACACCATGAATTCTAATTTCAACAATAAGATGTCTGCAATTGTGTGTGAATTAGAGTATAAAATGAATGGGAAAGGAAATTATGGCACTCAATGGTGTGGAGTTGATTGTATTGTTAATCAAAGAGTGCATTTCATAAATTTCGGAGAAGGTAGAGGATTTGCAAGACTCGAATCTTATCAGAGACTTCATCCCAACCAAATCAACATTGAAAAGATAGTTGCATGGATGACAAGCAATGTCCCTATAACATACACCCTTGATTATTTTCTTTTGTTTTTTCCAATTGTTGTTTCAAGGCTTCTTGAGTTTGCTTGTTTAATGTTTTCATATATCATTTGAGTTTGAAAATTTGCAAGATATACATAATAGATTGCAAAGAGAGACAACTAGATAACTTGCAAGAAAGAGAAGTTTTTTTCCTTCATTAACATTCTGATTTTATTATCATAAAGTACAAATTTTACAAGACAAATATCAGAAAATACATAGCAATTTTCAAACCTAGGCAAAGTAGCATAAGGTAGGGTTTAGCTTCCAAAGTACAACGAACTACAACAATATTTCTTGGCTTGAATCTCCTTGTTTTCAAACAACAAACGCTTAACAAAAGCCCTCACTACACAACAACAGGCACCTTAACCTTTGTAGGTCACAAAATTGAGTTTTTTAGCATCAAAGGGTATCCCCCTTAAAAGGTTTGGATCTTCTCTAGATATTCCAAATCTCATCCAAAAATTACAAACTTGTACTTGAAATAATCTCCTTGAGAAATCCCTTCAAATGAACCAATACCCATTTCATTTCATTAATCCATCGTGAAGCTATGAGCAAAAACATAGTTTCAGGTCCAGAAAAGTATTGCCCTAAAAATGATTTGAAAACACACCAAAACCTTTAAGAAATCAACTAAAAGGAAACAAACCACACCAAAAACTCTTCAAAATATCTGGAAAATCTTCATTTTCAATCACCAAAAACCCCTAAAAATTGAACTCTGATAAGTTTTGTATGATCCCTGTTGTAGAATCACACACAATCTAACTAGGGTGGATATTTCACCACTGAAATCCGCCCAAATAATAAGAGTTTTTGTCCTTAGTTTGCAGCCTAAGCAATCTGGAAGAAATCTAGCAACATTTTATTATGTTTCCAAAGTAGAGATATCCAAATGAGAGCCAAAATGAAATTATAAAGGGATTAGGACGACTCAACTTGAAAAGTCTCTCAATTCCCTCATAAAACCTATGCCCTTCTTCTCATTTGAAAAATAAAACATTTTAAATTATCTCCCCTTCCTCTCTAGGCATCCCACTCAAGGAGAAATAAAATATTAATAAAGCTCTTTTAAAAACAACTTAAGTTGTACGCCTAGGCCCAAGGTACTTTTTGAATGACCACTCACCTCGTCAACTTAAGTTTATAAAATAACTTTATAAAACAACTTAAGTGACTAAATAAAACAATTATTAAATACTGCAACCTTAGGCTCTCCAAACCAAATGAGAAATAATAATGTTGCGTACATACTGGCCTGGGACCAACTCTTCAAAAATGACTTACTATAAATAGCACTGCCAAAAATAGTAAGTGTACACCAAACGTCAAACTAAGCAAAATTGAAGACCACTGAAGAGTACTGTGACCAACTGAAGATAGCTAACACCATAAACCAGCCACTATTATAAATAGAAACCCCTCTGAAACCCAACACTGAACTTCAATGTTGGTCACTGAGTCCCCTAACCACATCAACTAGCCTACGAGAACTCTGGAATAGGCTAATTGATCACTACACTACTCAATAGTGAGAAGGGGACATTGCAGTCCGTCCTTCCCAAGATTGCTTTCCCTCAAGCAATCGCAACTCAAGATGTTGTAATATCTACTCACTCTCCCAAATAGCATCCTCCACTAGCAAATTCTTCCACTTAATCAAATACTCCTTAACCACCCTTCTTCACAATGTATGCTCTATGACCTCCAATATAGCCTTAAGGATCAAAATCAACTTGCCTTCCTCATCCAAAGGAGGCAACTCTGTAGAGGGAACCACATTCTGACCAAGTGACTTCTTAATGCGAGAAACATGAAAGACGTTATGCATCTTGTTATTCTTAGGTAGCTTCAACTCATAGGTCACCTCTCCAATCCTCCTGATAACTCTTAAAGGACCATAAAAATGAAGTTTTAGCTTCTCTAACCCACTCTTCTTGAGAGTAGACTGCCTGTAGGGTTGCAACCACAAATAAACCATGTCTCCAACCTAAAAAAAATGCTCAACGCAGTGCTAATCAACATATAGCTTTTGCTAATTTTGAGCATGTTGTATATTCTCTCTCAGAGACCTCATGATGTCCTGACTCTCCTAAAGAAGATCTTTGGCTCTGGGCACTCTGCAATCTTCAAAAAGTAAATCAACAAAGATGGGAGCTTCGTAACCATATAATGCCATAAATGGAGACATCCAAATAGACATATGGAAGGTAGAGTTATAGCAATACTCTCCTAGGTGCAACCACTTAACCCATGCCTTCTACTGCCTTGAAACATAGTTGTGTAGGTAACCTTCCACCCACTTGTTCACCACCTTAGTTTTCCCACTAGTCTGAGGGTGGTAACTAGTGCTAGGGGTCAGCTCCATACCACATAATCTGAATAACTCCTGCCAAAAAAAACTCATAAACTTGTCTTCCCTATCACTAATAATGGTTTTGGGTGTCCCATGAAGCCTGAATACCCCCCTGAAAAATAAATCCACCACTTGCACTACTGTAAATCCTACTAATATGGAAAAAAAGTGAACAAATTTAGTCAATCTATCCAGTACCACATAAATGTTGTCCTTCCCCTGCACCTTTGGAAGCCCTATGATGAAATCCATTGATATGATTTCCCATTTCTGAGTAGGAATGGGAAGGGGCTGCAATAAACCAGCAGGATAAGTATGCTCATTTTTGTTCTATTGGCATACTTGACACTCAGGAACGTACTTAAATATGTCATCTTTCATTCCTTTCCATGAGAATCTCTCATGGATCTTCCTGTATGTCTTATAATATCCTAGATGACCAGCCATCGGAATGTCATGGAAAGCTTTAAATATGTGCTCTCTCACCTTAGAATCAGGAGTCAACCATATTCTATCCTTGTAATAAATGAGGCCATCCTTCACCCAGTATCTATCATCCTATAAAGACCCATCAAGAATGTTGTTTTCTAGTGCATTCTTAGCATAATCAACCTCTATTTTTTCCTTCCAATCTGCTGCTATGACTGAAATCGACCTCAAATGTGGTCTTCTAGACAAAGCATCAGCTACTACATTTTTTTTCCCTTTGACATATTCAATGTCAAAATCATATCCCTGAAGTTTACTCACCCATTTTTGCTGCCTCTCATTAAGATCCCTCTAATTAAGAAAATACTTAAGGTTGTTATGATCCGTCTTCACTACAAATCTGCCCCCAACAAGGTATTGTTTGAACTTGTCAAGTGCATGCATGATTGCCAACATCTCCTTGTTATAAATAGAGTAAGCTCTCTCACCTCCTCTCAACATTTTGCTCTCAAAAGCTATAGGGTGTTTATTCTACTTGAGGACTGCACCTATGCCTTCACCTGAGGCATCACACTCAAGCTCAAAAGGCTTAGAGAAGTTTGAAATAGCTAAGACTAGGCACGTGCTCATCAATTGCTTAAATCTGTCAAAAGTTTGTTGCATTGATTTAGACCATTCAAATGCCCCCTTTTTGGTTAAATCAGTAAGTGGGGTAGCCAACTGTGAAAATCCCTTGACAAACCTTTTGTAGAAACCACAAAGCTCGAAAAATCCCTTCAACTGTGTAAGGTTTGTAGGTGGAGGCCAATCAAGAATAGCCTTGATATTTTTAGGATCAACGCTAACTCCCATTGAGCTAATAATGTGCCCAAGGTACAACTTTGTCATGCCAAACTCACACTTGGACTCCTTAGCAAACAAAGATTCACTCACTAAAATACTCAACACCTCATCTTTCGTCTCAAGTGCTCCTCCCATGATCTGTTGTAAATAAGAATATCATCAAAAAATATCAAGGCAAACTTACGTAACTGTTGTTTGAAGACTCTGTTCATGCAAGATTGGAATGTAGCACGAGCGTTAGTCAATCCGAAGGGCATAACAAGGAACTCAAAATGTCCATAGTGGCATCTGAATGTTGTTTTCTTTATGTCCTCTCTAACTCTGATTTGGTGATAACTAGACCTCAATTCTATCTTAGAAAAATAGATTGCTCCATGTAGCTCATCAATCCGTGGGATGGGATATCTATTTTTAATAATTTTCTTATTGAATGTCCTATAATCTATACACATGCGCATAGTTCCATCCTCCTTCACTAGCACCACTGAAGAAGCAAATGGACTCTTACTCAACTTGATATGCCCCATGTCCAAAAACTCCTTGATTGTCTTTTCTATCTCGTATGTGTGTCTCTTAGGGTGTATGTATGGTGTAGTGATAACTAGTTTAGTTCCCTCCTCTAACTCGATGATGTGCTCTATGCCTTTGTTATGTGGCCTCCCAGGAGGTATACTACCAAAAACCTTGCTTTGCTTAGTAAGCAAAGCCTGTATGTCAGGTGGATATGAGTGTTTCTCCTCCTCTGTAACCATGCGCATGACTATACACTTTGCTACTCACTCCACCTAGTCATGTCTAAAAAGCCTCTCCATACACTTGTAAGAAACAACATGAGGTCCTCCATTTGATATCCCTCTCAATTTCACGTTCTTACCCTCTAATTTAAACTTCAGCTCTAAGGTCTGAAAATTGAGTGATCTCTCCTAGGGAACGTAACCACTGGATGCCCATCACTACATCTGTGTCCCCAATGCCAACCACATAAAAGTCATCCTTGAACTCATGGTTACCCAATTGGATGTTAAGTTGTGGAATCATCTGAGTGCAATTAATGGTGAAACTGTCTGCAACCATCACTCTAAACCCATCAACCTCTTGTCTCTAGAGTCCCCTACGTGCTACAAGCCCCTCATCAATAAAATTATGTGTAGCTCTTGAGTCAATGAAAGCTATCATTTGTTGCCCCTTAAGGACTCCCCTAATGCGTAAGGATTCATTCTTCTAAAAGCTATATAGCTGGGAAAGCTTACACTCCTTTGATTCCCCTTTTTCAACCTCATCTTGTGGCTCTTCTTCCTCTTTTTCATCTAAATCAAATTGTTGGTTTGAACTTTTTGTGCCAATTTCCTCTGCTAAGTAGTACTCTATTTGATGCATTTTACTCCCTTTGGTACATACATGATCCTTAGACCAAGGTTCTCTACACTTGAAACATAGGCCCTTCTTCCTAAAGTCATTTAAAGTGTCTCCATCAAGCCTAGTGACTATTCCTTTTGTTGTGAAGTGTCCTTAATGAAAGGTCTCTTATCTTTTTTGTGCACAAAAGGCTTGGATTGAAATTTTGTTTTAGGGGCAGCCCACTCCATACTTCTTGCTTTTTTCATTGCCTCTTGCAAAGTTGGTGGTTCAAATGTCTTAATCCACCCCGTGAGTGGCTCCATAAGACCTTCACTCAATAAGACCACCATCCTCCTCTCTATAGTCCTTGTAACCATCACTAGAAGCCTCTGAAATTCTACTGTATAGGCCTCTACTATACCATATTGCTTAAGTTGGGCCAGCTCTCTGAAATGAATCTCTAGGTCCTTCCCAAACCTTTCAATGAGCCTAGTGGTGAACCCATCATATGTAGTGATAGACCTATGACCCAATCTAACTAGGCCATGGTACCACCACTCATGTGCTACCCCGTCCAAATGTAAAATGACACTTAATTGCGGCTTCCTCTGTCATGGGTCTAAGGGCTAAATAATTGTCAAGCTTCTGTACCCAAGCCCTCGTTGTGCAATTGTCACTCCCATCAAAGTGGGTAAGTGTTACCTTACCAATAGCCTGTTGCAAGTCTCTCGGCAATGTTGGTCCTCTCTGATCAAATCTATTTCCGTTTTCGTTCCTCTTTCTCTTCTGATCTAGGAATTCATTGTAAGATAGGTTCATCTTAATGGCTTCAAGAAGAGTGTCATACTTAGCATATCCTTCACTCGAGCTATCCACAAATGGCAAAGAGGTATCTGGATTGGGTTGAGGTGCCTCCTTAGGTAAGAAGGTGGGTTGGAAGGGCCTAGAAAAGAAATGTGAATCACCTATAGTATGTTGTACCCCATTACCACTCTATTGATTTGAAGCACTATGTTCTCATGTATGCATTGTGTTGACCTGTGGATTGTTAGGAGTAGTTTGCACCTCTATATTTTTCCCAAGCTTTCCCAATAGTTGAGACATGTCCATCATTGTGTCAATTGTTTTCTCCATCCTAGCTCTAGGACTTTGTGACCTTGCTCTCCCTTTTCCTCTTTCAGCCATATTATTTGTTTTATCCTCACCACCTTGAGAATCTGGTTGCATTTTTGTACCCTGTGATGACTCCCAATGATCCTTAAGAGCACCTAATATTGTCTGACCTTCCAGAATAGGTGGGGGCTGCCAATGTCCTTTCCTAATCTCCTTCTATATATATCTTTGTTCTCTTGCACTCATAGAATGAAGAGTGCTATTTTCATATGATTTCACAAGATGGCAGGAAGGATTTGGCTCTGATGCCACTGTAACATACACCCCTGATTTATTTTTTTATGTTTTTTTCCAATTGTTGTTTCAAGGTTTCCTAAGTTTGCTTGTTTAATATTTTCATATATCATTTGAGTTTGAAACATGCCAAGATATACATAACATATTGCAAAGAGAAACAACTAGATAACTTGCAAGAAAGAGAGGTTTTCTGCCTTCATTAACATTCTGATTTTACTATCATAAAGTTCAGATTTTACAAGAAAAATATTAGAAAATACATAGCAATTTTCAGACCTAGGTAAAGTAGCATAAGGTACGGTTTAGCTTCCAAAGTACAACGAATTGCAGCAATATTTCTTGGCTCAAATCTCCTTGTTTTCAAATGCAAAACACTTAACACAAGCCCTCATTACACAACAATAAGCGCCTTCACCTTTGTAAGTCACTGAACTGAGATTTTAGCAGCAAAGGGCGTCCCCCTTGAAAGGTTCGATCCTCTCTAGAAATTTCAAATCTCATCCAAAAATTACAAACTTGTACTTTAAATAATCGCCTTGAAAAATCCCTTCAAATGAACTAAATACCCATTTTGTTTCATCAAGCCATCACGAAGCTATGAGCAAAAACGCAGTTTCAGGTCCAAAAAAGTATTGCCCAAAAAATGATTTGAAAACACACCAAAACCTTCAAGAAATCGCACCAAACTGAAAGCAAACAAACCACACCAAAAACTCTTCAAAATATCTGGAAAATCTTCATTTTCAATCACCAAAAACCCCTAAAAACTGAACTCTGATAAGTTTTGTATGATCCCTGTTGTAGAATCACACACAATTTGACTTGAGTGGATATTTCACCACCGAAATCAGCCCAAATAATGAGAGTTTCCGTCCTTAGTTTGCAGCCCAAGCAATCTAGAAAAAATCTAGCAACATTATGTTATTTTGCCAAAGTAGAGATATCCAAATGAGAGCCAAAATGAAATTATAAAGGGATTAGGGTGACTCAACTTGAAAAGTCTCTCAATTTCCTCCTAAAACCCACACCCTTCTTCTCATTTGAAAAATAAAACATTTTAAATTATCTCCCCTTCCTCTCTAGGCATCCCACTCAAGGAGAAATAAAATATTAATAAAGCTCTTTTAAAAACAACTTAAGTTGCATGCCTAGGCCCAAGGTACTTTTTGAATGACCACTCACCCCCTCAACTTAAGTTTATAAAATAACTTTATAAAACAACTTAAGTGACTAAATAAAACAATTATTAAATACT
Source organism: Sequoia sempervirens (assembly GCA_007258455.2). Classification (NCBI taxonomy): domain Eukaryota; kingdom Viridiplantae; phylum Streptophyta; class Pinopsida; order Cupressales; family Cupressaceae; genus Sequoia; species Sequoia sempervirens. The sequence continues at coordinate 404,019,324 of VDFB02270651.1, read as the reverse complement.
ACAACCTTAGACTCCAAACCAAATGAGAAATAATACTGCTGCACACATACTGGCCTTGGACCAACTCTTTAAAAATTACTTACTATAAACAACACTGCTAAAAATAATAAGTGTACACCAAAGGCCAAACTGAGCAAAATTGAAGACCACTAAAGAGTATTGTGACCAACTAACGATAGCAAACACCATAAATCGACCACTATTATAAATAGAAACCCCTCTGAAACCCAACACTGGACTCCAATGTTGGCCACTGAATCCCTTAACCACATCAACTAGCCTACAAGAACTCTGGAATAGGCTAATTGATCACTACACTGCTCAATAGTGAGAAGGGGACATTACAATCCCACCCATTGAAAGGAACTTACACAGAAGCCATTCACCATTTTCTCTTAATAGAAATTGAAATCTATACTAATGTGTGCCTTTTCATGCTCATATTCTATAGAATTGGCCCGTTCCTTTCAAATTCTATCTAATCCAGATTACATTTCTCCTAATAGAATGATATAATTTGGAAAAGGAAATATTTTAATTAAATTTATTATAGTGTATTCTTATTTATTGGCATCACTTCACTATTTGTGAAAGCATTCTTTAAAAGTAAAAATCACGCTCGCTTAGTCTATTGCTCTGCCACATATGTGCGATAGAACTGGACTTTAGTCTTGTTTTTCAATTTTGATTTTCTTCAGCTTCTTGTTGAATTTTGTTGGAAATTTCTTCCCTCATTTTAAGTATTTGTTCTTGAACTGAATCATACAAATAACAATTTTTACTTACAAAAATGATATTTTTGGAAAATATATATAGCTAATTCAATTCATATAGTCCATTAAGAAACACATATAAATAACATACTGCATCTTACCAACTGTGATTTAGAATTAAGGTTCAGTCTCTAAGTTCAGCTGAGAAAGAGCTAAGGCTTGCATAGCTTACAAATCAACTGAAAAATATATAATATTGGAAAATACTATTTTATATTTTAAAGTGTTGTGCTTCAATAAAAAGTGATTTCTATGAAATGATGGTAAGAAGTCAAGAGATATGATCTATGGATGCCTTGAATAGGAAGGCAATTGGTTTGTGGTACAGATTTCCAAAAAGTTTGAAGATCATAGTAGAATTTCTCTTTGCATTGATACATCCATAAGGATACCAAGAGATAAAAGTTTATGATGCTCCATCATCTTGCACGCACTATTTAAGAAAATTTCAACTTTCAACTTACATAAGCTTTCACAATGAGATATATCACCAAATCCGTGGGAAATGTCTCCATGAGATGGAATCACTGTGTTTCCAGAAAACATTTTCAATTCCAAAGTAAATAGTGCAGAGGCATTTTAAAACATTTCCTTTTCTGTATGTACTTGCAGTTTACATCAGGATATATCTGATTTAGTACTAATCGGCCATGAGTTATTAATTTTATCAGATTTATATGGAAAGAGTTGCTAATACCCACTCAAAGAACAGCATTTTTCAAATGCTGATGGTAACATGGACGTGTTGATGAAATTTCATCTGAAATTGCTATGTACATTCTTCAAGAAAAGTTGTACAGGCACCAGGATGATAAATAATTTTGTAAAGATTTATCACAAGGAACTCTACTCGTAGATATTACAAAAGAAACCTTCCAGAAGATTCTTAAAACATGTACAATATTTTGGTATCAGAACCTTCTAATACTGACTACATCATGATACATATGTTAGACAGGGGAGAGGACATATTGAAGAAGCAACCAAAACTATCATGTCCTATTTCATTTCCTTCAGTGCACTGGCATGTTCCAAAATAGCTTCCGCAGCAGTTCTGCTCTTATCTGTAGAAGGCTTGCCTTGAATTTGATTTTTGGAAGTACCATTTGCTACATCATTTTTTATATTCTTCTGTAGATTAGGTTTCGGAATATCCACTAATCTTTCTATACCTTGCAATTGATCATAAGGTGCCACCTGTAAGAAGGAAATTCAAACAAATTATGATGTCAACAACAAATTTTCCAAGTCAAAAATAGGTGTGGATAAACAACATGCAGTGGCCTTGCTATCCCACACTTATACACACAACCAACTGGATTTAGAGTACTAAAATATAAATTTTGAGTTGTAAATTTCTAAGGACAGTGAGCTGTGAGACAGATTTTTTGTAAATCATCACAACAAAGCAAATTTTAAGGACAAAAATAAGACAATTAAGGAGGAGCAACATCTTGGAGACTAAATACATGAAGACCTTTAAACAACATCAATATAATGCTAAATATTCACAAGATTTGTTTTCAGTCCACAGGAAAATCGCATAATTTTTCAATTAAAACATACAAATTTCAATATGCAAAACTAACTAAAGTAGCAGGCACGTGGGAAAACACTCAATAGGCAGGTGAGTGGGAATCCTCCAAGCCCTAGCTTCATGGAGGATCAAAGTGATGCAAAAGAGGATGATGAGGACAAACAGTGTGGATCTTTGGAAGAAGAGGTGGAAGAATGATTGACTGACCTCTGTTTTAGGGTCTGTCAAAATGCCTATGTAACTTGGTCTGCGGATGTTGTGAAGGTGCCCCTACTTGTGGCATCCTCTAGTGCCAAAGGAAGTAGAGGTGTTTTTCCTTTGAAGGTTGTGCCTTCCATGAAGGGTGTTTTTGCGGGCTCTGGGGGGTCCTAGGAGCTAAAACATGGGTTTCTTCTTCCCTCCTTAGTGGTAGTGTGTGAAGATGTATCTACCTCTGGCACTATGGATTCCGAAAGATGTGAGTTTCTTTCCCTTGTTGTTGTAGATTTCCCTAGAAATGGAAATACAATGGAGGCTGGCAGTTTGGAGAAGGTTGCGAACATGAATAATGAACATGACTTGTGGGTTGCATTAGTCTCTTTGGAGCAAGATTTGGATGGTCCCAGGGTTGGGGCCCATCCTTCCCCTCTTGAGGTGCTTATGGAGAAATGTATTAGTCCTTCCCTCTCTAGTCTAGTCAGAGGGTGCAATCCTAGTGTGTTGGGCTTGGTTGCTGGGCTAGGTGATGGTAATAGGGCTTCTTTGGTGTATGCAGCCCATGATGGCACTGTCTTGAATCAAGAAGAAGGCCAAAAATCCTGGGCAAACGTCCTCAAAGGTAAGTCCTACAACAACCCTTTCAAACCAATTGTGATTGGCAAGGATTTTCTTCGTAAGGTTCCTAATTCAATTGTAGAAAGGTCATTCCTCATGTTGCAAAATTCTCTAATTGGGAGGATTCTAGGGTTTAGGCAAAATATTGATGTTTTTAGGAAATGGCCTTAGAGAAAATGGAAATTATGGAGTCAAGTTGATATCATGACTATGATAAATGGCTTCTTTTTTATATTGCTTTTGAACTTGAAGATTGTGTCCAAAGCAGGGATACCCGAGGACACGTCCCCCCCCCCAAATCCGCTGTCCCGATTCCCGGGACGTCTTGGGTACTAGGGGACGGCAGGGGACCGTCCCCCTTTTTTGCAAATTTGCGGGAAACATCCGGGAACGGGGGGACACCGTTGACCCAATGGGGGACAGCTGACCGGTCCCGGGGACAAAAGGGGGACGGCTGAGCCGTCCCTCGACCATCCCAGGGACGGCCGGTCGTCCCCCGCGTTTTGCAAGTTTAAAACACAAAAAAAAAACATAAAATTAAAAAATAATGCCCCTGCCTACGTGGCATGTGTGGGCCCAAGTGCTTTTTACTCCTTTATGAAGGAAAAAGGGCCTCTCTAACCTAATTTTATTTATTTTGTTTGTTTGAGCAGCTAAGGGTTTGAAAGGAAAAAAATTGCAGCCATTGAAGGAGGAGGAGCAGCAGTTTGAAGGAGGATAGGAGGTTGAAATAGTATTGTTGGGAGTGCAAATCCACCAAAGAGGTATGCATTTCCTTTCCCTATTTTCTTTTTTTCATTTTTTTGTAAAATATAAAGCATACATAGTCTGATTTTTTTTATTTTCTTACATTTTCAGTCAAAACTTGCATTCTAAAAACAAAAAACATGAGCAGTAGTGAGGGTGGGAGTGATAGTGAAGTTGAAATGCAAGCTAGAAGGGAAACTAGAGAGAAAATAACCCCTACCCAATGCCCTCCTTCATCAACCAATACCAAAACCATGAAGGACTATGCAAAACACCCATTAGACAAAAAAAAACCATTCCTTCAATATGTGACAGCCATGGGTGAAAGACAAAAAAATTCAAGGGGGAGTAGGGTTTGGTTTTGCCATGTTTGTGAAAAGGAGTTTAGGGGCAGCTACACAAGAGTTAGGTCTCATTTTTTGGGTGAGGTGGGCCATGGAGTTAGATTGTGTCCTGCATTGACAGATGCACTATTTATAGAGTGCCAAAAAATTCAAATGGAGTGTGATGGTGGGGTTCAAGGTGGGTCTCCTTCTTTCCCAAGTTCACAATCATCTATGCCTACTCCTACTCCTAGTCCTTCCACAGTTGGTAGTAGTGTTATCTTAAGAGGAAAGAGGAAGGTGATTGGTAGTGATAAGTCAGCCTCAGTTGAGTCCATGTTTCAAAACCAAGCACGAGAAACCACTAAATCCTCCATTGCCAAATTCTTTTTTGCCCATGCCATTCCATTTCATGTGGCCCGTTCCTCTTATTTCAAACAAATGGTGAAAGACATATATAGTTGGCCAAGAGTGTGTGTACTTGGTCGGTTATGAGTCATAAGTAAATAAGACTTTAGTTAATATTAATAATCCATGTACTTATGCTATGTATGTGTCTTGTTAGTTAGTTGTCTCGAGAATTAAGTTCCTGACGAAGTAATTAGTTATAATGAAGGGACGTGATGTTTGGTACCTCAACCACCGCCAGCGTACTATATGTACTTGAGTCATGTAGTCGGGAAACATTGCGGTTCTACTATGCTATGCTATGTTCTGTCTAGAGACATTATGATGTAAATGGCGAATACTGAATAAAGCAATACATCTATGTTTTGTGCAATTGCCATGTGATTATTATATGCTGTCAATGTTATTTTATATTTCCGTTTACTTTGTACATCATTGTACCCGTAGTAAGTAAACATTTGGCGTCGTTGCCTGAGTGGACTAGGGAATCACTCGTCATGGCGGCGTAATGGGTCTCCCGGCAGACGAGCCCGTGAATAGCAATGAGGAAAGGGAAGACCTATTGACTGAAGATCTTATCAATCTATGGAAGAAATCCTTACGAGATCACGTACGAAGGGAATCCCGCAGGCGGGAGATCCCTAAGGAAGTTATCTAGGATAGGTTGGAAGTGAACGACAAGGTGGATCACCTCCTGAATCGTATGCCCAAATTGCTGGCCCGTCATTTCATTATCCTACAAGACCTTCGAGAAGAAGAGGATCGAGAACGCCAAAGGCAGCACATATTGCAGCACTATGAAGAGAAAACCAAACGAGAAGAAGAGGAACGAGACACTAGCCGAAGACGTACGTCCGATAGCCAACAATGATCGCCTGAACAATTTTTAATGCCCGTACGACCAAACAAAGACAAGAACCGAGTACCTAGCGGGCACGAGACTCAAGAAGAGAAGGTTCAGCGATCACTCAGGCTGCAGGAACAAGAAAACCGACGAAGACTAAAGCAAGTTGGTAAGGAATTTGATGAGAATCTAATTGAAAAAAACCAAAGTATTAAAAGAACACATGAGAATCTAAAGAGAATAGACACATCTATTGAAAGAGCACATCAAAGTTTGGTTGAAGGGAGGGAAGAAGGATCTTTTGGCACTCCGTACGTAGGAAAGTATAAAATTTGTGAAAACGAAGATGAATTAAGTGAAGAACTTGATAGTAGCATCAAACGCTTTCGGGAGTTGTCCTTATCGAACGACGACGAACGGTTGACAAGTGGAAGATCTGAGCCCAGTACCCCAAGGCGGAGAGAGTACCGAAGGGAACCCCAGGAGACTCAAGGTGTCGAGGACGCTAACAGAAGACGTGGGAGTGACTAGTACGTGGCCGAGAGTGCAAGTGACGTACCGGAACATAGCGGGGAAACCAGTCTAATCAGGTCCAATACACAAGGAGGACAGTGGGGAAAGATGGTGACTCCGGAGTGGCAGAAGCTACCAAAGTTTATGGGGAATGGGTCAAAAGAACCAGTACGACATTGTAAAACTTGTGAAACTATCTGGATAGCAAGTGGGGAGGATGATCCGGATCAGTGGCTAAAAGCATTTCCAGCAACACTCAGAGATAATGCCATCGATTAGTCCTCTGAATTAGATCAAGCACACAAAGCTAGATGGAGATTATTCAAGCAAGCATTTCAAGAGGAGTTCGAACTCCTGCGGGATGATAGTGAGATTGTTGCAGAGATATACAATACCAAGCAAGGAAAGCACGAGAGTGTGTGGACCTACAACCAAAGACTCAAAGATTTGTTGGGGAAATTGGAGGCACAGCCAATCGACGGGTTGAAGAAAAGATGGTTCATCGAGGACTTGCTTCCGTCATTAAGAAAGAAAATGAAAGTTGTACCTCCTCCGTCGTACGCCGAAGCATACAATCAGGCAATGGACATAGAAAGTGAAAATAAAACATCCTCCCGAGGGAAAAAGAAGACGGACGACGAGGAGAGTCCAGACGACAGCGACAGTGAATCCAAGACCGTACAAGCACTCAGAAAAGATATGATGCGAATGATGAAAGAATTGAAGGCTGACAAAGAGAGTGTGAGGGAAGCACGAGAACTGTGGTGTACAGAGTGCAATGGGGAAGGTCACACAAAAGCGAACTATCCAAATAAGACATTTTGTGATATTGTTGGCGTTTAAATTCGCACCTCTGGAATGCGTATTTGAAACGGACAGCTATGCACAGATAAACTGCTCTTCAAATTAGGAGGGGAAGCTCCCTCTTGCTGATGGTGTTTGAAAGAAAGTAACTAAAACCAATTTACCTATCTTTTTTGATCGCTTGAAGCTAGAGTTTTAATAAACACAAAGCGCCATAGTGAGATTTGTTTGAAACTTCTTCGACTAACTTAAACTAAAGACGTTTCTAACTTCTCAAGTAATAGCAGAGCAAGAGAAACTAGAAATGAACGAAGGTAGATTTTCTGACAAAATACTTTAATAACCTCTCTCTCAACAAACACCTACACACTTCACTGTAAGTTGAAATCAAGATCATAAAAGCAGAACATAAATAACGGAAATCTAAGATTTTGGACCAAGGCAAAGGAGGCTCATGACTTTATTACTCAAATCTCTGGAACATAACTCACTTCTAACATGCCTGGAACAAGAAATTGCAGCTAAAGAGGCTTGCAATCTTGCTCTTACACACTAGAAACAGCAATCACACTAACTCCTTGTTGGCTAAAGAGGCTCAACAATTTGCTTATCACAACACAATTTGAACAATACTTGAGTAACAAATAAAAGGCACAATAGGCTTAGCGTTTTGTTCTCACTAGCACGGTTAAAGAAACTAAATGAGCAAAGGCTCTTATTTATAGAGAAGCAGAG
>VDFB02270651.1:403965677-404011727 GCA_007258455.2 Sequoia sempervirens | reverse complement strand
TAAATTTATTTATATGTAGATAGAATCAAAAGATTTTAATTAAATATTAAAAATATTTAATTAATTACCAGACAATGTGATATGACCATTGTTAAGTGTATACATTTTGCCCCTCTTTGAAGTGATGTGTTTTACGCATTACTTCAAAGAATTTTGAAATTTTGCCCCAAATATTGATTTGAAATGTTGATAGATGTATGCCCCCGTGAACGATGAATCGATATTTGAATTTTTTTTATTTTTTTTTTTTAAGGATTTTTATGATTTTAAAGATATCCATTTATCGTTCGAAACTTATTATATGAATAAATTGACCTGATAAGATATGAAATGAAAATTTGATGAAGAAATTGCCCCTGGTATGTAAAAATATGATAAAATGCCCCAATTTTACCATTATATAGGTTAAAAATGTCATTTTCCATGTCATTTTCAATTTTAACCTAGTAAAATTTGCAAATATTGAGCTCTGAGTTGATAATTATGGCACTTCCAATTCACCTGCACCGTTTCGAGCGTATCTGACGTCATCAGCGGCCGGCGCACTACGGACTTCCGGTATGTGTCTCGTAAATTCCTGTCTCTCAAAAATTTTGTTTTTGTGCACGTTTTTAATGTTTTAATTCAAAAACATTGAGTTTTAGCGCTCTTAAAGTTTATCGTAGCGCATGCAATAATTTTCGTAGCGCGTTTAATACTGTAGCGCTCTTAAGACTTATCGTAGCGCATTTGACAATTTTCATAGCGCATATAATATTATAGCGCCCGTGATATATTTCATAGCGCCTTTGGTGATTTTCATAGTGCATATGATATCATAGCGCACCTGAAATGTTTTATAGCGCTCTTAACAAATCTTGTAGCGCAAAATTTTCCATAGCGTCGTTGATAGAAATCATAGCGCCATTAATTGATTCTGTAGCGCAAAAATTTCCTTAGCACTAATAAAGAATTTTGTAGCGCATACAACTAGTTCTGTAGCGCTTTTTGTTCCACATGATAAATTTGTTTCCCAAGTTGTTGGAGAACAAATAGTAGCTGATAAATTTGCTTTTAAAGTTGTTAAAAACAAATAGAATAAATAAGTTTTCTCCTAAAGTTGTTAGAAAGAAACTTGATGTTGATTATTTGCGTTCCATGATGATGAAAAACAAATAGTTTGATTGATTTGTTTGCTTCTAAGATTGTTAAAAACAAACATGATTTTGATATTATTCGCATTTCATAATGATAATGAAAAACAAATAATTTGATTGATTCATTTTGGATTGATACGTTAAGATGATTTGATATTGATGTTGTTTTGATGATGTACGTGAACAGGAGAGACTAGGTGTCTTGCAGTTACGAGAGACTTTCCCGAGCACATGGTCATTGATTCCACATTTATTACAATCTGATAGAGATGTGATTGATGCTTGTGGTTTGACTTCATTACTTGATATGCCCGAGGTTCGCCTCAATAGGGCTTTATTGACAGCACTTGCAGAGCGGTGGCATAGCGACACCAACACTTTTCATTTACCGACCGACGAGATTACAGTGACTCCCGAGGACGTATATCGCATCTTACGGATCCCAGTGATGGGAGAGATTGTTGTTTTTGATAGACGAGAGGCTAGAGGTACTCTTGCTTTGAGATGGATATTTAGAGATACTCAGATTGCTGGGTACTTCATCCCATGGGGTGAGATTACAGATACCTATCCACCTTTACCAGCTGTGCTTGTAGGTTTCATTGGAGGTGTGTTGTGCCCCGACCATAGGTCGAAGGGGTTCGCGATCGGATGGGGTCGTGTCTTAGAGAGCATGGTGATGCAGGGGACACGATATGCATGGGGTACCTGTATGCTAGCCCACTTATATGATGAGCTACATCACATTGTATATGGTAGAGGCCAGAGTTTTGCTGTCGGATGCTCATTATTATAGATATGGGCATGGGAGCATTTTGCAGTTTTACGTCCATTGACTCAAGGAGAGCGACCAGCTGGTCGAGCATACAGATGGAGATATACACATATTATTGCTCAACCTAGACTGGGCAAACTAGTGTATTGGCAGCGGCTTTTAGATAGTTTGGACACAGTATGCTGGAGGCCATATTGGATTGTGAGCCATGGCCAGAGGATGCGAGGGAGATGCCTTTTGTATGCACTTCCAGATTTTTGATTGGACGGACCACATGGATCTTGGAGAGATTTCTTGTTGGACGTGTATTGCGACAGTTTGGTCGGACTCAGGGTATGCCTGTTGGTTCAGCTATTTATGCGCGGCGACAATCAGAGCTTGCAGTATGGGGCCCACGGATCTCTTATGATGCAGCTGTGGCAGAGTTCATCAGTTTAGGAGCACAGATGTGGGATTACCAGGTGGATGTTCTTGATGCCGGAGCGACACCAGAGTATGTTCAGTATGTTCTACAGCATCCACCTCCACGCATGTTTGATCTTGATGAGGCCATTGCTCCTGTCATTGGACAGAGACGTCGACAGAGAGACTCAGAGTCAGGTGATGACGATTTAGAGGACAGTGATGACGAGGAGGGTAGTGGAGATGATGAATCAGATGGAGATGATGGTGGTGATGGTAGGGGTGGTAGGAGAGGCGGCAGGAGAGGTGGTAGAGGAGGTAGGGCAGGCAGAGGTGGACCACGGATGAGGCATACTGACCCATCCCCGTCAGTGGATCCGACAGTAGCGAGTCAGATATCTTCTCTGCAGAGCACAGTACAGAGCTTACAGGCTCAGCTATCACAAGCACAGGCCTTGATTTCACAGTTGCAGGGTCAGGTGACTTCGATCACTGCCGAGAGAGATGTAGCTAGACAGCGAGGTGAGCAGGCCATTGCCTTAGCAGATAGCCTACAGAGAGTGGTAGGTAGCACTTTGCTAGGTGATATGATGAGAGAGGTTACGAGGGCTACTCGAGAGGCAGAGTTTTATCACACTAGATATCATGATGCAGTCCCAGCTGAGCAGAGAGAGAGCTACACTCAGTCACGATCTACTCATGGTCGCTCTCGTACTACCAGTAGGGGTGTGACACAGCCATTACCTCCTAGAGGGCCACCGGGGTCAGGCGGAGCAGGTCCATCAGGGGCAGGTGATACAGGTCCATCAGGGGCAGGTGGTACAGGTCCTAGGCCAGCTCCATCATAGGATAGCTCTGCCTAGTGCATTGTACATGATTCTTTTATGATATTCTGTTGAGACATTTTGTATACACCATTAGATGATCACATTTTTGATGATATTATATCTCTTGTAGTTGACATCCTTGTACATTTTGACATTCATTTTGAGATATATGAAATGCAGTGATGATTTTACATGATGTATATATATGATGTGTACTATATGATGGCTTCATGATTTATGATTATTTATATACATGATGGTATGAGATAAAATTTATTTGATGAATGAATGTATGATGTATATATGTTTTGTTTTTATGATTTTCTCAATGCAAAGGTATGTTAAATGTATAAAACAATATTTTGTGAATGTCAAAATATACTCAGTCATATTTGAAAAGATATAAATCTTTGATTCTTTGCCAGCTTTTTAGAAATCTATAAATGCAAAATGCAGATTCTAACATGAATACAATCTATACTAACCATGCAGGACATTCATACAATATTGCCATTTGGAGAGCTTATGTGTGCTTTTTGTATCATCATAGAGCTTTGAAATGTTGAAAGTTAATACAAGCATCAAAGGGTATGTTAGCACCAGTGATGACCTGAGTATTGCTTTCATGATTTTTAATATAGCAAGTTAATACAAACATCTAGGTATAATTGAACCAAGATGACCTGAGTATTGCTTGCATAAACAAACAAGAGTTAACCCTTTTCCCATGCAAATTCCCAAATGTCATCCATGATCCATAGTAGAGCATGTCTCGCGACCAAATTGCATAGTACTAATGATTTCCTCACAAACAGAAGACAAAGAAAAATCATACTCCTTCCTTGCTTTTCTAGTTCAGTACATCATCGAATTACTCCAGAGATATGATAGAAAATCAAACAACTATTCAAATTCTGCTTAAGGCATTTCAAACATTTATTCAGATTAAGATCATCCAATTTGGTTATCATCATTGATATTCTCACTTCAATAGTTGTTTGGATCATGTTGTTTTTGATTCTCATTGGCATAAATATGTTTGTGATTGATTTGTTTTGACAATGTTTGTTTTGTTTTGTCAAGCTGTTATTTGTCTGCTTGTGATATTTTGAAAGCTCGTTGCCCCTCTCTTGTATGTTTCTGCGTTTTTCCCCCAATGTAAACACAACCTAAAGATAAAAGATATGTACAAATTTCATCAAGCCATGATGAAACCTAAAGATTCCCACTACATGGTATGGATAATGAAAGATATTTACAGATGATAGACGTGGATGAATGATGCCTAAAGTGAAAATAAGACATAAACTAATAAATGGAGGAGCCCATTTCGATCACAAGTAGCGCTTGTTTGCCAAGTTTTCACCACTTGTTTTTATTGCACTTTTTCAAGATTTTTCTGATTTTTTTTATTTTTTCAGGACTTTTTATGATTTTTTTGATTTTTTTAGGACTTTTTATGATTTTTTGATTTTTTCAGGACTTTTTATGATTTTTTTGATTTTTTCAGGACTTTTTATGATTTTTTTGATTTTTTCAGGACTTTTTAGACATAGAACTTCTTAAGATGAATACTATTGATTGGCTCTTCAAACAGGTCCCCCTCTGATGTGGATAACTGATATGCTCTAGAACCATATGCTGCTACAATAACAAATGGACCAAGCCAATTAGGTTCAAATTTGCCTTTCTTTTCTCTATCTTGCTGATTATGTGGATTTTCCGTCAAAACTAAGTCACCCACTTGAAATGCCCGTGGTTTAACTCTGTGGTTATAACTACGAGACATGACTTGTTGATAACCTTTCAAGTGATCAGCTGCATGTTGGCATTTTTCATCTAATAGTTCGAGCTCTTGAAGGCGAGGAACTCGGTAGTCTTCATCACTTATCAATCCCTTAAGTGAAACCCTAAGCGAAGGTATTTCAACTTCCAATGGTAAGATCACTTCTGCTCCATAGACTAAAGTATATGGTGTAGCTCCTGTTGGTGTGCGAATACTAGTTCTATATGCCCACAAAGCTGGGTTGAGTTGAACATGCCAATCACGTCCAACATCATTTACTGTCTTCTTCAATATCTTCAAAATGGTTTTGTTAGAAGCTTCTGCTTGACCATTACCCTGTGGATAATAAGGTGTAGAGTACCTGTGTTGGATATGAAATCTTTCACAAAGTTCATCAACATCCCCGATTCTGCAGTGCTAGTCTTCCATTATCCGTAATAATAGAATTAGGAATTCCATATCTACAAATAATGTAATTCAGGATAAATGAAGATATCTGTTTACCAGTCACTGTTGTTAGAGGAACAACTTCAATCCATTTTGTAAAATACTCCGTAGCTGTGATGATAAATTTATGACCATTTGACAATGAAGGATGTATTTTACCAACAAGATCTAATCCCCACTGAGAAAAAGGCCATGTCGAAATGAAAGGTTGCAGTTCTTGTGCAGGTGCATGAATAAGATTCCCATGGATCTGGCATTTAGAACACTTCTTGACAAAATTAAAAGAATCTTGCTCCATGGTAGGCCAATAGTATCCCATTCTGACAAGTTTCTTCGCTAAGGTCAAACCACTCGAATGAGTTCCACAAATACCACCGTGAACCTCTTGTAAGGCTTTTTCAGATTCGTCACGTTCAAGACATCTAAGGAGTGTACCATCAAGACCACGTCTATAAAGGATATTGGCAATTAAGGTATAACGGGATGATTGGCGTATGAAATTCCATTTTTGGTTTCAGGATAAATCTAAAGGCAAGATGTTATCTTTCAAATAGGTATAAGTTTTGCTATATAAAGGTGAATCTGAACCGGTTAAATGACATATAACTTGGTTTTCAGGATTATCATATGCAGGAGAAAACAATTGTTCCACCAAGAATTCATACTTGGTTTGATCTTTTGATATTTGTAATAAGGAAGCAATGGTAGCCATTGCATCTGCAGCTTTATTATCAATCCTTGATATTTGTGAAAACTTGATTGATACAAAATATTTCTTATAATCATCCACCATGTTTTTGTATGGTAGCAACTTATCATCTTTGGTTTGATAATCATCATTAATTTGATTAATGATAAGTTGTGAATCACCATAAACTTCCAGCTCTGTAATCTGCCATTCCAAACCTATCTTTAATCCTATGAGTAATGCCTCATATTCTACTATGTTATTTGTGCAAGGAAACATCAACCGATATGATCGTGAGATGGTATGTCCTTCAGGTGTAACAAAAAGATGAATACTATTGATTGGCTCTTCAAACAGGTCCCCCTCTGATGTGGATAACTGATATGCTCCAGAACCATATGCTGCTACAATAACAAATGGACCAAGCCAATTAGGTTCAAATTTGCCTTTCTTTTCTCTATCTTGCTGATTACGTGGATTTTCCCTCAAAACTAAGTCACCCACTTGAAATGCCCGTGGCTTAACTCTGTGGTTATAACTACGAGACATGACTTGTTGATAACCTTTCAAGTGATCAGCTGCATGTTGGCGTTTTTCATCTAACAGTTCGAGCTCTTGAAGGCGAGAAACTCGGTAGTCTTCATCACTTATCAATCCCTTAAGTGAAACCCTAAGCGAAGGTATTTCAACTTCCAATGGTAAGATCACTTCTGCTCCATAGACTAAAGTATATGGTGTAGCTCCTGTTGGTGTGCGAATACTAGTTCTATATGCCCACAAAGCTGGGTTGAGTTGAACATGCCAATCACGTCCAGCATCATTTACTGTCTTCTTCAATATCTTCAAAATGGTTTTGTTAGAAGCTTCTGCTTGACCATTACCCTGTGGATAATAAGGTGTAGAGTACCTGTGTTGGATATGAAATCTTTCACAAAGTTCATCAACATCCTGATTCTTAAAAGGTCTTCCATTATCAGTAACAATAGAATTAGGAATTCCATATCTACAAATAATGTAATTCAGGATAAATGAAGATATCTGTTTACCAGTCACTGTTGTTAGAGGAACAGCTTCAATCCATTTTGTAAAATACTCCAGTAGCTGTGATGATAAACTTATGACCATTTGACGATGAAGGATGTATTTTACCAACAAGATCTAATCCCCACTGAGAAAAAGGCCATGTTGAAATAAAAGGCTGCAATTCTTGTGCAGGTGCATGAATAAGATTCCCATGGATCTGGCATTTAGAACACTTCTTAACAAAAGTAAAAGAATCTTGCTCCATGGTAGGCCAATAGTATCCCATTCTGACAAGTTTCTTCGCTAAGGTCAAACCACTTGAATGAGTTCCACAAATACCACCGTGAACCTCTTGTAAGGCTTTTTCAGATTCGTCACGTTCAAGACATCTAAGGAGTGTACCATCAAGACCACGTCTATAAAGGATATTGGCAATTAAGGTATAACGGGATGATTGGCGTATGAAATTCCATTTTTGGTTGTGGGATAAATCTAAAGGCAAGATGTTATCTTTCAAATAGGTATAAGTTTTTCCATATAAAGTTGAATCAGAACCAGTCAAATGACATATAACTTGATTTTCGGGATTATCATATGCAGGAGAAAACAATTGTTCCACCAAGAATTCATACTTGGTTTGATCTTCTGATATTTGTAATAAGGAAGCAATGGTAGCCATTGCATCTGCAGCTTTATTGTCAATTCTTGATATTTGTGAAAATTTGATTGACACAAAATATTTCTTATAATCATCCACCATGTTTTTGTATGGTAGCAACTTATCATCTTTGGTTTGATAATCATCATTAATTTGATTAATGATAAGTTGTGAATCACCATAAACTTCCAGCTCTGTAATCTGCCATTCCAAAGCTATCTTTAATCCTATGAGTAATGCCTCATATTCTACTATGTTATTTGTGCAAGGAAACATCAACCGATATGATCGTGAGATGGTATGTCCTTCAGGTGTAACAAAAAGAATCCCTGCCCCCGAGCCATATTGTGTATAAGATCCATCAAAATATAGTGCCCACGGTCTCTGAATTATTGTTGTAAAGACATCTGCATCAGGAAACTCAATATGTATTGGATTGTCTTCTTGTAAAGGAGCTTCAGCTAACTGATCTGCAATGACCTGTCCTTTAATCGCTTTTCGATCTACATAGTGAATATCAAACTCACTTAAGATCATTACCCATTTTGCAAGTCTTCATGTTAAAGTGGCTCTGCTTAATAGGTATTTCAATGGATCTATCTTTGTTATCAGCTTAACTATATGAGTCAACATATAATGTCGCCACTTTTGAGAAGCAAACACTACTGCAAGACAAGCTTTTTCAATGAAACTGTAGTTTAACTCATGTCTTGTTAAGGTTCTGCTGATATAATATATAGCCCTTTCTTTACCTGTAGAATCTTCTTGTGCTAGCAATGCACCCAAAGATACTTCTGTTGCTGAAATATAGAGTATAAGTGGCTCTCCTGGAATAGGCGGAATTAGAACTGGTGGATGTGTAAGATATTGCTTAATCTGATTGAATGTTGTTTCACATTTGTCATCCCATTTAAATGGAACATTTTTATGCAATAGATGTGTGAATGGCAAGCTTTTGTCTGCCAGTTGAGCTATAAACCTTCTGATGGACTGTAATTTTCCTTGCAAGGATCTTAATTGACTGATATTTCGTGGTGGAGGCATGTCCATTATAGCTTGTACCTTTTCTGGATCAACTTCTATACCCTTTTCTGAAACAATGTACCCTAGGAGTTTTCCAGATGTAACACCGAAGACACATTTCTTTGGATTCAATCGAACATTGAATTTTTCCATTCTGACAAAGATTTTTGACAAGATTTCTAGGTGTTCATCTCGTGTATGAGATTTGGCAAGTAAATCATCAACATAATCTTCCATGAATGTATGCATCATATCATGAAAAATAGTTGTCATTGCTCTTTGATAAGTAGCTCCAGCATTCTTTAACCCGAATGGCATTACATTCCAGTAATAAGTACCCCAAGGACATGTGAACGCTGTTTTATCTTGATCTTCTGGTGCAATTTTTATCTGGTTGTATCCTGAGAATCCATCCATTAATGAATACATTGCATGTCCAACAGTTAAGTCAACAATCAGATCTATGTTAGGTAAAGGAAAATCATCTTTGGGGCATGCTTTATTTAAATCCCTGAAATCTATACAAACTCTGATCCTTCCATCTGGCTTTGAAACAGGTACAATGTTTGAAATCCATTCTGCATAGTCAATAGTTCGAATGAATCCAACATCTAAAAGCTTCTTTAATTCTTCCTTGACCAATAATGCAACATGTGGATGCATCTTTCTGAGCTTTTGCTTTACAGGTTTTATCCCAGGGTTGATAGATAAATGATGCATTATCAGATTAGGATCTAACCCTGGCATATCAGCATATGACCAAGCAAAATTAATTTGATTATCCTTCAAGAATTGCATGAATTTCTGGACTTCTTCAACTGTTAATGATGCTGCAATTTGCAAAACTTTTGGCTGCTCTGGTGTACTTATGTTGATTGATTCTGTTGGTTCAATCAAAATAGAAGATCTTTCATGATAATACTTGGGAAGAGTGTCAAGTTTCTCATCCTTCAGTGCCTCAGAAAGGTTTTCACTGTCAGATTTGCTCTTTATTTTTCTCTTGTTTTGATCTATCACTGCCTTTTTTCGGTTTTCATCAATAGATCCATCTTTTATTTCATTTATTTTGCAGCTAAGAGACTTGACACTCTCCTTGTCAAAATCATGAGTATAAGATTCTTGAATGAAACAATTGTTTTCTTCATTTGAGGAACAAAGGAAAGTTATAACATCTTCATCATTACTAAATGTAGGAATATGGATAGGTGCGTCAATGTCCCAATCTATAAGTTTTGGATAAACTAAAGGCATAGGATCATTAGGTTGGGTAAGGTCTTGAATCGTCAAAGTCATGATATGGTTGTCATCCTCATGGTAGACAAGGTCTATAATGGTATTCTCCTGTTGATTATCAATCTCGTTAGAATCTAACTCTTCCTCACTTGAGTCATGATCACTTTGTAAAACATAATCAAGTGGAGGCCTTGATCCTTCTCCTTGTATAAGAATAGGTGCATATTTATGTATAGTATCAATTTGTTTATCCCTCCAGAATTCATCATTATAAATGGTGTCCCATTCATATTCATTAGAATCAGTATCTGAACTATTTTGCAATTGGAAAACTGATTTATGAGATTTATCTAACATGGATTCTACTAATGATGTCTGCTGTGAAGTAAGTTCTTCTTTATCTTTACCATACCCAAGTCCTGTTTTATCACTTGAATGCTTTGAAATAGGCTGAATTGGTTCCACAATTCCTTCTCTTCGTTTCCCTATAGGACCATTCCCTTCATAACCCATCTTTTGCATGATAGCGTACCCTTTAGCATATTGTTCTTTAGGTAACTTAATGTGTAAGAGAGATTCATCTTCATCTTTGTATAGCCAATTTAGGATCTCCCTATCTTCAGCTTCTTCTTCAGTGGTATTAGCTCTAATGAATT
Organism: Sequoia sempervirens; assembly: GCA_007258455.2. NCBI lineage: Eukaryota > Viridiplantae > Streptophyta > Pinopsida > Cupressales > Cupressaceae > Sequoia > Sequoia sempervirens. The sequence continues at coordinate 404,001,073 of VDFB02270651.1, read as the reverse complement.
TTCCATCAAACTTTGTGATTGGCACGGAAGTTTGAGATGTAGAAGCAGTTGCAATCTTTTGATTTGATAAAGTTGGTAATCCATGTGATCTTGGAGAAAGAGGTAAAGTAGAAAGAGATAGTGAATATTCACCTACCCCTTTGTCTTTAAACTTTAGCTTAGTATCAAGATTCTTTGTTAATTCTTGCAATTGGACTTGTAGATTGGAAGAAGAAACAACAAGAGCTTCTCTATTGTGTGGCACAAAGACATCTTGACTCACCCTAAGATTGGAACAAGTTTGGGTACTATTGTAATTAGCTTGTATAGTTATTTCTTGTCCATCATATGGAAACTTAATACATTGATGATATGTTGATGGTACGGCTTGCATATCATGGATCCACGGACGACCCAAAAGTATGTTATAAGACAGATCTCGATCTAGAACCTGACAAAAAGTATTCTTCACAACAGGTCCCACTCTGATAGGTAGCAATATTAATCCCTTAGAAGCTCTTTCTTCATCATCATATGCCTTAATGGTTATCTTCCTTCGTGAATCAATTTCATTTTCTGAAATTCCTAAGGCATTTATCAATTTTAAGGTACAAATATTCAAACTGGCTCCTCCATCTATTAAGACACGTCTAATTCGATGTTTATGGATCATGACTTCAAGATAGAGCGAGGAATTATGTGGATGTGTCATAGAAGCATCATCTTTATCGGAAAATGAAAGACAAGTGGGGGAAGACAAATGTCCCACCATGGCTTGAAATCTGTTTGCATCTAGATCAGTATCAACAGTTGTGTTCACAAGCGCTTCTTCTAAAATATTTTTGTGTATAGGGGATATTTTAAGAAGTTCAAGAATAGAAATTTGAGCTGATGTTTTTCTCAATTGATCAACCAGATTATATTGAGTTGGAGAAGAAATAGTTGTTTTAGACGAACTTCCTTTTAAAACAACCTTTGCTTGACCTCTTGTTGTTACATTAACCTGTTGATATTCTTGTTTTCCTTTAATTTTGATAACATTAATCCGATTATCATCTGTGTAAATATGGCGGATTATATTGTCTTCAACATTATGTATGCTTTTGGCTTTGGTATCCGATGTTTCCCCCTTTTGGTAGTTTGGCAAAGGATCTTTGAATGCTTGATGATCATCATTGGTATGATGTCCCTCAATTGTAATAGTACCATTGTCAATTAAATCTTGTACTAGATTTTTCAAAGCTTGACAATTGTTTGTTCTATGACCTTTACATCGATGATAATTGCAATAGTACGAGTCATTCCATGATGGTGGTTTAACTCGTGGCTCATAATCTCTTTGTGGTGGTAAAGTGATAACCTTATTATCAAGAAGTTCCTTGAGAGCAGATTCAAGAGATTGACCCAAAGCAGTAAAAGTCCGTCGATTTGAAAAGAATGAAGGTCTAGACGGATTTGATATTTGGGTATTGCCAAGATTATTATTGAAATTACCACGATTTTGATTGGTATTTTGATTGGTCATGTTCTCTTGCTTGGAAATTTGTCCTTGTTGATTGTTGTTTCCTTGTTGAATTGTATTTCCTTGTGAATTGTTTCTTGGAGCACTTGATAGATTGAAAACGGATGGTCTTGTTCATAAATTATTTGCATCCACTATACCATCATTAACAACATTTTTGTTTCTATTCCAAAACCTTGTTTTATCGTTGTTTTGATTTGATGTACTTGGATTATCAAGTTTTATCACTCCCCTTTTAACCAAGGCCCCTTCAATGGTGATTGCATTTTCAATCAGTTTTTCAAAGTTATGAGGACAATGAAGGTTAAGCCTATAGCTTAATTCTGGATCAAGGCTATTGATAAAAATATCCATCGTTTCCTTTTCAGGAATAGGACGAGAATATCGTGCAAATAACCTTCTCCATCTTTGTAAAAATGTAGTAAAGGGTTCTCCTACTTTTTGTTTTACTTTACAAAGATCAAGCATTGTTATTTGATGTTGAATATTGTAGGAGTATTGTGAGATAAACTTATTTATCAACTCCTCAAAAGTTTTGATAGGTGGAGTGATTTTTGAAATCCACTCCATGGATTATACACCTAGACTTCGTGGAAATAATCGCATCAAGTAAGTATCGTCATAGGCGAATTCAAGACTCATGTTTCGGAAATCCCTAACATGGTCTATGGGATTAGTTTTTCCATTATAACTGTCATACTTAGGAATTTCGCAATGTTTTGGAAATGGGATCATTTGAAGACTCCTATCAAATGGATAAGGAGATATGTCTTCCAAAACATATTTCTTTGTTGTACCTCCTTTCATTTCCTTTATTTGCCCTTGTAATTCTTTTATCTGTTGGTTAAGAGCACTAAAGTCATTAGGAGGATTTTCAGGATTTTGTTTAATCCCCTCTATGTCAAAGGTGTGAGGCAACTTAGCTCCTTGATTAGCTAATGAAAGAAAATATTTTTCTTTGTTACGTTCTAGGATTCTTTCCATAAGAGTATGGAATTGAGGATCTTGTTCTGCTTCTTGAAGCTTTTCTTCCGTTATCTCATCAAGATTAAATGTTTCCTCTTCTTTTTCATTTCGATCACCCATTTTACTAGTTGTAGTTTCTCCCTCGTCTTTTTCCATTTGTTTTTGAGATCTCGTGAAAACAAGCATAGATTTTACTCCAAATTTTACTTACTTTTGATCAAAAGAGTGAAATAGTGCAATATATGTGGTATGTATGAAAGTCAGAATAAAATGAAAATTCTATGACTTATACGAAATTTTCTAATCTTGTAGCTTGTGTTGTTCCCTAAGTGAAAGGATGAAAATCCTGTTAGTGGGAATATAAGCAAAAGATCAAGAAAATGATGATTTTTGCACTTTATGAAGTTTTGATCATGGCTTTGTAAAAAGATGGATTTTGTGATAGATGCCTAATGTATTCTAAGTTCTCTATTGTAAGATTTGATTTGGACGAGTAGAGTATTCGATTGCTGGTTGGGGAATATAACTAAAACGGATGCGTTGACTATGGTTATGCCTTTGAGAAAGGGCTCTTCTTTGAAAATAAGCTTGTGAATACAAGGGCTCTATGGCATAATCATCTGAAAGACCTCTAACACAATCATGATACCTATGAAGAAAAGTTCTATATTTAAGTAAAACTTTTCGACTTTGATATAAGAATTGTTGTTTCTTCAATAATTTCTTGTGGTTGAGAGGTTTCTTTGGCTTCTTAATCCTTTTGGAAACGGATTTCTTTACAAATTTTGTAGATTTCCAATCTCGTAACATGAGATTGATCAATATGATAATGAGTGTTTTGGATGATCTTTATCTAAATTAATATAATGAAAACACATCAAACAAATTTAAAACAGTTGTTTTAAGTCCTATGCTAAACATCAAGTGTGTAACCAAAATGTTTTTCAAAAATTGTTTTAACAGGTTTTACACATGACAAGCACTTCAAACAGACTCACTCTTAGTTCTCAAGTAGGTCATCATAGCAATCAACAACCCACATCTTAAAACTGCGTCGACTCACACAGCCGTGTCACCCCCGAAAGGGCGCCCGTGTTTTTGTCTTTTCCAGGTGCGTACTCAGAGTGACGGAAGTGGATACCGGATCCCCTGAGCAAACAATCCTTGGCAGTTATATGGTGAGTATCTTGGGGGTAGATTCTTCCCTCCCTTGCACTGTGATTGAAACAATGTTCGGAAACTGACTCGGTTAGTTACTACACTAGGTTCGTAGTAAGGATTTCCGTTCGGTGCGGCAAATGATAGACTCCCTCGAGAGACCTCCCTACCTTTAGAACAAAGGCTTTGGGGATGGTTATCAATGCACACTACGTCAAAAGAGGGTTTCCCCAATTTTGCTTTAAATTTTATAGTGGGGTGGAATAGCCTGGCTTTGGCTTGAACCCACTTGAGTCGTTCCTCTTGGGTGAGTACTTTTTCCCACAAGAGCAGGCTCTCTACAAGGTTTTAATAAAACTTAAAAATGCATAAAAATAAATAAGTGAGTTTGGCATTTTGATCACCCAGTTAAGGGGAGAGCATAGGCCTATCACTGAGAACAAAGCAAACACTAGGTTCAATTGTTAAGCACCAAAATAAAAATTTTCTAACTAAGTGAAGATATTGCTTCACATAAACAGAAAATTCATTTTAAGCCTAAATTGAAAAATGAAGTGTCTATCCTAGGATTGCTTTATTTTATGCTTTAGATGTCTACCCTAGGATTGATAAATTTTTTTTGCTTTTAGATGACTACCCTAGGATTGATAAATTTGCTTTTAGATTTTTAATAACTGTCCGCGGCTACGTCGGAATCAGTTAGACTAAACTACAGTTACAGATTACATATTACAGTCTTCTAAAAATTTGTGCTGCAAAACATATTACGGGCGCTGAAATATTCATCACGGCGCACGGGCGCTAAAAGATTAGTTACGGGCGCTAAAACAGTCGTTACGGGCGCTGAAACAGTAATCACGGGCGCTGAAAGATTAGTCACGGGCGCTGAAAGATTAGTTACGGGCGCTAAAACAGTCGTTACGGGCGCTGAAACAGTAATCACGGGCGCTGAAAGATTAGTCACGGGCGCTGAAAGATTAGTTACGGAAAGATTAATTACGCTAAACTGGAGGTGTTCTTCTGAAAACGTGTCGTCTGCGCTATTCCGCTATTTTTTTCTGTAACCTGTCAAAAAAAACTGCAAACAAAACATTAAAAAGGGGGCAAGTGCCCCACGGTGGGCGCCAAAAATGTGTTATATGCTTAATTGTAATGTAAATGAAAACAAAAACACTAAATGAAACCTTAAACTAAAGAAATTTAAATTAAATTTAAACAAACAAAATCTTTAGTGCCGTCCCATTTTTCTCTATCCACAGAGATTCTTTTGAAGCTTTTTGGCTCTCAGATTGTGTAAGCTTCTCCAAATGGCTGCTGCAGAACGAGTATGCAAAAGAAAACTATTCTAGATGCTGATGAAAGTGAAAATGCAGATGAATATGGACAGGGGCTGTAGATTATGTACAGGGGCTGTGAATTGAAAATGTCATGATTCTACTGCTATTATGCTATGATTCTATGCTATTGCTATGAAAATGCTCTATGAATGCTGGGAATACTATGCAATTTGCCTATAGTTTACTTGCTTCAAATTCTATATGATTTTGGAGCTCCCGGCAGCTGTATTTATAGATTTTTTGCAGGCTTCATCCCGGCTGGCAAGAATCTACGGCTATGAATTTGTCTGGTAAGTTTGAATGGTGAGAGATTGAGAGGTTGAGAAGAAAATGGGGGAGGTTGAGAGGTTGGAGAGAAGAATGGAATCCTGTCTTCAACCCACGGGAACAAGCCTGCACAGAAACAGAGAAATTTAATTTTCTGTTTTGGCAGTTTGTTTCCCGGGAGTTGAAGATAAATCCCAAATTAAATAAATATTTAAATTTATTTAATTTTATTTATTGCTTTTGATATTTGATTTTTGAAAACTATAGAAGAATTAAATATTTTTGGAATATTTAATCATGATGTGACTTTAGAAGATTTTTGAAATATTTAGAAGAATTAATTAAATATTTTTGGAAATATTTAATTATGAATAGATTTTTGAATTGAATTAGAGGAATTTTGAAATGATTTAAGAATGAATATTGGATTAGAGGAAATAATCAAATATTTTGGAATATTTAATTACAAATGATATTTAGAAGAATTATAATATTTTAATCTTTATTTGAATAAAATATTCAAACTAAGATTATATGATAATTAATATAAATAAATTGTAACATTTATTTAATTAATTAAGAAATGAATATGAAAAGGTGATTAAATATTCAATCGAAATGAAATCATGAACAATATAAATAAATTATTTAAATTTATTTATATGTAGATAGAATCAAAAGATTTTAATTAAATATTAAAAATATTTAATTAATTACCAGACAATGTGATATGACCATTGTTAAGTGTATACAGAACCAAGTGCTAGGAGAAGGTGATTAACATAAGGAAAAGCAACATGAGCTTAGGAGCATTCAAAGAAGCTTGACTGAGGGGAATTCAAAGAGGGACACGATACCAGGAAGTGAATGCGGTGGTTGTAGAAAGATCAAGAAGGTTTCCTCTGAAGGCAACCTTTCTTCACCGACAAAGGTGGCATGGACACGTAGGGTGCAGTATTAAATTCAATAAAAAGATCTGAGGATAGATCTTTCTGAGCCTGATATTTTTGTAAGCCCTAAGAGGCCGACACACTAGTGTATATAAGGCATTTTTTGCCTTTTTGTAAATAGTTCGGATTGTGCATTCAAAATATTTAGTGATTTTTGTCGATCCTTTCTCGACAAAATGTATGTTTTGTAACTCAACTGGAATTTGGATTATAACACATAGTTTACATGAGAAGCTACTTTTAATGTTTGTATTACTCTCATTTCTGTATTTTTCTAAAAAATTTGTATTCATACCTAAGGTTGTGAAATTCATCTTTCGTTCCTAAGATATGCATGTAGAGCAAGCCTATTAAGAATAGTGCATGGGTTTAAATGGGTTATGATAAGTAAGTGAAAACGTTGTCTATTGCTTTCCAGTGTATGTTCTTCCTATGTCCGTTTCATGATTTCTTATTAACTCGGTGTATCACCATAAGAATAGTTCAGTTTAGTTTCATTATTTGTATGCATTCCTTCTCTTTTTACCTTCACAGAATTGCTATTTTAGGTGATATCCAAAGGAATTCGGCCTTCTCCGGAGGTTCATTTCAACTTTAGGTGACCCATAGCCTTGAAATGATCCCACGTTTCACCAGAAATCTTAGTTCTCATAACTTCGCATAGGGTGCATTTCTAGGTGACAACAGTAATCAAATTGGAGATGATACTAAAGATGACATTGTGAAGGGTGATTGGTCTAAAAAATCTAAATGACTTTGTAATTATTTCACTTCTACGATCAATGTGTCATCTTTCATGAAATTTCCCAAAACATTATTCATTATGATCATATGGAAATTTTTAGGAGAGCTACAATAGTTGTAATATCATGAATTAAAATTAAACATTAAAAAGTACATGAATTAATTATGTAATGGCATAAAAATTAAAAATATCATTAATTAATTATGTAACCACATAATTCAAATATAATTCTATCAAGAAATTAATATCAAATAGATAATACAATCACATAACTCATACATTTCAATGTCATTGATCTTCATCTTCATCCAACTCTTTGTCTATATCATCCGATCCAGATTCAACATTGTAAGGATTGGTCATATCATCATCATCATCATTGATATCAATTTTGATAATGTCATCATCCACACAGATATCATCTTCATGAACATTAACTCCTACATCATCATGATCGAGTTCCTCCTCTTTGACATCTTTGTTAGGCACATCATCAACTAACTGTTGATCTTGATCATCATCTACATCATCTTCTAGTTCTTTGGTACCTTCTTCCACCACATTATACTTTACCGGCCTTCCTCTTGGATCATGTCTAACAACAAATGACCAACCCAGTTTACCCGAAACCTTTGAGTAAAATACCTGCTCACATTGGCTTGGAAGAACATACAACTCTTTTCCAACTCGCTTGATCGACCTTGTATTAACCATGGTAAATCCATTATCATGTTCAATAACAGTTCTCTCGGGATCATTTTCATTCAATCATAGCTTGTACCATAGGATGATGAACAAAACTAATTTGAATGACTTAAAGTCACACTCAAGTATATCATCCAAAATCCCATAGTATCAATTTTTTGAGACTTCTGGATGTATGTCTCTTTTAGATGAAACATTAGTCACCTAAAAGATTGTAGTTATCCCAGAATCACAACTTTTCTTTATGTCATCCAACTTTTGATTCAAAATTTATGGCCATTGTACCACATAGCCTTGTGGTGTTTCACCTACAATATTTCAAACATGTAAAAATTATTGCAATATCGTCAATTGATAAACATATTTATTCTTGGCCAAATGTGTGCAAAGTAAAAAGTCTCAACATATATATACATCAATATAATTGAAAATAATTAAATAATGTGGGTGATTAATATATTTATACATACCTTTTTATCTCTTAAACCATATGCTAAATCAATTTCCATTGGTGTAATATTGAAATCTCCATTACAATGAGCTTCTTCAACCAATGAAGCCACACCTTCCCATGTTAATGCACGACCAAATTGTTGGCATCGTTCAATCGATACCATCATCCAATCAAGATTGTTTGCGATGTACAAATGTAGTGCATCCCACTCTCGACCAACTGTATCAAAAAAATTTGAAATTCACAAACGACGTATAATTAGTTAATTACCACAGTATACAACCTTAATTTATAATTGATGTATATTGAAGACTAATAATTAAATAAGTACAATATACATAAAAACAAAATGTAAAATGTATTATAATTAATCTCCATGACCATATTATAATTACCTCTCACTTTCCTCAATCTATGTTTCCCCATCAGGTACTCCCCTTCGAATTTTTTAATGGAGTTGGGTTCCCAAATTCAATCTACATGGATCTTAGTTGCAAACTTAGGAATATATTCAGTAATATACACCATGGTCTGGTATACCATATATCCCTCCACTATAGAACCCTCAAGATGTGCTCTTTGTCTAATAAAATCCTTCAAAAATTTCAAGTGCCTCTCAACCATCCACATTGACCTTGTGTGTACAGGTCCACACAATTCAATCTCCTCAACTTGGTGTATGAGGTAGTGTTCTTGTGCATTGAAATTTTTTGAAGGTAGACACTTTTGCATTTCAAACATTAGATGAGGAATTTTTCTCTTCCAATAATTTATATCTTCTTTATGGAGTTCTTTAGATGACAGCCATCTATAAGTGATTCAAGGCGCAAATATATTAACGAGATTTAACAAAAATATACAATATATTACATAACAAGTAAAACAAATAAAATTATAAGATCTATACAAAGAATTGAAAAAATATCGCTACTTACCTCATGTATTTTCCAAGATCATATATAACTTGCTTGACATTGTTGTCGAAGTTGTCTAGGAGAGATAGAGGTAGAACGTACTGCAACAATTATAAAATGATCTTTTCATTATTTTTCCAAAAGTAGTAAACATAATACACTGAAAAGTACATGCAATATACAAATATATATATAATATACCAGAATAATTACCTTAATGAAGGTATTCCAATCATGTGTTTTCATCCCTGACCCAAATTCACCTTTCTTTGTTATGATATTGTTTATGTTCGCAACAAATCCTATGGGAAATCAAATTTTTTGTATGACTTCTTTTATAGCATTGCTTTGCTGCTCCATTAATAACCAACGAAGGGCACTTATATTAATTTGGTCTCCATCGCTATTTAATTGAATGACATTTTTCATTGCATGATTGGCTTCCTGAATGTCACAACAAATTTTGACAATTTTTTCTTTGTCATGCCTTCCATCCAATATTTTCTATAATGTTTCTGTTATATACTTTTTGATATGCATTGTATGAAACAAATGCACAATTTGTAGCTGCTAATCAATAGGGCAACCTACTAAATTGTCTGGGATAAATTTTCAATCCCTATGGAAGTTGTCCATTAATGCCTTGATGACCTTTATGAAGCATATAAATTAAACAAATTAACAACGACAATCATTGTCAATTACAGCATGAGTAAACACAACACAATATAAAAATATAAATTCCAAACATATCATATATGATAGATAAACAATTTGATCCAATGTATAACTTTGATGATTAATTCTATTATATTCCAACTTTCATAGGCGAGGTGTCATTCTTCATGATTTTTATGTAGTCTCTTCTTTCCCATTGAAAAGATGTTTTTCAGTAGTTCGATACTTATGATTTGTGTGGAGGAAGTTTCTATACTAATCAAACACCTTCTTTCCTAAACTTGTTGAACAATGAGATTTCATCTTTGGACCAAAAATTGGACATGCAAATTTTCCCTTTGTTTGAAGACCTGGAAGATCATATATAATTGGATTAAATATTTCAATTTTTATAATTATATATAATGAATAGATCATTTTAAAAACAAGCATTATATCTATTTCATAAAATTAAATATCGTTAAAGTGCAATCGAACGTTATAACATACCACAAAAATGTGTTAGCCCTGGGGTATCATGAATTGTGCATACAAGCATTGCATGGAATTGAAATTGTCTTTGTCCTATTGGTCTAGAGACATCATACATAGTGATGAAATTCCATAACTTTAGTAACTTGTTGATAAGAGGCTCGATATATACATTCATATCTTTAACTTGGTACTTACCTAGTTGAATGAACATAAACATTACATAATTATTATAACCATTTTATTGCCATATATATAAATTAATGTACATGACTATTAAATGAAAAAAATATGTCATTATGCAACAAATAAGACAAATGAGATACTAATACGTTAAAGAAAATTGATGTAAACAAATACCTGGAACAATCATTGCCAACATTATCTGCTCCCTCTTTATTGACATCCATGGAGGAATGTTATTGTTGATAACAAAAATAGGCCACACCGAGTAAATAGATCTTAGCTCTCCAAATGGATTGACACTGTCCACTACCAATGAAAGCCTAAGATTACGAGGTTCTTCTTTAAAGTGTGGCAATTTTTCCTCCATGTCCCTAAATGCATAACCATTTGCAGGCATTCTAAGAATGTCATCTCCACTTCTATTTTGTGCATGGTAATCCATAAATTTTGCTAAGTTTTCGCACCTAAATAATCGTTGCATACGTGGAATAATGAGAATATAACAAAGAACCTTGTGAGGCACCTTTTTTGTTAGTTGATCTATTCGATATCTACTAAATTACATTCTGGGCATTCTGTTGCAAATTCATGTTGTTTATGATATATAATATGATCATTGGGACATGCATCTATTGCTTAATACTCCATTCCAATATCTTTCATAATGGCAGATAAATCTCGGTATGAGCAAGGTAAAATATTTCATGGTGGTAACAAAAATTCACTAATCAATCTATAGCAAAAAATAATTTGTTAATATAGAGAATATTAATGGTACATATTTCATCATTTATTTATTAATGATGAACTAACAACAATTAAAATAGATGAAAAAAGATGACATATATGACATACCTTAACATCTGTGAGATTGTTATGTTGGATAAACAATTCATAACCTTCAAGTTCACCAGCAACAATATAGTAGAGAGAAGAGTTGTTTGGGATCCTCATAAAGGGGCTTGTATGCCTTCTCAAGTACAGGTAAATCATGAACATCACCAAAGTCATCTCGATCATCATGATGAGTTGTGCCACTAAATGTGTCATGGATCAATGTATTTGTACCATCATCTTCAATTGTGTTTTATGGCGCATGATCATCTTCTTCCATAGGATCATTAACTTCATCTTTGATATTCATAGCTCCATGTTCCTCCACTTACAAAACCACATTCTTCAGGCCCTGATAATCCATATCATGTGCCCCAGGGTGACCCACCTTTAAAATAATGATAGACACAAATAAACCATGATCATGATCAAGTGATTATATATATATAATGTTAAAATGATATAAACATTTACAAATTCAATCAATATAAACACATATAATGAACTTACCAATGGACGATAATCATGCCCCCCTTTAATGTGACCATGTTTCCTACAATTTTTCTCAACTGTTGTGATTAAAATTCTTCTCATCTTTAAGCCCTTGCAATTATTGCAAGGACAATAACATTTCCCATCACCCTTTTTTTCTAATCTAGCCCACAATCTATCAAGTGTCTCTTCATGTTGTTCTAGACTAATATTATCTGACATGATTTTTCTTTACCAATCTTGAATATTTAGATCTCAAAAAATATCAAACTCACACTCCAATAATTTTCAATCATAGAAGGGTAACAAAATCTAATAATTCTGATATTTTACACCCAAAAAAATTTGGCATGCAACCACCCCTGCAAAAGAGAAGATAGTCTAAATTTAATGACCCCAAAAAACACTTTAAAATGCTAATTCCAAAACTTATTAAATTTTGATTTTACTATGATTTCCAACTGTTAGACTCCTAAAATCATAATATTGAACTTGCACACAACAAAATCTGGAAATGAAATTCTGAAAATGCACAAGTCTAAAAATGAAATCTGATGAGACATTGCTTTAAAATATTATTTTCAAACCTGGAAGTACAAATCTGACTTCACAAATGAATTCTGGAAAAAGACAATGACTACGGTCAACCTGCGATATCTTCTTGAATTTTTTCTAATCTTTCCCAAGAAAATCATCCTTAGTTCTCCACAAACTGTTGCAAGTATAGAAAATTTGCAAGTAGAGAAAATCTGCAAGAATAGAAAAACATCCTCACTTTTTATGTCGTCCACAATTTTATTTTGCATGTTCGTCAAAATTTTGACGAAAAATCTTCATCAAAATTTTGATGAAATCTTAGGTTCGTCAAAATTTCGATGAACGTCGAGGATAAAATTTTAAAAAAATGAAAATTACACATTAAATATCACAAGTACCCAACAATACATCAAATTATACATCTTTCGTCAAAAAAATTTGTCTGATTTTGCAGTCAAATGAGTTAGTGTAGCGTGGGTATAATACCCCATGTTACACAGAGCATTTCCTCAAACCTTGTGGTTTATCCAGTGTTAATCCTAACTAATTGATTTTGGTTATTTTCACCATTGATTCTTGAAATATCTTACTCGTCTATGACTTAGGTATAAGCATTGTTTTCCTCTAATTATATGTAAGCATGAGGTGTGGTAGGTTTGATTGATGGTTTTTCCACCAATCAAACATGAAATGATCATATCAAAAATTTCAAACATTTTCCATAAAGAATTGGTGAAAATCACTGAAAAAAAAATATAGTTTTTCCAAGTTCAAACACATGTAATATTCATGATTTTCACCAATAATACATGTGTAACATGTTTTACCCAAAATGCAAGGTTAGGGTTTTTCCCCGACCTTGCATTATCTTTAACTTTTTTTCCTTGCAACCATGGTGTTTTTCACTGCGTGAACAAAACAAATTCCAACCCCTTTTATATGCACTGGTGGAGATTTTTAATGCTTGTGCAAAAATCAAATGAACTTCCAAAGTGAAAATGCACAGGCGGGGTTTTTTTCCGCTTGTGCATGAAAACTAAATATGAGATGTAGAGTCGATAAAAAACCTCGACACAACATCAAACTTAAGTGTTCTACCTTCGATTGCAAGATTGGACTTTTTCTTTGATTTTTCAAAAAACCAAGTGAACTTCCACTTGCAATGTCGTTGAATTTCAGTGACTTTGTAAAAATTTTGCAAACATCTAGATCCACTTGCATCATCACTAAATTTTAGCACCCAAACATCCAAGCATGCATATCTACCTACAACAAAGTTGATTTTTAGTGACCTAACAAAAGAATGCAAAAATTCTCTAAAACTGGGGAAATTTTTCCCTTTTGCCAATTTGATCGCTTGTGCTCAGTTTTCGCATCCATCACTCTCAAGCCCTTAAGTTCATGCAATCACTCTAAATTTCCCCACCTTTGAAATTTCCAATATGCAATTTCTCTAATGATGTAGATATGCTAAATTTTTTCATGCAGTTTCTTGTGCACGTACTTCGAGATCCTCACATTTGCATTCTTTCAAAGAAACAATTTTCTTCAAATGTTAGATATGTCTCCTAGTAAGGAAAAAGTAATGAAATACAAATATCAGGGGGTGTTTCCAACCATTTTGGTCACATCAAACATTGATGACATAAAGGACACAAAAATTGGGAATGTTGACATGTCTAAGTTTCTGGAGAGGACAAAAAAGCAGCCATTGGACAATGGTATGGGGTCCATTATTCAAAGAAATATCCTGCTAGTGTATTTGTTTCTTGTTTCATCCCAAAACCCAAAGTTTTTTTACAAGTTGCTTCTCACTATGACAAGGATACCGGAAGTGTCAAAGATGCAAATGGGAATGTGATTATAAGATTGGATGATGAATTCTTTGATAAGGCTGCCATTTATCCAAGCATTGATAGGTATGTAGAGATCTCTAAAGAATTTGCACAAGTGGAATATGATAAAGACCTAGACATTACTAAGTGGACAATCAACAGTAAATGGTTGAAGACAACTCGACTAGGAATATCTAGGTGGCCCAAGAGTTTCCCTTGTAGTGATTTCATTGAAGAGGTGAACAATCTCATCACTCTTCTCAGTAGAGTGTAAGGGTTGCCTATCTCATCCAATTTTGAAAACATGATGTATCTCTACATCAAGATTATTTTGAAGAGGAAACAACAGATCTTCTGGGGTGAAGAAATCAACAATGCCATTCATGAAAATTGACCAAAGTTCTTACAACATAGAAGTTCTATATGACTTCATACTTGGTGTATGTCACTATAGCAAAAATGAATTTTCTGAGTTTGAAAACATAGGGAAATAGAAGGGTGACTCATACAAATAATTGTAGTGCATAGCATGTAGATGGAATCCCATAAGTTGGGTTTCAATTTTCCATTAGCAATCGAAAAGTATTCTATTCAAATTACTCCTAAAGCTAAAGTTGTTGAATCAGAGATGTAGTGGGTAACATTAAAAATGTTCAAAAGAAGGCTTGATTTTGATTATCAAGGTATGAAGGATCAAATCAATAAATCCTATTCACGTGTGTACTGAATTGAGGATGTATGGGCTGACATCATAACAGATGAGGAAATTAGAAAGTTGGACTATTGTAGAATCACATTCAAATAGATTGAAGAGTTGGATTTGGCTGACATTCTTGAAGGCATGGAAGACGATGGTGACATCTTAAATCTAGCCTATGAACAAAAACACATTACAGGGTCTCCTCTTCCTCTCGTTCAATGGTCTCAAAAAGATTTAACCTTGATATTTGAAATATTTGAACCTATTATTTCTAACACCAATTTCTGGCTACAAGAAAGGGGAATTCAATTAAAATGATTTCTCACTAGATCAGAGGAAGAAACACAAGAGTTTGCTAGAAAGAAGTCAAAATTGAGGAAAAAAGAACAAGAGCAATGCTCCAATTTCAAGCAGACCATCTAAACCCAAAATCAACTTTGTGATCTAGGGTGGTAGTATGAAAGGAAAAACAACCATAGAAGGGCCATATACTAAGGAACATGAGGAATCTATGCAAGAAGAGAGGAAAGCAAAGGAAGAACAATCTAAGGAATTGGAAATGTCTCCTCATGAGGACATTCCAAAGGAACCACCTCTCGTCTTCCCCCATTGCCACTGTTGCTCCTACTCCTCCTCCTATGACTTCACCTATTCCTAATTTTCCTACTACCATAGTCACTCTTGTGGTCACTATTCATATTCCCCCCTTAGTATCAGTCCAAACCATACATTCATCCCCTTCAGGGTTTGTTTTTTAAAGTCCCAAACATGGTTTGGATAATGTGGTAGGATTTCCAATGTATTTTTCAAGCTTTTATTTTGCATCTTTTGACATTGCATATCATTCTAACTTAGAACAATTCATGACTGAGTCTATTCAAGTGTCGAGTGTTGAGATTCCTAGTGTTATTTTAATTGGCACTACTCCTATCATAACCACTAATTTTGTGAGTGCAGAAACAACATCTCAAACCATGGTTGCAAATCTAGGAGAGATCTCACC
This sequence comes from Sequoia sempervirens, assembly GCA_007258455.2. NCBI lineage: Eukaryota > Viridiplantae > Streptophyta > Pinopsida > Cupressales > Cupressaceae > Sequoia > Sequoia sempervirens. The sequence continues at coordinate 403,985,340 of VDFB02270651.1, read as the reverse complement.
ACTCCCACCTTGGCTCTCATCACAAACACTAAAGAGGAGAAAAGAATCCATTTCCCCAAATGACTTTGACTTCATGTAAATTGCACCTACAAAAACAACGACTAAGAAGAAGGAAAAGAATCTCTCAAGGTTGTTGTTTGACAAAGAGGATAAAAGGTATGTGGAGGTGGCACAACCTCCTCTAGATAAAACACAGGAAGAGTTGGATATCTTTGACTATTCTATAACAAGAGTTGAATTGGGGAAGATCACTCATGAGAATGTGAAAGCAAATACTGAATCTACATGGAACACTCTTATCGAGAAGTTTGATGTAGTTAAGAAAGTGAAGGATCAGTATAAAGCAAAGAAAAAATAATTGGCAGTTGTACTATGGAAGATTACCCAAACTTCTAAGTTAGTGGGTGTTAGTATTGAAGATCCTATGATCTAGAAGGTGGAAGATGTACACACTAGAGGCGGAGTGGTTGGTGAATTCTTGGACAGATGGTTGCATAAGGTTTTGAAATCTTGGTATCTTCAGTGAAGAAAATGAAAAGGATGGAAGCTATTAAATTAGAGTTGGATGAAATTGTTTATTTTTTTCCAAGAAAAGCAAGATATGGAAAAAAAATTGTAGGATTGGGTGAAAATAAAGGGGTTCAAACTAGATACCTTGGTGGAAGTTGGAATCATTCCAAATCAATTTGTATGTAGAGGTGAAGGAGACTATGATACATAAAGTAAATGTAATCAAAGATTTGATTGATGATTTGCAAAGTGCTCAGGAAGTCGTCCAGGATAATAATTTGAACCTTATCAATAGAGTTGAAGAACTTCCTTGTAAGTTAGGGGATGATAATGATAAGGTCCTCTCTTCAAAGACTTTTGTTCAAGAATTTACCAACATTATCCAAAAGGAATTTTAAGATCAAGCCTTTTCAATGGCTTTGATGGATAGGTTGTTATACATTCAGTTGACCTTGGACAGCTTAAAAGTATTTTTAGGAAGGCATTATGAAGCTTGTGATATGTTGAAGCAGACAATCCTAAGATTCCTCGTCATTTCCAAACATACTTCAAGGCTGGATAAAGATTTATCCCATGCCATCATGAAGAAGTATGATGATTTTCTAATGAAGGATGTTGGAGAAGACCAATTTTTCCTTAGTTTGGTTTTTATCATTTTAATGCTTTTTATAATTAGTTTTGGACAATTTACATGTCTTTTTCAAAATTGTAATTACATGTAAAAACAGAGAAGTCCCAAATCAAATTGGATTCTCCTATTTGAATAAGTCAAAGTATTTATTTTTTCCCTATATTAACTCTCAACTCTCCTCTATATATATGAGGGAGTTCTTTTGTATTATGGACCTTTTAATCTTATGCAATGAAGTGCTTCCCAAATTGTGACTCAACTTTCAAACTTTGTGTTCAAATTGCAAGTTCAAATTCAATTAATAAAAGGAGGAAAATTTTAATTTCAACCTTTGTTTTGAATCAATTATGTATGAGTGAGAATGTTCTTATTTCGTTCTTTTTTATTTCTCTTATTGTTAATTGGATAAGTGGTAATTATTTCTTATGATTGGAAAGACGTTCAAGATAGAATATATAAACTTTGAGTTATATTTCTTACTTGAAATTTTGTGATGTAAGTATTTCTTGGTGAAGATTATCAAGACTGTGGGATTGGAGTTATTCACTTTGTGTGTGAATCTATTGGTGATGTGGGTTGATAGACTTTGTGCTACAATGTGCATCATTTGTTACTTCAAAACTATCATAGAAGGCAACAAGAATACTTTGTGCTTTTGTGTGTCTTTTGGTTACGTATAATTTAGTTGTACTAGTAATCTTTGATTACTCTTATGTTTAATCAAGAATATTGGTGATTACTGCTTAGGTAGATATTTAGAGGTGTATAGCATTACAAAATATTACTGTGGAACATTGTCAATGTATTTTTTGAATGAAGATAAAATGGTGAATGTAACACACCCCACAAGGTTAAATCTAGTGTAAATACTTTTAGTTTAGTGTAGTTTACTCTTTGTTCCAATAAGAAGTAAGAAGGGAGCCTCCCCTTTTAGAGAGGAGGGAACATTCTCATCATAGTTGTAACTGAAATCCCTATTTTGCAATTGTAAAGGAATTACAAAATATTCACTCAACACATAATTAGGTCCAAACACATAGGAGGGAGCAAAACCTAGTGTAAAATTGTCAAGGGTGACGATTTTCAACACTACATGAAAAAGTAAATATTTGCATTTCATAAAGCTCAAAAAGTATTGTATTTTTAATATTTTAGAGGAAAATTTAGATAGTTATCACATATTGCATTCTAGAAATTGTCGTTTATCAAGAAAATTGGAACTTATTGCATTTATTTTATTGATTTTGAAACATAAAAAATCATGCATGCATGTGCTTTATGTAAACAAATTAGATTTTCTTACATTTCCAAAATTTTGTTTGGTGTCAGACCTGAACCTATACAAACTTAGACCTTTAAACACTATACTACATTCCCTGATTGTTAAATTACCAAAAATTTACATCCCTGGTCTAGGGAACCCTTTCCTTTGTCTTTGCTTTTCTATGTAGATTGCAGTGATAGCATTATCTCTCAAATCTCAATCCAAATCTGCTTTGTATCTCTATGAAAATTTCCATATTATTTTATTGTTCATATAACATTGAATTCAACGTCTCTAATTTTTTTTAAAAGTACTTTCAAAATGTTTGGCTATTTTGGAAAAGTAATAAATTCTTAAAATTCCTTGGTCATTGTTTCATTTTTTTTCTTTTGGTAGCATTCCTCCAACAAAGGATGAAGCTTGTGTTTTATCCTCTCCCAATTTATCTCCTCCTAAAGAGGAAATCTTGGAGCAAGAGGATGAGATCATTGATAGCTTCCTAAAAACTACTTTACCTACCCTACATTCAAACATTCCAGACAACATAACAAATATGCAAGAAGCATCCACATACCAACCTCCTTTGCAAAACTTACCTACAAGCTACAATACACCTCGCATTCCACATCTCTACCTAGAATTTTCAAAACCTATCATACCTTCACTTAACATGTTTTCTTCCTCTCATAAAGAGACCCATTTTCAATTTATCCCTTGACCATTACACTTACAAGTTATCTCCATAGAACTCACATTGATCCACCTTCCCATATTAAACATGATGCTTCATTTTTCCTAAAATACTCACTCATCCCATTTGAACCAAATTGACATCACAACTTTTGATTGGGACACACATTATGGTCATGGTTTTTGAATCCTCTCTAAATAAGGATTTAATACAAACAATGAACAAGGAGTTAAAATACCTACAGAGCTTGCACCACATCTTATAACAATAGGAATAGGATACCAAAATCCTCTCCCTCCACCATTACATAAAATGCTAGCCTCTAGACAGCAATCAAATCATCATTCATGTAAAAATGGATTACCCCTTGCTCCACACCCTTTATCCAAGATAGAATATAAATTATGTACATTTATGGAGATGGTCATAATCACCCTACCACCTCCTCATGAGATAAATTCTACCAAACAAACAAAATAGAATTTGTCTTTTTGTACATATCATCAAATATTTGGGTATTCTATTGATGATTATTGTGCCTTAAAGAAGAAAATACAAAGACTTTCAAAGATATGAAATCCCTATGGGTCCATATAAGATAATAAATTAGTTATTATGGTGTTGCTCCTTGCTATGTGGCATTGGTAGCATTGTATGTTGCTCATTTCCATTCATGGAGGCATATACTTTTGTGCAGCCGTTTTCACCAATGAGGAGCAACACAATAGTTGCACAATGATTTTCATTGTGTTGGTTATTTTCTTAGAACCAAACTTGATCTCACCATTTACCTATGAATCTACCAAAATCCAATGATAAGAAAAGCTAAGGATTGGCCAACAAACAAGTAAAGGATTACTAGGCCCTTCTACTCTTCACGCTCTGTGAAACCCAGGAGGGTGATCCTACAAATGTTTAGATAATATTCCCATGCCATTTTATCATGAACATTGAAACAAATAGATAATCTCCATACAATCCCTCAACAAATAGAACATGTATCAAAGAAGTTGGTTTCTCCTTAACAACATTTCATGTTTAGAGCATGAGAATGGTAAAACTCAACACAATTATAACCCATTTTATAAAATTTGATTTAATGAATGATTTTTTGTTGAATTGACCAACTAGATGTAGCATGAATACTTTTCTTAGATCAGTGCTTTATCCTTGGATGGGGTCAGTTCTAACATCTACACAACTTGACAACAATTTCATACATGACATTGACTAAGCTTTGAAGATAAAGCATTACAGTATTTCAACATTATATCTAAGCCACCACTTCTTACTGATATCCTAACAAAAACTAGTAGCCCCACTCAAGCATTTACATTAATTCTTTGAATTAACAAGCAAGAATAAAACCACACATCCAATGAAAAATAATGGAGATAAATAAAATAACCTTTGATTATGTTATTTATAGCTCATGAAACAATTACATAGGAGAGAAAATGGCATTGAATTTGCATTATTTTGTATTATATTTCCAGTATTGTTATCAAAATTACATGTATATTAGTATACTTGAACCTAAGACTTAACTCTAAAATGCTCAGTATATTATTTACAATGTTCTCTTTGTGATCAATTACAAAACAACAAACCCCCATAATTGGCCCTGAATTCCCATTTATAGAAACATGGGAGCCAACAAGCCTCAAGAAAAATTACCATTTCAGTCACATTTTCATATGACATTCAATTTCATTTCAATTTTGGAGATTCCCCAAACCGTTATATTTGCATCCTTATTATGGAGGGAAAGCACAAAAGAAGAAAACCCATATCACCAATTGAAGAAGACTAGCCAGCCTTCCAAAAGGCGCATTCTTCATTGCAGCAGCACCAAAATATCTCATCCATGTCAACCAAATAATTTTTACATGTTGTAAATGATTGTTTTGGTTTTCCCTCACAATGCTTTGCTCCTCCTAGGGTTTTTCACCTAAAAGGAGAAAGGGGATTGGATGGGGACCAAAATGCAACGGTTTGCACTCAATACTAATGTAAATGAGATTTATTATGCCTAATTAAGATGTTATAATGCTCTTGTATGAAAATTAAATGATCTAATGACACAAAACTTTGAAAATGTAAAGTGTTGGAAAACACAGTGTGATATGCAAAAATACCTAAAAATGCAACTAAATGATGAAATAACATAACATAATGAAAGAGGTACACCTGGAATCTTAAGCTTGATGTTGGGAGATTCTGGAATCCTGAAAAATTGATTGAAAATGATGACTAGGAAACTTACGCCAAGCTAGGCGAATTAGTCCCAATTTCGGGAAATTTTGTTGGAACATGAATCTACCAAATGGGTATCCAAAAATGTCAAAATAAATTTACAGGCATGGAAGCAAGACAAATCCACCACTAGTAACGACTTAGTCCTTCTATAGATTTTGGGAATCTCGGGACAAAATCTTGTAGCCTCAAGTTTGCACTTTCTTTTATGGCAGGTGTTCACACTTGATTCTACAAAAAACGGGGTAGAAAGCCTCTCCAAATTTGAATTAGTGTTTTTTTTACTTGATTGAATTTGTAGACTTCTTGCTCACTTTTCAACACCTATTTATTGATAAATCTACATACAAAAGTCACATGCAAAAGGGGAAAAATGGTTGAGGGTTAGAGAATAGGGGTTTGCCTTGGTCAAACCCCACTTTGGTAATCAAACCCTAAACAATGAAACAAAATGAAAAGAGAGTGATAAATAGATAGCATGCAAATGTCATAAACTTACCACACCTTTGATGTGAAAAATTTGAAGATATGCAATGAAGTGCTCCAATAGATTGACTTGATAATGCTTGATTTGCTTGAATGCTTGTAAATTAGGAGAGTGTAGGAGGAGATGTAAAATGAGCGGAAAAACCATTATTTATACCCGATTTTACTAAATTTTCTTGAAAGTAACACATCACAAGCCGACCTCAAGGGTTAGAGGACAAAATCCAGCTAGAAATTTAAAATTATTTTGAGTTTTGTGCCAAAAAGGACTAATTCGCCCCTATTGGAAACTTAGTCCCACTTAAGAAAATTAAGTGGGTGTCAAGAATTTGGGGGCATTAAAAGTTTTCCAATGCAGATATCCTCAAAAACACACTTGAAAATGGTTGGAAAGTGTATTAAGGGGTCTTTTAGACATGAGAAAGAGTTGAATTAGTGAAGACTAGTCTAGAAAAGCGTGAAAGTGAGTTACAAAACTTCACGACACTTTAAAATAAGACTTGGTAAGTGATAAAAAGAGGTTATTTAAGTGAATTATGATGAAATGATCCTATAAAAAATGTGAAAGTGGGTTACAACACTTCACAACACCTTTACAAGACAACCTAGAAGTTTTAATGATTAACAAGGGTCAAAGACCTAATGTGAACATGTTGACCACATTACAACATTAAACCTAGGAAAAATCAAGCCAAATTCCACTAGAAAGACTCAAGTGAGCATAAAAATGTCAACTATACATTTTTTGGTGACATATTAAGCCCCCACTTTAGTGAGAGGATGAACTTGCTTCAAACTCTCACCAAAGTAGCCCAACATGCACATCGAGAGGGTTCCTAATGCACACACATTGGTAAGATGAGACAACAATAATCAAGAGGGATGATCAATCCCCCATGATCACAATCCCATGGAAAACCAAACATAAGCACAAAGGAACACACATGATGATGAAAAGGAATGAAAGAAAGCTTTGATTGTATTTCCAGCCCGTTGTGGATCAGATCTAGGTTTTTTGTTTGAAATAATAAATGTGTACTCACTCTAGGGTGATGGAACTTATGGTTTTCCACTAGGTGAGAAGTCCCAAGTATATTCACTCTAGTGCCACGTAACTTTTGGTTTTCTGCGGGGTGAAAAATCCACAACATGTGGCTATGGGGAAATTTGTGCCTCATAATGGGCTTCCCGCTCAACCATATCAAAGTTATACATCCTAATAACTTTAATAAGGTGCCACAAAGAAAATTTTGGTTCATGCTTCATGAGACAAGAAAAGCTTCATATGCTTAGAACTCATGAACAAATGCAAAGGGTACCATAGGCATGCAAGTTGTATTATGCAAGGTGGTATGTAAAAAAAAATGCAAAAAATGAAATGTAAAATACAAAAGATATTCAAAGGAGTCTTGTTAAATTCATGCAAGGTTTATCACTTAGGGAACATTGTGTCTAATGTCTCCAAGAGAGGACCAATCAAAGAATAAAAGATTCACAACTTAGGGGATGCAGTGCATCACATCAGGTCAACAAGAGGAATGTAATATGCTAAGAGAGATCACCTTATGAAGTAGATCACACCCAATGTTGTCCACAAAGTGACAAACTCATCGTATGAAGTGACAAGGCTACACTAAGAACCAAGAACGAAGTGAAACAATTCCAATGTATGCCCCTCACTTTAAATAAATTGCTACACATTGTTTTGTGACAAATTACTTTAAAGTAGTGAAGGAAATAAAATGAAAAAAGAAAACAAGACATGAGAGCCAACTTGGAAAGCCCCTATGCCAAGTCATATGTTTCCAAGACTACTTCATGTAAATGAAAAAGAAAAAAAAAGAAGGATGTTTTCCCCCCATAAAGAAATACACCAAACACATAAGGGATATATGGATTTGGGGTCAATATGTTCATTGTTGTAATGTTTTTATGAAAGAGCTTGGAACTGTCATCATTCCCTTAATACATAGAATTGGAAGAATGACACAAAGAGAGTGAAAAAAAAAGAAAAAAAATGTTTGTTTTGGGTCAACATGGAAGAGACATTGTGGTCTCAACACTTTGTATCATCCTCAAAAGGAAAACACAAGAAAAATGAAAATGAAAAGAAAGAGATTTTGGGTCAACATGAAGGAGAAATTTCGGTCTCAATGCCTTGTGTCATCCCCAAAAGGAAAACACAAGAAAAAGACAAAGTAAAAAAGAAAAGGGACCGATTGGGTCAACATGGAAGAGACATAGGGTGTCTCAACACTTTGCATCATCCCCAAAAGGAAAAAACAAGCAAAAAGAAAATGAAAAGAAACAGCTTTTGGGTCAACATGAAGGAGACATTCTAGTCTCAATGCCTTGCATCATCCCCAAAAGAAAACACAAGAAAAAGATAAAGTAAAAAGGAAAAGGGACCGATTGTGTAAACATGGAAGAGACATAGGGCGTCTCAATGCTTTATGTCATCCCCAAAAGGAAAACACAAAACAAAAGAAAAAAGGGACCTTTTGGGTCAACATGGAAGAGACATGGGGTGTCTCTACGCTTTGCATCATCCCCAAAAGGAAAACACAAAACAAAAGCAAAAGGGACCTTTTGGGTCAACATGGAAGATACATTGGGTGTCTCTATGCTTTGCATCATCCCCAAAAGGAAAAAAACAAAAAAAAAGTAAAATGGCAAAGATAAAATATGACATATAGAAGAATATAGGTACGAATAGAAGAAGTATACGAAGAGAGAAAACATCAAATGGGGAAACACGATATACATATAAAAGCACACTAAAGAAAAAGAAAAAATGCAAAAAGGCTAGCAAGGTGAATGCAAGTCAGCCATCTAACAAGTCATCTACCTCCCAATCATGTTCAATATATTGTGAGGGAGGTTGATTGTCCAAAGGAAGAATTGCAAGTGTTGAAGTAGGAGATGTGTCAGGTTCTTCACTTGTTGTAGAAGATTTATCATTTAAGCTCATGGTAGATGAAAATAAATATTTTAGATCGTTATGCAATTCTCATCTATTCTTGTGATCTCCTCATCATTGTCATCATCAAGATTTATGACGATGGGAGGACGAAGGGTTATTTCAAAGGAAGGATGTATTAGGAGTTATGGTTGTTGGATTGGATCATTTTTTTGTGACAGTTGGACTATACTATCTTGTGGTAGGTTAGGAGGAGGAGGGTGATCATCTATTTCTTTTGTCAAAGGTGGAGGTTGATGTTCTTTTTCTTTTTTTTTGCATTTGATGAGCAAGGAGATGATGTCGATGCCTACGCTCTCTAGCACCATGGTTTTGTTTAATTTTATTTTGAAGTTTTTGAGGTGTAAGAGTGGGTTGATCCACCATAGGTTCCTATTCTTCTTGAGGGGGAAGAATGGAAGGAACCGAAGAATATGGTTCAATCACTTTCTCCTTGGCTTTATAAACTTGTTTAATGTGAGGGGGCATGACAATATTGGGTTCATGTTCTCTTGGAAATTTATATGAGGAAGGGGAGGTGTCTATGGTTGGTTGCTTATGAGGTTCAATTTTGAACTCAGGCCGAAGCATCATCTCATATAGGATAGGAGAAGCAAAAGTGGATGGGGATGTGTTACAAAGAGACAATTTAGTTATGCATTTGGCTTTGAACTTTTGGTAGGCTATGAAAAATAAATATTTTTGAGGGGTGATGGGTTCCATAGGTGCAGGCCAAAAGGATTCTAATGAAAAATTACCTTTAGAGGAAAATGGATTAAAGCCACTATGGTGTATGAAAATATCTCATTTCTAGGAAACTTCAAACATTTGTGAACAACCGAAGGGACCACTTTCATCAAGCGAAGCCAAGAATGGCCTAGCCACATATGAAATTGATCTAATTGTGGGATAATAGAAAATGTTACATCCAAAGTCTTGGGTCCTATCTGTAAGGGGAGTATGATCGATCTGATCATAGAGAAAGCATTTCTAGGAAACTTAAAACATTTGTGAACAACCAAAGGGACCGCTTTCATCGAGCGAAGCCAAGAATGGCCTAGCCACATATGAAATTGATCTAATTGTGGGATAATAGAAAATGTTACATCCAAAGTCTTGGGTCCTATTTGTAAGGGGAGTATGATCGATCCGATCATAGGGAAAGCAAAACTAGTATGTGTTTTAATCCATGCGGTTGGTTTATTATAATCTTCCTGATAAATTTCATGTAATACTAAAAATTATTCTGTAATCACATTCTTGCCACAGGCAGGATCCACTAATATCCCATTGGTGGGTTTATCATAGATGCGGTCGGCTATGTAAAGAGGACCATCGGGAAGCTTTTTAATTATATCATGAGAAGAAAAATTTATCTCAAGAGATTTATTAGTTGGACCCTTATGAGGGATAACATCTATCGTACCCACAAGTTCATCCATAGGAGTAACTTGAGTAACACTTGGAGTAATATTAGGTTGTTCATTATTTGTATCAATGTTTTTCACATAAGGGTTTGAAGGTTCACTAGCCTTGAAAAATGAAACATTGTGTTTAGGCATGGGGTTGGTAAAGATTTTTAAATTCTATTTAGGGGGTGCAACAGACTTATTGCCTTGATCATTGACACCTGCAATGGATAAACAACCCGAATCAATGAGGTCTTGTACTAAGTGTTTGAGACACTTACATTGTTCAGTGTCATGTCCATTTTGGAAATGAAAATGAAATTAAGCATTTGGTTAAAGGTGGGTGGTAAAGGCTTGGTGGCATCAAGCAGTTTAACTATAGGTAAAGTTATCATCTTTTGTTGTAGTAGTTGATTCATTGTGTTATGGAGAGTATCGGGTAAGGGTGTAAATTGTCTCTTCGGGTCCCCATAAGTAAAGGGCACCGCTACTTTAATAGCTTCCAATTGACTTGGAACAGGTTGGGTTGATTGCGAAGAAGGTGAATTGAACTGTAAAAATCCTTGGTTTGGTTTTCTAAATTTTTGCACATTGTGTTGGCTATTTTTCTCAGACTTCTTAGCTCGATTAGAAGTGGAATTTGAATTGCGACTAGAAATCGAGTTGTGATAGTCACAAAGGGTTGTGCATAAATGCAGGAACAAAGGAAATTTCATCATAGTTAAATTATCCTGAAGGTGATTATGCAAGTTTTCGATAAACATCTTTTGCAAATGTGAATCAGGAATCTTAACATCAATTTGAGCATATAATGACTGATAACATGAAATGAAATTGGTAACTTTTTCATCGGCATTTTTTTACACCGCATTAAATCGTCCATTGTCTTTTTAGGACTCATATGGACTTGTAAATGACTTATAAAGGCATCCATAAGTTCATTAAATGATCAAATTGAATGATTGGGTAAGTTGGGAAACCACTCCAGTGCAGTGTCTTTTAAGGTCCTAGGAAAAATTTTAGCTAATAATTTTTCATCAAGGACAAAATCACTACACAAGGTTGTATAAGCATTGACATTATTAGTAGGGTCTCCTTTACCTCCATACTTCTCAAACCTAAGCATTTCAATTCCTTGTGGCATCTGAGTGCATAATATCTCAAGGGATAATGGGCTACTATGGACATGATACGTGGGTGGATAATTTTGACTTTGGCTAATGGTGGAGATTTTTTGTTGCATGGATGAAACGGTGTTAAAGAGTTGTGTAATGATGGGATCGGTATAAGTGGTATGAGGTGGAAGGGAAAATGGTGATGGAGTGTATGTAATGTTAGGGGAAGTGAAAGGAACACTAAGAGGGGTGAAGGTGGAAGAAGGAATATTTGATGCCACAAAAGAACTAGGAATGCTAGTGGGAATAGTGAAAGAAGGATTCACATGACTAACCTATTGCATAGTTGTTGTAACTTGAGGAGTGGTATAGGTTGGTATGGATGCTATGGTTGAAGGAGGAGAAATCTGAGATCCTCCTTGACTTACAACAATGTTTGTTGATTGGGATGTGGAGGGAACATGTTTGTTGTATATCTCAGCAATTCTCTTCATAACTTGTAAGCCATCATCACTTTCAATCAAATGATGAAGGTTTTCTATGGAAAGTATGGCAGTGGTGGAAATGTTTTGAAGGGATAAGTCTTGTTGTAAATGTGCAAAATCTTCATGAATACTAATCAGTCTATCTTACAGAATGGCACTAGTTTGTGTTTCAATATGCATAGGATGGGAAGGTGAAGTCATGTGAGTGGTATTATCCATGCCTAATGCACCATTGTCCATACTAGGAGTAGGAGATCTTGAGATCCCAAGGTCTACAACGAAAGTGTTATCATGAGATGTCATGAGTCTAGAACTTCGTCTCACTAAAGTATTAGCAAAGGAGCACCAAACACTCATAGAAGTACCACAAAAGATGGGGTGGATGCAATGCAATCTAGGACAAATAAAATGAAAATAACAGTAATTCTATAAATTGAGACAGAAATGCAGTACTAGAAAATAGAAGTACAGAAAATACAGTGCAAAGTATGCAAAAGGACTAAGTCGCCCAGGGTGGCGGTTTAGTCCCACTGATGATTTTTTTGTGTTTTTTCTAAATTTTAAATGCAATTCTATGTCTTTTAGATGCACAAATGCAACTATAATATGTAAATGCAGATTTTTTGTGATTTTCAATGCAAAAACGATGCAAAAATGCAAGCTAATTGAACTTTTCACTAATGCAATTTTAAAACCCTAGGATGAAAGTTTAACCTATGCAATATGCACTACAAATGAAAGCTAGGATGCACTTTAAAAATTAGAAAGGAATATGTTCAAATGATAGATTCACCAAAATGTAAACAATGATTTTGGTTTTCCCTCACAATGCTTTGCTCCTCCTAGGGTTTTTCACCTAAAAGGAGAAAGGGGATTGGATGGGGACCAAAATGCAAGGGTTTACACTCAAGCCTAATGTAAATGAGATGTATTATGCCTGATTAAGATTTTCTAATGCTCTGATCTACAAATGAAATGATCTAATGATTCAAAACTTTGAAAATGTAAAGTTCTGCAAAACACAGTGTGATATGCAGAAATGCCTAAAAATGCAACTAAATGATGAAATAATAGAACAGAATGAAAGAGGTGCACCTAGAATCCTAAAAAATTGACTGAAAATGCTGATTGGGACACTTACGCCAAGCTGGGCGACTTAGTCCTAGTTTCGGGAAACTTTATCTGAACAGGAATCTACCAAATGCGTATCCAAAAATGTCAAAATCTATTTTCAAGCCTAAAAGTGGGACTAATCTACCACTAGTGGTGACTTAGTCCTCCTACAGATTTTGAGAATCTTGGGATAGAATCTTGTAGCCTTGAGTCTGCACTTTCTTTTCTGACAGGTGTTTGCACTTGATTCTGTAGAAAATAGGGTAGAAAGCCTCTCCAAGTTTGAATTAGGGTTGTGTTGACTTGATTGACTTTGTAGACTTCTTGATCACTTTTCAACACCTATTGCTTGATAAATCTGCATACAAAAGTCACATGCAAAAGGGGAAAAATGGTTGAGGGTTAGAGAATAGGGGTTTGCCTTGGTCAAACCCTACTTTGGTAATCAAAACCTAAACAATGAAATGAAATAAAAAGAGAGTGATAAATAGATAACATGCAAATTTCATAAACTTACCACACCTTTTATGTTCAAAATGTGAAGATATGCAATCAAGTGCTCCAATAGATTGACTTGATAATGCTTGATTTGCTTGAATGCTTGTGAATAACTTTATGAATGCTTGAATGCTTGTAAATTAGGAGAGTGTAGGAGGAGATGTAAAATATGGAAAAACCCTTATTTATACCCGATTTTACTAAATTTTCTTGAAAGTAACACATCATAGGCTAACCTCAAGGGTTAGAGGACAAAATCCCGCTAGAAATTTAAAATTATTTTGAGTTTTGTGCCAAAAATGACTAAGTCACCCCTATTGGCGACTTAGTCCCACTTAAGCAAATTAAGTGGGTGTCAGGAATTTTGGGGCATTAAAAGTTGTCCAACGGGGATATCCTCAAAAACACACTTGAAAACGGTCGGAAAGTGTATTAAGGGGTCTTTTAGACATGAGAAAGGGTTGAATTAGTGAAGAAAAGTCTAGAAAAGCATGAAAGTGTGTTACAACACTTCGTAACACTTTAAAATAAGACTTGGTAAGTGATAAAAAGATGTTATTTAAGTGAATTATGATGAAAGGGTCCTAGAAAAGTGTGAAAGTGGGTTACAACACTTCACAACACCTTTACAAGACAACCTAGAAGTTTTAATGATTAACAAGGGTCCAAGACCTAATGTGAACGTGTTGACCACATTACAACATTAAACCTAGGAAAAATCAAGCCAAAGTCCACTAGAAAGACTCAAGTGAGCATAAAAATTTCAACTATACATTTTTTGGTGACACACACATCAACAACCAAGACAAAAAATTACTCACTCATTGAAGAAGGCACACTCATCATTGCGGAAACAAAGTCCAACACCTCTCCTTCATAGTCATCAAAAACAAAAACAATGAACCAGGACACTACCTCTCCAATTCTTCAAAATCAGAGTATCCTCCCCTTCATAATTTTGTTGAAACTGGAGAAGCTACTACCTCTCCATCATCAAAATCCTCTCGACTTGCAAGTGTGAGAAAGTATCGGGTGTAGTATTGGTCAGTGTCTTCCTCATCGCTCGAAGAACCAGCCCCACCTTCCATGTTTGCATCAGGCTTCCCCATATAAGAATCATAAGCCTTGTGGTCCTTATCCTTCTTCTTCTTCTCTTTATAATTGGTCAACTTCTCTGCCCTAGCCTCTTGCTTCTCTTTACTCTATTCCTTCAGGAACACACCACCAGGTGTGCTCTGACCATGAACAACAACCCTACTTCTCAAGTTGTAAGTATTCCTGACACCACCTTCCATAGAGTTATTATGAGCTCTCCTTTTATCTTTTGGCTTTGCAGGAGCTCTTGGTGTATCATGTTTAATTTCAGGTGTATTAACCTGGGGTTCAAGCACACTTATCCTCCTAGACCTCCTTACAAGTTGGGTAGACTCACAAGGCTTAAATTCACTCATTCTTACAATAGAGTAAGGCTAAAGCTTATGAACTCTCAAATACAGGGAGACCTTACAAATTTGCATGATAAGGAAACTTCCAGACCATGCACAAATCCTATCAACTTACGAGAATTCTGCACATAATCAAACCCCTCCAAACCCTTAGGTAACTCAACCCATAGAGCTCCCAACAATTCCAAAACCAACTAACTTATGCACAATCAAAAAGTGAATACCAACTTACCTAGGAGAAACTATCTTTAATGTCTCTGCAATTATTTTCCAAAGCTCCTGATGTCTTCTACTCAGACTCAAGATTAATTTCTCAGCTCCTAATGATTGAAATTATAAAGAAAACTAGCTGACAATTCTCATTATATCAAACAATTCTAGTGTTTCAACCATTAATTTTCAAGGAAAGCTCGTGTGAGCGAGCTGACAATCGACTACTAGAATTTTAAATCTCAGTTGTTGATCACTTGATGGGGTAGATCGACAGAAAATTCAAATCAAGGAAATTAATGTTGAAAAATTTGAATGCATTCATCCTTTTCCTTTGTCCAATCAGAAAAAACCATGTGGATAATCATCCAACCTGTCCACACACTCCACCATCCACTCAGCATTAAAGAAAACCTATCGTGTCAAATTTCCCGCATGCCCATGAGAATTAACCATCTCGCAACTTACAACAACGATGTGGCAGGGAATGGGAAAGATTAGATCTTTGGCCATCAACTTGTGCTTTCCATAATGTAAAACCACTCACTCATGTGTAGCATCCTAATGCAGGAGCATCCTTGGTTCTTGGAAATCTTGCATCAACCAAAAATATTTTTTTTCAGTTTTTGTTCTTGTTCTATTCTTGCTCAATTCATGTTGGTGGATTCATAATATTTGCTCACCAGACCTTGTGGATCTTTTTTCACATCGTGGACATGTTCATTTTCCTTATTCAAGATTTGAGCATGATTGGATCTTTTTCCAGCAAGTTATCGCTTCCGGATTTAAAGGAAGTTTCTTGAACTGACATCGAAATAATTTCAAACCTATCGGCTAGTTCAATCACTTGTGGATCTTTCCCATAACTTGCGGATCTCGATGGTGTGATTTGAATTGTTCTGTGGGGTGTTCATGACCTTAATTATAGGTCCAGACTTCATTCTATGCACCTGTTCAAGAGTAATTCAAATTTGAGGATGACCTATTCATGCGCACATTACATTTTCCTTCTTTGGAGATTGTGATGATCTTTGGCCGATGCGGAAGATTCTAGATCTACGGATATGATATAAAGCTTGTAATAGATCATTACGATAGAAAAATTCAATTAACAAGATTAAGATAGATCTGATATGTAATATTTTCTCTCACATATAGGAGCATATTGGAATATTGTATTTTTGAGCATGTTATATCAGGCCTGTGAGTTGAATCTGTAACCCCAAATGTTGTCGATTGATTGTAACTGAGATTTTTGTTAATGGGAATATTTGAATCTGCATTGCCTCCATATTTTGTGTTCCTTATGTTGTGTTACTCTTGTTGCAAGGTCTGGATTATTCTCCTTTGAGGACCCTCCAACTGTGACTATGCCAGATTGTTATCAAAGCAAGATTTGTTCCTTAAGAGATCGCTAGATTTCGTGAAGTCCTGTTGAATATTTTTTGTAGGGTGGTAGATTGAGGATCCAACCTGCAACTGTAGAGGACTTGTGTAAAGATGGTGGGAAGAAGAAATGGTAGAGTAAATGGAGTGCGTGGAAATGCAGACCCAGCTATGATGGAGATGTTAAGAGGAATTGTTGCAAGATTAGATGCAGTTGAAACAACCTAGAGGAGAGGTTGACTAGTTGATGATGTGAGTGATGAAGAGGTAGAAGTGCAAGAAGAAAGGGGAAGAGAAGATCAACCTAGCCTTGATCAGGGAGAAGAGAGGTTCATAAGAGCCCTAACTAGAGTGAATACCAAACCACATTTTGATCCACCGGATTATAATGGTAAGTTGGATTCAGATGTATTGCTAGATTGGATAATAGAGATGGAAAAGTATTTTGATTTTGAAGGTACCACTGAAGATATGAAGGTGAAATATGCTTGTACAAAGTTGAGAGGACATGCATCCCTTTAGTGGGAACATTTGTAGACAGATAGACAAAGAAGAGGAAAAGAGAAGATAAAATCATGGGATCAGATGGTGAACAAGTTGAAGAAAAAGTTTATTCCTGCAGACTATCAGATTAGTTTTCCTAAAAATTTCATAATTTTAAGCAGAAAGAATCAAGTTTGACAGAGTATAATGAGGAGTTCTACAAGTTGAATATCGTATCCAAAAATTTAGAGGATGATATTGAGTAAGTAGCCATATATGTGAATGGCTTGAGGTCGTCTATACAAGATGAGATTAGTTTGATCAAGTTGCTGAGTGTAGAAGAGGCATATCAATGTGCCCTAAAATCATAAGAGAAGCTAAATAAAAGACATGAACATAGACAAAGAGGAAGAGGTGGAAGATTTCAAAGAGGAAGAACTTTTACTGGAGGAGAAAGAGGATCTTTTCCATATCAGAAAAAAGATAAGGAAGTCAGTAATAATGAGAATTTATACCATAGAGATGATGGAAACTCTTACAGAAGAGGAGGATATGGTGGTTACCAAAATGAAGGCTATAGAAGAGATGATAGAGGACAGGAGAAGAGAGTATTCAAAGGAACTTGTTTTAAGTTTGTTGGAGAAGGACATAGATCATTTGGATGTAATCAAGGGGATACAAGCAGGAAGACAAAGAACAATAGAAGAACAACCTATGTTGAGGAGGATCATGCTAGATAATCTAACAAACTAGAAGATGGAGAAGTATTGGTGAATAGAAGAGTATTGTGTCAAAGTGAATTGGAGAAGGAACAATTGTAGAGAAAGAATTTGTTATGAACTAGATGCAAGGTAAGTGGTAAATTTTGCAAAGTGATTGTTGATAGTGGAAGCTCCAAGAACCTAGTTTCTAAAGAAATGATGACCAAACTGAAGTTGGAAAGATTGAAACACCTGAAGCCCTACCAGATAGCTTGGATTTAGGATGAGCATAAGATACTGGTAAGTGAATAATGTTTGGTGAAATTGAAGATAGGAAATTACCATGATGAAGTTTTTTGTGATATCATGCCTATGGATGTATGTCATGTTTTGTTGGGAAGACCTTGGAAATTTGATAGATAAGCTATTCATGACGGAAAGAAGAACACAAATACCATTGTTGCTAATGGGATGAAGCAGACTTTGTTGCCATTGGAAGATGTTCTAAAGTTTAGATTTGTACAAATGCTAGAGTTTGTTTAGTTGATGGAAGGAGAATTCTAGATGGTTTGAGACATGAGAGCATGTGTTATGCCTTAATTCCTAAGAAGGTTGAAGACTTGAAGCATGTAGAAGAACAACCGGATGAGGTAAAAGAGTTGGTGACAAAATATGAAGATATCATTTCAAATAATGTACCTGATGGATTGCCACCTGTGAGGAGTATTAGTCATTGCATGGATCTAATTCCTGGAGCTAGTTTTCCTAATAAAGCAACACACCAGATGACACCGATAGAGAATGAAGAATTGAATAGACAAGTGCAAGAATTGTTGAGGAAGGGTTTGATCAGGGAAATTTTAAGTCCTTGTGCAGTACCTATTGTGTTAGCACCTAAGAAGGATGGTGAATGGAGGATGTTTACAGACTCTAGATCCATAAACAAGATCATGGTGAGGTATAGATTTCATTTTCCCTAGATAGATGACATTATGGATTGTTTGAGTGGAGCTAAATACTTTACAAAGATATATTTGAAGGATATCATCATATCAGAATCAGAGAAGGAGATGAATGGAAGACATCATTCAAGACAAATGAAGTATTGTATGAATGGTTGGTGATTCCTTTTGGACTGAAAAATGCACCAAGTACTTTCATGAGGCTAATGAATGAGGTATTGAAGAAATTATTGGGTAAGTTTGTGATTGTATATTTGGATGACATCTTGATTTTCAGTAAGACTAGAGAAGAACATTTGTTGCATATAAGACAAGTTTTGCAGAGGTTGAGAGAAGAGCAGTTGTTGATAAACATTAAGAAGTGTAGTTTTATGAAGAAAGAATTGGTATATCCGGGATTTGTGATATTTGTGGATGGATTGAAGATGGATCCTGAGAAGGTAAGATCAATTGTTGAATGGCCTACACCTGAAAGCATTGGAGAGGTAAGATCATTTCATGGATTGGCTAGTTTCTACCGAAAGTTCATTAGGAATTTTAGTTCTATTTGTAGTCCTATGACAGAAACAATGAGAGGAGATAGGAAGGATTTTAGGTGTACATTTGGAGCATACCAAAGTTTTGAGTTGTTGAAGAAGAAGGTGGTTGAGTAGCCTGTGTTGGCTTTACCATATTTTAATAAGGTATTTCAAGTAGACTATGATGCAAGTGGAAATGCAATTGGAGCAGTATTGAGTCAAGAAGGAAGACCTGTAGCTTATTTTAGTGAGAAATTGAATAATGATAGGAGAAGATATTCAGTGTATGATGAGGAGTTTTATGCCATAGTGCAAGCCCAGAAGAAGTGGAGACATTATTTGTTACCTAAGAAGTTTGTGTTGTATACAGATCATCAAGTGTTGCAATATTTGAACATTCAAGGTAAGTTCAATCAGAGACACATGAGATGGGTAGAATTCTTGTAGATTTATACTTTTGTTTTGAAGCATAGGAGTGGAAATTCAAATAGAGTTGTTGATTCCTTGAGTAGGAGAAAGAATTTACTGGCAGAGATGAGAG
>VDFB02270651.1:403864143-403965577 GCA_007258455.2 Sequoia sempervirens | reverse complement strand
TTCGAAATTATACAGTATTTATTATAGATGATGAAGTCTCATGTGAAAAACTTTTGGTTTTTATTATTGATAAAGTTAACAATGTACGTTTATTATTAATAATTGATGATTTACTATTATTGAATCTAAAAATGAATTTTTAATATTAGTTTACATGTAGATGAAGAAAATAGTAATATAATTTTTTTATAATATAATAAAAAGTGATTTAAGATGTAACTTTTGAAAAAAAATTAACAATATATTATAAAAATAATAAGTGTTCTAAATATTTAATCATTATAATAGTGATATAACTTTTGAGACTTCATTTTTTATTTATTGAATCAAAACAAATGAAATTACATGGAAAAGGGTTGTCAGTAGGTTGTCGGAATGAAATAAGAAAAAAATAAACAACAAAAAATCCATCTAGAATTAAATAATTGTCTAAAACATAACAAACATTAACGAACAACCCATCTAGAACTAAATAATTGTCCAAAACATAACAAACATTTTATAACGACACAACAAATTTAAATTATGAACTTCAATTTTTACATTGCATCTATTTGGAACATAATATCTTTTTCATGTAGATATTGTAGACACCTAAATTTGACCATTTACATTTGGTCAAATTTATCCTTATTTTGTCTATTCCATCTTCCCATTCACATTAATTAAATAATATGATCATTATTTAATTAATATCCATTATTTCCCTTAGGCCCTCTAAGGTATTTAATTATTTGATTAAATACTTTATCGTTTTAACATTTCCTCTCTAAATCAAATAAATAAACCAATTTACTTAAATTAGTCATTAGCCCACATGAATTTAAATTAATTTTTAATGCACCCCCTTTCTCTCTCTAGATGTCACATCCTCCATAACTCATCACTAATCCTAATTATCTTGCATAATCTTTGATTAAGGATGTGCACACTTCTAATCCTTGATTAGGAGGTGTCACATCCTCCAAAATATGCAGCTTGTCCCAATTTTTTCTCCATTAGCTTAATCACCCTTCTAATCCCTCACTATCACAACCTAAATCCTTGATTAATTAGCCTAATCCAATCCTTGGTCAACCCCCTAATAAATGCTACCCATACCCCCAATGGAATTTTTAATTTCATTTTATTCATCCCACATCCCCCAATGGAATTTTAAATTTCATTTATTCTTTCTAGGCTTTTAGAGGAATTTTTAATTCTTCTCACATCCCCGTGAGGATTATAAAGGGAGTTTTAAATTCCCTCTGGTCACATCCTTCCCATGATTTGGGAGGATGGGACAAGAAACCCTTTTTGACCAATCCCCATGGTACCTCCAGGTACCCTTCTCTCATGCACCCATGTGATGACAAGTGTCATCACCTCAAGAGTTGAGAAGGCATCTCAACCCTTGATCTCACCCTAGCCTCAATCTCCACCGTCCATTCATCTCCTCCCTTTCTAAATGACTAACACTTAGTCATTAGTCATTTTCTCATTCAACCAATTCATGCACACAAACCTTCACCCTCTCATACAACCTTCAAGCATCCATAACCAAAAATCCAACCATTTGGTGACCAAATTGAGCAAATATCAAGGTGTTATGCTGTCAAAATCCATATAGAGCACACATAGCATCAAATCTATGGGGCAATCGTGACAACAAGCTCTCTTTTGTTGCCACTTTTGTAGTATTTATTGTAGGTTTGAGGTTCATCTTGGCCCTAATTTGAGTGTTTTCTTGATTATATTTTCTTGGTTTGTTGCATTTCTTTGCATTTTAGTAGATAAAATTCACTGCACCATACGGCTGGATAATTTGATATTTAATCACATACAAATTATTTTTTATCTTTGTTTGTTCTTAGGGATTCCTTGCAGCTGAGAAAACAAAAAAACAATTTGGAAATTGATATCAGAGTTAAAATTAAGAAATTTTACTTCTCGATGAATAATCTACTTTGAAAACATTGCAAAACATCTACTTTTCTATTTATTAAGAAAAATGGTTTGTCTCATAGAATCCACCACAACATTATTTTGAAAGCCTAACCCCAACATAACTTCTTTTCAATATAGAACATGATCACAAATAGTAGGAAGGTGCTTGAAAATAACAATCCATTTTTTCTTGGCCCATAAACAGTCCCAAAAAATGTGTTTCAAACTGTCATTGTATTGACAAAACGGGCATTTAACTGACTTAACCATCATATATTTCAACCTATCCCCCATTGGTAATTTGAAATGTAAAAGTTCTTGAGTCAAAATCTGAGCATTAACTTCAACTTTGGACCTCCAAACTTGAGCACTTCATTTCTTCCATTATTTTTCTTAAAATTTACATTTTCATTTGAATTTTAATATGGGATTCAAGGACATAGTAGGAAGGAGGTTCAAATAAACATTTTTTAAAGGGGAGCAATTAAACTGATATCTAGACAACCATAACCAATCCTTGAAAAAATTACAATGAAGTGGGTGCAAATATTCATAACTAAGTCTACAGGGACTAGTGATTTTACAAATGTAATAAGCCCTTTAGACCTACTTCTTAAAACAAATTTATTTGTAATGCTTTACCAAGTTGCCCAGTCCAAAATACTAAAATCTCACATGTCCCCAAACTATTGAACCCCTTTATTAAATAGATAAAGAACTTGTCTTGGAAAGGCAACAACCAAGGGATGACCTTGATATTGAATCGATTTGTTCCACCAAATAGACAAGGTCCCATAACTAAAATCATGTTGTAAAAAAGGGCTTTTCCAATTTAAACATTTACAAGCTTGTTTCCAAACCTTCCATATGGACTATAAAGGAAATGAAGCTTTAATGTTAAAGAAGGGGGCAAGCAAAATTTTATCTAATCATATGACTAATTTTCATTTGGACCTTTAATAGAATCCATAGTAGTGAAACTTACAAATATGAGATTGTCATTTAGATATTACACTTATTGTTATCATCTTTTATTTTTTTATGATTGACAAGTACCTAAAACATTTATTATTAACCCTTTTTTTATTTTTTAAATTGATATAAAATTTTATGAACTATATCAACATCATTCATTAATTATATACTAATAACTAGTATCAAGTATATATACATATATGCATACACATATATATGTAATTAGATAATATTTGATCATTATTCTAGATAAATAGTATACTAATAACTATTATTCAATATATACACACATATTATTATACACATATATTAGATAATAGTCATTATTATACTATTTATCCACAATAACAATCAAATATTATCTAATTATCCACATATGCGTATGCATATACATATATACGTGATACTAGTTAATAGTATAATGTTAAATTATATAATTAGTGAATGATGTTGACATAACATAAAATTTTATATCAATTTAAAAAATAAAAAAATGGTTCATCTTGTTAATAAATATTTTAGGTGATTGTCAATCATAACAAATAAAATTCACCATGATACCAACTGATACTTAACAACTTCTTCCCTAGTCTAGTGTTGCTCTTATTAACTGTTGTTAGTTTTGAGGGCGGGAGATACTTTTTAAACTTCTAGCCATTGTGCGAAAAGGAAATGGAGGAGAATTTTCCACATGTCATGTATGGCTATTGTTTGGCTGCCACCAGGATTACCTATTTCCATTCTAATGACTAATGAGGTTATTATTATTTTAACACCCTTGAAGCTCGTGACAAGCTTTTCAGGCGGGCGGATTTGATCTGATTTTTCATGTCATCAGGATCTTTCTCCGATATCATTTCCCTTCATGCCATGGACTTCTCGTACAGGGAATTCGATGGGTCTGAGTTGGCTACGGGGAATTGCATTTATCTTTATCGTTTCTCACCTTACAAGTTACCTCCTACTTGCCATTTCTACGTGGTTTTCTCTACTCCTGGTTTTCTTTGTTTCTGGTCAGCTACCCTTGTTCTAGTCGATTGTGGTGAGTGTGTTGGCACAATGGGTGGGGACTAGGTGTGGGTGGAGCCTGATAAATGTGATGACTGGAAGGCGGATGGCACTATTTGGAATATATGTAGGGAAGGTGGTATCTCCTAGTATATGGAATGCATGAACAACCATGATGAGGGTCTTCCCAGGAAATTCGTGACCTCCTAGATGGACAGAAGGGTTAAAATTGGAAGCATCTCTTTTCGTATCAGTGAGGATGTCATTGCCAGAGCTATGGGTAGATGGGCGTACGTGGAAGAAAACCACCAAAGTTGTTGACCAGACCAGCCTTAATCTTTTCTTCTGGGGTGATGAGAAACATGTCAAGATGCATGGAGGATATGATTGTAAAGCGCTTCCTGAGTCGTGAGACAAAGTGTGCATGGTGGTGATGAAATACTTCACCCTAGAAGGAAGGTATGTCATTTATTATTATTATCATTTCAATTTCCTCAATCACCTTAGGAACCACCACATTATTTCCTTCCCATTTTTTGTCATGCACTCCCTTGAGAGTATTGTGCTCGATGTTGCTGAAGCCATGAATGCGAATAACAATTTCACCATTCTTCATCAGGGTCTCATTTCTAGGCTATACCATTTTTATTCAGCCATTTTCCCTCCCCGTTCCATCATCATTGTTGATGTCTCTTGTCCCGCCTCTGTTGAAGAAGCCCTGATTTCCTTTGCCCCCCTGTCGGCTAGTATCATGGATACCCTAGGTCCAAGTAAGAAGCAATGCATTAAAAACCCTACCTTGAAGCTTTCACTGCATGACACCTCCCCCTTGCTGGGTCCCGTTGTGGAAAGCAAGGAGAAAAAATGCATTGCCCCCACCCCGAGAGGCAAGGCCAAAGCCTTAAAGAAAACTAAATTCTGGCTCCACCACATTGATTCGGATATCGAGATCATCGAGGATATTAATACTTCTCGTCGGTCTAATAGACTGGTTACCAAGAAAGAAAAAGGGAAGAGTTTCAAAGAGATGCCAAATTCTAACAATGGGGATGAGAGTGTGAGTAGGAGTAAGGAGGAGAAGGATGTGGGCAAGGAGGCTTGCTTAGGCTCTGCTAGCAGTTCCTCCCATGTTTCAGAAAGTCTTAAAAGGGGCCCTCCAGCATTAAAATTAAGGAAGTTAAGCCTTGCACTTCTAACATTGTGGAGGGTAAGGCTCCTAGGGAGGAAGGCCAGAGTAAACAGGATGCTGCCTAGGAGGAGATTGTCAATTTGAAAAAAAATTTGAGAGTTTGGAGAAAATATTGCAGGAGCTCACTCGATTTTCCTCGAAGATCATGCACAAGTCTGCTACTACTCTTTGTTTGCTGCAGAAGGATAAGGCTGCGAACAATGCGGAGGAAGACCCTATCAACAAGGAACTGCTTAAGTTCCTCTCTAAGGATTGGGCCACTATTACTATTGTTATGCCATGCAGTGGGAAATAGTTTTAGTTTTTAGTGGGTTTCCATTTTTTGACTGGGGTGGGCTGTTTCAGCCTTTGATCATGTTTTGTTTTTTTTAAAAAATTGTTGTTATGTTCCTCTTTAACTGTATGACCCTCGGTGGTCTATGACTTTATATCATGCTATCATGATGGACTCTGCTAGTAGCTTTAGATCGATTGTGTATTTTTTGTATTGTTTTTGATATGTTCTGCTTAGGGTGATGGTTTGGTCTTAGACCTACTGTCAATGTGTTGTTAGTGTTATTATGTTGTGAATGTTTGTGGTTGCCTTGTTTTAATGGGACATCACCCTTGTTTTGTTGCTTTTAATATCAAAAACAAATAAAATATTCAGTATATATATGTGCATGTCAATGATAATATTTGATTGCTATTTTGGAAAAGGATAATATTCAATATTAATTTAGATAATTTTACATTACCATAACTAAAGTCTTAAAAAATATGAGCAATCACAACATATATTTACAATACAAAACTTATCATCTTGATAATTAACTTGAGCAATAAACTAATTAGAATTGTCTTTAGTAAGAAGTTATTGTTCCCTTGTAACAAGGTAAAATCAATATTTGTTAATATTTTTACTAGTTATTATCAGCTATAATTTCTAACATGTTACAATGGTACAAACTTGTTGCTAGGTGGTACCTATTACTATAGTAAATTATTTGGTTTAATTCTCTTTGTAAGGGATACAAGTGCATACTTTATAGTTTTACATCTTTATTTTATGTCATTTTGTAAACATTTTTCAATACATGTTCATAGTTCATAGTTCAATTTGTTTAGGGCTCTAACTAAAAATTGGATCTAAATTCATCAAAAAATTCATTATCTAATCAACATTCTAATCCTTAAATTTCTATGTTGATCACTCTTTACAACATTCTTCTAATTGAGGTTTTGTAGTGGGTGCAACCTTGTCCCTTTGACTAGGTTGTGTTCTGACCAAATCGGCCCTTTTTTGGAATTTTAGTTCCCACTGTCTAAGACATTTTTTCTCTTAAATCCCATTTGTTGTTAGGTTTATGCTTCTCACAATGAGCACCCTATTTAAAATTTTGATAAAAGAATTATTTGGTAATGCTTATGTATACTAAATATTTCACTATTTCATCTTATATTCATATACATGATTGCATTTCATTGATTAAAAAAAAATTTAATCGTTCTTTGAAATGTTATGATATGTTATTTCATGCTTATTATATGATATATCACAGTTTAGAAATAGATTTATGCATTTCTTTTCTATTTGGCATAAAGTGAGTTTTTTTTAATAATTCCAATTTTCGATCTTTTAGTGGTAATTCCTTAGAGATTATGATGGGAACTTCTATGATTTCTAAAAATACATTATCTTTATATGCCCATCCTAAATCCTCTATTATTTATCCTTCTTCATATGATTTAAATTGGGCCAAGACATGATGTAATACATGCATGATCATAAAATTGCTACTTTGATTGGTTTTACTATGGAACCTTTTATATTTTCCAATGATGAATTGTCTTTTGAGTTTCATAGTATACATTCTTATCATTTTATCCCATACACATATCATGTCCTCCAACATAAGAAACTAGATAACAAGGAAATAAATGAAGAAGAGGAGCTTCATTTTGGTAACTTTTAATCTCTATTTGTATCATTTTAGAATTGTGTCAAATGATTTAAAAATTAATCTAATACATGTTTGAGAAGTGTAGAAAAAGTGAAACCCTAGGATTTGAACTCTAGGGTTTGGACAACTTTTCCTAATGTTTCGTTTAGAAATGGAGGTGGCAAGGATTTGATTGGATTTGATAAAGATATATGATTGACTTACAACCTGAAAGGTGGGCCAACCTTCCCTTGACCAAATATGAAATGGACCTAAGGATGAAATGCAATAGTTCAATTGACCTAGTGATGCAAATGATTGTTCTAATACAAAAATAGCAAATTTAGGAAATCACAGATAGAAATAGACTATAGAAATGGATTGAGAAGGATGTTGTTCACTTGTGATATAAATTTAGAGCTAAAAATGTTAGAAATAGGCACCCCAAGAACCACTGTCCTTGTAGGGATAATTCAGATATGATTTCATAGTCCCCTGGTGCTAGATTAGGGATTTTGTTCTCCACCTGTCGCATTGTTGAATCACCATCGGATAATTATGTAACTAAGTTTTTGTGAGTTGACACGATGTAGGGTTTGATTACAACAATGAATAATTGATCTCGAAACTTTTTCCAATCCTCTTCATACCCAAAACCTACACATTCAAAGAGCGAGGAAGGGTTGTGCCATCTAGGGGCTTGCCTTAGTCAAACCCCATGTTAGTGTTTCCACTTCCACGATGACAATTTCAATAATAAAAGGATAAATGATAACAAGAAATGATGAATCCACAAAGTGTTGCAACTCATCACCCTTCAATGGATTCCTTGAAGTACTAAAGTCATACAAATCTCCTCAAGACTTGAATCTTGTTTGCTTGAATTTATTGGAGACCTACAAAAGGTTAGCCTTCACAAACAATGATAACATGAACATGCATAAACTCACATATGATTTGACATGATGCTTGGATCTTGAATTACTACACTAAATCACTAAAATTTTGCTCTTGATTTTCTTGATAATGCTCTTGACAATAATTTACACTTGTTGCTGGATGGATTTCAAATGATGTAATATCTAGGTATTTATATGGAATTATTATAATTTCCCGAGAATTATTTTATAAAAAAAATCTTTATTAACTTGATGTGAAATCTCCACCCAAGGGAGATGAATGGGAACATGTCAAATAGGGTCAAGAAGAGGAGCCATATTTGGTTGAGGATTCACCCAAGTTGATGATCCTCTTGAAATATTGGTACATGGATTGGATATAATCTCAACTCCCCAAATCATGAAGGTCAAATGGTCTTTTAATAAATAGGTTGTCATAGTTCTCGTCAATTTTGGTATAATTTATGATTTTTCAACCCTAAATTTTTCAAGAGAGCATGCTATTTTATCTACCCTTATTCTAGCTTTGAACACATGATGGAAAATGGTGGAACCGTAGCTTGTAAGGGTAAGTGTCAAAATGTTCACATTTCTATGGGAGACCACACTCTCAAATTTGACATGTGTTTCCCTTCCCTTAGGAGGTTGTGACATTTTCTATTAACCCAATAGGTTCACACTCTTAGTCTTATCTTGTGGGAATTTTATAAACTCTAGATTTAATTCACTAATAATGTCCAATAACACACCTTATGATTACTCATGTCTAGTTTCATTAGTCTCATTAGTTCCCATCACATGGAAATGTTACTCAAAAAAGAATCTCATGGGATTATTGCCCAACATTTTACTATTTAGCTCATGGAATCCTCTATGTCCCAACCACCTAAGGATATATAGTAATTCCTATCTCCCCATACAATTATATTTTTGGAATCCATTGGATTACCACCATGTCAACTTGAAGATCATGCCTCTCAAATTCTACCTACGAGTACACCTCCAAATATCCACCCATATTAGTACCCATTTTTATAAAATTCTAAAATCAAGAAACTAACTAGGAACTCCTACACCAAGGGGTTATTTGGCCTACTAGTAGTCCTTAATCCAACCTATAATTGGTACGTGGTGTCATTTGCATTTTAATGAGATAAACCAAATGCTACTTTATTGGTACTCTTAGATTTTCAAAGGACTACTAGCACATTAAATGAATTTTTTTCATTCCATTTGTCCCTAAATCATCCTTTGAGAATGTAATGATCCTCAAGCACTAGGAATTATTGCTAAGATCATGCCAAGTTTCTAACTAGTGCAACAAATGTTAGGTTAGATAAGCTATTTGCTCACAAAGATGGAGGGAAGCCTCATAGAATAATGATTCAACTCACAACCACATTCTAAAAATGTATGCAAGGTGCATGAGAAATGTGCTTAGGAAACCTTTTCGGGAGGTAGATAACAACAGAAATTTGCAACTTAATTACATGGGATTTCTAATGTGTGGGTGTTATGCATTGCAGAGTTTATGACAATCCATGCCTTCACTTTGCAAGATCCTTGTTAGTAGAGAGAATACCAACCCATAAAAGGCCATCATCAAATATCTCAAAGGCATCACAAAGGTTGGGATGTTTGAAGTCATGCTTAAAAAACTGTTGCACAATGGCTTACATTTTGTAAACATGTTAGTGTTGCTTGCAGAGTTTATGACATTTCACTTTGCATCCTTGTTAGTAGAGAGAAACCAATAAAAGGCCATCATATATCTCAAAGGCACCTCAAGTTTATGCAAATAAAACTTTGACCAATCACAACTCATCATTGGATCCAAACCTATCACAAATTTTCTTTTATTTTCTCCGCTCACAACAACCTTGTGCATAAGGCATGCAATGGCTACACACTCAATATGAGGTTCAAATATTTAACCTTATAAAATTTAAGTGAAACTCTTGAAGTTGTGAACACAAAAAAGCAACCTAAAAAACTATGTTAGAGTAAAGCATTAGAATACTAGTTTCTTGAAAATAGTTGCTTGAAAATACAACAATACATCTAGCCTTCCAAATATGTAAAATAACTTGTCTGATAGAATGAACAATCACATCTTTATGCAACCCAAATCCCAAAAGAGCATCTCTCCAATTCCACTTATGGTGAAAAAAGCAACAGGAAAATTATTAAAGATAGCATTCCATTATTTCTTAGCAAAGGTGCAATCCCAAAAAAATAAGTTTTATATTTTAATGCATCTTAGTCTATCTCCAACTGACAATTTATGATGTAAAACTTTCTAGGCCAGTAGTTGAGTTTCTGCATCAGCTTTGGATTTCCATATTTGTGCACTCATTTTGGTCCACTTCTTGGAACCAAATCTGCACTTCCATTTATGATTGAGACAAGGAATGATCTTCCAGTGAGGCAGGGGAAGAAGATACATATTCTTTAGTGGAAGATAACTAAAATGGGAAGAAGACAACCATCTCCATCTCTGGGAGTACAAATTTCATAGGTAGCAAATTTAGGAGCAAGTTAATCAACTTTAGAACAACTGCAATATGAACCTATGTGTTTCAGCTTATATTAGTCTCTTGTTTCATTAGGTCATGGTCATATGTTGACTTTTTGTATTTTCTTGCATAACTGTTGTATGAACTTATGTAAAGTGACTCAACTAAAGTATTTGCCTATTGTTATGTTGGGACATGGTCTTTGTTGGCTCACTATATTGTATTATTTTTCATTTTCATTGTATTGTAGTTGTTATTCTTTGTAATCTTGCTTTGATCAATACATAAAAAAAAATTAAGTGAAACTTCATTTCACATGTTGTTCACCTCAGAATAATTAAAATTTTAGAACCTTTATTCCACCCTCCTTAAAAGCTTAAAATATTTGAGAAAATGTTTTAAATTTTTTCAATTTTAAAACATAGTGTAATTGGGAGTTCAATTTCCATGCAAGCCAAATGACAGAACTGATGCCACAAGTGCATACGACTTCCAAGAGATGCAAAAAATTGTAAAGGGTTGTAATCAATTATTTAGATCCTTCTAATGTCGCCAAAAGTTGCACAACAAATGAATTTTCAAAACATCCTTTGTAAACTAGGCCTTCTGATAGGCCATTTAAATTTTTTCTAGTTCAGAACTTGAAACTTTTCCAATCAATATGAAATTGGATCCAAAGGCTAGTGAAGGAAAATAAATAACAGGGTTGTTTCCAAAATAGAGAAAACCAAACTTTTTCACGGAACCTTACAGACTCACTCCAAAATGTTGACACATTTAAATATCGACCAAAACTCATCTAGGAGCCACAAAAATTGGTAGGCACACTCTTGGTGAATTATAAAAAAATTTGCCAACCGGATTTTCATGATGAGCTTTGAATTTTAAAATTTTAATATCCGGAAGTTTCAGGCCAACTAGATGCCACGTGACTCAAAAACAAGTTTTGTTGCCAATTCAAGGACAATTATGCATTAGAAATTCATCAAATTTGTAGGTGCCAATAGTGGGATCTAAGGATGAAGGATATATACACATATACATATAGATGTATATGTATGCATATCTATATTTATATATACATATATATGTATAAACACACATATCTACAAAGATATATGTACATATATATGTGTATGTATATATGTATGTATCGATATATACCTACGTATATCTTTATTCTTCAATTATTAGTTTCTAGCAACCTTGATTATGTTGTGTGTGTTTATTAGAATAAAGTGTTGAAGTAGACAATTAAAAAATGATATCTTTTTATATGTCATTTTGGCTTCCTCTCCATGCTTCTCCATCTTTTAATGAGCAAGCACGACAATCTACTTAAAAAATTTCCTCATCTTAATGATGAATCACAAATGTGATCTAAAACATTAATGTTAAAAAATTACTGCATAACTATATCCATAAACACTTTCAAATATTATCAAAGACACAAAATTCAATATTTCTTATTATACATTTTATAATTAAAAACACTAAAATGTAGTCAATCTTAAAGTCCAATTGACTTTATATTTCACAAAATCTGAAAGAAACATTCATGATTGACATCTAGACTTTGCTAGTTGCAAAATTGGAAAAAAAAGAGGACTATACACTTACTTTTGTCACGGAGCTATTTTTTCTCTAGTGAACATTATTATACTTTTTGTATAAATTATATACATGTATTTAAAATAAATTTTATATTTTGATCATTAAATAACGACCATCAATTTTTTTTCTAATAATATTTTAAAAATAATTTATTAATTTTTTCAAACAAAATTTACCTAATCTTATATAATATTTCTAAAATTCATGTCAAACTCAAAAAGTCGGTAGTAAAAGTTAAAAAAGGAAAAAAGTACTTGGACAAGAACATGTGGGGGCCGAAAATATTGGTGGGATGTGTCCGACCACTAAGTGCTCAAAAGTTTCATTTTGTACGCAAGCGAAGTCAAGTCAGAAGTGACGTCACTGCAGACGTCCAATAATTTAATTCCAAAAGCTGCCAAATTCGGTACCACACCACAACTTTCTTCACATCATATCAAATATTTATTACTGTCAACTAAATAATTTCCTGCTTCTCAGGCCACGAATTTCAAACTAACTAGTTTTTTAATAGTTATTAAGAATTGTGTGATGTTTTGGTAGGATTTAATTTTTTATATGATTAAAATATTGGATAGTTATAAAAAATTTATTAATATTTAAGATTAATATAAGGGCAGGGGCTGATTGGCTAAAGCATCCTGTTGTAGGCAAGAGGTCACGAGGTCTAGTCTCCCCACAAACCCATAGTATTGGAGTAAAATTAAATATAGTATTTACATTGGTGAAATATAATCTTTAGGTGATTTTGGAGATATCAAAATGATTTGTATGTTAGTATTTTAAAGTTTATTTATATAATTATATTGGAATCTAAAAATTGATTATGTTATGTTATGGTTTAGATTTATGCTTGTCAAAGTGAATTAATATTTGGACCTAAATTTGTACCAATGGAATAAACTTACTAAAATTTGACTATTAGAATCTATTTACCTCGATCTTTTGATTTACGAATCAGAATAAGGAACTAGCAGTTTTTACAAACATGGTTGGAGAATTTGTTGAATCACAAGGGTTGATGTTCTCCTTAGTTAGGGTCTTAGATAGACTAATTTAACAACTTTGAAACAGTTTTTACAAACATGGTTGGAGAATTTGTTGAATCACGAGGGTTGATGTTCTCCTTAGTTAGGGTCTTAGATAGACTAATTTAACAACTTTGAAACAATGATTAAATACAAGTATGTAGGGATGTTTGAGATAATATATGTTTTTATAGAGAAATTAAATTTATCAACGATACTACTATAATTATATGAAGAGGATTAGGGCATGTGATATCTAAGCATGATTTCAAATGAATAAACATGAAGGTCTTTGGATACAACAAAATAACACAAATAAACACAAGTGTCAACTATAACAATTCACAATGACTAGGAGGATAGATTCAATAAGATTTAATTTGAATTTGAATATTTCACAACTACATTAATGACAAGTCAATTCTACACCTATATATCTGATCTAAGATGAGGAATCGGGGATGTAGGGATCGTGATGGTATTTTGGGGATAAATGATAATGGGCTCAAGATAAGATAATGTCTAAGTTGGATCCATGCAATAATATGCCACTTGTAATCTTTTTATTGTATAAAATACACTCTAATCAAAATGGGATTAAAATATAATGTGGAAGGGTATGAACATTACCATTTTTGAACATCATTATATTTTTCCCTTAATTTAATATTGTAATGTGGAAAGGGATCTAGGGTCTAAATCACACCTTTCCTCAACATCACTTTTGAGAGGACACAAAGATGATCATAAAAGACCACCTGGTTACTTTCCTTAAGGAAGAGCTAGAATGGTTGATCGGGGTTTTGATCCTCTTGTGTGAGGGTTGATTTAAGAATTGAATTGGTTTGATTAGGTAAACTAGGTCAAATAGGAAACTACAACAATCTGATATGAATACAAAAAACACAAAGTTGATAAACAAAAATTGAGAATAGTAGAGCAGAGGATAGAGACAGAGGAACATGGCATTCAAATCTGGGATGGAACTATCTATTCAAGGGCGTGGGCACCCTAGATTGAGAAATGAGGGCTTTTGGAATATTTGAACATGTATCGGTTGGTTACAATATGTAGGTTCTCTCCTATCGGATTTAGCTTCAAAACTTTGTTTGTTGATGAATAATCGATCTTGCCCTAATTTGATGAATGAATGTGCTTGAATGCTTGATCTTGATGTCGAGTCTTCAATATTCTACAAATCCACTTAAGCTCTGCCACTTGAAAGAAAGAGAGGAGAGGAAGGGTTGTGTCATATAGGGGCTTGCCTAAGCCAAACGCCAGTTTGGTGTTTCCAACTCTACAAAAAACTATGATGATGTTGATAAAGAGTGCTTACCCTAGGTTGGGTAGAGGAAAATGGATAAAATAAATGATAAATCACAAGTTCTACAACTTACCACTCAAATTTCCTTTTCTTGATGGACTAAAGTCATGTCACTCATCTCATGCAAGGAGGATTTGATGCTTCATTAAAGGTCCTACAAGTCTTAGTACTCACAAAACAATGATTATAAACTATGAAATAAATCTTGCATGATGTATTGTTAACATGAATCTTGATTGATGAAAATTTTGTAAAATGATGTTTATTCTACTCTTGAATTACCTTGACTGCTTTTTAGGATGCTCAATTGGAATTCAAATTGCATAGGTGTTCAAATGGTGAAAAAGACTTATAGTTTTTGCAAGTATGAAGGTGTTGTCATTGATGTCAACTAGAAGTCTATTGACTGGTGTTGTCATTGATGTCAACTATGGGATGAAGATGTTGAGGATATTGAGAAAATTGTGAAAAGAGGAAAACAAGTTGTGCATGTGTAGTTGAGACCTTGAGGAAGTGTTGTGTGTACATGGAGCTATTCTTTTTGTTGCAAATTCTGAAGGTGAGTTTGAATGAAGTAATGAGCTAAGATGATGTCACTAGTACTCGGTTTCCAAGTGATTTTGAGAAAATTTGATAAATAGAGTAAACTGTATTGTGCAAGTGTTCATAGCATGCTCCGATATTGTGCTCCGCATTCTTTATGTGTTGATGCTATGCCTATGCAGATCTTATAGGTTATTCGAGATTGTTAGAGGTTAATATATTTAGAATTTGGGTTTCTAGATTGTTGTACAGTGTGAGATATTTTCACTAGTGTGTGAATCAGTCATTTAGTGATATTTTCTATGGTCTTGGAGAAATATATTTGCTCTGCATTTTTACACTGATTGGCTTCAGGTTGTATAGATTTGGGAAGTTGCTTATAATGCTTTTATCTTTCTGTATTCAAGTTTTTACTTGATTTGGTGTAGTACAGTGTAAGTTTCATTTATCAATATGAAATTAAGGGTTACTAGTTGTTCTGAGTTGAAGTATTTGTATGATGTGAACTTGGATGAAGTGTTTGATGAATATTAAGTAGTTCATGGATTATTCTAGATTGTGTTCAAGTGAATTATGTTGTGCAAAACTTTCAGCTTGATTTAAGGACCTAATGATTATGGTGTTTTGTATGGGTGTTGGTTGACCTTGTGTTTAACACTACATGTGAGGCTTGTAGAAGCATGTTGAGACCTATTTGGGTCCTAATTAAGGATTTATGTAGGTTACCTTTCGTTCCTATCCACCGCGAGAATGTTTAGATACCAACCTATTTTGAATTTATATGTATAACGACTAATGGCCAACATTGGAGAAAGTTTTTGAGGAAAATCTTGATATATTTATATGTATGGTGTTGATGCAAGAGGTGTGGATGAAAGAGTAAGAAGCAAGATAGATGTGAATGATGTGTGTGTTGTGAACTTGAGTAGAGAAGTGTGAATTTCATGTTAGGGTTCTTAAAGGTAGTGAGTTGAAGGCATCTAAAATCTTTCATGTGAGACTGCTAAAGTGTGTGAGCAATTGTGATGGATTCCTTGTTTCATTGAGAAGTGTTCTCTGTGTAACATTCTTCTATCTTCTTGTATTCTTTCTGTGGTAGTGAGCCCCTTTGTACCAGTTTTGCTTTACTTATATTGTGAGCTAATCCTTATCGTGGTTTTTCCCTTATTAGGTTTTCCACGTAAATCTGGTGTTCTCTTGTGTATGGTGTTGTGATTTTAATTTTTGTTATTTGCAATTCATGTTTAATCATACTAATGGAATAAGGGTTTAATGAATGCTTGTGGATTTGATTACTATAGAGGCTTTTGAAGGTTTAATTTTCTACAACTGATTCACCCCCCTCTCAGTTGTCTTGTTCATTCCAACAATTGGTATCAAAGAAAAGTTCCTTGATGAAGACCTTAACTACTTGAGGTAGATTCAAGAAGGTGAACAAGATTACTTTGGAATATCCTAGATTTGATAACTCAGATTATGCATTCTGGAAGACAAAGATGGAAGGATGTTTTTCTGCTCAAGGATATGAGATTGAGAAGGCTTATCAAAATACATATACTCCACCTTCAAATGGTCCAAGTACAAGTGCATAAATCAAGGTGCATGAGATCAATGCTAAGGAAAGATTTATTATTGTGAATAGTCTTTCAAATATTGAATTAGTTAAAGTTATCAATTTAAAGTCTGCTAAAGAAGTTTGGGATAAGTCAGAAAGCATTTATGAAGGAGATCCGAAGATCAAACAAGCAAAGTTACAGAAATTGAAGGTGCAGTTTGAAATGATGCATATGTCTAAAGATGAAAAAATTAAAGGCTACATATAGAGAGTTGATGAATTGGTAAGTAATATGAGAGGCCTTGGTGCATCAATTAAAGAATCTAAAGTAGTGAAGAAAGTTATCAGATCTCTTCCAGATTGTTACAGTGAAAAGGTATCTACTATTGAGGAAATTGTTGACTTTGAAAATTATTCCAGAGATCAGTTGATTGGTACTCTGACTACATTTAAAATGAGAAAACAAAATAAAGGTACAAAAGTAGAGACTACTTTCAAGGCTGGTAAATCAGAGAAGTTTGAAGATTCAAGTGAAGAAGATCTTGATGATTTGGAAGCCAACTTTGTGAAGAAGATGAAAAAGGGCATCGATAAGTACAAAGGTAAATTACCTTTCAAATGTTTTAGTTGTGGTGAGATAGGTCATTATGCTTCTAGATGTCCAAAAAGAGCTCTAAACAATAAGAATAAGGAAAATAAAGGAAAAATGATTAAGAAAGCTTACTATGTGAGAGAAGATGCTGGTATTTTTGATGATGAATCTGATTTTGGAGATTTTGATGATAATGAATGCCTATTTTTAGCTATAAAAGAAGAATCTGGTTCTACTAACCCTAAAATTTGTGTGAAGGAAATTATTTTGAAGATGAAGGATAAGGTCGAAGGTACTTTGGCATCTACTTTTCATGTCAAAGAGGATAAGAATTACTGGGTTGTTGATAGTGGCTGCTCTGATCATATGACTGGGGACAAAAGTAAGTTTGTTAAACTTAAAAAGTATGATGGAGGATTAATTAAATTTGGAGATGATTCAAGAGCTAATATTTGTGGAATAGTTTCAATAAGTTTTTATGGAAAGCATAATATTGAAAATGTTTACTATGTTAAGGGCTTAAGACATAATCTCTTGAGTGTTAGACAAATGTGTAGTAAAGGGTATAATATTGTGTTTAAGGATGAAGCTTGTGAGATCCGAAAAGGGTTTGGAACTGTGATTGCTACTAGTAAGAGAACAAATGGGAACATCTATTAGCTTAAGGGTGTTGATGGTCATTGCTTTATGTCTCAGATTAATGATAGTTGGCTATGGCACAAGAGGATGTGTCACATGAATTTGATAATTTGGAAAGAATTAGTTCGGTTCATGTTGTAAGAGATTTACCTGGAATCACATAACCTATCAATGATGTTTGTGAGATTTGTCAATTTGGAAAAAAAATTGTTGGATATTGCTGATATGTGGTTCTCATTGATGTAAATACTATTGGCATTAATGTATTTAAGGCTGTATATGTCGAGGATATTGAGAAAATTGTAATAAAATAAGCTACAAGTTGTTGGTGATGCAGTGAAGTTCAATGTAGCCACCATACTGATGGCTAGCTCAGTATATTGATGATAAGAGGTTGTGGATTAATGGGTTTGTTTTCAAGTATATCTAGTTTATCCACATGAAGTTTTAGAGGTTCACATGAAGATTTGATTGAGTTATGAGTATTTGTGTTTTGATAGTTATTTTGTTGCTTTAGTTGGTATTCCTAAAAGGAGATGATGTGATTCTAGTAAGTTGAGTTGTTGTGGATGTTTCTGTGGTGATTCATGATTCTTGTGGATGTTTCTAGATCATGCTCTATTTGTGTTGTTGGTCTGCATTGATCGGTGTTATCATGATTGGTGATTTTCTTTTGTGTGTTCATGTTTTTCATGATCATGGCCGACAGGGTGATTGTAGCATGTTGCAGATCTTCGAGGCATAATTGTTTAAGGTGTTTTGTGTTTGAGGATGTTGTTTTGGGTCCTTACTATATTGTGGCTGGCGTTGTTTGATTCACATTGATAAATTATTTATTGATTTGGGTCGATAGTTTGTACACATTTTATATTTTGTTGGGCCGACATGTAGTTGATGTTACCCTTGGTTGCAAATATATATAATCAATTTTTTATACCATTTGATGTAAGTGGTGTACGAAGTGTGCGAGTGCTATGTGCCAATAATGTTCTAATCTTTCGAGAGCAGAAGTAAAGTGTGAAGAAGAGTGAGCAGATGTTTATGTGCTTAACCGAAATTGTAATCAGGCATTGGAAGATGCTATTTTCTCAGTTCAAAATCTTCCTGATGTAATATGAATGTTATTGTAAGACAATGAGTCTTCTTTGGGTGGTAAGCCTTTTGTATTTGAGCAGTGAGCTCTAGGCAGTGTGCCTGAATGCATGCACATTCCCCATTTATAATTGTTTTATACTTTTAATAGGGTATAATCTTGTGGACTAACGTCCATTGTGATTTTTCCCCTAATAGGGTTTCCACGTAAAAAATATTGGTGTTATGTGTGTTTTTGATGTGGTGATGGTTTATGCTTTCATGTTTATTTATCAGATCTGAGAATAATTTTAATAAGTATAATTTATGTGACAACTGATTCACCCCCCTCTCAGTTGCCTGCCCTTGTATTTCCAAAAATTGGTATTAGAGCAAGTTCCTTAGAATAATTTAATAGCTTGAGGTGATCTAGGATGGCGACATATAAGAAGGATAGTCTAAGATTTGATGGAACAAATTATTCTCTGTGGAAGACTCAAATGGAGTGTCATCTGAGACACATTGGTGAACCTTACTGGACAATTACAAGGAATAGGTATATCAACCCACATAATGGTCCTTCTACTGCAAGTGAGATAATGGTCCTTCTACTGCAAAGCCTAAAAGGGAAATATGAAACGTTGAGAATGGGTGAAGATGAGAACATCACTTCTTTTATTCAGAGAGTGAATGATCTTGTGTGTAGTATCAGATGTGTTGGTGGAACATTGGAAGAATCAGACATTGTTGCTAAAGTACTCAGATCCTTGTCTACTGCATACAAACACAAAGTTGCTGCTATTGAGGAGATCCAGACTGTGACAAATGTAACCAGAGACATGTTGATTGGTAAGCTTGCTAATTTTGAGTTAAGTGAGTTTGGTGAATCTCTTCCTAAGACAAAATCTGCATTCAAAGCTACTATCTCCAGAAAAGATAAGTAGAGATATGATCCGGGAGAAAATTCTTCTAGAAACTTGTCCAAGTATGAGCAGGAAATGAGAGAGATTAAAGAAGAAGAGAGAAAACTAGATGAGCTTGAAGCACTTCTTGTCAAAAGGGTAGCCAGAGGAGAAGGTAAGTATAAAGGGAAATTTCCTCTTAAATGTTTTTCTTGCAATAGGATAGATCATTTTGCCTCAAGGTGTCCGGAAAGAGTTCCTAAACCAAGACCTAACAAGCCTAGATTCCAAAGAAAGTTTTATTATGTTGCTGATGAAGGTGTGACAGATGATGAATCTGATAAAGGGAATTTAAGTGAGGATGAATGGATATTTATTGCTATCAAGGAAAGTGATCCAGTACCTACTGAATCTGCTAGTTGCATAAATGTGGAGAAAGCTCTAGCTTCTAGAGTTGAAGAAAAAGATGAATGGGTGATTGACAGTGGATGCTCTCATCACATGACAGGTGATAAAAGTAAATTTGCGAGCTTGGAAAAGTATGATGGTGGTGTTGTAAGATTTGGTGATGACAAAGCTGGTGTAATCTATGGCAGAGGATCCATTTCTCTTGATGATAAGAATAATACTGATGATGTTCTATATGTGGAAAGTTTGAAGCATAATCTCTTTAGTGTTGGATAGATGGTTGACAAAGGATACAATCTTCAATTCAAGGATGGAAAGTGTAGAATATTGGGGAGTTCCAAAAATGTGATTGCATCTGGCACAAAAACAAAAGGTAATATCTT
Organism: Sequoia sempervirens; assembly: GCA_007258455.2. Lineage (NCBI taxonomy): Eukaryota > Viridiplantae > Streptophyta > Pinopsida > Cupressales > Cupressaceae > Sequoia > Sequoia sempervirens. The sequence continues at coordinate 403,945,083 of VDFB02270651.1, read as the reverse complement.
TCACCTAAGTGGTACTAGAAAAAGTTGTCTGATTGCTCAAGTTGATGAAAGTTGGTTGTGGCATAGGAGATTGTGTCATGTAAACTTTGACAATATTATCAAGATAAGTTCTACTTAGGCAGTGAGAGATCTTCCTAAGTTTATAAAACCTACTAATACTATATTCAAGGAATGCCAGTTAGGGAAGCAAAGTAGAGTTTCATTCCGAAGCAAACGACATTGTTTGAATGAAGTGTTGGAGCTTGTGCATACTAAATTGTGTGGTCCTTCTAGAGTCAAAAGTTTACAAGGAGACATGTATTTCATGTTACTTATTGATGATTACTCTAGATTGATGTGGGTTGCTTTCTTAAGGGAAAAATATGAAGCCCTAGAGAAATTCAATATCTTTAAGGCTGTGGTTGAGACAAAGATAGGTCTGAAGATTAAATGTTTGAGATTAGATAGAGGTGGTGAATTCACTTCCGGTGAGTTTAATTCTTTTTGTGAAGAGCATGGGATAAAGAGACAATTATCTGCCCCGTGGACCCCTCAGCAAAATGGAGTTGTGGAAAGGAAGAACATGACAATTCAAGATGCTGCTAGGACTTTGATGCTAGAAGGAAATGTTCCACATATCTACTAGAGAGAAGCTGTGAGTACTGCCATTTACACTCTCAATCAGGTACATGTCAAAGGTGATACTGGTAAGACTCCTTTTGAGCTATGGTTTGGTCATAAGCCTACTGTTAGATACTTCAAAATATTCAAGAGTAAATGCTATATCAAAAGAGATGGTGATATAGAAATTTTTGATGCTAGAAGTGATGAAGGAATCTTTCTTGGTTATTCTACTAAAAGTAAAGCCTATTGGTGCTACAATAAGAGATTGAGGAAAGTAATTGAAAGTGCTAATGTCAAGGTTGATGAAGACACAGTTAGACCATCTAGAACCTATGGATATGATTTAGACAATCAGAATGATAGTTCAGATAGAGGAAAGAAAGTTCAAATAATTTCGGTGAATTAGGAAAATCAAGAGGAAGAAACTAGTGAAAGTGCAGAAGTGAGATCACAAGAGCCTGAAGTTCAAGAAAACCCTAAAACTCCAAGGTATGTAAGACTAAATCATTTATAATATTAGATTATAGGTGATAAGAACAAAGGTGTTCAAACTAGGAGAAGAATTGCAGAAGAATAATGTTTGATATCAAAGACTGAGCCTAATAGTGTCAATGAAGCATGCAAAGATGAACATTGGATGGAAGCAATGAAAGAGGAACTACTGCAAATTGAGAAGAATGATACATGGATTCTTGTTCCCAGACCTAAGGACAAAAATGTAATTGGAACTAAATGGGTCTTTCAAAACAAACTAAATGAGCAAGGTGAAGTTGTTAGAAACAAAGCAAGACTGGTGTGTAAAGGATATTCTCAGATGGAAGGAATTGACTTTGAAGAAACTTTTTCTCTTGTTGCTAGGATTGAAGTTGTGAGATTATTTCTTGCTTATGTTGCTTACAAAAACTTCAAGGTGTATTGGATGGATGTCAAGTCAACATTTCTAAATGGTGAACTAGAAGAGGAAGTGTATATTGAGCAACCCGATGGATTTCAATTGACTGATCAGGGAGATATAGTTTTCCAATTGAAGAAAGAATTATATGGACTTAAGCAAGCCCCAAGAGCATGGTATGCCAGATTGGACAAGTATTTGTTGAAGCTTGGATTTAAGGATAATTTTGAGTATCTCAAAGGGAAGATAGGGGTGATTACCCCTCCTAATCAGAATTAAGATGCATTGACTTGTATTAGTCCATGGATTTCATAGTCATATCTTGTGATCCAGATTGATGTTGTGGTGGTTGCTACTCAGGGGGAGTAGTAAAATGTTTAGAAATGTTGTTTAGAGCTTGTGTGGAGAAAGATAATTTGTATCTTTGTCATTGATGTCAAAGAGGGAGAAGAGTCATGTGAAAAATTGTGAAAGAGTTAAGGAGAAAAGAGTTAAAATCTAAGAGCGAGAAAGTGCTAAGAGAAAGTATCGTTGATGGTGTTTTTCACATCATGTGTTACCATCAATGCCAAAGGGGGAGATTGATGGATATTGCTGATATGTGGTTGTCATTGATGTCAACACTATTGGAATTAATGTCTTTAAGGCTGTATATGTCGAGGATATTGAGAAAATTGTAATAAAATAAGTTACAAGTTGTCGGTGATGCAGTGAAGTTTAGTGTAGCCACCATACTGATGGCTAGCTTAGTATATTGATGATAAGAGGTTGTGGATTAATGGGTTTTTTTTCAAGTATATCTAGTTTATCCACATGAATTTTTAGAGGTTCGCATGAAGATTTGATTGAGTTATGAGTATCTATGTTCTGACAGTTGTTCTGTTGCTTTAGTTGGTGTTCCTAAAAGGAGATGATGTGATTCTAGTAAGTTGAGTTGTTATGGATGCTTCTGTGGTGATTCATGATGCTTGTGGATGTCTCTAGATCATGCTCTATCTGTGTTGCTGGTTTGCATTGATCAGTGTGCTCACAATTGGTGATTTTCTTCTGTGTGTTCATGTTTTTCATGATCATGGCCGATAGGGTGATTGTAGCGTGTTGTAGATATTCAAGGCATAATTGTTTAAGGTGTTTTGTGTTTGAGGATTTTGTTTTGGGTCCTTACTATGTTGTGGCCGATGTTGTTTGATTCACATTGATAAATTGTTTATTGATTTGGGCCGACAGTTTGTACACATTTTATATTTTGTTGGGACGACATTTACTTGATGTTATCCTTGGTTGCAGATATATATAATTGATTGTTTATACCATTTGATGTAAGTGGTGTGTGAAGTGTGTGAGTGTTATGTGTGAATAATGTTGTAATATTTTGAGAGCAAAAGTAAAGTGTAAGAAGAGTGAGCAGATGTTTATGTGCTTAACCAAAACTGTAATCAGGCATTAGAAGATGCTATTTTCTCAGTTCAAAATCTTTCAGATGTAATTTGAATGTTACTGTAAGACAGTGAATATTCTTTGGGTAGTAAGCCTTTTGTATTTGAGCAGTGAGCTCTAGGCAGTGTGCCTGAATGCATGTGTATTCCCCATTTGCAATTCTTTTATACTTTTAACAGGGTATAATCTTGTGGACTAACCTCCACCGTGGTTTTTCCCCTAACAGGGTTTCCACGTAAAAAATCTTGGTGTTATGTGTGTATGTGGTGATGGTTTATGCTTTCATTTTTATTTATTAGATATGAGAATAAGTTTAATAAGTATAATTTCTGTGACAATTGATTCACCCCCCCTCTCAGTTGTCTTCCCTTGTGTTGCCAACACAAACAAGGAGTAGCTTTAAGGGAAAGGAACAATCTACTATCGAACTACTGGAATTAGTGCATACAGATCTTTGTGGTCCTAAAAGGGTGAGAAGTCTACAAGGTGATAAATACTTTATGCTTTTGATTGATGATTATTCTAGAATGACTTATTTGGTTACTTTTCTTAGAGATAAATCTGATGCATTAGATAAATTCAAGGAATTTGAAGCTATGGTTGAAAATGAAATGGATTTGAAAATAAAAATTTTGAGGTCTGATAGAGGTGGTGAATTCACCTTCAATGAGTTTAACATGTTTTGTGAAGTTCATGGAATAACGAGGCATTTGTCTGCCCCTAGAACTCCTCAGCATAATATAGTCGTTGAAAGGAAAAATAGAACTATTCAAGAGGCTGCTAGGACTATGATGAAAGAGGAAAATCTACCACAAATCTACTAGAGAGAAGCTATTCATACTATTTTTACATTCTTAACAGAGTTCAAGCTAGAGCTAATAACACAAAGAATCCTTATGAGCTATGTTATGGAAGGATTCCCACTGTGAAGTACTTTAGAGTGTTTGGAAGCAAATGTTACATCAAAACAAAAGAAGAAAACTTATGAAAGTTTGATGCAAGGTCTGATGAAGTTATCTTCCTTGGATATTCTATTAGAAGCAAAGCTTATAGATGTTACAACAAAATGCTGAGAAAGATAGTTGAAAGTGCAAGTGTTAAAGTTGATGAAAGCCTATAGAATTCTATTGCAGTAGATGGATACGTGTTAGATGAACCTATTTGCAAAGAAGTAGAGGAAAAAGCTGATGAAAAAGAAGTGCATAATGAAGAGGAAGAAGCTACAGAGAAGACCCCTATAACCCCTAAGTTTGTGCAAAAGAATAATTTTGAAGATCAGATCATTGGATATAAAAGGAAAGGTGCATTGACAAGAAGCAAAGTTGCTGAAGTTGAGGTAAATTTGTGTTTAATTTCTAAAGTTGAACCTAAATTAGTGAGTGAAGTATGTAAGGATGAGCATTGGATGAAGGAAATGGAATAACTTATGCAGCTAGAGAAAAATCAGACTTTGGAATTAGTCCCTAGACTGGCAAACGAAAACATAATTGGAACTAAATGGACCTATTCAGGAACAAGTCAAATGAGAATGGATGAGTAGTAAGAAACAAGGAAAGGCTTGTGTGTAAAGGTTACTCATAGGTAGAAGGTATATATTTTGAGGAGAATTTTTCTCCTGCGCTTAGGATGGAAGCTATCAAAATGTTTTTGGAATTCACAACACATAAAATTTGTAATGTTTAATAGATGGATGTAAAGTCTGCTTTTCTAATGGATAATTGGAAGAAGAGGTTTACATGGAATAACTGGAAGGTTTTCAGTTGTGAAATCAACTAGGTATGGCATATAAGTTGAAGAAGGCACTATATGGATTGAAGCAAGCTCCCAGAGCTTGGTATGCAATATTGGACATGTACTTGACGCAACAAGGATTTAGTAAGGGCACCACAGATAGTAATCTTTACTTTAAAATTGAGGAAGATAAAATCTTGATAGTAGTTGTATATGTGGATGATATTATATTTGGTGGAAATGAGGCTATGTGTAACAAGTTTGTAGAAGAAATGCATAAATAGTTTGAAATGTCAATGTTTCCAAGGGAGATGGATTTCTTTCTTGGGCTACAAATCAATCAAACAGATAAAGGCATTTTCATTTCATAGTCTAAGTATGCCAAAGATATGTTGAAGAAGTTTGGAATGGATGACTCCAAATCGGTATGTACCCTTATGGTGACTAGTTGTAAATTGAGAAAGGATGATGATTCACCTAAGGTTGATCAAAGCAAGTACAAATCTATGATTGGTGGATTGTTGTATTTGACTACTACTAGATCGGATATCATGCATGTAGTTTGTCTTGTAGCTAGATTTCAAGAAGATTCTAAAGAAACACATGTTGCAACAATAAAAAGGATATTTAGATAGTTAAGAGGCACACCAAATTATGACTTATGGTATCCTAAGGATACTAATTTCACATTAAGCTCTTATATAGATGTAGATTGTTTTGGTTGTGTTGATGAAAAGAAAAGTACAAGTGGTGGTGCATTCTTTCTTGGATGTAGATTGGTGTCATGGTTGAGTAAGAAACATGATTCAATTTATTTATCCACTACAGACATTAAGTATATTGCAATAGCATAATGCTATACACAGGTATTATGGATGAGACAAATATTGAAGGATATCATAATTGTATATGACAAACCTATATCTATCTTCTGTGATAATACAAGTGCAATTAACATTTCAAAGAATATAGTGATGCATTCAAGGAAAAAGCATATATCTATTAGGTATCACTTTTGAGAGAGAAGGTTATGGAGAATGAAGTGAAGCTTGAGTATGTTCCTACAAAGGATTAGATTGTTGATATATTTACTAAGGTTCCTCCTAAGGATACTTTTGGGTATCTTCGGGAGAAGTTGGGGGCTATTGCCACTCCTTTCTTTAACTAGATGCATATGAAGATGCATCAATCTAATGGATATATGGATCTATCTCTTTTCTAGACTGATGGTGGTGGCTACTTCTTAGGGGGAGTAGGTAGTGTCATGTGCTGTCATTGAGTTGCTGATTTAGTTGGGTGCACTCCTAAGGGGGAGCATTCAAAGTGGGTATTTTTTGGTTCAATGTCAAAGAGGGAGATCAATGCAAAACATCTTATCCTTTTCCATTGATTTCAAAGGGGGAGAAAGAATCATGTGAAAAAAGCGTATCTACTCAGGGAGAGAGAGAGAATCATGTAAGGTATCAGGAGAGAGTGTTTAGAGTTGTTGTGTGGTCTTTGGTGGATTTTCACATCTTGTGTTTCCATCAATGAAAAAGGAGGAGATTGTTTCAAGTATGAAGGTGTTGTCAGTGATGTAAATTGGAAGTCTACTAACTAGTGTTTTCATTGATGTCAACTATGGGATGAAGATGTTGAGGATATTGAGAAAATTGTAAAAAAGAGGAAAATAGATTGTGCATGTGTAGTTGAGACCTTGAGGAAGTGTTGTGAGTACATGGAGCTATTATTTTTGTTGAAAATTATGAAGGTGACTTGGAATGAAGTAATGCGCTGAGATGATGTCTCTAGCACTTGGTTTCCAAGTGCTTTTGAGAAAATTTGATAAATAGAGTAAACTATGTTGTGCAAGTGTTCATAGCATGCTCCGGTATTGTGCTCTATGTTCTTTCTGTGTTGATGCTATGCCTATATGGATCTTACAGGTTATTCAATATTGTCAAAGGTTAATATATTCAAAATTTGGGTTTCTGGATCATTGTACAGTGCAAGATATTTTCACTAGTGTGTGAACCAATCATTTAATGATATTTTCTATGGTTTGGGAGAAATATATTTTCTCTTCATTTCTCCACTATTTGACTTCAGGTTCTATAGATTTGAGAAGTTTCTTATAACTCTTTTATATTTTTGTATTCAAGTTTTTACTTGATTTGGTGCTATATAGTGTAAGTTCCATTTATCAATATGCAATTAAGGGTTACTAGTTGTTTTGAGTTGAAGTATTTGTATGATGCGAACTTGGATGAAGTGTTTAATGAATCTTAAGTAGTTCATGGAATATTATAGATTGTGTTCAAATGAATTATGTTGTCTGAAACTTTCGACTTGATTTAAGGAAGCATGTACCTAATGATTATGATGTTTTACACGGGTGTTGGTCGACCTTGTGTTTAACACTACATGCGAGGCTTGTAGAAGCGTGTTGAAGTGTGTTGGGATCTATTTGGGTCCTAATTAAGGATTTATGTAGGTCACCTTTCATTTCTATCCACTGCAGGAATATTTAGGTGCTAACTTATTTTGAATTTATATGTATAACGGCTAATGACTAACATTGGAGAAAGTTTTTGAGGTAGAGCTTGATATAAATATGTATGGTGTTGATACAAGAGGTGTGGACAAAAGAGTAAGAATCAAGATAGATGCGAGATTGATGTGAATGATGTGAATTTGAGCAAAGCGGTGCAAATTTCATGTTAGGGTTCCTGAAGGCATCTGAAATCTTTCATGTGAGACTGTGAAAGTGTGTGAGCAATTGTGGTGGATTCCTTGTTGCATTGAGAAGTGTTCTCCGTGTAACATTCTTCTTCTATCTTCTTGTATTATTTCTATGGAAATGAGCCCTGGCTATGATCCTTTTGGATAGTGTGTCCTATTTTGGTAGTGAACTCCTTTGTACCAGTTTTGCTATTACTTATACTATGAACTAATCCTCACCATGGTTTTTCCCTCATTGGGTTTCCCACGTAAATCTGGTGTTCTCTTGTGTATGGCATTGTGATTTCCATTTTTTTAATTTGCATTTCATGTTTGATCATACTAATAGAATAAGGGTTTAATGAATGCTTGTGGATTTGATTACTGTTGAGGATTTTGAAGGTTTAATTTGCTACAATTGATTCACCCCCCTTCTTAGTTGTCTTATTCATTTCAACAATATTTATATGCAATTCTTGATTTCATGTAATAATTATTTTGAGAATATGACAAATGAATTTGAATTTATAAATATAAAAATTCCAACAATAAAATATTAAAAATTGGGCCAAAACATGGTGGTCTAGGGTGAGGGCACCTTAAACCAAACCTATTTTGGGGCTTTGATTGTCTTTAACTATGATGATGTTGATAAAGAGTGCTTACCCTAAGTTGGGTAGAGGAAAATGGATTAAACAAATGATAAATCACAATCTATGCAACTTACCACTCAAATTTCCTTTCCTTGATCAACTAAAGTCATGTTACTCATCTCATGCAAGGATAATTTGATGCTTGATTGAAGTTCCTACAAGTCTTAGTACTCACAAAAAAATGAACATAAAACATGAAATAAATCTTACATTATGTATTTATAACATGAATCTTGACTAATGAAAATGGTGTAAAATGATGCTTATTCTACTCTTGAATTGTCTTAATTTCTTTTTAGGGTGCTCAATTGGAATTCAAATTGCCTAGGTGTTTAAATGGTGAAAAAGACATATTTATATGTAATTATTGATTTACCACAAAAATTTATTTTGAAAAGCTGACAAATGAATTTGAATTTGTAAATATACAAATTCCAACAATAAAATATAAAAATTGGGCCAAAATAGGTTGGTCTAGGGTGAGGGCGCCTTAGAATAGACTGATACAGGAGCATTTGAGTGCATAGGCAATCTTGCACACCAAAAAAAATTATTTTCTTTTGATTTTTGGCTTGGGTTGTGTTTGCAAGCATGCTTTTTTTATTTTAATTCCATTCCCCTCTCTACTCCTCAAAATTAGAGTCAATGAAATTGCATTTGAATATAATTCAAATTACATTGGTAAGTGTTGAAAATTGTCAATCTTTTTGAATTTCAGGAGTTACAAGAAATCCCATGCCTAAGATTTGGGAGGCCATTCTTGGAATGTTGTAACTCCCCATTGCATTTACAAATTGATTTTGAACTGATGGTGGAGGAATCTAGGCGCTTGGTGAAGGAGTTAGTGAAGTGAGCCAATGAGTGGAAAACTGAAAAAATGAATTAATTTTTGCTAAGAAAGAATTGAATGAGGGAGAGTTGTCATGCCTAGGAAGGAAAATGAGGTGAGAATATAGTCATTATTCTAGGAAGAAGCCACACCCAACTTGGGAGAGTTACAGTAGGTGAAAGAAGGAAAAATCAAAGGTTTGGAATGAAGAACTTGCTTGTGAAGAAAAGGAGGGATGTCTAGGAGTGAAGTAGATATATTTGGACTGATTTTTCTTGTTGTTTGAGTTGGTAGGAGGCCTCTTGTATTAGAAATCCTGAATTTGGAGGCAACAAGATTTCTTGTAGATGTATTTTGTTCATTGTTGAATCATGAAATTGTTGTTGTAAACTCTTGGAAGCTTTAAAATAATGAAATCAACATGTTGTTCATGTTTTCCTGTCAATTCCAATGTGGTGGGATTTAATTTGGACTCACATTTGATTTGATTTGGTTTCAAAAGGCTTGATTTTCTAATAGTTGTGTGAAGGGGCTACAACAACCAATAGTCCAAAAGGATTCTTGGTTGTTGATCTACATCAAATGGTATCAAAGTTGGATGATCACTGGATTTAGGAGGTGGAAAGTTGCAAAGAATTATGAAGATGAAATCTCGTTCTGAGAGATTAGATATGAGTTTGTGAAAGAGGTTAATGAGAGGATGCTAGAAGGTGTCTCAAGAAACATGCTAGAGAAATAGAATTGGAAAAGTGCAGAAATAAGATGTTACAAGTTAAGGTACAACACGATGTTCAAGATGATGGAATAGAGTGGGAAGATACATATGTTGGAAGTTTGAGGAGATTTTCATTGTTATGGTTGTTCACAACATGAGCATGAGCTTATACAATATTGTCATTGATTTCAACATTGTGGTTTGATGTCTACATTGAGGTAAAATTAGGTAGTGAAGCGTGAGTGAGCATGGAGATGGTAATCCAACATAGAGATGTAGATATTTTTATCTAGTGAAGAATAGATGAATTGATTATTTGACTAAGTGTTAGAACATAGTCTTTAGTGTACAAAGCATCAGTTTTTTTGGTCTAAATTAGTTCCTCTTGAGGTATTTTTCTCTATGGTTCTAATGAAATTTTGGTTCATGCTTGAGGACCTTGAATCCAAAGTTTCATGCCTTTATTTCCTTTGGTGCAAAATTTATGGTTGACAATATATCGAATTTTCCAGTGACAGTGTTGCCAGTGCAGAGTACCTATTTGGAATGGTCCACATTCCACTGTGGAATAATATTTTGTTATGTAGTCTTGAGGGAGTGTTTATAGGTGCTAGTAGCATCTATGATCCAAGTGGCATATATTTTGGAGGTTCACATGTCAATTTTTGGATAATCAGTTGGTGTATTTTGATGTTGTCTCACAAGTGGTGTTGACCTAATATGTTTGGGGTCATGTGGAGTTAAAGGAAGTTCTGATCAGTTGTGTTAGAGCTATTATAGGTCCATGCTGAACTATTTGGATGCATTATAATTTTGGAATTAAGGGGAAAAGTGTATATGTTTGAATCTTGAGCCGACAAGTTATTATTTTGCATGATACATCTAATTAGGCTTACCTAATTGATGTTGTAGGTGTTTGCAAATGTAATGGGTATAAATATAAGATTATTTTTGATGTTGTGTAGATATGTGAGATGTGTACAATAGAAGTCGTGTGATGTGAATTATTAAGCATAACATGTAAATGTGATGCGAATGTAGAGCAAAGTAGCGTGTTAGAGCATAGTAATGTGAAGTGTGTTGATTCAATGTTTTGAGCTTCAATGGAAGTATATCTCCTACATATTGTAGATGCATTTGTAGCAGTCAAAATATTGGTAGTGAGCCACCCCTCTCTTCTATTTCTCCTATTCTCTGGACAGTGAGTCCACCTCGTAATGAGCCTTTCTATAATATCTTATAATTGGTTATAATATATTGTGACCTAATACTCACCGTGGTTTTTCCCTTTTTGGGTTTTCCTTGTAAAACAATGGTGTTCATGTGTTATATGCTTTGATGGTTTCTTTTCTTACTACGAATTGATATGATGTGTGGAATGCATGTTTGAATATTTAAGAGGTTCTAGAGAATAAAAATTCACCCCTCTTAGTATTCTGAGTGTTCAACAACATATTGTTGGAAATCACATTTCAATGGGTTGAATATCATGAGAGGAAGAAAAAGAGGAAAGATGAAAGAGGGAAAAGAAAAAAAGGTGCAATGTAAAGTGAAAATAAAAAATCAGGTAGACAAGGAAGAAAGATGGATGAAGAACAAACATCAGATCTTCAAATGTTCATGAGCTTAACTCATGAAACATTTCTTCTACTCAATTTATTTGACGAAGGAGCATCCGGGTGCACAAGCAATCCCACACACCAAAAACAATAATTTTTTTTTTTGATTTTTGGCTTGGGTTGTGTTTGCAAGCATGGTTTTTATTCCCCTCTCTACTCCTCAAAATTGGAGTCAATGAAATTGCATTTGAATTTAATTCAAATTACATTGTTAAGTGTTGGAAATTGTCAATCATTTTGAATTGTAGGAGTTACAAGAAATCCCACGCCTAAGCTTTGGGAGACCATTATTGGCATGTTGTAACTCCCCATTGCATTTACAAATTGATTTTGAATTAATGGTGGAGGAATCTAGGTGCCTAGTGAAGGAGTTAGTGGACTGAGCTAGTGAGTGGAAAATTGGAAAAATGCATTGATTTTTACTAGGAAAGAATTAAATGAGGAAGAGTTTCCATGCATAGGAAGGAAAATAAGGTGAGAATGCAGCCATTATGCTAGGAAGAAGCCACACCCAACTTGGGAGAGAGTTACAATAGGTGAAAGAAGGAAAAATCAAAAGTTTAGAATGAAGAAATTCCCTGTAAAGCCAAGGAGTGATATCTAGGAGTGAAGTAGGGAGATTTGGAATGATTTTTGCTGCTGTTGGAGTCGGTAGAAGGACTCTTGTAGAAAAATCCCTAAAGTTGGAGGCAACAAGCTTGCTTGTAGATGTGTTTTGTTCATTGTTGAAATGAAATTCTTGTTGTAAACTCTTGTAAGCTTTAAAATAATGAAATCAATATGTTGTTCATTTTTTCTTGTCAATTCTAGTGTGGTGGGATTTAATTTGGACTCACATTTTACTTTCTTTGGTTTCAAGAAGGTTTTTTTTCTTGTAGTTGTGTGAAGGGGCTGCAACAACCAATTGTCCAAAAAGATTCTTGGTTTTTGATCTACATCATAGACCTATTTTGGGACTTTTATTGTTGTTAAATAAAATTAATATTAATTCCCAATTTTATCTTGATTTTTTGAAAACAATAATAAAATGGGAAAATAATAAGCATAAATAAGTCCAAGCACATAAGAGGGAGCCACACATAGTGTGAAATTTTCAAGTTGATAATTTATGATGCTACATTTAGCCCCCACTTGAGTGAGAGTATGAACTTACACTCATGCTCACACTAAAGTAAGGAAAATCCAAGAAGGGTTCTTTCATTAAACATTGGAGAAGTAAGATGACACTGAATATAGGGGATGTGCTAGAGCCCCTAGGCCTAGGATCCTACTAAAAGAATATAAAGATAAAGAAACACACATGCATGAGGTACAATGTAATATGCCAAACACAAAGCATACTTAATAAGACACCAACATATACACAAGAAAATAAATGAGGCATACAAAGAATAAACAAAGAAAACACATAAGAGATATGAGGAAAACAAAATTCAACAATAACATAAAATATAAAACATAAAAAACACAAGGCTAGTACACAAAGGATTTGAGTCAGTAAGGTAAAGAGACCTTAGACTAAAAAATTGTCTCAAATACCAAATTTCATCCATCGAATATAAAGTGTTAGACATGATGTTGATCTCATAAGGCTAGTAAGTTGTGTTATTCTAGATCTCTTATGATCTACATAGATCCACTAGCTAGCAAGTTGTGATATGCTAGGTGTCCATGAAATATGATGGGTCTTATAAGGCTACCAAGTTTGGTTATGCTAGTTTACTCATAAAACACATGGATCTACTAGATAGCAAGTTGTTTTATGATAGGTGTCTATGTAAAAAATGCTCAAGTTCATAAAATAGAAGTCTTTATTATGCTAGATCTATGGACTATTTTTCCTATCACACCTCATGGAGTGCATAAAAGTTTAACATCATGAGGGCTAGTTTAACATCTTGAGGGATGAATTACCTCAAGGGGTGCACAAAATTTTAACGTCACATGGGACGAATAACCTTAGGGGGTATACAAAAGTTTAATGTCACAAGGAATGAATCAATAACCACACCTTAGGGGGCATTATAAATAACACCACCACAAAGGGGGTACAATAATGACAATCATACCTTAGTGGGTATTATGCATAATACCACCACTAAAGGGGAACATGAATGAATTGAAAGGCCACACCTTAGGGGGTATTATGCACAATACCACTAGAGGGGCACACAAATTGGATTGAAAGGCCACACCACTAAAAGGACACATGACTTCACTAGATACTGAATGTACAAAAAATGGATGAGGGATATGCCCCCCTTAAAATTTTAGTGTACTTGCTATGCTAATATTTTAAGGAAATAAGAGGTGAAGAGGAGATTCTGAAGAAGAATACATACCTCAAAAGATTAATTATCATTTCCCCCAAGTGTATGTACAATGTGGTGGAACCCCTAAAAATGCTTCATGTTCCATCTCAAAATCTTGCAGAATTTGGTTAATCCCATCTCTCTGGGCTTAGGGTTTCATCCATTGTCATTTCTTTAGGGTTTGTATTGATAAAAACATCTCTCAAAAAACCCCTAAGTCTTATGTCTTTGGCAATCGTTATGTTTCATCGTTGACCCTTTGTCACCGGTTCCTGGTCTTTTAAGATGCATCTTTTTCCATAGAGTCCATTCTTTTAACTGACCCTTGAGTCCTAGTGTCCTGTTGTTGCCCGTTGCTTTATTACAAACATTACCTTAATAGTAGCATGGGTTGTTTTTCCTCGAAATATATGTCGGGTCCTAGGTTTGGATTTATTTTTTCTATCGGTCACCTAAGGTTTCAGCCTTAATCCTTGTGTCCCCATCTGTCATTTGCCTTGTGGTGACCCCTTCTTAAGAACTAACATATTTGACATGTGAAAATTTCATATTTTATGAAGATCGTTCGATCATCGAGATTTGATCCTAGCCATTCATCGTGCCCCCACTTGGTTCTATTTCCCATTTAATTAATCCAATGAGTTGGCAGGTGAGCACCACATGTCCTTTTCATTGATGGGCCAAAGGTTTTGAATGGTCAGCTGATGGTGTTTTAATGAGATCAATGGTGGTTGTTTGGTGATGTGTCCTCATCCAGATCATCCCCTACCACCCCATTGGTTTTTATTTTGTATTTAAATAATATCATGGGGCAACAGGCTAATGCCATGCATCCTACTATTAGAAGGACCCACCAAGTTTTAAAAACATGTAAATGCTACACTTGATCAAGATTAACAGTCGATGGTGGATGATGTGGGTCAATCTTGATCACTCCTTTCCATCCCATGCGGGACCCACCCATGCTTCTCGTCTCTCAATGGGGAAGCAAGAAAGCGCCACATGGAGGCAATCTGAAAGGAAGGAAAGACATTTATAAAGGTGAAATATTAACAAAATATTGCCATAAGGGTACAAAGGATAAAATATGCACTTTTAGAATTAATTTTTGTAGCACATGTTCAAGATATGTGAAGGAGTTTTTGATCTTGGTCGTCAATTCTGTTAGAGGATGGTACACACGGGTGAGTGGTTTTACATTATGGAAAGCACAAGTTGATGGCCAAAGATCTAATCTTGGTTGTTCTCTACCACACCGTTGCTTTCAGTTGTGAGCTGGTTAATTCTCATGGGAAGGTGAGAAATTCGACACGACAAGATTTATTTAATGCTAAGTGGATGGTGGAGTGTGTGGATAGGGTGTATGCTTATCCACATGGTTTTTTCTAATTAAGCAAAGGCAAAGGATGCATGCATGCAACTTTTTCAACATTAATTACCTTGATTTGAATTATCTGTCGATCTACCCCATCAAGTGATCAATAACTAAGCTTTAAAATTCTAGTAGTCGATTATCAACTCGCTCGCATGAGATTTCCTTCAAAATTTATGGTTGACACACTCCAATTGTTTGATATAATGAGAAATTTTAGCCATTTTGCTTTATAATTGTAATAATCAGGAGACAAGAAATTAATCTTGAGTCTAAGCATAAGGCGTTAGGAGCTTTGGTGAATAGTTCCAGAGGCATTAAAGATAGTTTCTCTCAGGTAAGTGAGTATTCACATTTTGATTGTGCATCAGTTGGTTGGTTTGGGAATTATTGGGAGCTTTGTGGGTTTAGTTACCTGGGATTTTCAAGGGTTTGATTATGTGCAAAATTCTAGTAATTTGATAGGATTTGTGCATGGTCTTGAAGTTTCCTTATCCTACAAATTTGTAAGGTCTCCCTGTATTCAAAAGTTCGTAAGCTTTAGCCTTACTCTATTGTAAGAATGAGTAAATTTAAGCCTTGTGAGTCTTCCCAACTTGTAAGGAGGTATAGGAGGATAAGTATGCTTGAACCCTAGGTTGATACACTTGAAATTAAGCATGATACACCAGGAGCTCCTACAAAGCCAAAAGAAAAAAGGAGAGATCGTAATAACTCTGTGGAAGGTGGTGTCAGGAATACTTACAACCTGAGAAGTAGGGTTGTTGTTCACAGTCAGAGCACACATGGTGGCATGTTCCTAAAGGGACAAAGTAAACATAAGCAAGAGGCTAGGGCAGAGAAATTGACCAAGTCTCAAGAGAAGAAGAAGAAGGATAAGGACCACAAGGCTTATGATTGTTATATGGGGAAGCCTGATGTAGACATGGAAGGTGGGGCTAGTTCTTCAAGTGATGAGGTAGAAACTGACCCAGACTATGCCTGATAGCTTCTCAAACTCACAAGTAGAGAGGATTCTGATGATGGAGAGGTATTAGCTTCTCTAGTTTTAGCAAAGTCATGAAGGGGATGATACTCTAATTTTGAAGAATTGGAGAGGTAGTGTCTCAGTTTGTTTTTTTTTGTTTTTGATGACTATGAAGGAGAGGTTTTGGAATCCACTACCGCAACGATGGGTGTTCCTTCTTCAATGAGCAAGTAAGTTTTTGTCTTGGGTGTTGAAGTGGAAAAATTCTTTGGTTGACATGGATGAGAGATTTTGGTGCTATTGCAATGACAAATGTGCCTTTTGGAAGGTTGGCTAATCTTCTTCAACAAACAATATGGGTTTTTGTCTTTTGTGCTTTCCCTCCATAATGATGCAAATATAATTGTATGAGGAATCTTTGAAATTGAAATGAAATTGAATGTCAAATGAAAATGTAACTAAAATGGTAATTTGGCCTGAGGCTTATCGACTCCCATGTTTCTATAAATGGGAATTCAGGGCCAGTTACAGGGGTTCACTATTTTGTAATTGATCACAAAGAGAACATTTTAAAGAATATACTAAGCATTTTAGAGTTCAGTCTTAGGTTTGAGTTTGCTAATATACATGTAATTTTGATACAAATACTAGCAATATAATACAAAATGATGCAAATTCAAATCCATTTTCTCTCCTATGTAATTATTTCATGAGCTATAAATAACATAATCAAAGGTTATTTTATTTGTCTCCATTGTTTTTCATTGGATGTGTGGTTTTATTCTTGCTTGTTAGTTCAAAGAATTAATGTAAATGCTTGAGTGAGCTACTGGTTTGTGTTAAATTGAGTGCTATACTGTAATGCAGTATCTTCAAAGCTTAGTTGATGTCATGTATGAAATTGTTGTCAGGTTGTATAGATGTTAGAACTAACTGTAAGAGTTGTTGATGAACTCGAGCACCCAAGATCACCTGCAAAACCAAGATAAACCTTCCACACGAGAGCAGCAAGAGATAAAATGCAGGAATATAGTGCAATAACAAAATGATGTTATTATCACACACTAAATGATACAATATGCCTCAACTCTCCTTTGAATTGATTGAGTTAATATGAACTCATCTTGACTAGATAGGAGGGAGAGGTGAGTGCTGATTATATAGCACAATATGGGAAAATAATTCCAAGAGGGGTAATAACTCCCAAATAACCAAATTAGGTGGGAGTTATGCCTACTTGGAAAATGCCAAATAGGTGGCATAACCTACTCAGAAAGAGACAAATGAGTGGTTTTGTGAGGTGGCATATAAGGCCAAAAGAGGGTGTGAAACTCAACTACCCAAAGGTGGGTGTGAATGACACATGTGATTGTAGGATTATGCCACATGTCCCCCTCCTAACCATTATAATATAACCTAAGCAAGCTTAATAATGTGTGTAGGAAAAATAAATATTCCCTAACAGAAGGAAAATAAAAAACCTACACCAACACCCCCCCTTAAGCGTAGCTTAGGTGGGTGAAGAGACACAAAGATGAAAATATGGGTCCCGATTACTAGGCCATGTTAGGTACCCATGTACAAAATACTTTCTCACAAATGAAGTAAAGGAGAAAACCCAGTGGGACAAAACTCCTCCCCAAAAGAGAGAAAAGAAAACAAGTTTCCCAACACAAGAAGAATCCCATGCAAGGAAGAAGTCCCCTCAAAAATAGAAAGGATAGGAAAGACCATGTAGTCTTCCCCAAAGTAGTCAACTATGCTAATGGTTGAAGCTCGAAACTGAATGTAGAACATGGTCCACGATCATTGAACAATGTTCCTCCCCTTAGGAAGAAACAAAACCAAAGGTGTATGAAGAATGTCTTCCCATTCCTGAAATGAATATGAGGGAAGAAAGCTCAAAATGTATGAAGTCTTTGAAAACTGCTCATCTGTCTCCACGTCGATGCCGAAAGTTGCCACCACCAACTCGGGTGTTATAGGCCACACTGATGAAGATGACAATCCAAAACCTAGTAGAAATGTGTGTAGAACAAAATCCAAAGACTCAACTACCTCCTCTGAAAACAAAGATGCCTCCTCCAAATGCTGCTCAAAAGTATCCACACTCATGTCAAACTGTGATGAATGATCATGTGGAGAATGAACAAGAGGATCCACATGTTCCTCCATAACAACTGAAGAAGAATCAACTTCATCAAAGAGAAGATGGATGTCATGAATAGTGTCTCCCAAGTCTGAAATATGAGACTTTATGAACAAACCTGCAATGTCTGTTAAGTAGTCATCCCAAGCAACTATATCTGGAAGACGATGTTGATCCTGTTGCATTGAATCACAAGTAGGAATGAAAGTAACACAAGTATCTTCAGAAGCAACAATCGTTAGAGGAGAAGGAATGTAAGGCTCAATAACTAGATCTGATGTGAGAATACCAAGATTCAAATAGCCAAAATTCTCCTCAAAATCAAATGTCACACAAGGAGTGTGATCAATAGCCAAAGGATCAGAACCGTCATCAGGTGCAAAGTCTAAAAAGGTATACAACCGAGATTCATTATCAACTATCCCAGTAGCAATTATCTCTGTGCTCTCCAAATCTTTGATGATAACTGAATCAGGTGTGAATTCCACAGTCTTGCCTGCTCCACCATGAGTGATCTGATAGATGGAAAGAAGATTGTTTGTCAAGTGAGGTACACACAAAACATCATTGAAGGTGCCATCCCCAATATCAACAGAACCCTTCCCAATTACACTCATGTAAGTGTTGTTGCCCATCAGAATAGGTGGCATAGCACAAGGCTCAAAAGAAGAGAACATAGACTGTGAAGAAGCCATATGATGAGAAGCTCCAGAATCTAGGAGCCATTTCCCTGATTCATGACTTGTAGAAGCACAAAGAGCTTTACCTTTATTTTTCTTAGACTCAGAAGCAAATTCTGCATGACCTTTATCCTTACTAGATCCTGACTGTTTGGAATGTGAAGAAGAAGAAGTAGACTCAGACATTCTAGAAGGTAGATCAATGTTGTTCTTCTTAAGAAGATGTTTCAGTTCATCAATATCCTTCTTATAACAAGAATGTTCTTCATGTCCAATCCTCTTGCAATATGAACAAGTAGACTTCTCCTTCTTAGATGAGTCCTCCCTTGTAGAGGATTTGTGTTGTGCTTGATCTATGTGTGGATTTTTCTTAGATTTCTTTTGTTTCTTGTCAAATTGTCCTAACTCTTTCTGTCCCTTAGGTTGACTAGCCAACAAGGCTTGATTCTGTGATGGCTTTATGAGACCCATAGAAAGAAGCTTTTGTTGTTCATGCATTAACATCTTAGAAAAAGATGCAAATGAAGGCATAGTGTATGCAGATCCCATAGTCAGTCTATGAGTATGAAAGCTAGAAACAAAAGTTGCAAATTCAGGACCAAGTTTATTTAGTGTATTATAGATTAATTGAATGTCCTTTTTATCAATACCACATGCTTTACATTGTGCTCTTAGATCATTGACCTTAGTAATATAATCCTGGATGTTGCCAAAGTTCTTTGGATCAAGGCTCATCAATTCATTTTCAATCTGATAGCCTTTGACTTCATCTGTTGTACCATACAAAGATTTTAACTTTTCCCAAGCATCATGTGAATTTGTACAAGATTCAATCTGAAACATAAGATCAAGGGAAACAAAGCTACGAAGACATCCAAGAGCTTTTGTATGTTCAAGCATCCATTTTATCTTTTCCTTATCATCTTCAGGTTCAACTACCTTGTTTTCAACATATGGAGTATACCCAAGTTGCATTAAGGCATTCCATGCATGTTGATGCCATGTTGCATAATTATAAGGTGTTAGCAAAGGAACCTTAGAATGATCCATGTGTGAAGGAAAAGAAAAGCACAAGTGAACAGATCAAAAAACACACACACACAAAGAGAGACCCCCCCTTTTTCACTCAATCAGGAATCCCTCCCAACAAAAAATAATTTGGCACTTTATAAATCAGTGTGTTTACAATGCTGGAGTTGTTTTCCAGAGTTTTACAAATGTCTAAAATAGACCCAAATACTGAAAGTACAATCAAATCTTAGAATTAGAACCTCAAAATAGCACCAATGTGTAGTGCTCAAAAAAATATTCACTTTCAAAAAAAGAATCACCTCAATACGAGGTCGTATGTGAAAGTTACATCAATTTGAAGTTAAAAAAATGAGAACTGTCCTTCAGATCTGCTGATAAAACTGATTTTCTAGAAAATATGGATCACTTGAGAAAAAATGGATCACACCATTGCAAATTCTGTGAAATTCTACCCCAAATCAAAAAAAAATTCTCAGAAAAAAGAGCTTGTATGAATGAATTATGGCCCTCCAAAGATTGACTGCAAAATAAAAAATGCAATTGGAGAGGGGGTTTGCAAAAATGTTCTGATTTAGATTCTGCAAAATATGTAACCTGTATGTAGAAACTAGCAACAACCCAGATGGTTTTTTTCTGCTACGAACAAAACCTAGATGGAGGATTTTCTTTAAAATATACAAAAAATATGTATGTAGTGTAAAAAAAATGTCTTTAGCAACATAAAATAACCCCAACAACCAAACAACAGCATGAAAAGGTAGAATCACCTACTTAAGACAAGCAAGGGCATGTTGCAACCTGCAATATTGATTAAACACTCACAAATCTATCAAATTTGAGAAGGGGCTTGCAGATCTGATGCTCTGATACCATGTAAGAGCTGAGATATAGCTCTGATACCATGTAAGAGTTGTTGATGAACTCGAGCACCCAAGATCACCTGCAAAACTAAGATAAACCTTCCACATGAGAGCAGCAAGAGATAAAATGCAGGAATATAGTGCAATAACAAAATGATGTTATTATCACACACTAAATGATACAATATGCCTCAACTCTCCTTTGAATTGATTGAGTTAATATGAACTCATCTTGACTAGATAGGAGGGAGAGGTGAGTGCTGATTATATAGCACAATATGGGAAAATAATTCCAAGAGGGGTAATAACTCCCAAATAACCAAATTAGGTGGGAGTTATGCCTACTTGGAAAATGCCAAATAGGTGGCATAACCTACTCAGAAAGAGACAAATGAGTGGTTTTGTGAGGTGGCATATAAGGCCAAAAGAGGGTGTGAAACTCAACTACCCAAAGGTGGGTGTGAATGACACATGTGATTGTAGGATTATGCCACATGTCCTCCTCCTAACCATTATAATATAACCTAAGCAAGCTTAATAATGTGTGTAGGAAAAATAAATATTCCCTAACATAAGGAAAATAAAAAACCTACACCAACACTAACTTCATTCCAAGGATAAAGCACTGATCTAAGCAAAGTATTCATGATATATCTAGTTGGTCAATTCAACAACAAATCATTCATTAAATCAAATTTTACAAAATGAGTTACAATTGTGTTGAGTTTTACCATTCTCATGCTCTGAACATGAAATGTTGTTAAGGAGCAGCCAACTTCTTCTATACATTCTGTTTGTTGAGTGATTATATGAGGATTATTTGTTTGTTTCAATGCTCATGATAAAATGACACGAGAATATTATCTAAACATTGTTAGGATCACCCTCTTGGGTTTCACAAAGCCTAAAGAGTAGAATTAAGGGCTTAATAATCCTTTACTTGTTTGTTGGCCAATCCTTAGCTTTGCTTATCATTGGATTCTGACAGATTCATAGGTAAATGGTGAGATCAAGTTTGGTTCTAGAAAAATAACCAATAGATTGGTGACTCTACTAGGGAAATAATCAAGAAGTATTTGGTTCCAAACCAAATCATCCCAGAGTATGATTAGATCAAAAGTATTAGAGTCTAATACTTTGCAAATACAAGTCCATTTTTGGTTTAGCTTGGTCATCAGGGGGTCAATTCTCAGAAATGTTTCTTAGGGTTTGTGTATTCTCTTTGAACTTGCAAATCTATCAAATATCTACCATAAATTCATGGTTGTTTTCATAATTCCTCACTAGATGTGGGTGGTGACTTTGAGATCTCTACACCAGTGTGTAATATTTGAGGAAATCAGGAAAATCCAGAAAAATTGGAATGAATTTGCTAAGAGAAGATGAAGTGGACCTGAGTTCACATAATAAAGCACCCTGATGAGAAGCTAGAAGGAAAATTTCAAAAGACTTTGGTACTATCTTGAGAGAGTTAAGTAATTTTCTAAATCTGAATCTAGTTCAGATATTGAGTGATTAGGATCTGGAAAAGGGTTATATTGTAATGAATATAAAGGGATTTATGTGACTCGACTTTTGGAGAAGACTTAGATTGAAGTTAACCTCTGAAAGAAACTTTGTGTTGTTGAAGTTCATTCCTATATGAAAGGAGGTGGTGACTCTATGCAAATAACCCGATGAAATTGTGATGATAGCTTCAGATCTACAAAGTTTTCCAATTAGAGGCATAATTTACGGTGACTACTGTAAGGAAAGCTAAGTGCGGAAATAACTCTCCTAACGTCAAAACCTCAGGGAAGAATGCAAAGATACTTTTAAATTTACAATTACAGTCCAATTAAGATACATTTGAAAGAAATAACAAAAATAGAGAATATAACATACACAGATGAACACCAAATTTACGTGGGAAAACCCTTACAGGAGAAAAACCCACCACACCAAGAAAAACCCCTTTGTATTACAGTAATGAAATTACATACAAAGTACAGGCTTCACTCTCTCTAATGTACATTTACAACAACATTCACAATGATCAACCTTATACAAAATATTCAAGTTACAATACTATCAGAATTAAATTGACTCTGATCATACATCGAACTATTCATTCAACTGTCCATGCAACCATCAAACCAGACATCTCCAATTCCTGAGTATATCCATGATGTTCCTGTCTGTCGAACTTCCTCTCAGTAACGGCCGCAACAGTCCAACTTTTAGCAGTTCCCATTTGGATTCTCTAATTGGTTGAAGACACACCACATAGGATGGTCTCCCAATCGGTCAAAGGCGTTCACAATGTATTCGCATGTCAGTGAGACACTAACCATGTCTCCCCGATGCCACAAAGCTAGATCGTCATTATCACCAAGAGTCTTCACTATCGGCAAGACGTTATACCGAGTTCACAAGTTGTGTCGACATCGGTATTCTCATCGATGAGACTATTGTCATTCGTCAGAGATCATACCAAATTCCACAAGTCACGTAGACCCCATTATTCCCTTCGGTGAGACTATCGCTACTCGCAAGGACATCACACCGATGTTCACAAGTTATTCCGAAGTGCCCAACAATTGACAAGACTTACCGCTATCATCAGGAGGTTACACCAATATTCATACCCATCAGTGAGGGAACCAACCGTCGGAAAGACTTCTTACTGAGGCTTCCATGTTACCTTGATGAGTATCAGCGAGACAAACATATGTCACCAAGAGTTCACAACGAAACCTCCATGTTACCCCAAAGACTCCAAGTGAATACTTATTGGTGAGACTTTCCATATCGATAAGACTTCATATCGAAGAAAGCCTTTTGGCCAAGGGTCTCCCCGACACCACTTGTCACCCAGAGTCCATAGTGATATCCGATAAGAATGGCCTGTCAGCCAGAGATCTTCACTCGGAAGAGAGTTACAGTGAACATCACAAGTCACAACAACAACATTAGTCGGCAAGATAGAAGCAAGGTCTCAGCGACCTATACAATCCACAAGGTTAATAATCTACCAGCTAGCCAGACAATGAAAGTCACACTAACTTTTCCCTTTTAGAGGTTTGATCCTGTGGAATTGAGGCACATTATTCCAACAATCTCCCACTTGACGAAGATCACATAGGAACCTCCATAGCACAACAAAACTATTGAAATTCATGGGAACTGAGGCCCATCGAACTGGCACACCACCTGAACTTGTCTATGCTCACTGGCTTCGTCAATGCATCTGCAACATTCTCCAGAGTATCAAATTTTTCCAAAATGACCTTTCCATCCTCCACCATATCTTGTACAAAATGGTATTGTACATCTATATGTTTCATCCTGGCATGGAAAGTAGGATTCTTTGCCAAACAAATAGCACTCTGACTATCACAATAAATTGTTATTTGCCCTGCATCAAAACCAATGTTAGAACACAAACGTTTTAACCAGATTGCTTCTTTATAGGCATGTGTTGCTGCCATGTATTCTGCCTCTATAGTGGAAAAAGCGACTACAACCTACCGCTTACTCATCCAACTCACTGCACCACCATTCAACATGAAAGTATATCCACTAGTGGATCTTCTGCTGTCAATGTCCCCTACCCAATCAGAATCCACATAGCCTCGAATACTGAGAGTCCTCTATGATTCAACCAAGTTCCCATGATAACACAAAGTATATTCTGAAGTGCCCTTCAAATATCTAAACACTCTCTTCACAACATCCCAATGTGTCCTTCTAGGATTAGCCATAAACCGACTAAATACTCCCACTGCTTGGGCAATGTTTGGCCTTGTACAGAACATTGCATACATAAGACTGCCAACCGCACTAGCATAAGGTACACTGGTCATGTCCTCCATCTCAGTAGGAGATTTTGGACAATCTTCAATAGATAGCTTCGTTCCTTGCAAAATTGGAACAACTAGCTGCTTATAATCATTCATGCAAAATCTATCTAAAACAGTCTTGATATACTTACTCTAACTGAGCCAAAGTTTTTTATTCTTCCTATCCCTGGTTATTTCCATTCCCAGAATATACCTTGCTGCACCAAGATCTTTCATTTCAAACTTTGCAGACAACTAAGACTTAAGATTAGAAATCATTAACTTACTATTTCCTATAGACAACATATCATCAACATAGAGAGCAATAATAAGGACTTGATCACTTTGAGCTTTGTAATACACACAATGATCAGATTTTGATCTTACAAATCCCAATGACAAAACAAAAGTGTCAAACTTCTTGTACCATATTCTAGAAGATTGCTTTAACCCATACAGATATTTATTCAACTTGCAAACCAATCTTTCTTTACCTTTTTCCACAAAGTGCTCAGGCTAGGACATATAAATCTCTTCTTCAAGATCACCATGAAGAAATGGTGTCTTCACATCCATTTGTTTGACCTGTAAGTCATACGCTACTGCAAGTGACAAAATAAATCTGATAGATGTCAGCTTAGCTACAAGAGAATTTTTTTTCCCATAATCAATTCCCTCTACCTAGGAATAACCCTTCGCAACCAACCTTGCCTTGTATTTTTCCACACTACCATCCAAACCAATTTTATTTTTAAATACCCATTTGCAGCCCACAACTTTTCTGCCTTTAGGCAAGGGCACTGTTAGGGCTATAAAAATCTGATGATTTCATATGTTGATTTCACTCATAAACTTCCAGATTTGGTCCTACCGTGTGCATTTTTCACCCATATTTTTCCATATTGCCCCATTGAGTCCATAGGGTCATGCATTTTCCATGTTGTTGTTCCTATTGGCATAAGCTCATTACTGTTTCCCTGACCCATTTTGCATTTTGTGCTAACATGAGTCTGTGTTGCCTTTTGACAAGACTCATTTGATGTCACAGCGATCAAAATTTTCTTGCAGGCACCGTTCGACATGAGTTCTTCACAGTCTCGGTGACAGGGGTTGACTCACATTTCAACAAGAGTCTGGTCGTCGATACAATGTTTCACCAAGTGATTTATGTCTCAACGATCAACTTGAATGAGGCTACTTTAGCCTAACATACTGCTTTCGGTGCAATGTCATAGCAATTTCATTTTGTCACACCAACCAACAACAAAGGGGTGCTTTTCGGTGAGAGATTTTATTCGATATAAAGTCTTGGCGAGTCTTGCTTGTCTTGCCAACTACCGGTGGAAGGAGGGGTCTTATCGGTATAGGTTGGGGCTATCGATATGAGGTCTAAGCGAGTGACCTTCGGTCTCGCCGACACTTCATTTGAGTCTTCGCTTCAGCCAAACATAATGTCTTCGACATGTGGTCATGGTGAAGCATGTATGTCTCACTGACGGCTTACTAAAGGTTTCTATTGAACGACTTTCGGCGAGAGGTTTGTGTCATCTTGGCGAACAGGTGTGAGTTTGGGTGTTTCGGTATAACTCTATAATCTACAAGACCTCTCACTGACATTATAAAGTCACAACGAAGCGGATGGAATGAAGGTTGCATCTCGGTGAGATAACCCTTATGTCTTGGTGACCAGATTGTATTATGGGGACTTTCGGTGAAACAGGAGAATTCTATGAAACATCTCCCTGAGAGCGATAAGTTACAGTGACATGTGAGATGAATAAGGGGCTTTCGACATAACAATTGAATTCTCTATATGGTTTGCCCGATAACGAAGGGTCACAATGATACAAGTGATAAAAGTGTTTTTGGTTAGACATAACAAAAGCGGTATGATATCTCCACGACTTAGATTGGTCATGGCAATGAACAAGGGAACATGGGCAACCAATGATAAGCGATATTTTGCCTTCGGCATACTTTCAACACTATCTTGGCGACTATTCCATTGGCGATTAATAAAGATTCAAATGTTGTGGGCCGACATATGAGAATTTCTAAATACCATTGCAGACCAACATGAAATTTTCCCGATCTCTACAGTTGGTTGAGATGAATTTGAAGCGATATGTTTCCTAATGCTAGTGTATAAATATGCATTCCCGGTTGTAATTGAATCATCAAATATTGGATCAGATTTTATATCAGATTTTAGATTAGAGGCAGTAGGTAGATTAGGAATGGATAGAGTAGAATAAAGTTCTCATTCCAAAGAATATGTTGCATGCTTTCAAATGGTGATTTCAATGAAATTCAGCTGGTGTGGTAGTTTATTTTTGGTATCAATTGTATGTTGAGTTTATTGAAAAGTATTGCTAAGCTGTCTCCAAGTTGATTCTTTCTAGTTATTTATATTGAAGTAACAAGCTTATTTTTAGTTTATCAGTGCACATTTGTTTTATCTATGTGATTAATCTATTGGTTCTCTCAAGCAGAGATCAAATCCTTCTGTTGATCACAGTAATCAGGGGGGAATTCATCTGGATTATTAAAGTAGAGCTTAGTGGTCATAATCTTGCATGTTTATACAAGTTATAAACAAATCATATGCCATCAATTTGATTTTTTCTAGAATAAGTTGCCCACTTATGTTTCATTTGACTCTGCATACCCAATAAGGCACTGGTCTCTACAATTTTATCATTTGGATTCATTCAGTTTATTTACATCTATTTTATATCTGTTAATTGAGCATTTTAGGACTTAGATTAGAAAATTGCTTTTGCTATTGCTATCAAGTTTGGTTTCATTTGTTCACTTCCATCTGCCATTGTGAACAAATCATTGTGCAAGGAGGATAATCATCAGTTAAGTCTTCCCAATTCAGAAAGGTACACCTGCCTAGGTTTAGTAGCACCTAAAGAGTAGAAGGTTGAGTTCTCTTGGCCTTGTCTGTTACCCTGAAACGTATCAAGAGATTGGTAGCCTCTTGAGGCATTTTTCCTGCATTTTTGAGAGCTAACAGGTACCAAACTCCAAGTATCATTATTTTCTAATGATGCAATTTCTTCATTCATGGCTTCCAACCAAGAGTTTGAATCAGACATTCTAAATGCCTCTTTCACAGTCCTAGGCTCATCAGTGCTAGAAATTAAAGCATAGGCACAAGTAGAATCTATCAAAGAAAACCCATACCTATCAGGTTGCTTTCTTTCATGAGTTGACCTCCTCACTTGCTGAGGCTGAGATTGTTCTTCTTCTTCAGAACTCTCAGAACTACTTGAGCTCTCCTCAGTTTCAGGTACATTTTGAATTTTCAATTCCTCTTTATCTGGTGTTGGAGGAATTTCAACTACATCCTTTTTGTTTTCTGATTTTTTGTCTGACTGCAAATCTAAGGTAGAAGGCTTCAGCTCATGAAAGATTACACTTCTACTATATAGAACCTTCTCCATATCAAGATTCCAAAGCTTGTATCCTTTTATGCCAACACTATAGCCAATAAAAATACATTTGATAGCCTTGTTCTCCAATTTAGATCTTTTCTCATATGACACATGTGCATATGCCTCATAGCCAAAAACACCAATATGTCTTAAAGAGGGCTTCTTACCAGACCATGCTTCCAAAGGTGTTTTCTCAACAAGAGCGGAATTCAGAGAACAGTTTATCAAGTAACATGCTATAGCAACTGCCTCAACCCAAAACTTCTCCTCCAAGCCAACACTGCTCAACATACTTTGTGCTCTTTCGATCACTGTCCTGTTGAACCTTTCTGCAACTCCATTTTGCTGCGAAGTGTAAGGTGTAGTTATATGTCTTTTAATCCCATGATCTTTATAGTAACTCTCAAAATCATCATAACAAAATTCACCGCCATTATTAGTCCTTAAACATTTTCTTTTTCTTCTAGTCTGATTTTCTACAAGGTTCTTAAATTCCTTAAACTGACTGAACACTTCTAATTTATTTTTCAAAAATTAAACAAATGCTCTTCTTGAATAATCATCAATAAACGATACATAGTACCTTGACTTAGACAGAGAATTAACATTCACTGGACCAAATACATTAGAATGAATATAATCTAGCAAACCAGAAGATTTATGAGGATCGGAATAAAATGAAACACGATGCTATTTACCATATATACAATGTTCACATAATTCAAATTTGAGGTTACAATCTTGAAGCCCCTCAACTAGGTTTTAATTCTTCAAGGTTTTTAAACCTTTCTCACCAATGTGGCCTAGCCTATGATGCCAGAGCATAGTCTTTTCTGTTGGAAGTTTAGCTTCCATAGAGTTTACACTATCAGGAATTTCTTCCTCTTTTCCTCCATGAGTAGCTTTCTGTGACTTGGCAGAGACACTATTGCTTTGCACAACATGTGCATCAAGCTTATACAAGGTGCCAACACGAGCACCTCTTGCTAGCACCATAGAGCCTCTAGTCATCTTGTAGCCATTTCTAGAGAATGTGACTTGCACTCCAATATAATTTAGCATACTAATAGAAAGTAAGTTTCAAGCCAGACCTGGAATATGTATTACGTCATTAATTCCCTTCACTCTTCCATCAAGGAATTGAATTCTGAATCTTCCATTACCAACAATTTCCAATGAAGAATCACTTGCCAAATACACCTTTCCACCATCGTATTTTTCATACTTCATGAACCAATCTCTATGAGATGTCATGTGGAAAGATGCTCCAGAATCAATCAACCAGACATCATCTGATGCCTACATAGCTAAGGCTGCAATGAAAGCATCTGCATCACTCTGAGAGGAATCATTGTCAGAAGAATACTTCTTCTTCTTCTTCTTCTTCTCCTCTTTACAATCCTTTTGGACATGACCAGGTTGCCCACAATTCCAACACTTCACCTTGGACTTCTTGCCAGGAGACTTTGATCTCCCCTCTGATTTGGATTTGGACTTCTTGTCCTTCTTCTTGCCTTTATCTTTTGATCTTCCTCTAACAACAAGAGCCTCTTTTTCCATCTCAGATGATTTCCTTCTCATCTCTTCTGATAACAAATAAGCAACAACATCTTCCATCTTAAAAGTGGATTTCATAATCCCAATAGCCATCACCAAGTGATCCCTAGAATCTAGCAACAAACATAATAACAACATACAGCGATCCTCTTCATCAATTTTCACACCAATAGATGTTAACTGTGCAATCAGCATGTTGAAAGTGTTCAAATGATCAACAACAGATCCTCCCTCCTGTATTCTCAAAGCACACTTCTTCCTCAAGAACAATTTATTCACCAAGGATTTCCCTTGATAAATAGATGTCAGTCTCTTCCACAAGGAAGATGCAGTCTTCTCTTCATGCACATTAAGAAGAATGGAGTCGGCCAAATAGAGCCTTATCAACCCATTAGACTTTCTATCTACAAGGTCCCAATCTTCTTGCTTCATGCCTGTAGGTTTCATCCCAAACACAGCAAGCCACAAATCATGATCCACTAATAGATCTTCCATTTTGAGTTTCCACAACTCAAAATTACTGCCATTGAATTTCTCTATTTCAATCTTTCCTAATGTGCTAGCCATCTCAATATGTAATTCAAATTAACAAACTTCTACAAGACTCCCATTGAATAGAAATTGACTTAAAAAACCCAACGTACCACAAGGATAACACAACTGGCCAGGCTCTAATACCACTTGTAAGGAAAGCTAATTGCGGAAACAACTCTCCTAATGTCAAAACCTCAGGGAAGAATGTAGAGATACTTTTAAATTTACAATTATAGTCCAATTAAGATACACTTGAAAGCAATAACATAAACATAAAATATAACATAAATAGATGAACACCAGATTTACGTGGGAAAACCCTTACGGGAGGAAAACCCACCACACCAAGAAAAACCCCTTTGTATTATAGTAATGAAATTACATACAGAGTACGGGCTTCACTCTCTCTGATGTCAATTTATAACAGCATTCACAAAGATCAACCTTGTACAAAATATTCAAGTTAGAATATTCTCAGAATTAAATTCACTCTAATCATACATTGAACTATTCATTCAACTGTCCATGCAACCATCGAACCAAACAACATCTCCAATTCCTGAGTATATCCATGACGTTCCTATCTATCGAACTTCCTCTCAGTAATGGCCACAACAGTCCAACTACTAGCGGTTCCCATTTCGCTTCTCTGATTGGTTAAAGACACACCACATAGGATGGTCTCCCAATTGGTCAAAGGAATTCACAATGTATTCACATGTCGGTGAGATACTAACCGTGTCTCCTTGATGCCACAAAGCCAGATCGTCATTATCGCCAAGAGTCTTCACTATCGAAAAGATGTTATACCGAGTTCACAAGTTGTGTCGACATCGGCATTCTCATCAGTGAGACTATCACCATTCAACAAGAGATCATACCAAAGTCCACAAGTCACATAGACACCAGTATTCATTTCAGTGAGACTATCGCTACTCGCCAGGACATCACACCAATATTCACAAGTTATTCCAAAGTGTCCAATAGTCGGCAAGACTTACTGCTATCACCAGGAGGTTACACCAATATTCATACCCATTGGCAAGAGAACCAACCGTTAGAAATACTTCTTACCGAGGCTTCCATGTTACCCTGATTAGCATCAGTGAGACAAACATATGTCACCAAGAGTTCATAGCGAAGCCTCCATGTTACCCCGAAGACTCCAAGTGAGTACTTATCAGTGAGACTTTCCATATCGATAATACTTCATATCGAAGCAAGCCATTCGGCCAAGGGTCTCTCTGACACCACTTGTCGCCCAGAGTCCATAGTGATATCCGATAAGAATGGCTTGTCGGCCAGAGATCTTCACTCGACAGAGAGTTACAGTGAACACCACAAGTCATAGTGACAACACCAGTTAGCAAGACAAAAGCAAGGTCTCAATGACCTATACAATCCACAAGGTTACTAAACTGCCAGTCAACCAGAAAGAATGAAAGTCACACTGACTTTGCCCTTTTAGAGGTTTGATCCTGTGGAATTGAGGCACATTATTCCAACAACTGCAGTAGATCCAGGTATTTCCAATGTCTTGGTTTTCAAGAAACATAAATTTATTATGAAAACCCTATACAAAAGTTTGGAAGAAATTTTGGTTCCCTATTGAGTGAAGTTAAGCACTAATAAAGGGAATCGTAGTGGTAAACTTACATAATTCTAAGATAGAATTTGGAGTCTCTGTATTATTCTGAAGAAGTATGCTTATTATTGAAGTGCGCTCATTAGAAAGATCTTAGACATCAAAGAATAATGTAGTAAATGATCAAATATAGAGTTGATGTTTTGAGGTTTGTAAAAGGTGTGCAAGAAATGTATCACTCCCCTGTTTGTCCCTATGGGGTGGCAAGTGAAAACATGCAGAATTTGTAGCCCATTTGATGCTCTCAAAGAAATTTCTCTATTGGGAGGTATAAACCTTTAAATTTTAATGGTATTCAAGGTTTCCCCAATCTTGTTTCTAATGATGTTAGGGATCATTTGCCAAAATTTATAGGGAAAAGTTTAGAATCAACTTATAAACATTTGTATACATTTATGGATTTGATGGGAGACTATGAGTAAGTCATGAATATATTGTCATGAACCTTTTTGTTCAATCTCTAAAGGAAGATGCTAGAGATTGGTTTTCATATTTCCCAATATGTTCTATTTCCTCATGGAATGAGTTTACGGTAACATTTATAAAATAGTTTGGCGAAAGGATTAATCCAGGTTTAGTAAGAACAAAACTTATGGAAATTCAAAAGGATGAAGAAGAGTTAGTCACAACTTTTAACCTCAGATTTGCAAAGGAAATAAGAGATATTCCTGAAAAACATGAGACCAAGTGATGTAGAGTGTTTGGTTGTGTATTTGGGTACATTTGTTGAAGAAATGAGTTATTTTTTGAAAGATAAGGAGCCTAAAATGTTGCATCATGCATACCAAATTGCTATGGATATTGAAAACAACTTGAGATATTCAATGATGAAGGGTTATATGGTTGTGAGTGTGGGTTGTTTTAGTTCACCTCATGTAAGTGGATCAGACAATAGAAGTGATTGTCATGATAATGATGCTTCTAGTGTTCTAATTTTTTGATCATTTCCTAATACAACTAATGATGATTCCAAAATTGAACATCAACGAATTTTGAGCAATGCTGATAAAATGCCTTTTGAAGAATTGTATAACATGAAAATGCACAAAGGAGAATCACCATATGATTTGTTTGCAAGGTTTTTGGATGCCTTGTTGGAAATTCCTAAGAATCTCAGACCAAAGGATTCAGTGTGCATTGACCTGTTTTGTGAAATTTTTGAGCCAGAGTTGAGTACCTTGTCGAAAGAATTGAAGCCTCAAGGTTTTGATTAGATGCTAGACCAGATAAGAATTGTTGAGGAAGCTAAGTGTGATTATGCAACAAGTATGATGTCTCAAAGTTTCAATAGTGGTTTCTCTATTGAGAAAAAATATAAAGCAACCCAAATAGTAGAAGAAGGTATATCATAGAATAGACATCCATCTTGTGGTATGGGTGAGGATAGTGGTTGTAATCAATTCACAAGAAACTTGTGTGCAAAGCAATACATTGGTGATAAGGAAGAGGACACATTTGCAAGTTTTTTTGGTGTCACATCACAAATCAAGAATAAAGGTACCAAGGATGAGAGTTTGAGTATTCACTCTAAATGCTCTAAGCATATTGCAAGTGATAATGAATTCCTTTGTGATAGAGATCATGAGGAGAATGATATCTTTGATTATTTCTCTGAGAAGTATGAATCTTTTTATGAGGATGATTTGGAAACACTTTCTTTGTACGAAGGAGGTAGTAATATTAATGCTCAATAGATTTTCTTCCCACAAGAGAATGAAAAAATATCATGTGAGGGATACTGGGAATGCAATCCGGTTACATCAAGAATTGAGTGTGCTAGCATTGTGTATGATGATGAGTTTGAAGATAAGAATGTATGTGTTTAGTATCCTGAACCTAAGCACAATATTAAAAATGATGAAATATGTGGTGCTAACTAGTAGAATCATGTCTTAGTTGCTCTTGATTGTCTATGTTAAGAAAAGATGGAGTATGCAAGTTTTTCTGAAAAAATGGACATGATTGTGTTTGAGAAAGAATGTATTTATGAGAAAAGGGATGAAGAAGCTTGTTCGGTTGCTAATGAACAACATTTAGTTCATAATGAACCCTTCACATTTGGGTTAGCATACTCATCAATTCATGATGTACATGGGTGCCTTGCTATTGAACCTATTAATTTTGGGTTATTTGAGCTATCCTTTGAAACATTGTGTATTAAGCTAAATGATGATTTGAAGGATGAATCATAATATGTCACCGAGCTTGAAATGGAGGTGTTCTTTGATGCATGGGATTCCATTAGTAACAATGATTGTGGACATGAGCTTGATTTGAATAAGTGCAAAGATACCATAGGTTTTGATGACCCACTTTCCCAAAGTAACGAGACATACGAGAATGTAACTAATTCACAATCCTTAGATGAATGTGAACACCAGTTTGAAAATATGCTTGTGTATCAACATTTCTTGTTTATCACACAAGATGAATGTTTGTCTGGCATGGGACAAAAACTAGAGGATGATTCGAGGGTTTTATATGAGCCTTCTACTAATTCTGAGCTATCAAAAGTGGAATTGCAATATGACTTCAAGGGATCAAGGGAAATGTTTCTGGATGGGAATCTTGAAAAAGGTGTTTATGAAAGTTTTCAGTTTGGTATGCAAAATGAATTTGATGTCAACCCTTGGGGTGTTAATGATCAAGTGGAATATGAATGTTTTCATTTCCCACTCTAGTTGGATGAGTATTTGGTAAGGTATGATTGTGAACTGAACAAGGTAAAATGCTACATTGACTATGGATTTCAGTTGATATATGATTACAGTTTTCAGTTAGACAAAGTTAATGATGATAATAGAAAGTTCAGACACATGGAAATTATGGTTAATTGCAGTGATTACAACATGATTAGTTGGTGGATAATTCATGACAATGTTTTCAGCCTTGGTCTAGTGCAGACAACAAAGAATAAAGTTTTTAACAAAGGTAAAGAATGGTTCTAATTTTTGGGGGCTTGAGGGCCACCAATTGACAATGAATCCTATTAAACTGTACAGTGTAGATTGAGAGCCTGTACATCAAAAGGGGCTTCTAAGAAAATTTGAAGTTGGATCATTTTGTGCAGTCATGTAAATATTGTATATATGTTGGTTTACTTTGGTCTTGTTCTCTTGCCTTGTCCTGATAGGTCTTAGTTTTGGTTATCTGTGATTGGTCTTCTTCAACCCAAGATTCTTGGTTCTCGCTCTGTTATGGAGAAACATGCATCCCCAATAGGAGCCACTGGTGGAACCCCTAAAAATGCTTCATGTTCCATCTCAAAATCTTGTAGAATTTGGTTAATCCCATCTCTCTGGGCTTAGGGTTTCATCCATTGTCATTGCTTTAAGGTTTGTGTCGATAAAAACCTCTCTCAAAAAACCCCTAAGTCTGATATCTTTGGAAATCATTATGTTTCATCGTTGACCCTTTGTCACTGGTTCCTAGTCTTTTAAGACACATCTTTTACCATTGATTCCATTCTTTTAATCGACCATTGAGTCCTAGTGTCCCGTTGCTTTATTACAAACATTACCTTTTTAGTAGCATGGGTTATTTTTCCTTTAAATATATGTCAGGTCCTAGGTTGGGATTTATTTTTTCTATCGATTGCCTAAGGTTTCAACCTTAATCCTTGTGCCCCCATCCATCGTCTGCCTAGTGGTTGCCCCTTCTTAAGAACTAACATATTTGACATGTGCATATTTCATGTTTTATGAAGACTATTCGATCACTGAGGTTTGATCCTAGCCATTCCTCATGCTCCCACTCCATTCTATTTCCTATTTAATTAATCCAATGGGCTGGAGGGTGAGTGCCACATGTCCTTTTCATTGATAGGACCAAAGGTTTTGAACAGTCAACCATCAGTGTTTTAATGAGATCAACAGTGGTTGTTTGGTGATGTGTCCTCATTTGGACCATCCCTCACCACCCCGTTGGTTTTTATTCTGCATTTAGATAATATCATAGGGCAGTGGGCTAATGCCACACATCCTACTATTAGAGGGACCCACTAGGTTTTAAAAGCATGTAAATTCTATGCTTGATCAAGATCAATGGTCGATGGTGGATGATGTGGGTAAATACTGACCACTACCTGCCATCCCATGCGAGACCCACCCATGGTTCCCTTCTCTCAACAGGGAAGCAGGAAAGCGCCACGTGGAGGCAATCTGAAAGGTAGGAAAGACATTTGTAAAGGTGAAATATTAACAAAAAATTTTGATGAGGGTAAGAAGGATAAAATATGTGCTTTCAGAATTAATTTCTGCAACATGTGTTTAAGATACGCGCAAGATTTTTTGATCTCAATCATCAATTCTATTAGAGGATGTGGTGCAGTCATGGTAGGAGGGTCCTTAAAGGAGAACAATCTAGACCGTACAACAAGAGGAACACAATAGAAGCAACACAAAATATGGAGGCAATGCAGATTCAAATATTCTCATTAACAAAAATCTTAGTTACAATCGGCCAACAACATCCGGGCTTATAGATTTGGCTCATAGGCTTGATATAACATGCTTAGAAATAAAACATTCCAATATGCTCCTATATGCGAGCAAAAATCTTACATATCAGATCTATCTTAATCTTCTTAATTGAATTCTACTATTGTAATGATCTATTACAAGCTTTATATCATATCCATAGATCTAGAATCTTCCACATTGGCCAAAGATCATCATAATCTCCAAAGAAGGAAAATTCAACATGTGCATGAATAGGTTGGCCTCAAATTTGAATTACTCTTCAACAGGTGCATAGAATGAAGTGTGGACCTATAATTAAGGTCAGGAACACCCCACAAAACAATTTGAATCACACCGTCAAGATCCACAAGTTATGGGAAAGATCCACAAGCAATCGAACTAGCCAATAGGTTTGAAATTATTCTGGTGCCAGTTCAAGAAATTGCTATTAAATCCGAAAGTGATAACTTGTCAAAAAAAGATCCAATCATGCTCAAATCTTGGAATAAGGAAAATGAACATGTCCATTATGTAAACAAAGATCCACAGGGTCTGGCGAGCAAATATGATGAATCCACCAACATGAATTGATCAAGAATAATACAAGAACAAAAACTAAAAGAAAATATTTTTGGTTGATGGAAGATTGCAAAGAACCAAGGATGCTCTTGTGTTAGACATCTAGGGTTAATGAAAAGTGAGTCCCTCACTTTGTTGGGGCCAAAGGAAAACCAAAACATTCTACCTTAGCCTAGGAAATCCAAGAAGAATCCTCCACTGGTCTACCTTTCCATTTCAC
The DNA here is from genome assembly GCA_007258455.2 of Sequoia sempervirens. Lineage (NCBI taxonomy): Eukaryota > Viridiplantae > Streptophyta > Pinopsida > Cupressales > Cupressaceae > Sequoia > Sequoia sempervirens. The sequence continues at coordinate 403,908,273 of VDFB02270651.1, read as the reverse complement.
AAGATATTCCTTATACTGTCTTCCATGCATTTTCTTCCCATCTCTAATATCCAAAATATCTTCTATCTCATCAAATTGCTATTTAGGAAATTGATTCTCGAATTTTGCTTCACTGTCTTCACTGAACTCTACTTCATGATACTGATGTAGATCTACAATGTTGAATATAGGTGATATACCCATGCCATTCGGTAACTCCACTTCATATGCATTTCCCGAATCAAATTTCTTCAAGATCTTACAAGGTCCAAACTTCCTCATCTTCAACTTATTGTAATTTCCTCAAATACATGATCACTTCATCCCCAACTTTGAATTCCTTATGTCTCCTCTTTTCATCTGCTCTCTCCTTATACTTCCGGTTCATATCTTCCAACTGATGTTTTACTTGAGTATGCAACTTCTTCATATGTTCTAAAAATTCCTCTGCTTCTGCACTCCTTTTATCCTCCATACTAATGTCTCTCAACTCTGATATACCTCTAGGATGAACTCTAGTAACAAGCTCAAAAGGTGTCTTTTCGGTACTCTTGTTCACTGAATTATTGTAGCAAACTCTGCTTGTGCAAGGACCAAATCCCAACTTTTGGTTTTCTCTCCAACCAAACATCTTAGCAAGTTCCCCAAACTCTTGTTTACTACCTCTTTCCATCCATCAGTCTATGGGTGAAAAGTAGAATTGAAATTTAAATCTATCTTTAACGTCTTCCAAAGTGTCCTCCAAAAGTAACCAACAAACTTTACATCTCTGTCTGAAACAATACTCCTAGGTAATCCATGCAATCTGACTACTTCTTTGAAAAACAAGTCTACTACATGTATTGAATCTATTGTCTTCTTACAAGGTATGAAATGTGCCATTTTAGAAAATCTATCCACCACCACAAATATAGAATCATTACCTCTTTGTGCCTTCAACAAACCAATTAGAATGAAATCCATGCTGATATCTTCCCAAGGTCTCTCTGGAAGTGTCAAAGGCTTATACAATCCAACATTCTAACTACTCCCTTTTGCAACTTGACAAAATCTGCAACTCTGCACAAATTTCCTAACATCCTTATGAATCTGTGGCCAAAAGTAATTCTCACTCACCAATGCTACTGTCTTGTCAATTCCAAAGTATCCTGACAATCCCCCACTATGTTTTTCTTTCACCAAGTTATCCCTCATTGAAGTCTGGGGTATACACAATTGATTTCCTCTGAAAAAATGTCCTCCTAAATGAAATAATCCAACCACTGACTTCTATCTTCCAAAACTAGTTCTCTACAAGCTTTTCAAGGTTCTGCAAAATATGGGTCTTCCTCATACAGGTTCATCAATTCCTCAAACCCTATTACCTCCACTCTCATCTCTGCCAGTAAATTCTTTCTCCTACTCAAGGAATCAACAACTCTATTTGAATTTCCACTCCTATGCTTCAAAACAAAAGTATAACTCTGCAAGAATTCTACCCATCTCATGTGTCTCTGATTGAACTTACCTTGAATGTTCAAATATTGCAACACTTGATGATCTGTATACAACACAAACTTCTTAGGTAACAAATAATGTCTCCACTTCTTCTGGGCTTGCACTATGGCATAAAACTCCTCATCATACACTGAATATCTTCTCCTATCATTATTCAATTTCTCACTAAAATAAGCTACAGGTCTTCCTTCTTGACTCAATACTGCTCCAATTGCATTTCCACTTGCATCACAGTCTACTTGAAATACCTTATTAAAATATGGTAAAGCCAACATAGGCTGCTCAACCACCTTCTTCTTCAACAACTCAAAACTTTGGTCTGCTCCAAATGTACACCTAAAATCCTTCCTATCTCCTCTCATTGTTTTTGTCATAGGACTACAAATAGAACTAAAATTCCTAATGAACTTTCGGTAGAAACTAGCCAATCCATGAAATGATCTTACCTCTCCAATGCTTTCAGGTGTAGGCCATTCAACAATTGATCTTACCTTCTCAGGATCCATCTTCAATCCATCCACAAATATCACAAATCCAAGATATACCAATTCTTTCTTCATAAAACTACACTTCTTAATGTTTATCAACAACTGCTCTTCTCTCAACCTCTGCAAAACTTGTCTTATATGCAACAAATGTTCTTCTCTAGTCTTACTGAAAATCAAGATGTCATCCAAATATACAATCACAAACTTACCCAATAATTTCCTCAATACCCCATTCATTAGCCTCATGAAAGTACTTGGTGCATTTTTCAGTCCAAAAGGAATCACCAACCATTCATACAATACTTCATTTGTCTTGAATGATGTCTTCCATTCATCTCCTCTGATTCTGATATGATGATTTCCTTCAAATCTATCTTTGTAAAGTATTTAGCTCCACTCAAACAATCCATAATGTCATCTATCTAGGGAAAAGGAAATCTATACCTCACCATGATCTTGTTTATGGCTCTAGAGTCTATAAACATCCTCCATTCACCATCCTTCTTAGGTGCTAACACAACAGGTATTGCACAAGGACTTAAAATTTCCCTGATCAAACCCTTCCTCAACAATTCTTGCACTTGTCTATTCAATTCTTCATTCTCTGTCAGTGTCATCTGGTGTGTTGCTTTATTAGGAAAACTAGCTCCAGGAATTAGATCCATGCAATGACTAATACTCCTCACAGGTGGCAATCCATCAGGTACATTATCTAAAATGATATCTTCATATTTTGTCACCAACTCTTTTACCTCATCCGGTTGTTCTTCTACATGCTTCAAGTCTTCAACCTTCTTAGGAATTAAGGCATAACACATGCTCTCATGTCTCAAACCATCTAGAATTCTCCTTCCATCAACTAAACAAACTCTAGCATTTGTACAAATCTAAACTTTAGAACATCTTCCAATGGCAACAAAGTTTGCTTCATCCCATTAGCAACAATGGTATTTGTGTTCTTCTTTCCGTCATGAATAGCTTATCTATCAAATTGCCAAGGTCTTCCCAAAAAGACATGACATACATCCATAGGCATGATATCACAAAAAACTTCATCATGGTAATTTCCTATCTTCAATTTCACCAAACATTATTCACTTACCAGTATCTTATGCTCATCCTAAATCCAAGCTATCTGGTAGAGCTTCAGGTGTTTCAATCTTTCCAACTTGAGTTTGGTCATCATTTCTTTAGAAACTAGGTTCTTGGAGCTTCCACTATCAACAATCACTTTGCAACATTTACCACTTACCTTGCATCTGGTTCATAACAAATTCTTTCTCTACAATTGTTCCTTCTCCAATTCACTTTGACACAATACTCTTCTATTCACCAATACTTCTCCATCTTCTAGTTTGTTAGATTATCTAGCATGATCCTCCTCAACATAGGTTGTTCTTCTATTGTTCTTTGTCTTCCTGCTTGTATCCCCTTGATTACATCCAAATGATCTATGTCCTTCTCCAGCAAACTTAAAACAAGTTCCTTTGAATACTCTCTTCTCCTGTCCTCTATCATCTCTTCTATAGCCTTCATTTCGGTAACCACCATATCCTCCTCTTCTGTAAGAGTTTCCATCATCTCTATGGTATAAATTCTCATTATTACTGACTTCCTTATCTTTGTTCTGATATGGAAAAGATCCTCTTCCTCCTCTAGTAAAAGTTCTTCCTCTTTGAAATCTTCCACCTCTTCCTCTCTGTCTATGTTCATGTCTTTTATTTAGCTTCTCTTATGATTTTAGGGCACATTGATATGCCTCTTCTACACTCAACAACTTGATCAAACTAACCTCATCTTGTATAGATGACCTCAAGCCATTCACATATATGGCTACTTGCTCAATATCATCCTCTGAATTTTTGGATACGATATTCAACTTGTAGAACTCCTCATTATACTCTGTCAAACTTGATTCTTTCTGCTTAAAATTATGAAATTTTTAGGAAAACTAATCTGATAGTCTACAGGAATAAAATTTTTCTTCAACTTGTTCACCATCTGATCCCATGATTTTATCTTCTCTTTTCCTCTTCTTTTCCTATCTGTCTACAAATGTTCCCACCAAATGGATGCATGTCCTCTCAACTTTGTACAAGCATATTTCACCTTCATATCTTTAGTGGTACCTTCAAAATCAAAATACTTTTCCATCTCTGTTATCCAATCTAGCAATACATCTGAATCCAACTTACCATTATAATCCGGTGGATCAAAATGTGGTTTGGTATTCGCTCTAGTTAGGGCTCTTATGAACCTCTCTTCTCCCTAATCAAGGCTAGGTTGATCTTCTCTTCCCCTTTCTTCCTGCACTTCTACCTCTTCATCACTCACATCATCAACTAGTCGACCTCTCCTCTAGGTTGTTTCAACTACATCTAATCTTGCAACAATTCCTCTTAACATCTCCATCATAGCTGGGTCTGCATTTCCACACACTCCGTTTAATCTACCATTTCTTCTTCCCACCATCTTTACACAAGTCCTCTACAGCTGCAGGTCGGATCCTCAATCTACCACCCTACAAAAAATATTCAACAAGACTTCACGAAATCTAGAGATCTCTCAAGGAACAAATCTTGCTTTGATAACAATCTGGCATAGTCACAGTTGGAGGGTCCTCAAAGGAGAATAATCTAGACCTTGCAACAAGAGTAACACAACATAAGGAACACAAAATATGGAGGCAATGCTGATTCAAATATTCCCATTAACAAAATCTCAGTTACAATCAATCGAGAACATTTGGGGTTACAGATTCAACTCACAGGCCTGATATAACATGCTCAAAAATACAATATTCCAATATGCTCCTATATGTGAGAGAAAATATTACATATCAGATCTATCTTAATCTTGTTAATTGAATTTTTCTATCGTAATGATCTATTACAAGCTTTATATCATATCCGTAGATCTAGAATCTTCCGCATTGGCCAAAGATCATCACAATCTCCAAAGAAGGAAAATGTAATGTGCGCATGAATAGGTCATCCTCAAATTTGAATTACTCTTGAACAGGTGCATAGAATGAAGTCTGGACCTATAATTAAGGTCATGAACACCCCACAGAACAATTCAAATCACACCATCGAGATCCGCAAGTTATGGGAAAGATCCACAAGTGAATGAACTAGCCGATAGGTTTGAAATTATTTCGATGTCAGTTCGAGAAACTTCCTTTAAATCCGGAAGCGATAACTTGCTAGAAAAAGATCCAATCATGCTCAAATATTGAAATAAGGAAAATGAACATGTCCACGATGTGAAAAAAGATCCACAAGGTCTGGTGAGCAAATATTATGAATCCACCAGCATGAATTGAGCAAGAATAGAACAAGAACAAAAACTGAAAAAAAATATTTTTGGCTGATGTAAGATTTCCAAGAACCAAGGATGCTTCTGCATTAGGATGCTACACATGAGTGAGTGGTTTTACATTATGGAAAGCACAAGTTGATGGCCAAAGATCTAATCTTTCCCATTCCCTGCCACATCGTTGTTGTAAGTTGCGAGATGGTTAATTCTCATGGGCATGCGGGAAATTTGACACGATAGGTTTTCTTTAATGCTGAGTGGATGGTGGAGTGTGTGGACAGGGTGGATGATTATCCACATGGTTTTTTCTGATTGGACAAAGGAAAAGGATGCATGCATTCAAATTTTTCAACATTAATTTCCTTGATTTGAATTTTCTGTCGATCTACCCATCAAGTGATCAACAACTGAGATTTAAAATTCTAGTAGTCGATTGTCAGCTCGCTCACATGAGCTTTCCTTGAAAATTAATGGTTGAAACACTAGAATTGTTTGATATAATGAGAATTGTCAGCCAGTTTTCTTTATAATTTCAATCATTAGGAGCTGAGAAATTAATCTTGAGTCTGAGTAGAAGGCATCAGGAGCTTTGGAAAATAATTGCAGAGACATTAAAGATAGTTTCTCCTAGGTAAGTTGGTATTCACTTTTTGATTGTGCATAAGTTAGTTGGTTTTGGAATTGTTGGGAGCTCTATGGGTTGAGTTACCTAGGGGTTTGGAGGGGTTTGATTATGTGCAGAATTCTCGTAAGTTGATAGGATTTGTGCATGGTCTGGAAGTTTCCTTATCATGCAAATTTGTAAGGTCTCCCTGTATTTGAGAGTTCATAAGCTTTAGCCTTACTCTATTGTAAGAATGAGTGAATTTAAGCCTTGTGAGTCTACCCAACTTGTAAGGAGGTCTAGGAGGATAAGTGTGCTTGAACCCCAGGTTAATACACCTAAAATTAAACATGATACACCAAGAGCTCCTGCAAAGCCAAAAGATAAAAGGAGAGCTCGTAATAACTCTATGGAAGGTGGTGTCAGGAATACTTACAACTTGAGAAGTAGGGTTGTTGTTCATGGTCAGAGCACACCTGGTGGTGTGTTCCTGAAGGAATAGAGTAAAGAGAAGCAAGAGGCTAGGGCAGAGAAGTTGACCAATTATAAAGAGAAGAAGAAGAAGGATAAGGACCACAAGGCTTATGATTCTTATATGGGGAAGCCTGATGCAAACATGGAAGGTGGGGCTGGTTCTTCGAGCGATGAGGAAGACACTGACCAATACTACACCCGATACTTTCTCACACTTGCAAGTCGAGAGGATTTTGATGATGGAGAGGTAGTAGCTTCTCCAGTTTCAACAAAATTATGAAGGGGAGGATACTCTGATTTTGAAGAATTGGAGAGGTAGTGTCCTGGTTCATTGTTTTTGTTTTTGATGACTATGAAGGAGAGGTGTTGGACTCTGTTTACGCAATGATGAGTGTGCCTTCTTCAATGAGCGAGTAATTTTTTGTCTTGGTTGTTGATGTGTGTGTCACCAAAAAATGTATAGTTGAAATTTTTATGCTCACTTGAGTCTTTCTAGTGGACTTTGGCTTGATTTTTCCTAGGTTTAATGTTGTAATGTGGTCAACACGTTCACATTAGGTCTTGGACCCTTGTTAATCATTAAAACTTCTAGGTTGTCTTGTAAAGGTGTTGTGAAGTGTTGTAACCCACTTTCACACTTTTCTAGGACCCTTTCATCATAATTCACTTAAATAACATCTTTTTATCACTTACCAAGTCTTATTTTAAGGTGTTATGAAGTTTTGTAACACACTTTCATGCTTTTCTAGACTTTTCTTCACTAATTCAACCCTTTCTCATGTCTAAAAGACCCCTTAATACACTTTCTGACTGTTTTCAAGTGTGTTTTTGAGGATATCCCCGTTGGACAACTTTTAATGCCCCAAAATTCCTGACACCCACTTAATTTGCTTAAGTGGGACTAAGTTGCCAATAGGGGTGACTTAGTCATTTTTGGCACAAAACTCAAAATAATTTTAAATTTCTAGCGGGATTTTGTCCTCTAACCCTTGAGGTTAGCCTGTGATGTGTTACTTTCAAGAAAATTTAGTAAAATCGGGTATAAATAAGGGTTTTTCCCTCATTTTACATCTCCTCCTACACTCTCCTAATTTACAAGCATTCAAGCATTCATAAAGTTATTCACAAGCATTCAAGAAAATCAAGCATTATCAAGTCAATCTATTGGAGCACTTCATTGCATATCTTCACATTTTGAACATCAAAGGTGTGGTAAGTTTATGAAATTTGCATGTTATCTATTTATCACTCTCTTTTCATTTCATTTCATTGTTTAGGTTTTGATTACCAAAGCAGGGTCTGATCAAGGAAAACCCCTATTCTCTAACCCTCAACCATTTTTCCCCTTTTGCTTGTGACTTTTGTATGCAAATTTATCAAGCAATAGGTGTTGAAAAGTGATCAAGAAGTCTACAAAGTCAATCAAGTCAACACAACCCTAATTCAAACTTGGAGAGGCTTTCTACCCTATTTTCTACAGAATCAAGTGCAAACACCTGTCAGAAAAGAAAGTGCAGACTCGAGGCTACAAGATTCTGTCCCAAGATTCTCAAAATCTGCAGGAGGACTAAGTCACCACTAGTGGCAGATTAGTCCCACTTTCAGGCCTGAAAATAGATTTTGACATTTTTGGATACGCATTTGGTAGATTCCTGTTCAGATAAAGTTTCCCGAAGCTAGGACTAAGTCGCCCAGCTTGGTGTAAGTGTCCCAATCAGCATTTTCAGTCAATTTTTTAGGATTCTAGGTGCACCTCTTTCATTTTGTTCTATTATTTCATCATTTAGTTGCATTTTTAGGCATTTCTGCATATCACACTGTGTTTTGCAGCACTTTACATTTTCAAAGTTTTGCATCATTAGATCATTTCATTTGCAGATCAGAGCATTAGAAAATCTTAATTAGGCATAATACATCTCATTTACATTAGGCTTGAGTGTAAACCCTTGCATTTTGGTCCCCATCCAATCCCCTTTCTCCTTTTAGGTGAAAAACCCTAGGAGGAGCAAAGCATTGTGAGGGAAAACCAAAATCATTGTTTACATTTTGGTGAATCTATCATTTGAACACATTCCTTTCTAATTTTTAAAGTGCATCCTAGCTTTCATTTGTAGTGCATATTGCATAGGTTAAACTTTCATCCTAGGGTTTTAAAATTGCATTAGTGAAAAGTTCAATTAGCTTGCATTTTTGCATCATTTTTGCATTGAAAATCACAAAAAATCTACATTTACATACTATAGTTGCATTTGTGCATCTGAAAGACATAGAATTGCATTTAAAATTTAGAAAAAACACAAAAAAATCATCAGTGGGACTAAACCGCCACCCTGGGCGACTTAGTCCTTTTGCATACTTTGCACTGTATTTTCTGTACTTCTATTTTCTAGTACTACATTTTTGTCTCAATTTATAGATTTACTGTTATTTTCATTTTATTTGTCCTAGATTGCATTGCATCCACCCCATATTTTGTGGTACTTGTATGAGTGTTTGGTGCTCCTTTGCTAATACTTTAGTGAGACGGAGTTCTAGACTCATGACATCTCGTGATAACACTTTCGTTGCAGACCTTGGGATCTCAAGAGCTCCTAATCCTAGTATGGACAATGGTGCATTAGGAATGGATAATACCACTCACATGACTTCACCTTCCCATCCTATGCATGTTGAAACACAAACTAGTGCCATTCTGTAAGATAGACTGATTAGTATTCATGAAGATTTTGCACATTTACAACAAGACTTATCCCTTGAAAACATTTCCACCACTGCCATACTTTCCATAGAAAACCTTCATCATTTGATTGAAAGTGATGATGGCTTACAAGTTATGAAGAGAATTGCTGAGATATACAACAAACATGTTCCCTCCACATCCCAATCAACAAACATTGTTGTAAGTCAAGGAGGATCTCAGATTCCTCCTCCTTCAACCATAGCATCCATACCAACCTATACCACTCCTCAAGTTACAACAACTATGCAATAGGTTAGTCATGTGAATCCTTCTTTCACTATTCCCACTAGCATTCCTAGTTCTTTTGTGGCATCGAATATTCCTTCTTCCACCTTCACCCCTCTTAGTGTTCCTTTCACTTCCCCTAACATTACATACACTCCATCACCATTTTCCCTTCCACCTCATACCACTTATACCGATCCCATCATTACACAACTCTTTAACACCGTTTCATCCATGCAACAAAAAATCTCCACCATTAGCCAAAGTCAAAATTATCCACCCACGTATCATGTCCATAGTAGCCCATTATCCCTTGAGATATTATGCGCTCAGATGCCACAAGGAATTGAAATGCTTAGGTTTGAGAAGTATGGAGGTAAAGGAGACCCTACTAATCATGTCAATGCTTATACAACCTTGTGTAGTGATTTTGTCCTTGATGAAAAATTATTAGCTAAAATTTTTCCTAGGACCTTAAAAGACACTGCACTGGAGTGGTTTCCCAACTTACCCAATCATTCAATTTGATCATTTAATGAACTTGTGGATGCCTTTATAAGTCATTTACAAGTCCATATGAGTCCTAAAAAGACAATGGACAATTTAATGCGGTGTAAAAAAAATGCCGATGAAAAAGTTACCAATTTCATTTCATGTTATTAGTCATTATATGCTCAAATTGATGTTAAGATTCCTGATTCACATCTGCAAAAGATGTTTATTGAAAACTTGCATAATCACCTTCAGGATAATTTAACTATGATGAAATTTCCTTTGTTCCTACATTTATGCACAACCCTTTGTGACTATCACAACTCGATTTCTAGTTGCAATTCAAATTCCACTTCTAATCGAGCTAAGAAGTCTGAGAAAAATAGCCAACACAATGTGCAAAAATTTAGAAAACCAAACCAAGGATTTTTACAGTTCAATTCGCCTTCTTCGCAATCAACCCAACCTGTTCCAAGTCAATTGGAAGCTATTAAAGTAGCGGTGCCCTTTACTTATGGGGACCTGAAGAGACAATTTACACCCTTACCCGATACTCTCCATAACACAATGAATCAACTACTACAACAACAGATGATAACTTTACCTATAGTTAAACTGCTTGATGCCACCAAGCCTTTACCACCCACCTTTAACCAAATGCTTAATTTCATTTTCATTTCCAAAATGGACATGACACTGAACAATGTAAGTGTCTCAAACACTTAGTACAAGACCTCATTGATTCGGGTTGTTTATCCATTGCGGGTGTCAATGATCAAGGCAATAAGTCCGTTGCACCCCCTAATTAGAATTTAAAAATCTTTACCAACCCCATGCCTAAACACAATGTTTCATTTTTCAAGGCTAGTGAACCTTCAAACCCTCATGTGACAAACATTGATACAAATAATGAACAACCTAATATTACTCCAAATGTTACTCAAGTTACTCCTATGGATGAACTTGTGGGTACGATAGATGTTATCCCTCATAAGGGTCCAACTAATAAATCTCTTGAGATAAATTTTTATTCTCATGATATACTTAAAAAGCTTCTCGATGGTCCTCTTTACATAGCCGACCGCATCTATGATAAACCCACCAATGGGATATTAGTGGATCCCGCCTGTGGCGAGAATGTGATTACAGAATAATTTTTAGTATTACATGAAATTTATCAGGAAGATTATAATAAACCAACCGCATGGATTAAAACACATACTAGTTTTGCTTTCCCTATGATCGGATCGATCATACTCCCCTTACAAATAGGACCCAAGACTTTGGATGTAACATTTTCTATTATCCCACAATTAGATCAATTTCATATGTGGCTAGGCCATTCTTGGCTTCGCTCGATGAAAGCAGTCCCTTTGGTTGTTCACAAATGTTTTAAGTTTCCTAGAAATGCTTTCTCTATGATTGGATCAATCATACTCCCCTTACAGATAGGACCCAAGACTTTGGATGTAACATTTTCTATTATCCCACAATTAGATAAATTTCATATGTGGCTAGGCCTTTCTTGGCTTCGCTTGATGAAAGCGGTCCCTTCGGTTGTTCACAAATGTTTGAAGTTTCCTAGAAATGAGATATTTTCGTACACCATAGTGGCTTTAATCCATTTTCCTCTAAAGGTAATTTTTCATTAGAATCCTTTTGGCCTGTACCTATGGAACCCATCACCCCTCAAAAATATTTATTTTTCATAGCCTACCAAAAGTTCAAAGCCAAATGCATAACTGAATTGTCTCTTCGTAACACATCCCCATCCACTTTTGCTTCTCCTATCCTAGATGAGACGATGCTTCAACCTGAGTTCGAAATTGAACCTCATAAGCAACCAACCATAGAAACCTCCCCTTCCTCATATAAATTTCCAAGAGAACATGAACCCAATATTGTCATGCCCCCTCACATTAAACAAGTTTATAAAGCCAAGGAGAAAGTGATTGAACCATCTTCTTCGGTTCCTTCCATTCTTCCCCCTCAAGAAGAGTAGGAACCTATGGTGGATCAACCCGCTCTTACACCTCAAAAACTTCAAAATAAAATTAAACAAAACCATGGTGCTAGAGAGCGTAGGCATCGACATCATCTCCTTGCTCATCAAATGCAAAAAAAAAAGAAAAAGAACATCAACCTCCACCTTTGAAAAAAGAAATAGATGATCACCCTCCTCCTCCTAACCTACCACAAGATAGTATAGTCCAACTGTCACAAAAAAATGATCCAATACAACAACCATAACTCCTAATACATCCTTCCTTTGAAATAACCCTTCGTCCTCCCATCGTCATAAATCTTGATGATGACAATGATGAGGAGATCACAAGAATAGATGAGAATTGCATAACGATCTAAAATATTTATTTTCATCTACCATGAGCTTAAATGATAAATCTTCTACAACAAGTGAAGAACCTGACACATCTCCTACTTCAACACTTGCAATTCTTCCTTTGGACAATCAACCTCCCTCACAATATATTGAACATGATTGGGAGGTAGATGACTTGTTAGATGGCTGACTTGCATTCACCTTGCTAGCCTTTTTGCATTTTTTCTTTTTCTTTAGTGTGCTTTTATATGTATATCGTGTTTCCCCATTTGATGTTTTCTCTCTTCGTATACTTCTTCTATTTGTACCTATATTCTTCTATATGTCATATTTTATCTTTGCCATTTTACTTTTTTTTTGTTTTTTTCCTTTTGGGGATGATGCAAAGCATAAAGACACCCAATGTATCTTCCATGTTGACCCAAAAGGTCCCTTTTTGCTTTTGTTTTGTGTTTTCCTTTTGGGGATGATGCAAAGTGTAGAGACACCCCATGTCTCTTCCATGTTGACCCAAAAGGTCCCTTTTTTCTTTTGTTTTGTGTTTTCCTTTTGGGGATGACATAAAGCATTGAGACGCCCTATGTCTCTTCCATGTTTACACAATCGGTCCCTTTTCCTTTTTACTTTATTTTTATTGTGTTTTCCTTTTGGGGATGATGCAAGGCATTGAGACTAGAATGTCTCCTTCATGTTGACCCAAAAGCTGTTCTTTTCATTTTCTTTTTGCTTGTGTTTTCCTTTTGGGGATGATGCAAAGTGTTGAGACACCCTATGTCTCTTCCATGACCCAATCGGTCCCTTTTCCTTTTTACTTTGTCTTTTTATTGTGTTTTCCTTTTGGGGATGACACAAGGCATTGAGACCGAAATTTCTCCTTCATGTTGACCCAAAATCTCTTTCTTTTCATTTTCATTTTTCTTGTGTTTTCCTTTTGAGGATGATACAAAGTGTTGAGACCAGAATGTCTCTTCCATGTTGACCCAAAACAAACATTTTTTTTCTTTTTTTTTTCACTCTCTTTGTGTCATTCTTCCAATTCTATGTATTAAGGGAATGATGACAGTTCCAAGCTCTTTCATAAAAACATTACAACAATGAACATACTGACCCCAAATCCATAGATCCCTTATGTGTTTGGTGTATTTCTTTATGGGGGAAAACATCCTTTCTTTTTTTTTCTTTTTCATTTACATGAAGTAGTCTTGGAAACATATGACTTGGCATAGGGGCTTTCCAAGTTGGCTCTCATGTCTTGTTTTCTTTTTTCATTTTCTTTCCTTCACTACTTTAAAGTAATTGGTCACAAAACAATGTGTAGCAATCTATTTAAAGTGAGGGGCATACATTGGAATTGTTTCACTTCGTTCTTGGTTCTTAGTGTAGCCTTGTCCCTTCATACGATGAGTTTGTCACTTTGTGGACAACATTGGGTGTGATCTACTTCATAAGGTGATCTCTCTTAGCATATTACATTCCTCTTGTTGGCCTGATGTGATGCACTGCATCCCCTAAGTTGTGAATCTTTTATTCTTTGATTGGTCCTCTCTTGGAGACATTAGACACAATGTTCCCTAAGTGATAAACCTTGCATGAATTTAACAAGACTCCTTTGAATATCTATTGTATTTTACATTTCATTTTTTGCATTTTTTTTTACATACCACCTTGCATAATACAACTTGCATGCCTATGGTACCCTTTGCATTTGTTCATGAGTTCTAAGCATATGAAGCTTTTCTTGTCTCATGAAGCATGAACCAAAATTTTCTTTGTGGCACCTTATTAAAGTTATTAGGATGTATAACTTTGATATGGTTGAGCGGGAAGCCCATTATGAGGCACAAATTTCCCCATAGCCACATGTTGTGGATTTCTCACCCTGCAAACAACCAAAAGTTACGTGGCACTAGAGTGAATATACTTGGGACTTCTCACCTGGTGGAAAACCATAAGTTCCATCACCCCAGAGTGAGTACACATTTATTATTTCAAACAAAAAACCTAGATCTGATCCACAACGGGCTGGAAATACAATCAAAGCTTTCTTTCATTCCTTTTCATCATCATGTGTGTTCCTTTGTGCTTATGTTTGGTTTTCCATGGGATGGTGATCATGGGGGATTGATCATCCCTCTTGATTATTGTTGTCTCATCTTACCAATGTGTGTGCATTAGGAACCCTCTTGATGTGCATGTTGGGCTACTTTGGCGAGAGTTTGAAGCAAGTTCATCCTCTCACTAAAGTGGGGGCTTAATATGTCGCCAAAAAATGTATAGTTGACATTTTTATGCTCACTTGAGTCTTTCTAGTGGACTTTGGCTTGATTTTTCCTAGGTTTAATGTTGTAATGTGGTCAACATGTTCACATTAGGTCTTTGACCCTTGTTAATCATTAAAACTTCTAGGTTGTCTTGTAAAGGTGTTGTGAAGTGTTGTAACCCACTTTCACATTTTTTATAGGATCATTTCATCATAATTCACTTAAATAACCTCTTTTTATCACTTACCAAGTCTTATTTTAAAGTGTTGTGAAGTTTTGTAACTCACTTTCACGCTTTTCTAGACTAGTCTTCACTAATTCAACTCTTTCTCATGTCTAAAAGACCCCTTAATACACTTTTTGACCATTTTCAAGTGTGTTTTTGAGGATATCTGCATTGGAAAACTTTTAATGCCCCCAAATTCTTGACACCCACTTAATTTTCTTAAGTGGGACTAAGTTTCCAATAGGGGCGAATTAGTCCTTTTTGGCACAAAACTCAAAATAATTTTAAATTTCTAGCTGGATTTTGTCCTCTAACCCTTGAGGTTGGCTTGTGATGTGTTACTTTCAAGAAAATTTAGTAAAATCAGGTATAAATAATGGTTTTTCCGCTCATTTTACATCTCCTCCTACACTCTCCTAATTTACAAGCATTCAAGCAAATCAAGCATTATCAAGTCAATCTATTGGAGCACTTCATTGCATATCTTCAAATTTTTCACATCAAAGGTGTGGTAAGTTTATGACATTTGCATGCTATCTATTTATCACTCTCTTTTCATTTTGTTTCATTGTTTAGGGTTTGATTACCAAAGTGGGGTTTGACCAAGGCAAACCCCTATTCTCTAACCCTCAACCATTTTTCCCCTTTTGCATGTGACTTTTGTATGTAGATTTATCAAGAAATAGGTGTTGAAAAGTGAGCAAGAAGTCTACAAATTCAATCAAGTAAAAAAAACACTAATTCAAACTTGGAGAGGCTTTCTACCCCATTTTTTGTAGAATCAAGTGTGAACACCTGCCATAAAAGAAAGTGCAAACTTGAGGCTACAAGATTTTGTCCCGAGATTCCCAAAATCTGTAGAAGGACTAAGTCGTTACTAGTGGTGGATTTGTCTTGCTTCCATGCCTGTAAATTTATTTTGACATTTTTGGATACCCATTTGGTAGATTCATGTTCCAACAAAATTTCCCAAAATTGGGACTAATTCGCCTAGCTTGGCGTAAGTGTCCTAGTCATCATTTTCAATCAATTTTTCAGGATTCCAGAATCTCCCAACATCAAGCTTAAGATTCCAGGTGTACCTCTTTCATTCTGTTATGTTATTTCATCATTTAGTTGCATTTTTAGGCATTTTTGCATATCACACTGTGTTTTCCAACACTTTACATTTTCAAAGTTTTGTGTCATTAGATCATTTAATTTTCATACAAGAGCATTATAACATCTTAATTAGGCATAATAAATCTCATTTGCATTAGTATTGAGTGCAAGCCGTTGCATTTTGGTCCCCATCCAATCCCCTTTCTCCTTTTAGGTGAAAAACCCTAGGAGGAGCAAAGCATTGTGAGGGAAAACCAAAACAATCATTTACAACATGTAAAAATTATTTGGTTGACATGGATGAGATATTTTGGTGCTGCTGCAATGAAGAATGCACCTTTTGGAAGGCTGGCTAGTCTTCTTCAATTGGTGATATGGGTTTTCTTCTTTTGTGCTTTCCCTCCATAATAAGGATGCAAATATAACGGTTTGGGGAATCTCCAAAATTGAAATGAAATTGAATGTCATATGAAAATGTGACTGAAATGGTAATTTTTCTTGAGGCTTGTTGGCTCCCATGTTTCTATAAATGGGAATTCAGGGCCAATTATGGGGGTTTGTTGTTTTGTAATTGATCACAAAGAGAACATTGTAAATAATATACTGAGCATTTTAGAGTTAAGTCTTAGGTTCAAGTATACTAATATACATGTAATTTTGATAACAATACTGGAAATATAATACAAAATAATGCAAATTCAATGCCATTTTCTCTCCTATGTAATTGTTTCATGAGCTATAAATAACATAATCAAAGGTTATTTTATTTATCTCCATTATTTTTCATTGGATGTGTGGTTTTATTCTTGCTTGTTAATTCAAAGAATTAATGTAAATGCTTGAGTGGGGCTACTAGTTTTTGTTAGGATATCAGTAAGAAGTGGTGGCTTAGATATAATGTTGAAATACTGTAATGCTTTATCTTCAAAGCTTAGTCAATGTCATGTATGAAATTGTTGTCAAGTTGTGTAGATGTTAGAACTGACCCCATCCAAGGATAAAGCACTGATCTAAGAAAAGTATTCATGCTACATCTAGTTGGTCAATTCAACAAAAAATCATTCATTAAATCAAATTTTATAAAATGGGTTATAATTGTGTTGAGTTTTACCATTCTCATGCTCTAAACATGAAATGTTGTTAAGGAGAAACCAACTTCTTTGATACATGTTCTATTTGTTGAGGGATTGTATGGAGATTATCTATTTGTTTCAATGTTCATGATAAAATGGCATGGGAATATTATCTAAACATTTGTAGGATCACCCTCCTGGGTTTCACAGAGCGTGAAGAGTAGAAGGGCCTAGTAATCCTTTACTTGTTTGTTGGCCAATCCTTAGCTTTTCTTATCATTGGATTTTGGTAGATTCATAGGTAAATGGTGAGATCAAGTTTGGTTCTAAGAAAATAACCAACACAATGAAAATCATTGTGGATACTATTGTGTTGCTCCTCATTGGTGAAAACGGCTGCACAAAAGTATATGCCTCCATGAATGGAAATGAGCAACATACAATGCTACCAATGCCACATAGCAAGGAGCAACACCATAATAACTAATTTATTATCTTATATGGATCCATAGGGATTTCATATCTTTGAAAGTCTTTGTATTTTCTTCTTTAAGGCACAATAATCATCAATAGAATACCCAAATATTTGATGATATGTACAAAAAGACAAATTCTATTTTGTTTGTTTAGTAGAATTTATCTCATGAGGAGGTGGTAGGGTGATTATGACCATCTCCATAAATGTACATAATTTATATTCTATCTTGGATAAAGGGTGTGGAGCAAGGGGTAATCCATTTTTACATGAATGATGATTTGATTGCTGTCTAGAGGCTAGCATTTTATGTAATGGTGGAGGGAGAGGATTTTGGTATCCTATTCCTATTGTTATAAGATGTGGTGCAAGCTCTGTAGGTATTTTAACTCCTTGTTCATTGTTTGTATTAAATCCTTATTTAGAGAGGATTCAAAAACCATGACCATAATGTGTGTCCCGATCAAAAGTTGTGATGTCAATTTGGTTCAAATGGGATGAGTGAGTATTTTAGGAAAAAGGAAGCATCATGTTTAATATGGGAAGGTGGATCAATGTGAGTTCTATGGAGATAACTTGTAAGTGTAATGGTCAAGGGATAAATTGAAAATGGGTCTCTTTATGAGAGGAAGAAAACATGTTAAGTGAAGGTATGATAGGTTTTGAAAATTCTAGGTAGAGATGTGGAATGCGAGGTGTATTGTAGCTTGTAGGTAAGTTTTGCAAAGGAGGTTGGTATGTGGATGCTTCTTGCATATTTGTTATGTTGTCTGGAATGTTTGAATGTAGGGTAGGTAAAGTAGTTTTTAGGAAGCTATCAATGATCTCATCCTCTTGCTCCAAGATTTCCTCTTTAGGAGGAGATAAATTGGGAGAGGATAAAACACAAGCTTCATCCTTTGTTGGAGGAATGCTACCAAAAGAAAAAAAATGAAACAATGACCAAGGAATTTTAAGAATTTATTACTTTTCCAAAATAGCCAAACATTTTGAAAGTACTTTTAAAAAAAATTAGAGACGTTGAATTCAATGTTATATGAACAATAAAATAATATGGAAATTTTCACAGAGATACAAAGCAGATCTGGATTGAGATTTGAGAGATAATGCTATCACTGCAATCTACATAGAAAAGCAAAGACAAAGGAAAGGGTTCCCTAGACCAGGGATGTAAATTTTTGGTAATTTAACAATCAGGGAATGTAGTATAGTGTTTAAAGGTCTAAGTTTGTATAGGTTCAGGTCTGACACCAAACCAAATTTTGGAAATGTAAGAAAATCTAATTTGTTTACATAAAGCACATGCATGCATGATTTTTTATGTTTCAAAATCAATAAAATAAATGCAATAAGTTCCAATTTTCTTGATAAACGACAATTTCTAGAATGCAATATGTGATAACTATCTAAATTTTCCTCTAAAATATTAAAAATACAATACTTTTTGAGCTTTATGAAATGAAAATATTTACTTTTTCATGTAGTGTCGAAAATCGTCACCCTTGACAATTTTACACTAGGTTTTGCTCCCTCCTATGTGTTTGGACCTAATTATGTGTTGAGTGAATATTTTGTAATTCCTTTACAATTGCAAAATAGGGATTTCAGTTACAACTATGATGAGAATGTTCTCTCCTCTCTAAAAGGGGAGGCTCCCTTCTTACTTCTTATTGGAACAAAGAGTAAACTACACTAAACTAAAAGTATTTACACTAGATTTAACCATGTGGGGTGTGTTACATTCACCATTTTCTCTTCATTCAAAAAATACATTGACAATGTTCCACAGTAATATTTTGTAATGCTATACACCTCTAAATATCTACCTAAGCAGTAATCACCAATATTCTTGATTAAACATAAGAGTAATCAAAGATTACTAGTACAACTAAATTATACGTAACCAAAAGACACACAAAAGCACAAAGTCTTCTTGTTGCCTTCTATGATAGTTTTGAAGTAACAAATGATGCACACTGTAGCACAAAGTCTATCAACCCACATCACCAATAGACTCACACACAAAGTGAATAACTCCAATCCCACAGTCTTGATAATCTTCACCAAGAAATACTTACATCACAAAATTTCAAGTAAGAAATATAACTTAAAGTTTATATATTCTATCTTGAACGTCTTTCCAATCATAAGAAATAATTACCACTTATCCAATTAACAATAAGAGAAATAAAAAAGAACGAAATAAGAACATTCTCACTCATACATAATTGATTCAAAACAAAGGTTGAAATTAAAATTTTCCTCCTTTTATTAATTGAATTTGAACTTGCAATTTGAACACAAAGTTTGAAAGTTGAGTCACAATTTGGGAAGCACTTCATTGCATAAGATTAAAAGGTCCATAATACAAAAGAACTCCCTCATATATATAGAGGAGAGTTGAGAGTTAATATAGGGAAAAAATAAATACTTTGACTTATTCAAATAGGAGAATCCAATTTGATTTGGGACTTCTCTGTTTTTACATGTAATTACAATTTTGAAAAAGAAATGTAAATTGTCCAAAACTAATTATAAAAAGCATGAAAATGATAAAAACCAAACTAAGGAAAAATTGGTCTTCTCCAACATCCTTCATTAGAAAATCATCATACTTCTTCATGATGTCATGGGATAAATCTTTATCCAGCCTTGAAGTATGTTTGGAAATGACGAGGAATCTTAGGATTGTCTGCTTCAACATATCACAAGCTTCATAATGCCTTCCTAAAAATACTTTTAAGCTGTCCAAGGTCAACTGAATGTATAACAACCTATCCATCAAAGCCATTGAAAAGGCTTGATCTTAAAATTCCTTTTGGATAATGTTGGTAAATTCTTGAACAAAAGTCTTTGAAGAGAGGACCTTATCATTATCATCCCGTAACTTACAAGGAAGTTCTTCAACTCTATTGATAAGGTTCAAATTATTATCCTGGATGACTTCCCGAGCACTTTGCAAATCATCAATCAAATCTTTGATTACATTTACTTTATGTATCATAGTCTCCTTCACCTCTACATACACATTGATTTGGAATGATTCCAACTTCCACCAAGGTATCCAGTTTGAACCCCTTTATTTTCACCCAATCCTACAATTTTTTTTCCATATCTTGCTTTTCTTGGAAAAAAATCAACAATTTCATCCAACTCTAATTTAATAGCTTCCATCCTTTTCATTTTCTTCACTGAAGATACCAAGATTTCAAAACCTTATGCAACCATCTGTCCAAGAATTCACCAACCACTCCGCCTCTAGTGTGTACATCTTCCACCTTCTAGATCATAGGATCTTCAATACTAACACCCACTAACTTAGAAGTTTGGGTAATCTTCCATAGTACAACTGCCAATTATTTTTTCTTTGCTTTATACTGATCCTTCACTTTCTTAACTACATCAAACTTCTCGATAAGAGTGTTCCATGTAGATTCAGTATTTGCTTTCACATTCTCATGAGTGATCTTCCCCAATTCAACTCTTGTTATAGAATAGTCAAAGATATCCACCTCTTCCTGTGTTTTATCTGGAGGAGGTTGTGCCACCTCCACATACCTTTTATCCTCTTTGTCAAACAACAACCTTGAGAGATTCTTTTCCTTCTTCTTAGTTGTTGTTTTTGTAGGTGCAATTTACATGAAGTCAAAGTCATTTGGGGAAATGGATTCTTTTCTCCTCTTTAGTGTTTGTGATGAGAGCCAAGGTGGGAGTGGTGAGATCTCTCCTAGATTTGCAACCATGGTTTGAGATGTTGTTTCTGCACTCACAAAATTAGTGGTTATGATAGGAGTAGTGCCAATTAAAATAACACTAGGAATCTCAACACTCGACACTTGAATAGACTCAGTCATGAATTGTTCTAAGTTAGAATGATATGCAATGTCAAAAGATGCAAAATAAAAGCTTGAAAAATACATTGGAAATCCTACCACATTATCCAAACCATGTTTGGGACTTTAAAAAACAAACCCTGAAGGGGATGAATGTATGGTTTGGACTGATACTAAGGGGGGAATATGAATAGTGACCACAAGAGTGACTATGGTAGTAGGAAAATTAGGAATAGGTGAAGTCATAGGAGGAGGAGTAGGAGCAACAGTGGCAATGGGGGAAGACGAGAGGTGGTTCCTTTGGAATGTCCTCATGAGGAGACATTTCCAATTCCTTAGATTGTTCTTCCTTTGCTTTCCTCTCTTCTTGCATAGATTCCTCATGTTCCTTAGTAGATGGCCCTTCTATGGTTGTTTTTCCTTTCATACTACCACCCTAGATCACAAAGTTGATTTTGGGTTTAGATGGTCTGCTTGAAATAAGAGCATTGCTCTTGTTCTTTTTTCCTCAATTTTGACTTCTTTCTAGCAAACTCTTGTGTTTCTTCCTCTGATCTAGTGAGAAATCATTTTAATTGAATTCCCCTTTCTTGTAGCCAGACATTGGTGTTAGAAATAATAGGTTCAAATATTTCAAATATCAAGGTTAAATCTTTTTGAGACCATTGAACGAGAGGAAGAGGAGACCCTGTAATGTGTTTTTGTTCATAGGCTAGATTTAAGATGTCACCATCATCTTCCATGCCTTCAAGAATGTCAGCCAAATCCAACTCTTCAATCTATTTGAATGTGATTCTACAATAGTCCAACTTTCTAATTTCCTCATCTGTTATGATGTCAGCCCATACATCCTCAATTCAGTACACACGTGAATAGGATTTATTGATTCGATCCTTCATACCTTGATAATCAAAATCAAGCCTTCTTTTGAACATTTTTAATGTTACCCACTACATCTCCGATTCAACAACTTTAGCTTTAGGAGTAATTTGAATAGAATACTTTTCGATTGCTAATGGAAAATTGAAACCCAACTTATGGGATTCCATCTACATGCTATGCACTACAATTATTTGTATGAGTCACCCTTCTATTTCCCTATGTTTTCAAACTCAGAAAATTCATTTTTGCTATAGTGACATACACCAAGTATGAAGTCATATAGAACTTCTATGTTGTAAGAACTTTGGTCAATTTTCATGAATGGCATTGTTGATTTCTTCACCCCAGAAGATCTGTTGTTTCCTCTTCAAAATAATCTTGATGTAGAGATACATCATGTTTTGAAAATTGGATGAGATAGGCAACCCTTACACTCTACTGAGAAGAGTGATGAGATTGTTCACCTCTTCAATGAAATCACTACAAGGGAAACTCTTGGGCCACCTAGAGATTCCTAGTCGAGTTGTCTTCAACCATTTACTGTTGATTGTCCACTTAGTAATGTCTGGGTCTTTATCATATTCCACTTGTGCAAATTCTTTAGAGATCTCTACATACCTATCAATGCTTGGATAAATGGCAGCCTTATCAAAGAATTCAACATACAATCTTATAATCACATTCCCATTTGCATCTTTGACACTTCCGGTATCCTTGTCATAGTGAGAAGCAACTTGTAAAAAAACTCTGGGTTTTGGGATGAAACAAGAAACAAATACACTAGCAGGATATTTCTTTGAATAATGGACCCTATACCATTGTCCAATGGCTGCTTTTTTGTCCTCTCCAGAAACTTAGACATGTCAACATTCCCAATTTTTGTGTCCTTTATGTCATCAATGTTTGATGTGACCAAAATGGTTGGAAACACCCCCTGATATTTGTATTTCATTACTTTTTCCTTACTAGGAGACATATCTAACATTTGAAGAAAATTGTTTCTTTGAAAGAATGCAAATGTGAGGATCTCGAAGTACGTGCACAAGAAACTGCATGAAAAAATTTAGCATATCTACATCATTAGAGAAATTGCATATTGGAAATTTCAAAGGTGGGGAAATTTAGAGTGATTGCATGAACTTAAGGGCTTGAGAGTGATGGATGCGAAAACTGAGCACAAGCGATCAAATTGGCAAAAGGGAAAAATTTCCCCAGTTTTAGAGAATTTTTGCATTCTTTTGTTAGGTCACTAAAAATCAACTTTGTTGTAGGTAGATATGCATGCTTGGATGTTTGGGTGCTAAAATTTAGTGATGATGCAAGTGGATCTAGATGTTTGCAAAATTTTTACAAAGTCACTGAAATTCAACGACATTGCAAGTGGAAGTTCACTTGGTTTTTGCAAAATCAAAGAAAAAGTCCAATCTTGCAACCGAAGGTAGAACACTTAAGTTTGATGTTGTGTCGAGGTTTTTTATCGACTCTACATCTCATATTTAGTTTTCATGCACAAGCGGAAAAAAACCCCGCCTGTGCATTTTCACTTTGGAAGTTCATTTGATTTTTGCACAAGCATTAAAAATCTCCACCAGTGCATATAAAAGGGGTTGGAATTTGTTTTGTTCATGCAGTGAAAAACACCATGGTTGCAAGGAAAAAAAGTTAAAGATAATGCAAGGTCGGGGAAAAACCCTGACCTTGCATTTTGGGTAAAACATGTTACACATGTATTATTGGTGAAAATCATGAATATTACATGTGTTTGAACTTGGAAAAACTATATTTTTTTTTCAGTGATTTTCACCAATTCTTTATGGAAAATGTTTGAATTTTTTGATATGATCATTTCATGTTTGATTGGTGGAAAAACCATCAATCAAACCTACCACACCTCATGCTTACATATAATTAGAGGAAAACAATGCTTATACCTAAGTCATAGACGAGTAAGATATTTCAAGAATCAATGGTGAAAATAACCAAAATCAATTAGTTAGGATTAACACTGGATAAACCACAAGGTTTGAGGAAATGCTCTATGTAACACGGGGTATTATACCCACGCTACACTAACTCATTTGACTGCAAAATCAGACAAATTTTTGTGATGAAAGATGTATAATTTGATGTATTGTCGGGTACTTGTGATATTTAATGTGTAATTTTCATTTTTTTAAAATTTTATCCTCGACGTTCATCGAAATTTTGACGAACCTGAGATTTCATCAAAATTTTGATGAAGATTTTTTGTCAAAATTTTGACGAACATGCAAAATAAAATTGTGGATGACATAAAAAGTGAATGTTTTTCTATTCTTGCAAATTTTCTCTACTTGCAAATTTTCTATACTTGCAACAGTTTGTGGAGAACTAAGGATGATTTTCTTGGGAAAGATTAGAAAAAATTCAAGAAGATATCGCAAGTTGACTGTAGTCATTGTCTTTTTCCAGAATTCATTTGTGAAGTCAGATTTGTACTTCCAGGTTTGAAAATAATATTTTAAAGCAACGTCTCATCAGATTTCATTTTTAGACTTGTGCATTTTTAGAATTTCATTTCCAAATTTTGTTGTGTGCAAGTTCAATATTATGATTTTAGGAGTCTAACAGTTGGAAATCATAGTAAAATCAAAATTTAATAAGTTTTGGAATTAGCATTTTAAAGTGTTTTTTGGGGTCATTAAATTTAGACTATCTTCTCTTTTGCAGGGGTGGTTGCATGCCAAATTTTTTTGGGTGTAAAATATCAAAATTATTAGATTTTGTTACCCTTCTATGATTGAAAATTATTGGAGTGTGAGTTTGATATTTTTTGAGATCTAAATATTCAAGATCGGTAAAGAAAAATCATTTTAGATAATATTAGTCCCGAACAACATGAAGAGACACTTGATAGATTGTGGGCTAGATTAGAAAAAAAAGGTGATGGGAAATGTTATTGTCCTTGCAATAATTGCAAGGGCTTAAAGATGAGAAGAATTTTAATCACAACAGCTGAGAAAAATTGTAGGAAACATGGTCACATTGAAGGGGGGCATGATTATCGTCCATTGGTAAGTTCATTATATGTGTTTATATTGATTGAATTTGTAAATGTTTATATCATTTTAACATTATATATATGTAATCACTTGATCATGATCATGGTTTATTTGTGTCTATCATTATTTTAAAGGTGGGTCACCCTGGGGCACATGATATGGATTATCAGGGCCTGAAGAATGTGGTTTTGTAAGTGGAGGAACATGGAGCTATGAATATCAAAGATGAAGTTAATGATCCTATGGAAGAAGATGATCATGCGCCATAAAACACAATTGAAGATGATGGTACAAATACATTGATCCATGACACATTTAGTGGCACAACTCATCATGATGATCGAGATGACTTTGGTGATGTTCATGATTTACCTGTACTTGAGAAGGCATACAAGCCCCTTTATGAGGATCCCAAACAACTCTTCTCTCTACTATATTGTTGTTGGTGAACTTGAAGGTTATGAATTGTTTATCCAACATAACAATCTCACAGATGTTAAGGTATGTCATATATGTCATCTTTTTTCATCTATTTTAATTGTTGTTAGTTCATCATTAATAAATAAATGATGAAATATGTACCATTAATATTCTCTATATTAACAAATTATTTTTTGCTATAGATTGATTAGTGAATTTTTGTTACCACCATGAAATATTTTACCTTGCTCATACCGAGATTTATCTGCCATTATGAAAGATATTGGAATGGAGTATTAAGCAATAGATGCATGTCCCAATGATCATATTATATATCATAAACAACATGAATTTGCAACCGAATGCCCAAAATGTAATATTAGTAGATATCGAATAGATCAACTAACAAAAAAGGTGCCTCACAAGGTTCTTTGTTATATTCTCATTATTCCACGTATGCAACGATTATTTAGGTGCGAAATCTTAGCGAAATTTATGAATTACCATGCACAAAATAGAAGTGGAGATGACATTCTTCGAATGCCTGCAAATGGTTATGCATTTAGGGACATGGAGGAAAAATTGCCACACTTTAAAGAAGAACCTCGTAATCTTAGGCTTTCATTGGTAGTGGACAGTGTCAATCCATTTGGAGAGCTAAGATCTATTTACTCGGTGTGGCCTATTTTTGTTATCAACAATAACATTCCTCCATGGATGTCAATAAAGAGGGAGCAGATAATGTTGGCAATGATTGTTCCAGGTATTTGTTTACATCAATTTTCTTTAACGTATTAGTATCTCATTTGTCTTATTTGTTGCATAATGACATATTTTTTTCATTTAATAGTCATGTACATTAATTTATATATATGGCAATAAAATGGTTATAATAATTATGTAATGTTTATGTTCATTCAACTAGGTAAGTACCAAGTTAAAGATATGAATGTATATATCGAGCCTCTTATCAACAAGTTACTAAAGTTATGGAATTTCATCACTATGTATGATGTCTCTAGACCAATAGGACAAAGACAATTTCAATTCCATGCAATGCTTGTATGCACAATTCATGATGCCCCAGGGCTAACACATTTTTGTGGTATGTTATAACGTTCGATTGCACTTTAACGATATTTAATTTTATGAAGTAGATATAATGCTTGTTTTTAAAATGATCTATTCATTATATATAATTATAAAAATTGAAATATTTAATCCAATTATATATGATCTTCCAGGTCTTCAAACAAAGGGAAAATTTGCATGTCCAATTTTTGGTCCAAAGATGAAATCTCATTGTTCAACAAGTTTAGGAAAGAAGGTGTTTGATTAGTATAGACACTTCCTCCACATAAATCATAAGTATCGAACTACTGAAAAACATCTTTTCAATGGGAAAGAAGAGACTACATAAAAATCATGAAGAATGACACCTCGCCTATGAAAGTTGGAATATAATAGAATTAATCATCAAGGTTATACATTGGATCAAATTGTTTATCTATCATATATGATATGTTTGGAATTTATATTTTTATATTGTGTTGTGTTTACTCATGCTGTAATTGACAATGATTGTCGTTGTTAATTTGTTTAATTTATATGCTTCATAAAGGTCATCAAGGCATTAATGGACAGCTTCCATAGGGACTGAAAAGTTATCCCAGACAATTTAGTAGGTTGCCCTATTGATTAGCAGCTACAAATTGTGCATTTGTTTGATACAATGCATATCGAAAAGTATATAACAGAAACATTATAGAAAATATTGGATGGAAGGCATGACAAAGAAAAAATTGTCAAAATTTGTTGTGACATTCAGGAAGCCAATCATGCAATGAAAAATGTCATTCAATTAAATAGCGATGGAGACCAAATTAATATAAGTGCCCTTCGTTGGTTATTAATGGAGCAGCAAAGCAATGCTATAAAAGAAGTCATACAAAAAATTTGATTTCCCATAGGATTTGTTGCGAACATAAACAATATCATAACAAAGAAAGGTGAATTTGGGTCAGGGATGAAAACACATGATTGGAATACCTTCATTAAGGTAATTATTCTGGTATATTATATATATATTTGTATATTGCATGTACTTTTCAGTGTATTATGTTTACTACTTTTGGAAAAATAATGAAAAGATCATTTTATAATTGTTGCAGTACGTTCTACCTCTATCTCTCCTAGACAACTTCGACAACAATGTCAAGCAAGTTATATATGATCTTGGAAAATACATGAGGTAAGTAGCGATATTTTTTCAATTCTTTGTATAGATCTTATAATTTTCATTTGTTTTACTTGTTATGTAATATATTGTATATTTTTGTTAAATCTCGTTAATATATTTGTGCCTTGAATCACTTATAGATGGCTGTCATCTAAAGAACTCCATAAAGAAGATATAAATTATTGGAAGAGAAAAATTCCTCATCTAATGTTTGAAATGCAAAAGTGTCTACCTTCAAAAAATTTCAATGCACAAGAACACTACCTCATACACCAAGTTGAGGAGATTGAATTGTGTGGACCTGTACACACAAGGTCAATGTGGATGGTTGAGAGGCACTTGAAATTTTTGAAGGATTTTATTAGACAAAGAGCACATCTTGAGGGTTCTATAGTGGAGGGATATATGGTATACCAGACCATGGTGTACATTACTAAATATCTTCCTAAGTTTGCAACAAAGATCCATGTAGATTGAATTTGGGAACCCAACTCCATTAAAAAATTCGAAGGGGAGTACCTGATGGGGAAACATAGATTGAGGAAAGTGAGAGGTAATTATAATATGGTCATGGAGATTAATTAGAATACATTTTACATTTGGTTTTTATGTATATTGTACTTATTTAATTATGTCTTCAATATACATCAATTATAAATTAAGGTCGTATACTGTGGTAATTAACTAATTATACATCGTTTGTGAATTTCAAATTTTTTTGATACAGTTGGTCGAGAGTGGGATGCACTACATTTGTACATCGCAAACAATCTTGATTGGATGATGGTATCGATTGAACGATGCCAACAATTTGGTCATGCATTAACATGGGAAGGTGTGGCTTCATTAGTTGAAGAAGCTCATCGTAATGGAGATTTCAATATTACACCAATGGAAATTGATTTAGCATATGGTTTAAGAGATAAAAAGGTATGTATAAATATATTAATCACCCACATTATTTAATTATTTTCAATTATATTGATGTATATATATGTTGAGACTTTTTTCTTTGCACACATTCGGCCAAGAATAAATATGTTTATCAATTGACGATATTGCAATAATTTTTACATGTTTGAAATATTGTAGGTGAAACACCACAAGGCTATGTGGTACAATGGTCATAAATTTTGAATCAAAAGTTGGATGACATAAAGAAAAGTTGTGATTCTGGGATAACTACAATCTTTTAGGTGACTAATGTTTCATCTAAAAGCGACATACATCCAGAAGTCTCAAAAAATTGATACTATGGGATTTTGGATGATATACTTGAGTGTGACTTTAAGTCCTTCAAATTAGTTTTGTTCATCATCCTATGGTACAAGCTATGATTGAATGAAAATGATCCCGAGAGAACTATTATTGAACATGATAATGGATTTACCATGGTGAATACAAGGTCGATCGAGCGAGTTGAAAATGAGCCGTATGTTCTTCCAAGCCAATGTGAGCAGGTATTTTACTCAAAGGTTTCGGGTAAACTGGGTTGGTCATTTGTTGTTAGACATGATCCAAGAGGAAGGCCGGTAAAGTATAATGTGGTGGAAGAAGGTACCAAAGAACTAGAAGATGATGTAGATGATGATCAAGATCAACAGTTAGTTGATGATGTGCCTAACGAAGATGTCAAAGAGGAGGAACTCGATCATGATGATGTAGGAGTTAATGTTCATGAAGATGATATCTGTGTGGATGATGACATTATCAAAATTGATATCAATGATGATGATGATGATATGACCAATCCTTACAATGTTGAATCTGGATCGGATGATATAGACAAAGAGTTGGATGAAGATGAAGATCAATGACATTGAAATGTATGAGTTATGTGATTGTATTATCTATTTGATATTAATTTCTTGATAGAATTATATTTGACTTATGTGGTTACATAATTAATTAATGATATTTTTAATTTTTATGCCATTACATAATTAATTCATGTACTTTTTAATGTTTAATTTTAATTCATGATATTACAACTATTGTAGCTCTCCTAAAAATTTCCATATGATCATAATGAATAATGTTTTGGGAAATTTCATGAAAGATGACACATTGATCGTAGAAGTGAAATAATTACAAAGTCATTTAGATTTTTTAGACCAATCACCCTTCACAATGTCATCTTTAGTATCATCTCCAATTTGATTACTGTTGTCACCTAGAAATGCACCCTATGCGAAGTTATGAGAACTAAGATTTCTGGTGAAACGTGGGATCATTTCAAGGCTATGGGTCACCTAAAGTTGAAATGAACCTCCGGAGAAGGCCGAATTCCTTTGGATATCACCTAAAATAGCAATTCTGTGAAGGTAAAAAGAGAAGGAATGCATACAAATAATGAAACTAAACTGAACTATTCTTATGGTGATACACCGAGTTAATAAGAAATCATGAAACGGACATAGGAAGAACATACACTGGAAAGCAATAGACAACGTTTTCACTTACTTATCATAACCCATTTAAACCCATGCACTATTCTTAATAGGCTTGCTCTACATGCATATCTTAGGAACGAAAGATGAATTTCACAACCTTAGGTATGAATACAAATTTTTTAGAAAAATACAGAAATGAGAGTAATACAAACATTAAAAGTAGCTTCTCATGTAAACTATGTGTTATAATCCAAATTCCAGTTGAGTTACAAAACATACATTTTGTCGAGAAAGGATCGACAAAAATCACTAAATATTTTGAATGCACAATTCGAACTATTTACAAAAAGGCAAAAAATGCCTTATATACACTAGTGTGTCGGCCTCTTAGGGCTTACAAAAATATCAGGCTCAGAAAGATCTATCCTCAGATCTTTTTATTGAATTTAATACTGCACCCTACGTGTCCATGCCACCTTTGTCGGTGAAGAAAGGTTGCCTTCAGAGGAAACCTTCTTGATCTTTCTACAACCACCGCATTCACTTCCTGGTATCGTGTCCCTCTTTGAATTCCCCTCAGTCGAGCTTCTTTGAATGCTCCTAAGCTCATGTTGCTTTTCCTTATGTTAATCACCTTCTCCTAGCACTTGGTTCTGCTACCACGGCTTGCTTTGGCTTTCTCTGATTGGTTGAGCCTACTCCATGTAGACTCTATAGGTGGTCAAAACTCCTTCAGTCAGAATCGCATCTCGGTGAGACACTGGAAGTGTCTCACTGATGCAATTATTGTTAGAATCCAAGATCACCTACATGCAAATGAATACCTGTCACATGCAAAAGATATGAAGAACCGAAAACGATGTTCTATAAACCTCTCAGTAAAAATGCATTAAGAGAATCTATTATTACAAAGTGATCAATCCTTATGAAGGAGATCAAGAAACCCTAAATTAAACCTTAGTGTGCACACTTAATAATTAATAATTAATTATTAATGTGCCTAAGTTTAGCTTAAGTAATAAAGAGGAATAAGTGACTCAATTAATTAATCAATATGATGTAATTAATTAAGCATAATAACTTATTACTCTAACACCCCCCCTTAAGATGAACTTAGGAAGAAGCTAAAACACTAGAATAAGATGCATGAAAGCAAAGATGGGTCCCGGCAAACTAGGCCTGATCAGGTACCCATTTACAAATGCAATAATGAGTAAGAGAAGGAAAAACCCAGTGGGACAAAACCCCCCTTACAATGAGATAACATGCTGCAAAGAAGCACTGGAAGAACTCTGTAGAGTAACACTGGAACTTGATATAGGCAAGCAAGGAAATATTCTTCTATATACTACTGAAACCGGATGAGAGTCACTGATTGACTCAAGGAATCATGATTAAAGCAACAGAAGACCCGATGCCACAGAACACTCAAAAACTCCAAATGGGAACAACTCTGGAATCTATGAAGTAGCAAACAATTATTGAATGATGTATTACTGAAAATGAAGTGCAAAGATGCAAGATGCACTCTCCCAACTGCCAAAACATCCAAGTAATCGCCAAACAACCCATCGGGCCAAATCTGGACTAACTGATAAACCTGGGACAGATACAAAAAAAAGTGCATGGACAGCAACCTAGAGCTCCTCAATACCTTTCTGACGCTTCAAACGAGGCAAAAAATGGAGATCGTGGTAAAAAGTTATGAGCTCGGAAGCATAAAAGGTACATCTGACTTCAAACAGAAATAAATGTAGGAAAATAGTAAAATACTAAAAAATAAACAGCACTACTAGAAAGTGCTCGGAACCAGCTTTCTGGCGATATCTCGTTTGCCCGATTTTGATACTGTATGCCCAAGTTATGGCCAAAAGAAAAAAACTGCTCTTTTAGGGCAAACTAGGGTTAGGAGGGGGCAAAGAGGGCCGGCCGTACGGATGACGTCATCATGACGTCATGCTGATGTCAGCAGAACGCAAGCATAAATTTGACGGCCGTCTGGCCGTCGCCGCAAAAAATTGACCTCTCCTTGGAAAAAAATTTCGGCCGCCAGAAAAAACTGCATGTCGCTGGTATTTTCTACACTCCCCAGAATATTCCCTGGTTGGTTGGAATATTCCATCCGCTGTTCGAACCGAGCGCAGGGCTCGTGGTCGGCGATAGGACCACCGGGCTGGGGGCCCCGGGGGCTGAATGGGGCAGTGAGGGGAGGCGGCGCCGCCCGGTGGCGGGCGGCGGATATTTTCTGAACTGTGAGCGCCGCACAGGGTCCAAAAAAAATGTGTTTATTATTTTTTTTTGAAAATCGTGCCTCGGAATGCGTGCAGGGGAAGGCCGTACGACCCTCAGACAAAAAAAATTTGCCTCCTGGACCAACTTCACCAAAATCGACGATTTGACAGGCGTTTCTAGGGTTTTGGGACGCTGCGAACGCGATGGCGACGTCCGTTTGAGCCCATAGTGTCCCAAAAAATCAGCTACCCCCAGATCTTGCAAAAAAGATGCCTGTGGAAACCCTTGCACTTGAAACTCACTGAAAAGCCATATCTTCAGATCACGAACAAGCAGCTGCAGGTCTGGAGCTCTGATACCATGTTAGAATCCAAGATCACCTGCATGCAAATGAATACCTGTCACATGCAAAAGATATGAAGAACCGAAAATGATGTTTTGTAAACCTCTCAGTAAAAATGCATTAAGAGAATCTATTATTACAAAGTGATCAATCCTTATGAAGGAGATCAAGAAACCCTAAATTAAACCCTAGTGTGCACACTTAATAATTAATAATTAATTATTAATGTGCCTAAGTTTAGCTTAAGTAATAAAGAGGAATAAGTGAATTAATTAATCAATATGATGTAATTAATTAAGCGTAATAACTTATTACTCTAACAATTATGTGTCTCTGTAGCTATCGGCATATCATGGAACAGTCGGTGAGGGCTCATGGTGAGCTCATTTCATTTACCCCAATCTCACTCTTCTCTGGGTTTGAGCTCCTTCGGCTTTTGGTGAGACATCTGTGTGTCGGTGAGACATTTTACCAAAGGCAAAATGTTACCCTGAAGCCCTCATCATTTAGGAAAGAGCTTATTGATATCACCTCGAATGCATTTCACTCCACTAGGCTCTAGATTTCTTTTGGTGAGACATTATCAAGTCGGGAAGAATTCATAGCGAGGCTCATTGTCTTGCTGATGTTCATCCTTTCGCCGAGACTACAGTGTGTCGACAAGACCTTACTGCGATGGCGTGACCTCTTGTCAAGACCTAAATACTTCAGTGAGCTCCCTCCTGTCGGGAAGACATCTTGCCGACCTATTTTTTCCTCCTTGGGCTCATTCTACATCGACAAGACCTTTTGCGTCACTGAGACTTCACGGCCATCCCACCATCCTTCACTGAAAACATCTTTTGTCGAGGCCTCTTGCTTTTCAAATACTGTCGACGTGACCACTTGTTGTCGCCGAGACCATCTGCCAAACTCCTCATTCTGCCTAAGCTTCCCTTTTATTTCGTTGAGACCCTGGCCTATTGGCCAGACTTCATACCAAGCCTTGGGCATTACCCGACATCCAATGTTGAGGAGACCTTTTGCGTTCGGTAGGACCTTACACCGATATGACTTCATTAGCAGGACTGCTGGCTTTCAGGGAGACATCAGATTCATGGAGACCTTACCCTGACTGCTTTGTTACATCGAAAGACTTGCTTTTTGGCAAGCTTCCTTTCCTGTGGGTGAGACTCTAACTGTTCGTTGGGACCCTTCACTGAGCACCAGAAGTTACCCCAAAGCCCTTGGTAGCCATGAGTCTCCCTGAGCACACGATTGAATGGCCTATCGACCAGAGAAATTCATGCGATAAGAGGTCATACCAAACCCTCAATGTTATAGCGATAGGCTCTGTAGCTTCGTTCGGTAGGACAAAAACTAGGTCACAACGACCTGTTCAAAATGGAAAGTATCAAGTAGCCAGTCAGCCAGACAATGAAGATGTCATGCTGAGTTGGCTCTAATGGAGGCTGAGCATAGAATATTGAGGCATTTTTCCAACAGAGCAAACCTCCCAACTAAATCCCATATGAAATGTCATCATATGTATAGAATAACCCTCAATAGAGATGTCCCATCTGGCCCTTATGAACATCTGCAACGGAGATGCCTTGCTTGATTGAGCCTAAGGGTGAAAGTTAGGTAGCATTTCTGGCGACCTTTGCTGGATGTTTTCCTGCTAAACATGAAGACCAGTAGTCTAGGCTTATCCATTGGGCATGGAGTCGTTAGGAGGATCAGAAAACAAATAAAAATATTAGTTTTGCACATGGCTGCAACTTGCTTGAGATCCACAAAACATAACAGGTTGCCCAAAAACAAAATAGGGGAAGTCGAAAGAGAAAAAAAACTATGCCATCACAACACCCAAGAAAAGAAGATAACCAACCTGAAGTGCAGAAGCACTTATTGAAAACATAAACCTAAACTAATATGTACAATAGAGGAAATCCATCAGACTTGAAAATAGGGTTTAAGGTGTATCCCATTGACTGGGATAGGAAGTACGTCCCCATCTATTGTAGCCAGTTGATAAGCATTGTGCTCCTTACAGTCTTGGATAAGGAATGGGCCTATCCACATGTTGTCAAACTTGGTGTGATGGCCTGGCTTGCTTTTCAAAATGTCCCATTTGAGCATGAGGTCTCCCACCCTAAATTTTTTTTCTGTAGCCCTTTTGTCAAATGTTTTCTTTGTCTAGAGCTGATGATACTCCAAATCCTTCATTGCTTTGTCTCTTAATTCCTCAAGTTCCATGAGCTCTACCTATCTCATAGACATTGGGTCTTGTTCTTCAAACATCTCCAACTGATGTATAATGTCAAGCGCTGGGAGCTCCACAGACAAGGGAAATCTTGCCTCTCTGCGATAGACTAACAAGTAGGGCGAGTTAACAATAGACCTCTTAGGAGTCACTCTATCTTCCCAAAGTGCATTCTTTAAATTGATGTGCCAGGTCCTTTGATTATCCTCTATGGTTCTTTTAATAATCCTGATGAGGTTCTTATTTGTGCTTTCAGCTAAACCATTACCTTGAGGATAATATTTTGAGGATGTACTCAAATAAATACCCTATTTAATAGCCCAATCAGTTAGTCTTAATCCCACAAATGTGAGAATGTTATCAGATATGATAGAGGCTAAGTGTAGAATATTGAGGCATTTTTCCAACAGAGCAGGCCTCCCAACTGAATCCCCTATGAAATGTCATCATATGTATAGAATAACCCTCAATAGAGATGTCCCATCTGGCCCTTATGAACATCTGCAACAGAGATGCCTTGCCTGATTGAGCCTGAGGGTGAAAGTTAGGTAACAATTATTAGGGCACATAAGGTAGGATTTGATTGGATTATCTTGGAGGAACATTGTGGCTTTGTGTAATGTGAGCAAATTTTGGATGGGGTAGTGGTGCAGGAGCACCTACACCTCATCTTCTATGCTTAATCATATAATGATAATTAGGGAGGTCAATAGGTTGGTTTAGGCATTTAAAGAATTTTTTATTGTGAATAAGGTCACTCAATACCATTAGTCATGTTGTAGGTGAAGTTTTGAGTTATGAATTTGAGTCTTGCACTAAAGAGTTTTGTAGCCTTTTTAAGGAAAATTGGAGAATTTACATGTAAAAGGGTGCAAGGTTAGTGTCATGTCAATAATAAGGCTATTATCAAGCCACTAGCATGGTCTTAGAGGTGTCCTAGGAGTTTCAATACATTTGAAAGGTCAAAAAATTAAAACATTTCAATAGTGATGTTAACAACCTTGAAATTAGTGTGTTTTATGTTTCATGTGATCATAAGAGATTAAAAATTCAGTTGTAGAGGTGGTTGTTCGGTGGTTGAGGTGTAAAGGCCTTTAAAATGCATAAACTGATCATTATAAAGGTTGTTGATGGTTGAGGATTTAAAATACAAGCTCTTGGCATTCAACAATTTGTGTTTTTCTTCAAAAAATTAATATTTTTCTTGTTTTGCAGCACTATACGGTCACATACAACCATATTTTGGTGTGAAATCAATTCCATGTCGTGAAGATATGTGTTAGATTTGATTTGAATCTAATTTTAGGGTAAAAACAAGGCCAAATGATTTGAACCTTCTTCTCTTCAGGTGCTGCCAAACCTAGGTGGGCCTACCTTTGCGAACTGAGCAAACTTAAGTGATGCAATTTTGTTTACATCAATCTATTCACAATGGAAATATTACAGTGAACAAATATAATCCTAATAAAGTGTATGTGTAATATTAGAATATGTTTAGTTAACAAATGGAAAAAATAAAATGGATAAACTAAAAGATGAAATGCGTGAGACCAGTGCCTTGTTGGGTGTATGGAGTCTAATGAAGATCTAGAAAAGTGTAATCTATGATGGAAATAATTCAAACTATTTGGAACACAAATGTAGTTTATAACTTGTATAAACATGCAAGTAAATGACTGAAAAACTCTACTTGAGATAGAATGACAATCCTAGTTATGTGATTCTTCTTAATGATCCAATTAATACTCTTCAGTTATTGTGATTGACTAGAAGGGTTTAATCTTTACTTGAAAGAACCAAATAATCACATCACACAAATACAACAAATGTGTATTGGTAAACTGAATATATGCTTGATATATCAATTTAAACAACAAAAAAGCATCAAAATGGAGACAATCAGATAATTGTATAATTCCACAAATAGTTGATACCAATATTAAGCCACAAGTTCAAACATCTTCATTAACTTCATCGAAATTCATACATGCATCCAGTCTTTTAAAGGAAAGTTTCATTGCAAACTAGATCTACTGTATCTTTCTCCTATCCACCTATATCTGTTTTACATTATGAAATAGATATAAATATATAAAATTGTGAAAGGACGCATCCTTTCAGAAATGTCTTTTGCTTAACAATAATAACAAACTAGAAATTATGCTCTGTTAAGTCATAAATGGAAAAATGTAATTACTAAGTTTTTCTTAATAATCCAAATGATATTTCTAAACAACTATGATTGGCTTGAAGGATTTAATCTTTACTAGAAAGAACCAAAAAGTCACACTACACAGATGCAACAAATGTGCATAAATAAACTGAACATATACTTGATATATCAATTTAAATAACATAAAATTATCAACCTTGGAGACAACTTAATAATGTTTTCAATTAATCTAACAAACAATTGATACCAGAAATGTGCCACAAAATCAAATAACTTCCATTAATTCCTTCAGAGTTTCAAACTTGCATCCAAGTCTCTTGTAATGTGAACAACATTGAAAAATATCTATCATATATCTCTCCTATTTATCCTATGTCCTTTTGATATCAAAAAATGGATACTTATACATCAAATGCTTGAAAGGACATGTCCTTTCAGAAATGTCTTTTGTTTAACAGCAATAAATTAAAACAAGTGATTAATATCTATTTAGCCACAAGTGAATCTTAGATAAGTGATCCAAGTAGTCTTGACGCTCATGTGTATTTGCATCTCCTAATGCGTTCCGAATTGTGATCTCCATTTTCACCATCTTCTCGTTCTGTTCGCATGCTTTATCCAACGTTGTATCTTTCTTAGTAGCCTTCTTCAGGATCTCCTGCAATATTGATTCACATTCGCCATTCCACCTAGTTGCGTCCTTCAATCTTCCTCCATCATCAAAGAATGTAGTGAATCCTTGTTTAGCAACATTGACTAGTCCCTGTGCATCCCCCTATAATTCTTCAAGAAAATCTTAGTGTTTTCTTATAAGATGATTTGCAATGTCGATTGCCACGCTATCAAGAGCATCCCTTTGGTTTATTTCTTGGAGCTTCTCTTGGATCCTACCATCTATCCTCTTATGTTCCTGTAATGCATTAAAATTGTGTGAATGTGTTCACCTGAGCTTACTCAACCAATTCATTAGGCTGGCTTGTCTCTTTTTAATTACTGCTACAAGTGCATCATATTTCCCTTGAGAATAAGCACTTGATCCTTCCCACTAATCCTTTTTCTATGAACTTTCACCATGAGTTAACAACTATTGATCCCATTGTGACTCCCAACATATCTTTTAGGTGGTCATTTTCTCTCAACATTTTGTCATTGTTCATCTTGTACATTTCTTTTTCTTTGATCAACATTTGTATCTGGGCCTTGTTTAGTTTTGCTATATTTATCCCAATTTTTGTTGTTGCCATAGGATCAACCTCTCCAATCTCCAGAGTCATAACATGCCCAAATGCTTTCTCAGTATCAATAATAATTGATTTTCTGTGAGGTTGATACAAGGCCCAAATCATTAATGACCCTTCATCTGGATTATATTTAGACCCTGCATATACTTCTGTCACCCCCTTAGGGCTGAGCTTATGTGTGGCATTATTATTCTTCAAAAAATTGTCAAAAGCCAATGTAGAAGTGAGATCCAACCCCGAAAAGATCATAACACCAAAATCTTCTAACATTTTCCTTCCTTTCTCAGGGGTCATACCTGCCATCTCTCTTTCCACACTCAATTTCAAATCATTTAATAATTGTTCCTCATTACTTGGTGTGATATTGTCAACTGTTTCTCTTATTGCTTTTCCTTTATGTTAATACAAGAAATCCCTAAACTCTGGAGAATTTACAAATTCATTATCTGCCACAAATGATTTGTATTCCATTTGTCTTGTGTCTATGTCTAGGCTTTCTTTAGTACACAATTCTCTGGTAGGTCATTTGTAGTCCTGGGTCCTCAATCTAGAAATCTTATTGGGTGGGCTTTGTGGCATACCATCTCCAGATGCCTCATCTCTAGAAGATATAAATTATGTATCCTGCAGTCCTTGGTTATATTCTTCAACCACTCTTTTTGCTTCTTCTACTTCTAAGTTCCTAATCATATCATCAAACTAATAGGGTGCATGATTATACCCTCCAAAGTTTATCTTTTGTTTAGCAGAATTAATGTATCCTTTTGGGTCAAAGTTCTTTCTTGGTGGTCCTTTTTTCATGTTGTATTGTAATAAATTGTCAAGAATTAGATCATATCCTTCCTTTTCCAACACAGTAAAATCACCAAAGCATAGTTTACTAGGCATAAAATCTTGCTTTCCAAAAGAGCTCAAGTTCATAACACTAGAAAAGTCCATTTTCTTGACAATTTCTAAATAGGCAATCCTGTTTGGAACTGTTTTGAGCAGAATAAATGGGGTATCCTCAAATCCATACACTCTCATCATAGTAGCATCCTCCAAACAGTACCAATCCCCCTAGTTGTGATTAATTGGCCCATTAAAATCCTTAGGTTTAATAAACCTCTTTATTTATTCAAACAAAGAATAGGCACATGAATGATTGTAGAATTTATACAATAGTTGTACAAAATATTCCTCAAAATGCACAAAACAGGAATTAGCAAACCTGCTATCCCAGATAGTAGTTGATAACTGAATAGGCAATAACTTGCCTTCCTTGTCAAATTGCGAAACCCTCAATTCCTCAAGCCACATCCCTAACTCTTGTCCAAAATATAACAATATGTGCATTAATAGTGAATAAAACTTAAGATGTAAAACAGGGGCTCCATTCTTTATTTCCATCAATCCTGAATCAAGACCTTTGAAAATATATGAGGCATAGTCAAAAGGCTTGGAGTTGTGACATTGAATATCTGTTGAAATCACCATGGGCACAATTGACATGTATTTAGGGACTTCCATTCCCAACACCCGACCTACTGAAAAATAGGTGTATCTCATGTAGGGCTCAAATAAGTCAACATGGAATGGGGGTCCGTCACTATCTTCTAGCGGAAATATTTTACTACCCTGTTTAGTTATGTGTAATGGTAGCCTCCAACCCTTATAAATTGTGTCCATCCTCCAGAATTCCTTCTCTAATTCTTCACATACAATTTTTTCATTACATACCCCTTCCAATTTGAAAACCTCACCTATTGCATCTTTTGATACATGCACAAATGGTTTCTCGGATGGGTCATAGATGGCTTTAAGCTTTGAATTATAATGGGTAGCTAACAACTTCACCAATTGTACATTAATGAACACATTAGGCCAAACAAGTAATGAAAATTGAACAGCTCATAACCTCTTATTGGGGTCCAAATATCACCTATGTGCTTACATTTATCATCCAATTTATCTACTTATGCCCTAAGCTGTACATAACATCTAGATTTGGGTCTAGAGCCAGGTAATTGATCAATAAGATCTTGATTTAATTTTCTCTTAGTGCCCTCTGGCTCAACTTTAGACTCAATTTTCTATTTTTTTCCTTTAGGACAACTACTTTCTCCATGTTTCCTACCCTTTAATTTTCCTGAGCTGGTAGCTTCCATTTTATCTTCTCAAAATTGCAAATTTTAGAGTACAAAAAACTTACTGTATTTCGCTTGAAATATTTGAGCTGAAGAAATACCCTAGCCCTTTGTTTTGCCCCTTTGCTTCCTCCGTTACCAATTTTGATACAACATCTTCGATCAATTCCTTTCAATTCATGAAATTACTTATGCTTTGTGGCACCATTAATGTCTTAGTTGAAGCACGAGTGCAACAAATTTTTTGAATTTCTAACTGTCACACCATGTGATCATATCAGCAAGACATTTCAAACATTGGGAAATCCTTTTATTTTAGGCTTAACCAATGTTCACTGATCCTCCTATTGATTGAAAAGACATCTCATCCTTTTCACCGATACAAAATTCATCCATTTAGTTTATATAGATATCGCCCAGAGTCACTCTGACAATTATTTTGATTCATTTGTATCTTCATCAGCAAGAGATTATGTGTTGCTAGGATATTCTACAATTTCCCCAACGTTGTGAGTCTCCTCGATGATTGTTACTTCGATCTCAAGTATGTCGCCAAAACTCTTGCCAATGTAATCTTATCGGCATGACATAATGGGTCAGGTAGACATTCAAAACTTATCCCGATAGCGTTTGTCTTGGCAATAGTATGTTTCTTTGTTTTGTCGGCAAGACATGATGAGTGCTTCATAGATGATCTTTCATTAGTGAGACAAATGTGCTTAGGTTGTCTTAGGGATCTTACACCAATGGATTTGGTTTGACCGATATAACTCCTTATGCCTTGATCGGTGAGACATAACAGGGTTCTTAACGATAGAACTTCATCAGTGAGACATATATGCTCGCTATGATCTTCTCACTTCACCCCGATGACCATCTTGATCTATTTGTGTCTTCATTAGAAAGACATTGTGTATCGCTAAGACATTCAGTAGTTTTCTCGATGTTATAAGTCTCTCCAATGATCACTTCCTTTGATTTTAAGCACATCGCCAAGATACTTATCGATACAATCCTATCGGTGAGACATAGAGAGTCGGGGGGGAAATTTTGAACTCATTCCAATAGTGTTTATCTTGGAAATAGTTTTTTCTTTGTTTTTTTGGCAAGACAAAATGAGTGTTTCACCGATGATATTTCATCAATGAGACAAATGCGCTTGGGCTGACTCAAGAACCTTTCACCGATGGCTTCAGTCTGGTTGATATAACTCCTTGTGCTTTGATCGGTGAGACATAATAGGTTTCTTGTCGATGGAACCTCATTGGTGAGAGACATATGCTCGCTATGAACTCCTTATTTCACCCCGATGGAGCTTGTCTTGGGGATGAAACTTATTCATCGGTGAGACCGTGAATTATATCTTTCCAATGTGCATCCTTTTATGAAATTTGATCGGTATGACATTCCCAACCTCTTGCTGATATGCTAGAAAATATAATGATTTATGAATTAGAGAGACCTGCACCATCTCTTGCTAATATGGCTTTGAACATGAGTGTAGCTGATCTTTGAATTTACATAGTGGGTCAGGAGGACATTTTGAACTCATTCTGATAGCATTTGTCTTGGCGATAGCATGTTTCTTTGTATTGTCGGCAAGACGAGATGAGTGTTTCACCAATGATATTTCATCAGCGAGACAAATGCACTTAGGTTGACTCAGGGATCTTACTCCAATGGCATTGGTTTGGCCAATAGAACTCCTTGTGCTTTGATCAGTGAGACAAGTTTCTTGTTGATGGAACTTCATCGATGAGACCTATATGCTTGGGAACGACCTTTTCATTTCTCCCCAATGGAACTTGTCTTGCCGATGAATCTCTTTATCATTGAGACCATGGACTGTGTCATCCCAATGTGTATCTTCTTATGTAATCCGATCAGTGTGACATTTCTATTCTTTTGTCGATATGTTAAAAATGAGAATATAATGATTTATGAATCAGATAGACCTACACAAATTCTTGCTGATGTAGGTTATTTGAATACTAGATTTTGGAGGTTTTTCATGATATCAAATGGTCAAGAATGATGTGATCATATGTGACTATGATGGATTATACTCAAGATAATGTTTTCTTTAGGGAATCAACGAGTGCAAAATCACTGTAAAATTTTCAAAATTTTACAATTCCAACAAAGGCATAAAAATTGCTTCCCCAAGGTTTCATGGGCATATGACAAGTTTAAAGGCTAGTTGCTTTGTAAAATAGGCCTAATCAGCCTAATTAGCATTGGGAAAGTTTCTCAAAATGGGTGTCTAAAACCATCAAGGGTTTCTCTAGTGTATTGGGAAAGTTTTGAGTTATTGGGTAAAAACTAGGTTTGCATTATTACAAGGATTCAAGTAGTCAAAGTGTGAAATCTGACTTCTATTGTTTGTTAGACTTTGAGAGTTATTTGGATTGTTTAAATTGGTCATTGTAAACTTGTTGGAAGCCTCTTAAAGGAAATTTTTAAAATTTATGATTAAATATATCTCTTAGAATCCTTTTTGTCCCAATTTGAAAATAATTCTATATTATAGAATACATTTTTTAAAATTTTATGATGAAAATAGCAAGGAAAAATCAAACTAATATCTTTATGAAAGAAGTATATTGGCATGAAATTAAATATGATTTGTATTCCAATGTAAAAACTACAAAG
This sequence comes from Sequoia sempervirens, assembly GCA_007258455.2. NCBI lineage: Eukaryota > Viridiplantae > Streptophyta > Pinopsida > Cupressales > Cupressaceae > Sequoia > Sequoia sempervirens. The sequence goes on along the minus strand of VDFB02270651.1, from coordinate 403,865,159 downwards.
AATGGAAACAATGCTTTCAACACATAATCTATTATGTAGTAGTCAATTAAAATGAAAAAGCTTACTCTATATTAGTTAGGATACACAATTAAAAAAATCATCTAAATAGTCTAATAATTTGACCATTAGCATATAGAAATTTCTATAGAGTTGTATATCTCTTCCATTTGAAAAACACAAAACAATATTAGGTAGATAATCAAACATTTTTCATTTCTAAAGTGACTTATTTATCCTAGATGAACTAAGTATATAGTATACAAAGAAAACCAACAAACCCACAACTACCCCTATTTTGAAGGAGTTTAGTTTTCTCCCCTTCCTAATCTCCCTAATATAGTCTAATTATTTTAAAGAGACCAAGGGTCATAACACAACTTTATTCAACCCACTAAATAGCTTGGTTAATGAAACTTGGCAAAAGCAACAAAATAATTGCTACATTTGGCATTTCATGTGGAATGAAGAGTGGTGACAATAATCTACTTATAGTTTAATAAAAAACTATTTTTATAAGAAGGCTTAACATTAGAAAGATAAGTGTTACTTATAGTTTAATAAAACACTATTATAGTTTTACCAACATATACTATTGTATGCTTGCATGTCTTCTTAGATAATATATGGGGAGATAGAGATAGACGGGGAGCGAAAGAGAGAGAGATATAGATATATGGGAAGAGAAAGAGAGATGGAGATATATGTGAAGAGAAAGGAAGAGAGGTGGAGATAGAGAGTCAATGGATAGGGGGGATAGGGAGGGAGAGATGGTGAGAGATAAAGAGGGGGAGGGAGAGAAAGGGATATAGATAGGTAGAGGAGGAGAGATAGAGAAGAGGGGGAGAGAGGGAGAGATAGGTTGAAGAGAGGAAGAGAGAGAAGAGAGGGAGAGAGTAGGGTTGAAGAGGAGGAGGAGAGAAGAGAGGGTATTAGGTAGAAAAGCAGATACAAGAGGGGAGAGTGAGCTTATATGTAGAAAGGAGAGAGAGAAGAAGATAGGGAGAGAGGGAGAGATA